>CM060905.1:1032415209-1033620709 GCA_030737815.1 Allium fistulosum
AAATACCTACTCAAGGTAATTATTGATAGTCGGTTATTTAACTATCAATAAAGATGCGCAACATCATCAGATTCCAAATAATTTTCCAAATTATTTCATCTTCAAAAATATCTTTAATAGATATAAAATTTCCACACTTCCAAAAATAAATCAACGTTTATTTTTAAACAACTTCCCTTTCTTTTATAAATTCCATAGTGAATTTATATTTCAAAAATATCTACTGATATACGATTTTCAAATCGATTCCAATATTCATTTTCAATTTATCTTTAAGAAGATAAAATCTCAAAACGTTTCATTTCATTTTGGAAATGCATTTCCCTACTTATTTAATAATAAGTATTTCACAAATCATTTATTTTCAACACTTGGAAAATATTCGATATACTTAAATCAAATTAAGTATATATATTTCATTCTTTAAGGAAATCTATTTTCTATAACAACATCAATTTGAGTCAAAACGAATGTTACGTAAAACATCGTTACGACGACTCAAAAATCACTAGTATAGGGATTCGAAATTAAGATAGATATGTAAATCCCAATACTATATAAAAACATTTCCTTTCGGAAATCATTTACTATAACAACAGTGTTATAGTCCACCATTTCCTTATTTTTCGAAAACGTCTATTTCAACAATAAAAATGTTGAAATCTATGTATTCGATATCATAATACATTTTAAAAACATCTTTAAAATGTTTAACTTCATTTTTAATATCACTTCTTCAAAAATAAATCCATTTTACTTAAAAATATATTCACTGTCCAAAATCGTGAATATACTTCACTAACCACATTTCAATCTTTTCTACACATTTTATTTCAATAATTATCCACTATCCAAAATCGTGGATAAAATTCCCTTAATAACCTTCTATATTAAATTCCTAAATTTTGATTGATTTCGAATTTATAAAACAACGTTTATAAATTCTATTTCTATTTTCTAACAACTTTGATTTATAAATCTCCTTTATTAACAAATTCAACCAAGATCCATTTAAAGGTAAAAAATCAAATTTATAAGTCAATTTCTTATAAATCTTTTATTCTACAATTTCATTCATTTTCAACTTCACAATTTATAAATCTATAAATTTCATTCACTTACGGATTCCATAATTTTTTTCATTTTAACCCTTATAAAAACTCATTTTATAATTCCAATACTTTGATTTATAAATATCAATTTTATAAATCTTTTATATAGATCGTTTATAGTTATTCAAAAATCCCAACTCAAATCATTTTATAAATAAATCGACTTTTATTTCAAAAACGACACTTTGGTTATATTTCACCAAAAATTATAACTTTTATAACTTTAAAATTATAACGTTTATAAATCAATTCAAAAATTCCATAAAACGTATATTTTCAAAAATCACTTTAAAAACCCTTTTAAAGTAAAAGTCGTTATTTTTAAACTTCAAAATTTGAATCCGATGATGCAACAGCACCAACTAGTCAATCACAACAACAAACATCATATATCAATATGATAATCAACAAATATCACAATATCTGTAAATAAATAACTACTGGTGAGGAATCCAGTTGGATCCCTCCAACCTGTTTCCCTGCAACCACAGATGTTAGCACAATACCAATTCCACTTCGAGGTGGAATATCGCGGTATATGGGTTTTATAAAAATAATCCGCTTACTAACGGCGCAATAGGGTCTCATCCGCTATACGAGGCGGGAAATCAGCAATCCAATATATACATATGCCAATATGTATATATTGCTATATATATAGATATATCCTATCATATCTAATATCACATCCAATAGCAAACATATCAATCAATCAAAAACTGCAATTCATTTTGAGTGAGAAGATCTCACCTTAGCTTAAATTTGCAATCCATTTTCATTTCAGCTTGTTTCTCCATTTCAGACCTTGTATAAACAATTTTATAAAATTCATTAATATTCGAAAGACTGACCAATTAATTTTCATTTCAATCGTTTTAGATTAACAAATTTCTCCTTTAATAATTTTATTTAACTACAATTTAATTTTAAAACTCAATTTCTCTTTACTAATCTATTTAATTAAATCGAATACCCTTTTAAAAATCTTAAGGTAATTAATATTAATTTTAAACCAATACTTTTTAAATTTCTAAACAAATCCCTTTGAACTGCCTATACACTTATAAAAATATTCTATATAGATTTTTTAAAAAAATCTATTTTATATAAATGCTTATATTTTCCCAAAATCTAAAATAATTTCTGTTTTGCATATAAAATTTGTAGGACTAAATCAATTTTCACTTTTAGACTTTTAAATTAAATAAAAAATTATAAAATTAATTTCTGTTACAGCAAATATACCTCGCTGCCAAAAATCTCGTACTCGAGAACGAGCCTCCAACCATCGATCGCTGATGCCCATCCTCGCGAGTCGCCACCGTGAACCCTGGCCGATGCCGCGCGTGATGCCTTCAATCGCGCTGCCACCTGCCGTTGCCATTGCCTTCCAAATCGTCACCGTTCGCCTTTTCCCAGTCGAGCCCCAATATATCGCGACTCTACCACCGCGCTTCTTCCAGTTGCCTCGCGCGTGCCACCAGACTTCACGAGTCATCGAGATTCGAACGCCGCCCAAGACTCGAGCTCGAAATCCTACTCGCGTGCATTCCAGACTCCCAATCACCTCGTGTTCGTGGAACGCCACCACTTGCTCGTGCTCGCGAAGCCCTTCGCTCAAATTTGCGACATCACAAAACCACCGGCCCTGCTTCCCACATCTTCGATTCGAACGAGCTCGAATTGGATTGACTTGTCTCGCGTGATTTGATTTCGATTTTTGGATATGAGGGAGGGTTCGAATACTTAGAACAGGGAGAAGGAGTTTTGATTTCGAATGAGAGAGCTCGGTGATGATTTATATTTTGAATTTGATTAAAAATGATGTCTTTCCAGAGAATTGATTTTTGAACGAGATGCTCGGCATAAAATAAGGAACGAGGGTATTTGAAATTGACGAGGTATGGTTTGCACGATCTATTACGTGATCTCAGGCGTGTTCAAAGGAAATGATCGTGGTGATGTTAACTGATAAAATTACCAATTTTAAATTGAATTTAATTTGAAAATTTCCAACGCGTTTATGTGTCGTACGTTCACATAACAGCTCCGATCAATGCGAAATTTGAAATCCAGTAATAATACAATATTATGGACCCAATGGAACTGGTTTCGTCCAATTCTGAGACTGCGCCTCGGACGGCTATTTTTAAACATCGATTCAAATGGTGAAATTCAAAACTGATCAAAACACTTTCAAATTTAAATTCCGAAGCTTCTATTATCTTCAGTGTTATCAATATAAATTTTACAAGCGTTTGAAATATTTTTCTTCAGCTTAAAACTAAAGATTCAAATTTTAATTCAAATCAATAGATTAAATTTTAAAATTTAATCGTCAAATTCAAAGTTATATCACGGATTCAAATTAAATTATCGTTCAAATATTTAAGATAAATTAAATATTCTCAATTTAATTTGTTCAAAATTCTGGGTCGTTACAATAATTCACCGTTAAAGATCCGATGAAATTGGTTTCGTCGAATCCCAGACAGTGACCAAAATGGCTATTTTCACGTTAATTGAATAAATTATTATTAAATTGATTTTATCACTCTTCAAATTCAAATTTAATAACTAACAATTTTTATCATTTTTGATTAATTAGTAATTTATAATCTTTTAGAACAAATTCCCATATCAATTCAATATGTAGATATCGCACAAATTATAGCGTTCAATTTCATTTGCAATACTTTAAACTTATTATTATTTTAAATTACAATAAATCCATTTATTTTATTTTTCATCTTATTATTCAATCTACTATTACTCTATGGATATAGTTAACATTGGTTTTTCATTTATTACATCAATATTCTAACGTTATCATTTTAGTTCACATTAACAGCAATATTTCAGAGATTAATTGCAGTTGATTTCCAATTTAATTTAAACAGACTAAATAATGCAATGATAATTAAACCATTGTGACAACTTACAATTTCAAACACATTTCTATGCTTATTGTTAACAAACAAAACTAATTAATTCACATATTGATTGATTATTCTATATTAACCAATTTCAATTAATTACATACAGTTTCACCGTTTAACACAACATTTGGTTTATTTTCTTATTTACACTTTATAACCAAATTTTACTTTATAATCAATTGAAATTACATTAACGTAGTTATCAATTGCCTTAAATTAATATTTTTACATTTCATTCTAGTTACATTCTCATTATTAAATCTTGAATCTTGAATTTTTCACAACATTAGATTCCAAAACTTATTTAATTAATAAATTTAATTATCAAAAATTACGGGTTGTTACACTCTCCCCCACTCAAAACTTTTCGTCCTCGAAAAAGGAAAAGAAGGAACTAAGGAATTAATATATTTTATTCAAGGTATTCAATTTATAAGTAATTAATTTACATAATTAAATAATTTAAATAAAATATATCAATTTATAAACAATTTAATCCTTTTATATTCAAGTTATATAAAAGTTTGAAAAACATTTCCACTTTCACAAAAAATTTCTAAGTCCAAAATTCACAGAAAATTTTGGTAGAGTCTCCTTTGTACGGAGAGGTCTGGGAGAAATAATAATATCAATAACAACATATATATATATATATCATATTTCAAAATAAAATATCCCAAACCACGGGAAAATAATATCGCTATAAAACCATAACCCGAGAATGTACCTATTTGTCGGGCAAACAACGCTTATTTATGAAACCAAAAGCAGTAGCTGTTGCTTCCATAACCTGTATTTCACTTATATGATCCAAAAGAGTTAGAATTATGTAAAAGAAAAATATTTAGTTGTTTCAATTAACAACAAACAAATCAACACAACATAACAATAGTCACATGTAAACAAAACAATACAATCATCATATGAAATCAAAGAAATCAACCATCCATTATAACAACCAAAACAAATGGTTTTTTCGAGTTCAGAAACTTCTAATCGTATAAAATGATAAATAAACTACTAAGTATACCATACACTCAACAGTCTCAGATAAAACTTAAATAGATTAGTTATACATCTTTATACGGTTAGAAGTATCCCTTCCCAATCATCCCATAAACCAAAACAAACCAGAATTCCATATAATATTTAACTTTATTCCTATTAATCTTGTTTCACATCATTAACTGTTTATTTTTTCATTCATACAATGATTATTTTCTTTAATTCACATTTATTACTTAAAAAAATTCATTTCCCATTCATTCATACAATGTCATTTTCATTAAATTTACATTCATTTACTTACATAAATTATTTCCATTCAATTATTTAAAATAATCAATGAATTCATTATTGAAGGATTACATACATTTTATTTCAGTTTACTTCACATTTATTATTTACTTTGATTTCCCTTTTTATATAAGTATTCATTTGTGAAGCAACTTATACTTAGATTTTCAATTCTTTTTTCTTTTCACATTTATTCCTTTCATATATAGTATTCACTTTTACTATTTCACTTTTACTTTATAAATGGCTTCAATCATTAACTTAAGTTTATAATCATTTACTTACAGTATTCACTGTTCTATTAAATTTAACTAGTAGCACTTCAAATTATTAACTTAAGTTTATAATATTCTTATACATCTTAATTCTTCATTTATAAACATAATTCCAATGAAAACTTTCATTTCCTAATTTTTACTTGTATAATATTCTATTACATATTCTTATTAACATTTCAACTTTTAATATTTTGGTAAGTTATATATGTGTCTTTTAGAATGCAATTGAATGTTACCCAAGTTTATTTTATTCATTTCAGTTAACAAAATATTCAATGGTTAGATTTTCTTATTTTTCATATCATTTTGTTTTACAATTCACAAATTTCCAATTTCTTATATATTTCATTAATCACTTAGCATCTAGTTTCTTTTTTTTCATTTTAGAAGCTTCCAATTATTAATATAGTCAAGATTTCATTTCATATAATAATTGAAATTTCTAATTTACATAAACTTAAGAACTAAATACCGGTTTACATTTCAAATCATTTTAAACTATTATATATATACACACACACACATACACTCATAACTTATATATATCCAATCATATTTAGAAATTAAAATTCAAGCTTTGTTTATCAGAACAAATCTGTAGTTAAACTACTACAGTGGCCTTCCCACTTTGAAACTCGAAAATGAACGTCGATGATGCGTGCACTCATCACCGAAATTATTTTCCAGCGACAGAAAGGGGAGTACATAACTTATTTTCTTTCAAAATTCCTTTAAAACATTTCTTTCAAATCATATTGAAATATTTATATCAGAAAATACTTCTAAACAATACTAATATTATATCCTAAAATCCTTCGAAAGCAATTTTCAAAATCCCGGAACTTAAGTTCTCTAATTTTCAGTTCTTATTTACTTTATCTGTAAAATCTTATTTTAAAATCAATATTTATAATATTTCACTACCTAACAAACAACATATCACATCCAACTGTATCATTTATAAAATTATTCTTTTATATACAAAATATAATACTAGGTAAAATTATTTCATTTACCCATAAAGACAATATTGTGTCAGACTGCCCTCTTAAGTGTTTAGAAATCTCTATCTATGTCATAGCATCTTATGTACCGACCAGAATTTATAAATACTAAACAGAACAAATTAACACAATACAAAACATTTTATAACACTAACAAATACGCTCTCTCGTATATACTCTCAAACAACTCATTCTAGGGTATTGCTACCTTATTTCCAATGAGTCATACCCCACAAAGCTAAGGTTATCGCTAAACCAAAGCTCTAATACCAAATGTAATGACCCACCTTTTTGGACGGTTTAAATCGATAATAAACCACACATGTCAGAATCAAACATTCAAAACGGAGGATTGTTATGGGGTAAATAAGAAAAGAAGAGAACAGAAGGAAAAAAACAAAACACAAAATCTCACAGTGGAATGACAAAATATAATAATCAAATAAACAGTTCATGAAGTTGTTTTACAAATAACATTTGATTACACTTTTACAATACAGATTAGAATTATATACAACAGAAATAAATAACAATGCAGTGGAACAACATGATGCAGTGGAATAAATATAACAATAATAATAGTACTAAATCTTCGTCTTCGTCCTCCAAAAGCAGTCTTCGATACACTGCAAAGCTCAAACTGACCCGAGCGTAATGAAAAGACAAAACACTCGAGTCAAAACTAAAAGATCTTATGTAAGTTAAATCAACAGTAAATAAATATGAGTGTACGGCGTTGGAGATGTTTACGGGATTTGACATCTCCTATCTAGTGTCTAACGTGAGTGCAATAACTTAAGAGATGTTCGGGACAACATCTCCTAAGGATCCTTTAAACTATCTACAAAAATATTACAATACACTATTATAATAGTGTCTATAGTAAAGTAAAGTATTAAAATTGCGTTAAGGCATTACCCATATCCCTTTTAACACATTTTTATATATTCCCGTAGTCTATACAGTATCGTGATTCCTACGTAAACTAGAGGGCTATCAGAGGGCACTCCATAGTTACGGCACAAACCAAACTCGTAATGGGCGCGATAAGGCATGTGAGAAGGCACGTGAGGCAATGCCCAGGGTTAGATACTACCGTTTTGCGGATCCAGACTGGTGGTAACGCATAGCAGCTACTACTGCCCACCTCGGAACACACTCCCAAAATCAAATCGAGGGGTGGCCACCAAATCAATCACAAAGTCATAATATAATATCGAAGAAATGTGTCCGATCGGAGGTGCGACCTCACTTGGCCCGGCATGGCCCTTGTTTTAGCCACATCAAGCTGACTCGAGGGAGTCAGGACTACGTTAATACCTCATACAGAATCATTCGCCAAACCATCCTACTTCATTCTGGAATCTTTACCACATGCACAGTTGTTAAAGTGGTTTTTGGTATTGGCAGAGAGTATGACAATATCAGATCTCGGTCTCTTTAACAACAAAACGCTTATTACACACCAGATGGTTCTTTTACATTTCCAAAACCATTTCATATTTATATCAAAATATCATATTCAATTCAAATCATATCACTTTCGAAATCATATTCACTTTCGAAATCATATATTCAAAATAGGTTAAACCCTCATTTCAAAATCATCATATTTGCTCAAAATATGTCATTTCACTAGAAAATATCATTTCAAATCTCAACTCAGGTTATAACATCATTTAACCATATTCGCTTTTAAATCCAGGATTTAAATATAAACTATTTAGCCTTGCATAGTTTGAATTTTTGAAAGTTCTTTTGATAGTCATAAATAGTTTTAAAAAAATTTAAAAATAGTCTTAAAACAGTTTAAAATGCTTTAAAATACTTTAAATGGTTTAGAATAGATTTAAATTAGATTAAAATAGTTTAAAATAGATTGAAATAGTTTAAAATAGATTAAAATAGTTTAATAGTTTAATAGTTTAAAATAGATTAAAATAGATTAAAACAATTTAAAAATAGTTTAAAGCAGTTAAAATAGTTAAAATAGTTTAAAATAGATTATTATAGCTTAAAATAGTTTAAATAGTTTAAAATAGATTAAATAGCTTAAAATAGATTAAAATGGGTTAAATATAGTTTAATAGTTTAATGTAAAATGGTTTGAAAATCTAAGTAAATCTGAATTTAAAATAATATATTTTTAAACAGTTTATATTAAAATAATTCATTTGCAAGTAATATCAAATTAAACTATTTCTTCCATTTCAACAAATCTGGACCATATCCAGCTTTCAAATTGACACTCAACTTTTACCTTTCAATTCTGATTCTCAATAAAACCATTTAAATCTATATCGATTTCAAATCCATGTTTGAACTATAACTTTAAGCTACTCCAAATCCGATAGATTTCAAAATTAAATATTTAAACGTTTACAATAACTCAATTTCGATAAATTTCAATTATACTTCAAATTCAAACTTAAGATTTCACTTTAGATTCTTTAATCAATTCATTTAAACCAATTCCAAATTCAACATTTAAAGCTTGGATTTTCGAAAATAATTCAATTTATATAAATCAATTTTATTTCAAAATATTATTTAACTGAATTCAAAATTTAAGGATTTAAAAATTATTTAATTTAACCAAGCCGGTGTCCGTATATAATTTTCTACCCTATGGTCAAGTGATACAGATATATATCATTTCAACCCGCAATAATTTAAAATTTACGGGCATATATCATTTCAACCCGCAATCCCGAATTAAAATTCAAAATCCATAAAATCGCTCGAGTCTATCATTTCAACTTGTAACGATTTTTTCCTAATCTATAGATCGTTCGGGTATGTATCATTTCAACCCATAGTGATTTTCCTAGCAATAACTAAGGGAACTTGTAGTGTGAATCAATATATAATATAAACATAACGTCTAGTCATCTAATCTCAATAATTAAACATCCATCACAATCATCACTCAAATCAACCAATAAATAACATCAATTAACTGATTATCATCAACATGTATTCAATTGACAATTAAAATTCAATTTAAATTAAATGGCGATTAAATTCAGTAAAAGTCAGACTAATTGGAATGATAATTTAAATATACCAAACATCAACTAATCAAACTCTAATCACATTATAAATTCAATTTAACTAACATAAGATAATTTAGTAGTTGTGAGTGGGTTAAAACACTCGCCTTTGATTTCGAATCGATTTGAAATCCAAATAAATGCCCAAAATTTAACAGTCTTAGAATTTGTCCAACTAGTTCCATAATGTCCGGAATTTCGATATGATCGCAGCGGAAAAAACCACGCATAAATCCGACCTCGTACGTGAAAGATATGCTAGTTTTGACATTTGAATAATAAATTAAAATAAAATAAAGTGAAAAGGGAAGACTGACACGTCACCTCGCTACAACGTTCGAACCCATAATCTCCTTCTACTGTACATCGCGTACGAAACCTGAGCCACCAGCGGCTTCCACTGACACACGCAACACCTCACGACGCCTCGCCCATCAGACCACGTCGCTCGACCCACACCCTCCAGCCGACCATCCCCTGGCCACGCAAGAAGTTCCGCCGCCCCTCCAAAGGCCAGCGCCGCCGCAAGACAATCGTCCAATTCTGGCAATTCTCGGCCTCCTTGTAGCAAGCGAAAAGCGCCGATGCAAAGCTCTAGTCCTCCACTACACAACACAACCCCCCGATCGCTTCCAAGATGCAGATCCACCGTCCAATCCAGCAACCACATATGAACGGCCGAAACTACATCACCGATTTCTGGAGAAACGGCGATTTGATTGCAAAAACGAATTGCACCAGTGGATTACGCTCATTGAAAGCTTCGAAACGGTATATAATATGTCATGGTTTGGAGGAGTTTGAATTTTGAAATTGATTTGGAAATTGAATTTAGGGTTTTGAGTTTGAATTGGTTTCTGCCACTGAAGAAAGGAACAGACAGAAGGAATTGTACGTATAGTGGGAACTGAAAGACTGCTAGGGTTTGAGAAACAAAGCTATTTATATGAACAAAGCCCGATAAGAAAATGAACATGTATCGAATTGGTTCGAACGACAATAATGACCCGAAAAGCTCGTTCATCTCCAAAATGAAAGTAGGTCATCCCATATATCAAAATAGATGTTTTCAATATTTTTAAACTTAGTGGAACAGGTTTCAAGTCCTAATTCCATTGTATGAAGAAGTTAGCTTTTACAATCAGCTTATTTCAAATTGATTTCAATAAATTGATTTCTACGCGTTTCGAGCCCGCACGATCAAACGACAAGTGTGATTGCCACAAAACTTGAAATCTGACAATAATTCACCGTTACGGATTCGATGAAACTGGTTTCATCGAAATCTGAGACAGTGGCCAAAATGTCTATTTTCACGTTAATTAAATAAATTATTATTAAATTGATTTTATCCCTCTTCAAATTCAAATTTAATAACTAACAATTTTTATCATTTTTGATTACTTAGTAATTTATAATCTTTTAAAACAAATTCCCATATCAATTCAATATGTAGATATTGCACAAATTATAGCGTTCAATTTCAATTGCAATACATTAAACTTATTATTAATTTAAATTCTAATAAATCCATTTTTTTTCATCTTATTATTCAATCTACTATTACTCTATGGATATAGTTAACATTGGTTTGCCATTTATTACATCAATATTCTACCGTTATCATTTTAATTCACATTAACAACAATATTTCAATAGATTAATTGCAATTGATTTCCAATTTAATTTCAACATACTAAATAATGCAATGATAATTAAACCATTGTTACAACTTACAATTTCAAACACATTTCTATGTTTATTGTTAAACAAACAAAACTAATTAGTTCACATACTGATTGATTATTCTATATTAACCAATTTCAATTAATTACATTCAATTTCACCGTTTAACACAACATTTGGTTTATTTTCTTATTTACACTGTATAACCAAATTTTACTTTACAATCATTTCAATCAATTGAAATTACATTAACGTAGTTATCAGTTGCCTTAAATTAACATTTTTACATTTCATTCTAGTTACATTATCATTATTAAATCTTGAATGTTGAATTTTTCACAACATTAGATTCCAAAACTTATTTAATTATCGAAAATTACGGGTCGTTACAGCACGTATAACCGAAACCAACCTAGAGTGGATGTAAATATACCCTAATTGGAGCAATCCCACATAACTTGGCCCATATCCCTTTTCGTTTTTATTCATTACCGACAAAGGATAACAAAGCTCAATTGAGCAACAAATCATCTTAGGTTGACGATACAAACTGAAGAAAGCTGAATTGATAGTTAATAAATCAACTGCTGAAAATAATTAAAAATGATCGTATATGGATAGTAAATCTCATATTCTTACCACTACACATCAATTTCAAACTTGTACTATTTCTTGGTTAAAAATGAAGTCGGGCAAGTGAAAGTGGTGTTACCTTTAGGAGTTGCCTTGACGACATTTTTAACTTTCGAGATAGCGCTGACGTTTCCGTACCTCGACTTTTAGTGTCAGGAGCATATATAAATTCTTTGCATATAAGCGTTATCATTTACGAAAACTTCTTTTCCATAATCGAATCGATACTTTTACTTTTTAAAACTAAACTTGTGTTGTGGTTTCACATTTAGAATAATTAAAATAATTACTTAAAATAATTAATCAATTTTAATCGATGATTAATCACTTCAAACATCTTCATTTAAAATAATTGATTAACTTTGATCATGATTAATTACTTCAAATATCATTAATCAAAATGATTAATTAAAATCTAATATCGTTAATTAAAATGATTAATTAATTTGTAAACACCATTATTAAAATAATCAATTGATTTTAAGTCATTATTATTAAAATAATTAATTGGTTTTAAAAACATTATAATTCAAGTAATCAATTAATTTTTAAAACATTGTTACTGAAATGATTAATTAATCCTAAAACATCATTACCAAAATGATTGATAAACTTCAATACATTATTAATTAAAAAATTAATTAGCCCTAAACATCATTAGTTAAAATGATTAATTAATTTTAAAACATCATTAATAAAATGATTAATTAATCTTAATCACATCATCATCTAATTAATTAATTAATCTTAATTAGCATTAACTAATTAATTAGTCTTAATCACTATTATTTAAAATGACCAATTAAATTTTAAATATCATTATTAAAATAGTTAATTAACTTTAATCATATCTTTATGTTAATAATTAATTATCTTTATAAAACCCATGCACAAGATTGAAGAAAAGATTTCAAATGGAATAACATTTTCAAAGTGTCGATATAGCAAAAGTCGTTATACAAGCACTTTCATAAGCACTTTCACATGTCTTTTATTCAACCAAACATACATAATATAAAGGTGAACACAAATATAAAGGCATGTAACAACTATATCTCATGTAGAGAGTTTTCTAACATTATATACTTAAAACTTTTTCTGACTAACTTCAAGTCGTTAACTAATTACCAAGATGTCCTTTTTTTAAATATGAAATCACACCAAACATCATCACTTTACACTACATAGAAGTAAGCAACTAGCAAACACTATTATGAGCAAAACTAAGCTATTAACTTTATATTAAGAAAAATGAGATTTTGCTCATTTAACGACACAAAATTCCACCAAACTTTCAATTGGCACAAGATCTTGGCTTTAACTTGTACAAGATGGGATATTGGAGCCTTATAAGGCCTAAATGGTTCGGCCTTAGGAGGTTTTAGGCTCGGCCATGCTTGTTTTGATTAGTGAAGTGATGTGGAGAAGAAAGATGATTGTTTTATTGATTTTACTTAAGGAAGAAACGAAAAGATCAGATGTTTACACTTTGAAACCAACTTTGGAAGCCACAAAAGTATATAGAAAACTTGAATAAATGTTTGAGAAATGAAATTGAAATGAAAAAGAATCAGGAAATTGTTTTTATATAAAGTGAAATAAATAAATTACTAAACTACACTAAAATTACCTACCCTTGGTCAATTTTCCTCCACATCATCACATTTGACCCCTCCTTTCATTTGTTTAGCCAATATGCATTTAATAGCTCTTGTACTTATGTGTCATAAGGTGTGACATTTGCTTTTTCTTATTTCATTTTTTTATTTAAATTTTTAATAAAATGTCACATCTCCTTCCTTTTCACTTAAGTAAATAAATAGCTACCACTTATTTTTACTAACCATACTTAAGTTATTTAATAAATGTAGGTGTATATGTTATCTATAATGTAAATAACATTCCCGACAGCTTTTAGACACCGAAAAGTCAAAATTTCGTAAAACAATTTCCGACCACATTTTCTGTTTTTCTTGGAACTAATTGTTTTTGTAAACAAATTTTGAAAATCGTTTCCCTATCACTAGTTATTATTTAAAAGAGTTTTATTTGTGTTATAATATTAATTAATTATTTATTTAAAAATATATTGAATACTAAGATTTAAAAGTGATTAAATTATAGTCGTTGCATCCTCCCTCCATAAAGGAAATTTTGTCCCGAAATTTATCATACGCAACAATAGATACCAAAAGAAACCCAAATGATATCATTCAATCAAACAAATACAAAGAAAGTGACTCCACCACAACCAGTGAGTACACTAAATGACACAACATACAAGTAACTATGACAACAACTCGGGATACGAATCTTTAATATATTTCTCAGTTTCCCAAGTACAATCTTTATCATCCTCACTCCACTAGACCTTAACAAAATTCACTTCCTTTGTCCTGAATCGGTTTATATCTCAAGAGACATCCTAAGAATAGTTAGGTTAGACTGAACTTCCAGATCAACTTGTTGTGTCGGTTTTACTATCGCCGAAGGGTTGTATACCTACGTAAATGAGATACATGAAATACATCGTGCACACCCGATAGTCTATCTGGTAACTTCACTCTATAAACAAGAATATCAATCTGGTCTAGAATAGGAAAGGGCAATTAAATCAAGGGGAAACCTTTCTAAACTTCCCAAACCTCACAACACTTTTCAACGGAGCAACCTTCACAAACACCAAATCTCCCACTAAGAACACAAGATCCCTGCGCCTTCGCCCACATAACACTTCTTTTGATCCTGTGCCTCCTTCATCTTTCTTCCGATATCAGCTACCTTCTCACTTGCTTCTAAGATCATGTCGGGCCCAAGTACAATCCTTTCCCCAGACTCAACCCAACATGAAAAAGAACAACATGGACGAACATAAAGAGATTCGAAAGGAATCATGTCAAACTTGCTTGATGTTGTTATTGTAAGTGAACTCGACCAAGGGTAAATGATCTTCCCAAGAACCTCTAAGGTCGAGAATGCATGCTCGTGATAAATCCTTCAAGATCTGGTTCACTCTCTCCATCCATCTATTGGGGAGGTAAGCTATACTTAGATTCAGCTCAGTCCCTAAATCAGTTTGCAGGCATTCCTAGAACCTGCTAGTGAATATAGGGTCTCGACCACTTACAATACTAAAAGAAATACCATAAAGCCCCATAATCTCCTTCACATACAAACTCGCCAAACTTTCAGCAGTCCTAGTCGGCTTAATGAGCACTCTTGGTCAACCAATCGACTATAACCAAATACCTTCATTCCCTCTTCTTCACCTAGGAAGTCCATCAATAAAATCTATAGAGATCTGCTCCCACTTTCATTTTGGGATCTAAAATAGCTAAAGCAGCCCAACCGACTTCTGTTGGTCACTCTTTACTTGTTGGCATTTTTCGAACTGACTCACAAAGATGGAAACATCTCGCTTCATCCCCTACCACCAAAAGACTCTTTCCATATCCTTGAACATCTTGGTCACTCATGGGTGGAAAGATAACTTTGAATAGTGACATTCTACTAACACTTCTCTTATAAGACCATTAACATTTGAAAAACAGATACACCTGTTCATTTTCAATACGCCACGGGGATCAATCTCAAAACTAGAAACAACACCTTCTTGAACATCCTTCTTGAGTCAAGCCAAAATAGGATCTTCTTCTTGACCTGCTGCAATCCTCTCTATCAATAATGGCTTGACTTCCAAGTTAGCAACCATCACAACTTTCCTACTCAGTGCGTCTGCAAAAGCATTAGCTCTCCTAGGGGTGTACAAAATCTCCAAATCATAAGAAGCAAGAAACTCTAACCATCTCTGCTGCCTCAAATTCAAGCCTTTTTGGGTAAAAAGATATCTTAAGGATTTGTGGTCCGCGTATAACTCGAACTTTACATCCAGAAGATAATGCCTTCATATCTTAAGTGCGAAGACAATAGCTAAATGCTCCATATCGTGCATGGCATAATTTTTCTCATATGGCTTCAGCTGACGACTCGCATAGGCAATAACATTCTTATGCTACATCAGGACTGCTCCCAAACCAGAACTATAAGCATCCGTATATACCATTAAACTTCCACCCCCATCTGGAATGGTCAAAACAGGAGCGCTAGTCAACTTCTCCTTCAATTCATTGAATGCTTTGTTACACTTAGGCGTCCACATGAACTTAACTTCTTTCTTCATTAACTTTATCAGATGAGAATCAATCTTCGAGAAATCCTTAATGAACCTATAGTAAAACTAGCCAATCCCAAGAAACTTCAAACTTTTGTCGCATTCTCAGGCTTCTTTCAGTCTTGAACTGCAACAAATTTAGTTGGGTCAACCGATATGCCGCCTCCTAAAACAACATGCCCTAAAAACCTAACTACGGATTTCTAAAAATGGCACTTAGCAAACTTAGCCTTCAACACATGACTCCTCAGGGCATCGAGTACAACTCGGAGATGGTACTTATGTTCCTCCTCCGTTTTCGAATAGACAAGAATGTCATCAATAAAGACGAGGACAAACTTATTAAGAACATCTCTGAACACTCGATTCATTAAGTCCACAAAGAAAGCGGGTGCATTAGTTAGCCAAAATGGCATAGCTAACCACTCATAGAAAGTATCTAGGTCCTAAAAGTTCTTAAAGGCACACTTTCCTCTACTACCCTTAATTGGTGAAAATCGGTGGCAAGATTCAATTGGGAAAATATCCAAGCACCATAGAAATGATCAAACATGTCGCCGATCCTTAGTAAAGGGTGTATATTCTTAATAGTCCTTTTATCCAACTCTCAGTAGTCTACACATATTCTTAAAGAGTCGTTCGCCTTGGTAACAAAGACGACTGGCGGTCCCCAACTAGAAGTACTATGTCTTATCAATCCCTTATGTAACAAGTCGAGAGTTTGGCTTTCTAATTCTCTCATTTCTTTTGGAGCCAACCTTCGTGGAGGTTGTACAATAGTTATGGTTCTTGAAATTAAATCAATATGGAACTCCACTTCACGGTGGGGAGGTAAAATTTGCACTTCTTCATGGTGGTATGTCCCTAAGCTCCTTTTTAGTTACTTCGAGCGATCATAGAAAACTACTCTTCAACTTGTTTAGCTATTCGTAAAACATATCTACACCAACATCTCCAGTATCTCTAACTCTTACAATCCTTCGATTATAATCCAAGATCGCTCTAAACTTAGAAGACCAATCCATCCCTAACAATACTTCAAAAGCCATGAACACAAAAACAAATAGATCAAAGGAAAAGGAATAATTTTAAAAAGAAAACGGTACATGTAAACACAGAGTGTCAAGATTTGTTGGTCCTTCAATTGGGTTTGACACACAAAGGGGATTATTCAAAAGGATAGGTATAAGGTTAAGCTTATCAACAAGATCAACTAAAATAAAACTATGGGAAGCACCCATATCGAATAATATCCTAATAGGAAGATCATGGATGAACAGTATACCTTGCAACACCTACTTCTTCTTCTATCCTGAAGAAGTAGATGGTATTTCCGCAATAGCAAAAGCATGTCCTTATGATCCCTTCTTCGGAAAAGGGCACTCATTCTTCATGTGTCTTTGCTTGTTACAATCATAGCAGATTGGATCATTAGGAGGGTTAGTGCAATGATTAGCAAAGTGACCCATATTGTTGCATTTGAAGCAAAGAATTATGGACAAGTCCCGTGGCTTCTTCTGTGCTGGGGCACCACCTCCGGGTTTCTTTCCTGACCATTGCGTCTTTCCTTTGCACTTGAAATTCAATTTTCCTCCGACTGTTATCACTGATAATGGCTTGGCATTGATTGCTGGCAATACTCCTTTTTGGATTCCTTCCTCAATATCGAGAGCCTCTGGCCTCAGAGCCATACTGATAAGGTTAGTGAATGTACCATTGACATGATTAGTCATTTCTCGATGGAACTCTGGTTGCATCCCTTTCCCAAACATTTCATTTTTTAAGTGGGGTATCCATTAATCCAAGTCCAAAACTGGATAATGCATTAAACTTGTGCTCGTACTACGCTACCATCAAATCCCCTTGCTTCAAATCTAGAATACTCCTAAACAATTGTGTCCTTCTAGCTTTTGGGATAAACTACACTTCAAAAGACTCCCCTAAACTGTGCCTAAGAGAACTCCTCTGAAGTATAGTCATTATAGAATCCCACCAGTCCATCGCCAACTTTTGAAGTTGTCGTGATGCTAACAGACGTTTCTCTGCATCTTCCAACCCAAGATCTTCAAATATCCTTTCACGGGACCTAAGCCAAGTCGGCACTGCAAGAATATCCTCAGCATCAAAGAATGATTTTTTGCCTAGAGTGTTGTAATTCTTGCACAAAGTAGGGAAATTCATAGGAGGTTGAACTGGCGCTACCACTTCCTCTACGGGACCTACAGGTGGCACATTTCTAGCTGCTCTGCCATTTTAGATGTGCTAATTCTAGATCCACCCCTTCCTCCTCTTCTTGTATTCATCTTCCATCACCTGGACAGATAACAAGTATCTCTAAAATATAAGAATAGGACTAAAATAGTTTTAAGGAAAACAACACAAAGGGATCTAAACAAGATTTTAGAAGAAACATATTATTATTATAAAAATTAAAAATATGCTTTCTTAAGATTAAGTCATTCTAGGGCATCACTTACGCCATCTCTAATGAGTTGTACCCCAACCAGGCTAAGGTATTTGCTTAATCAAAGCATTGATACCAACCGTTATGACCCACCTTTCTAACCCTTAAGAATGACGCTAATGCAATCTTGGCGTTTATGTGTTATTGCCCAAGCATCCGAATGGCGAGTTATCGTAGGGTAAAACAAATAATAGAACAAAATAGGATGGAAAACCACACAATGGAACAGTTACATATAATACAAAAGTAATAAAGTACATCAGGTTACTCCTAAACATGGAGTTATTAGAGTTACACAAAAGTACGATAACCATCAGATTAGGCAGTTATACATTCTGCCTTTTGTACATACTGATACAAAATACATACATAATTATCATAACATAAAGTGGAAATAGATCACTAGATAGATAATGGATCCTCCTGCACGTCCATCATCTTCAAAGAGCCTAAAGAAAACTTGCTACTCCCGGACTACTCAAATATAATTGAGTACCCAGAGTTTACAAAAAAACAATTCGGGTCAGATAATAAGTTTGGTATGAGCAAATCTCCAAACAAAAAGGGTGAAAATAAATAAAGTATGTAAGACCATGCTGCCAACCGCGGAACAGGTTTCCCCTCACAATAGTAGCATCCAATCACTATGATGGATACAAATAATTAAACATCGCGAAGTGTTCACAACACTTCCTGATACAATTAAAAAAGAGGTAAGTTTTAAAATTTTGAAATCAAAGGAAAGGAAAAGGAAATTTTCCAACAAATGACTAGGAGGGTGTGCCCTATGTAACGACCCGACTTTTTCTCCATAGAAAGTCGTATCATCATAAAGAAAGAAAGGGATAGAAGAAGAAAGGATAGAAAAGAAGAAACAACAACACAAAAGAATCTCACAGTGGAAACGAATGAATTATAATATATCATATAGAATATTACATAGTATCATATACATCGGAGTTACACAACTTATACAACACATATTAGACAGTTATAAACATCTGTCTAATTCATACAACTCAAGTATCACAGATACAGACACAACATATACACAGCGGAATCATCATATATCTACACGGTGAAGCCTCCTGCTCCAAATCTCCTCCAGAATTCGTCAAAGCTAACCTGAATCCCTCGACTACTCAATACAATATTGAGTACCCAAGAGTTTAATAAAACATAAAATAAACACTTGGGTCAGACATGGGTCTGGTGTGAGCAAACGGTTAGATTTCTTAACTTTGAAAACTTTTGAAAACAAAAGTATCACGTAAGACTCCCCACAAATAAACATGGGTAAGTTTTTACCTTACGCTAACTAAAACGTTTGATAGGAAATCTGATTGTATTATAATAGGGTCTAGGGTTTTCAAGTAAAATACAGAAATAGCTGAAATGCTTACATCTCACATTCCAACATAGTTGGGCACAACTAATACGTACGGCACTTATTGGAGTTTGGATTCCATACAATGGCAGGGCTACTGGGGTACCGCCCGTCACAGTACGTGGCCTAGATCACCGTACCGAGGAGACGCCCGCTCCCCTGCAACACAAAGCCAGAACCATCCCTTACT
Organism: Allium fistulosum; assembly: GCA_030737815.1. NCBI lineage: Eukaryota > Viridiplantae > Streptophyta > Magnoliopsida > Asparagales > Amaryllidaceae > Allium > Allium fistulosum. Next base: position 1,032,435,423 of record CM060905.1, read on the forward strand.
GGATAATCCCGAACAAGATAACCCCGTAGTTGGCGCGACCAACCACACACTAAGCCGAATGAAAAGAAAAGGGACCTCTAGACAGGGATCTATCTTGCTCTCAGTGGGTGCTACCCACGAAGCCTTGCTGCACCTCCCCTATTTTAGCCATTCCCGGTTGATGAGGCTTGAGGTTACGATTACCTTTAATCAGAACATATCACTTAGAATGCTCATCGTCCGCCTGACGATGTGCTGAAAGCATTCAATCCATACAAGTTCGTTCCGGGTTCGAACGAAACCGAAGGCATTATCTCGTTACACTCGTTTTGGAATCACCCTCAGAGTTAACGACAATAACCCTTGCACTCTGAATCTTCATTGTAACATCCCGTATATTTGGACCATTTAAATTGACAATAATCCACACTTGTCAACTTAAATAATACAAAACACAGAACATTATGGGATTATAAGTACATAAATGTAAATGAGAATCAATACAACATCACAGACTCAGAACAGTCACAGAATAATGCAGCGGAAAATACATCGTCATAATAGTAGTTCATGAAGCTACTACGTAGAATACAACAATGTCTCAACATAAAGCGACTGAAAAGAGATACAAGATGTCCGATACATAAGTACATCCAATACTGAAAATAAAATGATATAAATAAAAGCTAAGCCTTCAGCATCTTCGACCAACCTTGACCAGCAACGGAATATCTTCAGACTGACCCGAGCATATGCAAAAGAAACACTCGAGTCAGGACTCAAAATCTTATACAGGATAATCAAATGCATATAATAAAGTCCATAACTCAAAGGTGAATATAAACATCATTAAGGGATCGATAAACTACCTACAGAATACGCTAAATAGATAATGTCTAATCCATAAAGTAAGATATCAAAATAGGGTTAAGCAGGGCCCATACACCTCTTAACCTGTTTATTCCCAAAAGCATATACAAGACCGTAGTTTCCCCAAAACCGGAAGTCACCAGAGGGCAATCCATATACTAAAGGTACAAATCAAAATCGTAGTTGTCGCGATGGGATAATTAGTATGACAAGGTACATGAGGCGATACCAACTAGGATACTAGTAGTTGCCTGATCCGGACTGATGATGAGCATAGCAGCTACCACCCCAACACTGCGAAACAACACTTCCAAATCAAGGGGTGCACCCAAATCAAATCACAAAAGTAATAGATATGGTATCGAAGAAGTGTGTTCGCTAGAGGTAGCGAACCTCAATGGCCCGGCGCGGCTCCTGTTTTAGTCATGTCAGGGGTCATCCAAAATCGTTCTCTTTCTTCAGTCAACGCGTTCATCAAATCCATCCACTTCATTCTGGATCAACACTTCGCGTATATTAGTTATTAAAGTGGTTTTCGGTATCGACAGAGAGTATGTCCATAATCCGATCCCGGACTCTTTAATAACTACGTATTAATTACCCAACAGTCAACTTTTTATTAAAGTTAAAACAAATCAAATCCAAAGGTCAAGTTGCAAATTTGACTTCCAAATTTGATATTTCAAAATTCGATTCGTTTTAATTACAAAAATATATTCCGAAAAGAAATTCTAGTTCAAGCCCTTTAGTTATCAAAATTTAAGTATTCATGTTAAATCAACATTTCACTTATTAAATCAACTCAAATTTATGGATTACATGAAATAGTCAATCTTAGTTCAACTAATTAAATCAAGTTTATTCTTTAAATCCGTATTTACATTCCTAGGTTCATTACTATATCAATTTCATTTACTACATTTACTTCTTAAATCTCATTTCGATTAACTTTGTCAAACACTTTGTTTAAATAAATAAATTTACAAATCCGTTTCAATTCATTACATTAATTCGTTCTCATTTATTTCAATTTATTTCTTTATTCCAACAAATCTAATTTGTTTAATTCGATAAAATTCATTTTATTTATTTCAAACAAGTTCATTAATTCATTCAATAAAATCATTTTATTTATTTCAAAACAAATTCATTTATTCGGTTCAATAAAATCATTTTATTTATTTCCAAACAAATTCATTTATTCAATTTAATAAAATCATTTTATTTATTTTAAAACAAATTCATTTATATTTACGTTACCAAATTTCCATACAGTTTTCTAAGTTCATTCCATAATTCCAAATAAGTCTCAATTTCAAAACGTTCTTTGTTGACCGTTCGGTTTCTTATTTTTAATTATCTATCCTAGGCTAATTCATTCAATTGGGTATTTATCATTTCAACCCAATTCTATTTAAATTCAAAATCAAAACATACAAAGGGAACTTGCAGTGTGATAGCTGGGATGGTGTCAAAGTAAATAAACAAGCAATAGCATCCATTTGCAACAATTCAACAATTTCAAATAATCCCGAAATAATCGTATTAATTCGCGTTTGTTATTTATGCCAATTAGTATAACTATTTCTAGAATCTACTCTATCATTTCAAGTAGATTAAAGATTATAACATTTCAGTTTCACTTGTCGTTCAATTTCAATTACAACAGTTAATTCAATATACGTTCAACAGTCCAAAGTGAAATTTGTCAATTCTACGTGTCAATTAACTTAACAATTTAAGGGTCAATTTAATTAATCAATATTCATCATATAAAGGGGTCAAGTTAACAATCAAAATTCGACATATATAATTCATTTTAAATCGTTAACCATCCTATATCCAATTTTAACTTGCAATTAATTTATCACTTAACAATAACAATTTACATCCAATTCAACATCACATAGCAATCATTTATCAATTCAAACTTGCATAAGAATATAGTCGTGAAAATTAATTCACCTTTCGTGGATGAAGAAATTTGACGGCGAAGTAAAAGAAGCACGAAAAGAGTCGGTACAGCACGAACAACGGACACTGTAATATCGACAAAAGAAAATGATATTAATACGGTGAACGTTAGTATATAATTATAAAATTATAATTTTGCTTACCGATAGCGAAAGAAAGAACGAAGGCTGAAGATCAATGTTGCCGCAAAAAAGCTTACCCGGTCGCTTCTGCATACAACAACAAATAAAACTGGTTACTATTTTTTGCAACCAGAATTTTTATATTTACGAACACTTTCAGTAAAAATCTATACTATTGGCAAAACTCGGTTTCATTTAAAAGACAACCCGAGACAACAGGGAACGCAACACACATTTACTTCACACGCACACGCACAACTTTGTTCACGTTTTATCTTCCTCCCTCCTTACGCACATTTCCCTTTTTGGCCACTTTCTTCTTCTTCTTTTTTTTTATAAGACACACAAAAATCTCTTGCACCCAGAAACGTGCACCTTCTCAAACGACTGCACACCCCACGCATATACACACGCACACAACATTCACGTCTAAACACACACGCACGCACACCCGGCAAGGCTGGAAGACGAGGAGGTGGGGACGGTGGTTGCTGGTGGGCGGTGTGACTGGGTGTGGGTGAGGCGGAGGGACGTGGTGTGCGGCAGTGGAGGAATGAGGTGGTCTGCTGGCGGTGGGCTGGTATGACGGGGTGTGCTGGAGGGTGACGCGCGGAGGCAGGTGGTGGAACTGGGTTGGCGGCTGGCGGGGTGGGGTCTGGGCTGACAGGAGAGGCGGAAGGCGAAGTCAAGGCGAGGGCGACTGGGACTGGTGGAGGGCGACTGGGCAGGTCGGTTCGGTGGCAGGGTTCGGGTGCGGTGTCAGGCGGTTGGAGGTCTGGGCTCGGAGGAACGTGGCTGCTGGGTCTGGGCGAGTTCCGTGGTGGCGGCGTGGAGGAACGATGGGCCAGGGGTCTGGGTGGGCGAAGGTAGGAGTTTCATTTGTTTGTGAGGTTGGAGGCAATGGTTCATACATCATTTCTCTTTGGAAATTTACAGTAAAGTAAATAAAATAGAGGGTGAGGAGGGAGAAATGAAGAAGGAGAGAGGAGGAATTGGTGTTTACCTGGAGACGTGAGCAAGCAGAGAAAGTGAAATGAAAAATGAATTATGCGTTGCTTAAGTTTTAAATTCTCTCTTTATTTTGTTGCTTCGTATCCCTCACAGCCCTTCATTTTCCAACGTTCACATCAATTTCCAAAGTAACCCCTTAGCTTCCAACTACCCCATAAATGCACCAGCTGACCTTTATATTCAGCTTCCTTTTGTAAACGGTTAAAGAATTTGGGTGGGATTTTACTTAACCGGTCCGTCCGGAACGGTAAAATTATCGCAACGTTTAACGTCGAACACAGATTTGTGCAAATAAGTATACCGTTATGATCAGTGTGACGATGCGCTTCCAACGGTACACAGATTATTGTGATACGATGATTTTATAAAATTTGCATTTACGCCGCTTAAATTGTACGTTTTGCAAAATAAGATAAACGGAGCAGGCGATGACAGTTTTAGACGAAACGAATTATAAAATCTTGATCAGAATAATTTTTGCAAGTGGACTGTGTAAAAATATTTGGATTCGGAAGATAAATTTTACGCAGCTTTATATGGACTGATATACAGTAAAACGCGAACGGACTTTACTGTAATATTTTTCAACGAAACTTTTTCTATGTCCATATCTAACTAGACGCAAGTCACAAATAAAGTTTGGGCGTAAATTGAGATCGTTTAAAATTTAAATTTTTTTTACTGAAATGATGAATTTAAAATTTTAAATTGGGTTGAAAATTTAGGGTCGTTACAATCTCCCCCACTCAAAACTTTTCGTCCTCGAAAAGGAACGAGACGAGTGAAGTAGAAATGAAATAAGTAAGAAATCAAGATAGATTTCAAGAAATTTGAATAATACCTGAAATTAATAGTTCGGGGTTTGAATCCCGAATACTATCCTCAGTTTCCCATGTGCAATCTCGCTCATCTGCACTCCACTGTACTTTGACGAGATTTACCGACTTCCTTCGGAGTTGCTTTGTCTCACGATCAACTATCCGAAGTGGCTTTCGCTCAATAGTCAAGTCAGGCTCAATAACTATTCCATCCAACTGAGCAGTAGGGATGGTCATAGATGGATCGTGTACAACCTTGCGAAGATGTGAGACGTGGAACACGTTGTGAACACCAGCGAACTTTTCTGGTAATGCAACTCTATATGCCAATGTTCCAACTCTTTCTGTAATCTCAAACGGACCAACGAATCTGGGAGCTAACTTCCCTTTCCTTCCAAATCGAACAATATTCCTCAAAGGCGACACCTTCAGAAATACTTTGTCTCCTACACCGAATTCGAGATCTCTTCTCCTTTTATCGGCATAGCTTTTCTGTCTATCCTGTGCCGTCTTTATCTTCTTCCTGATTTCTTCGACCTTTTCAGAAGCTTCCATAATCATTTCTGGTCCAAGCACTAATCGATCTCCCGACTCAATCCAACAAGCTGGCGATTTGCATGGCCGTCCATATAAGGCTTCGAACGGTGCCATACCAATGCTTGCCTGGTTTTTAAAGGATAATTAATTCAAATTCAAATATACTTATTCAAATTTGAAATTCAAATTCTTTACCTGGTAACTATTATTATAAGTGAATTCAACCAAGTGAAGATGGTCTTCCCAGGATCCACCAAAGTCGATAATACAGGCTCGGAGAAGATCTTCCAAAATCTGATTTACCCTCTCAGTTTGGCCATCTGTCTGAGGATGATAAGCTGTACTCAGATTCAGTTTGGTGCCCAAAGTATCCTGGAATGCTTTCCAGAATTTACTGGTGAAAATAGGATCGCGATCGCATACAATACTAGATGGTACACCGTGAAGTTTAACAACTTCCCTCATGTATATCTCGGCCAAACTAGAGGCTGTACGAGTGGTCTTGACTGGAATAAAGTGTGCGGACTTCGTCAGTCTATCGACAATTACCAATATGCTTTCATTACCCTTCCTAGTCCTTGGCAGCCCATCAATAAAGTCCATAGAAATTTGCTCCCATTTCCAACCTGGAATCTCTAGCGGTTGGAGCAATCCTGCTGTCTTTCTGTGATCTGCTTTAACTTGTTGGCAAGTGGTGCACCTGCTAACATAGATAGAAATATCGCGCTTCATTCCACTCCACCAATATAGTTTCTTCATATTCTGGTACATTTTGGTAGCACCGGGATGAAATGAAAGCGAAGACTTATGATTTTCTCGCAGCACTTCCTGTCTAAGACCATCGACATTAGGAACACAAATACGATTGTCGATCCTCAAAACTCCATCACTATCAACTTGTGCACCCACTTTGTTGTCGGCATTACTTACTCTACCCATAACTAATTCCTTCATACGATAGAGCAAAGTGTCTTCATATTGCTTAGCTTTGATGCGATCCATAAGAGATGGAGAGATACTAAGCTGGAATAACATGCCTTCGATAAGATTGCAACAAGACAATGCTTTGCTGCGGCTCAAAGCATCTGCTACAACATTTGCTTTCCCCGGTGTATAAGTGATGTCGAGGTCGTATGCAGCTAAAAATTCAAGCCATCGGACTTGCCTCTGGTTCAAATCCTTTTGAGAAAAGATATACCTCAAGGACTTATGATCAGTGAATAGTTCGAACTTTGTTCCCAAAAGATGATGCCTCCAAAGTTTCAAAGCAAATACAACAGCAAGAAGCTCAAGATCATGAGTGGCATAGTTCAATTCATGGGTCTTCAACTGACGACCAGCATAAGCAATAACCTTCCCATTTTTCATAAGAACAGCGCCTAAACCTTCTCGGCAAGCATCTGTATAAACAGTCAATCCTTCACTTCCATCGATGACTGCAAGAACTGGGGCTGAAGTTAACTTGTGCTTCAACTCATTAAAAGCTGATTCACACTTCTCGCTCCAAATGAACTTAACGTCCTTCCGAGTCAAAGCAGTAAGAGGAGCAGAAATCCGGGCAAAGTGCTCAATAAATCTGCGATAATATCCAGCTAGGCCCAAGAAACTACGGATATCAGTAGGAGTTTTAGGGGTCTCCCAATCCTGTAGATTAATTGATATAAATTAGCGAGAGATAAGATTGTTTGAATAGAATTTCGAATATGATAGAACTTACATTAATTATGGCAATCTTAGCTGGATCGACTGAAATGCCATTCTCAGAAACAATATGGCCAAGGAATCTCACTTCATCTCGCCAGAAATGGCATTTAGAAAACTTGGCTTTAAGCTGATGGTTTCTGAGAGTTTCAAGGACATAACGAAGATGTGCCTTATGCTCTTCCTTGTCCTTAGAGAAGACAAGAATATCATCAATGAATACAAGAACGAACTTGTTAAGGACATCACGGAAGACTCGATTCATCAAGTCGACGAAGTAAGAAGGTGCGTTGGTCAAACCGAATGGCATAACCAACCATTCATAGAATCCATTCTCGGTCCGGAAAGCTGTCTTATGGATACTATCTTCCGCTATTCTGAGTTGGTGGAACCCAGTGGCTAGATCAAGTTGTGAGAAAACTTTAGCACCATGAAGCTGGTCGAATAAATCGTTGATGCGAGGCATCGGATAACGATTTTTGAGAGTGCGCTTGTTGAGCTCTCTATAGTCAACACACATGCGAAGAGATCCATCTGATTTGGTGACAAATACAACTGCAGCGCCCCATTCGGAACAACTTCTTCTAATCAAGCCCTTAGCAAATAGATCCTCAATTTGAGTTTTTAGTTCGGCCTTTTCTTTAGGAGCCATCCTTCGGTGTGGGAGAACTACGGGCGTAGCTCCGGGAATTAGATCAATACGGAAATCTATTTCCCGTTTAGGCGGGAGAGAGCTGACTTCGCCAAATACATCGGGAAATGACTGAACTATAGGTGTGGTGACAAGATCATCGGGAGGAGCATCAAGAGAGAATATGAAGCTTCCGGCATATTTCTGAGGTGATTTGCATTTAATGACGAGTGGTAAGCCTTGGTCGCTTACTAAAGAAACTGATCGGGATTTGCAAGAGATGACAGCATCGAATTTGCTTAAGCAATCAGCTCCAAGAAGAAGGTCAAATGCTTGAAATCCAAGCACATAGAAATCCCAAGTAAATCGAGAAAAATCATACATCAATGTAACATCCTTGCAAATACTTCGGAGGTTAGCAGGTCCTCCGATGGGATTTGAGACACATAAAAAAGTAGTGGCAAGAGTGGACTCTATCTTGAGCTTATTACAAATGTCAACAGATATAAAGCTATGAGAAGCACCAGTATCGAATAATACTCTAACAGGTGTAGCATGTAAATGAAATATACTACGCAAAGTACCTTGGTCATCCTGAGCGGGTGGTGCAGATGGTGCAGGTGTGGTGACAGCAAATACTCCAGAGGGTGTACCACGCTTGTATAGTGGGCAGTCTTTCTTGAAATGACCTGGCTGTAGGCATACATGGCACAAGTCTTTCCTAGTCGTAGAAGGTGGTGGGATAGCAGCTCCGGTAGATGGACAGCTATTAGCATAATGGCCCTTCTTATCGCACTTGAAGCATGTGATATTAGCAAGATCGATAGGGCTTTTCTGAGCATATCCCAATCCTGTAGTCTTCTGCCAAGCTTTCTTTTGTTGATCAAAGTTCATCTTCCTCTTCCCGGGCTGGCTAGAAGAGGGCTGAGTAGGAGCAGCCTTGGCAGTGGATCCCTTAGGCTTCGCCTCATATCTAAGAGCAAAATCAATAAGCTCTGTGAAAGTGGAGCGAATGTGTCCGGTAAGCAAGTCATAATATTCTGGTCTAGCTCCCAAAATGAATTTCTCGTTCTTCAAAAGTGGTGTGTCAATCAAACCCGGTCCAAACTTGGAGAGTTCATTAAATTTCCTCTCATACTCAGAAATAGTCATACTGCCTTGCTTAAGATCCATGAAAGCTCTATAAAGTTGGGTTTTCCCAGCAGCTGGCATCCATTGTGCCGAGAAGGTATCCCTAATCAAAGATAGACAAGATGAATAACATTTCAAAGATAGAAGGAAGAATTTAAACCACTAGAATCCAAACTATTCATACCTAAACTGGGCCCAAGTGATGGTGTCCTCCTCGGTACGAGAAGTAACGGATTCCCACCAATCTTGTGCGGCATCTTGGAGTTGCCAAGCAGCAAGCTGACGCTTCTGGGCATCAGTAATTTCCAATCCAGAAAATATCTTCTCCAAACTCTTAAGCCATTGCTGAGCCTCTATGATGTTCTCGGATCCAGAAAACTTAGTACCTCCCAGTTGCGAATACTCCTTGATAAGAGTAGTGAATTTGACAGGAGCTGGAGCGGCAGGTGCAGCCTGGGCAGGACCATTGCCTCTTCCACCTCTAACATTTCTTCTGGTACTCATCCTGAAATACCAAAAGAGATTTAGAACCAAAGATAAGATAATAGAATGCTAAGAAAACTAATCAACGAATCAAAGGAGCTTGAACTTTTGAAAGGATTTGGATATTGAATCGATTCTCCTCATTCTAGAGTATTGCTACTCTATCTCTAATGAGTTTCTTATAATCCCGAACTAAGGTTTTTGGGAAAACCAGAGCTCTGATACCAACTGTAACATCCCGTATATTTGGACCATTTAAATTGACAATAATCCACACTTGTCAACTTAAATAATACAAAACACAGAACATTATGGGATTATAAGTACATAAATGTAAATGAGAATCAATACAACATCACAGACTCAGAACAGTCACAGAATAATGCAGCGGAAAATACATCGTCATAATAGTAGTTCATGAAGCTACTACGTAGAATACAACAATGTCTCAACATAAAGCGACTGAAAAGAGATACAAGATGTCCGATACATAAGTACATCCAATACTGAAAATAAAATGATATAAATAAAAGCTAAGCCTTCAGCATCTTCGACCAACCTTGACCAGCAACGGAATATCTTCAGACTGACCCGAGCATATGCAAAAGAAACACTCGAGTCAGGACTCAAAATCTTATACAGGATAATCAAATGCATATAATAAAGTCCATAACTCAAAGGTGAATATAAACATCATTAAGGGATCGATAAACTACCTACAGAATACGCTAAATAGATAATGTCTAATCCATAAAGTAAGATATCAAAATAGGGTTAAGCAGGGCCCATACACCTCTTAACCTGTTTATTCCCAAAAGCATATACAAGACCGTAGTTTCCCCAAAACCGGAAGTCACCAGAGGGCAATCCATATACTAAAGGTACAAATCAAAATCGTAGTTGTCGCGATGGGATAATTAGTATGACAAGGTACATGAGGCGATACCAACTAGGATACTAGTAGTTGCCTGATCCGGACTGATGATGGGCATAGCAGCTACCACCCCAACACCGCGAAACAACACTTCCAAATCAAGGGGTGCACCCAAATCAAATCACAAAAGTAATAGATATGGTATCGAAGAAGTGTGTCCGCTAGAGGTAGCGAACCTCAATGGCCCGGCGCGGCTCCTGTTTTAGTCATGTCAGGGGTCATCCAAAATCGTTCTCTTTCTTCAGTCAACGCGTTCATCAAAACCATCCACTTCATTCTGGATCAACACTTCGCGTATATTAGTTATTAAAGTGGTTTTCGGTATCGACAGAGAGTATGTCCATAATCCGATCCCGGACTCTTTAATAACTACGTATTAATTACCCAACAGTCAACTTTTTATTAAAGTTAAAACAAATCAAATCCAAAGGTCAAGTTGCAAATTTGACTTCCAAATTTGATATTTCAAAATTCGATTCGTTTTAATTACAAAAATATATTCCGAAAAGAAATTCTAGTTCAAGCCCTTTAGTTATCAAAATTTAAGTATTCATGTTAAATCAACATTTCACTTATTAAATCAACTCAAATTTATGGATTACATGAAATAGTCAATCTTAGTTCAACTAATTAAATCAAGTTTATTCTTTAAATCCGTATTTACATTCCTAGGTTCATTACTATATCAATTTCATTTACTACATTTACTTCTTAAATCTCATTTCGATTAACTTTGTCAAACACTTTGTTTAAATAAATAAATTTACAAATCCGTTTCAATTCATTACATTAATTCGTTCTCATTTATTTCAATTTATTTCTTTATTCCAACAAATCTAATTTGTTTAATTCGATAAAATTCATTTTATTTATTTCAAACAAGTTCATTAATTCATTCAATAAAATCATTTTATTTATTTCAAAACAAATTCATTTATTCGGTTCAATAAAATCATTTTATTTATTTCCAAACAAATTCATTTATTCAATTTAATAAAATCATTTTATTTATTTTAAAACAAATTCATTTATATTTACGTTACCAAATTTCCATACAGTTTTCTAAGTTCATTCCATAATTCCAAATAAGTCTCAATTTCAAAACGTTCTTTGTTGACCGTTCGGTTTCTTATTTTTAATTATCTATCCTAGGCCAATTCATTCAATTGGGTATTTATCATTTCAACCCAATTCTATTTAAATTCAAAATCAAAACATACAAAGGGAACTTGCAGTGTGATAGCTGGGATGGTGTCAAAGTAAATAAACAAGCAATAGCATCCATTTGCAACAATTCAACAATTTCAAATAGTCTCGAAATAATCGTATTAATTCGCGTTTGTTATTTACGCCAATTAATATAACTATTTCTAGAATCTACTCTATCATTTCAAGTAGATTAAAGATTATAACATTTCAGTTTCACTTGTCGTTCAATTTCAATTACAACAGTTAATTCAATATACGTTCAACAGTCCAAAGTGAAATTTGTCAATTCTACGTGTCAATTAACTTAACAATTTAAGGGTCAATTTAATTAATCAATATTCATCATATAAAGGGGTCAAGTTAACAATCAAAATTCGACATATATAATTCATTTTAAATCGTTAACCATCCTATATCCAATTTTAACTTGCAATTAATTTATCACTTAACAATAACAATTTACATCCAATTCAACATCACATAGCAATCATTTATCAATTCAAACTTGCATAAGAATATAGTCGTGAAAATTAATTCACCTTTCGTGGATGAAGAAATTTGACGGCGAAGTAAAAGAAGCACGAAAAGAGTCGGTACAGCACGAACAACGGACACTGTAATATCGACAAAAGAAAATGATATTAATACAGTGAACGTTAGTATATAATTATAAAATTATAATTTCGCTTACCGATAGCGAAAGAAAGAACGAAGGCTGAAGATCAATGTTGCCGCAAAAAAGCTTACCCGGTCGCTTCTGCATACAACAACAAATAAAACTGGTTGCTATTTTTTGCAACCAGAATTTTTATATTTACGAACACTTTCAGTAAAAATCTATACTATTGGCAAAACTCGGTTTCATTTAAAAGACAACCCGAGACAACAGGGAACGCAACACACATTTACTTCACACGCACACGCACAACTTTGTTCACGTTTTATCTTCCTCCCTCCTTACGCACATTTCCCTTTTTGGCCACTTTCTTCTTCTTCTTTTTTTTTTATAAGACACACAAAAATCTCTTGCACCCAGAAACGTGCACCTTCTCAAACGACTGCACACCCCACGCATATACACACGCACACAACATTCACGTCTAAACACACACGCACGCACACCCGGCAAGGGTGGAAGACGAGGAGGTGGGGATGGTGGTTGCTGGTGGGCGGTGTGACTGGGTGTGGGTGAGGCGGAGGGACGTGGTGTGCGGCAGTGGAGGAATGAGGTGGTCTGCTGGCGGTGGGCTGGTATGACGGGGTGTGCTGGAGGGTGACGCGCGGAGGCAGGTGGTGGAACTGGGTTGGCGGCTGGCGGGGTGGGGTCTGGGCTGACAGGAGAGGCGGAAGGCGAAGTCAAGGCGAGGGCGACTGGGACTGGTGGAGGGCGATTGGGCAGGTCGGTTCGGTGGCAGGGTTCGGGTGCGGTGTCAGGCGGTTGGAGGTCTGGGCTCGGAGGAACGTGGCTGCTGGGTCTGGGCGAGTTCCGTGGTGGCGGCGTGGAGGAACGATGGGCCAGGGGTCTGGGTGGGCGAAGGTAGGAGTTTCATTTGTTTGTGAGGTTGGAGGCAATGGTTCATACATCATTTCTCTTTGGAAATTTACAGTAAAGTAAATAAAATAGAGGGTGAGGAGGGAGAAATGAAGAAGGAGAGAGGAGGAATTGGTGTTTACCTGGAGACGTGAGCAAGCAGAGAAAGTGAAATGAAAAATGAATTATGCGTTGCTTAAGTTTTAAATTCTCTCTTTATTTTGTTGCTTCGTATCCCTCACAGCCCTTCATTTTCCAACGTTCACATCAATTTCCAAAGTAACCCCTTAGCTTCCAACTACCCCATAAATGCACCAGCTGACCTTTATATTCAGCTTCCTTTTGTAAACGGTTAAAGAATTTGGGTGGGATTTTACTTAACCGGTCCGTCCGGAACGGTAAAATTAGCGCAACGTTTAACATCGAACACCGATTTGTGCAAATAAGTATACCGTTATGATCAGTGTGACGATGCGCTTCCAACGGTACATAGATTATTGTGATACGATGATTTTATAAAATTTGCATTTACGCCGCTTAAATTGTACGTTTTGCAAAATAAGATAAACGGAGCAGGCGATGACAGTTTTAGACGAAACGAATTATAAAATCTTGATCAGAATAATTTTTGCAAGTGGACTGTGTAAAAATATTTGGATTCGGAAGATAAATTTTACGCAGCTTTATATGGACTGATATACAGTAAAACGCGAACGGACTTTACTGTAATATTTTTCAACGAAACTTTTTCTATGTCCATATCTAACTAGACGCAAGTCACAAATAAAGTTTGGGCGTAAATTGAGATCGTTTAAAATTTAAATTTTTTTTACTGAAATGATGAATTTAAAATTTTAAATTGGGTTGAAAATTTAGGGTCGTTACATTCATCTTCACTTGATATTCACGACCTATCGTTAATTTGGATCGATGTGGTATTCGGGTCTCCAGACCTAGAATACCGGTATACGGAAACCCGATCCCGGTCTCATCGAAATCCAAAACGTATCTTTTAAGGCCAAGTTGTTTAAAGGTTTAAACATTTAAACTTATATTCTGAATGATATAAACAGATAGATAAATAACATTATCACAATAGATAATTCATATCAACATTTATCTCACAAAGCAGCATATCACATATATCAGAGTTATCCAAATCATCCAATATCAACCAATCAGTATTAATCAATCATTTAAACAGAATTGATTAACTCTAATCAATTTTATTAACCTTTAATTAAATTAATTACTATCACTTAATTACTTGGATTATCTTAATCCTGCTTATTATCATTAATTAATTACAAATTAATTAATTAAACATCTAAATGATCTTCCTTAATTAATCTTCCTTGATTAATTATACTTTAATTACATTCAAGTAATTATCCCTAACCATATTCAGTAATTAACATTTAATTACTATTATTAATTACAATAATTAATGAACCTTCATTAATCAATTAACTATAATTAATTATATTAATCCTTAATTAATTACAATTAATTAATCATACTTTAATTAATTACTTTCATTAATCAACCTTGATTTATTAAATAATAAATCCTTAATTACATCATTTATTATATTAATTAATGATCCTTAATCACTTCCTTAATTAATTACTCTCTTTTAATTTATTACCTTAACTAGTAATTAATCACATTATTAATTAACCTTAATCCTCTAATTTATTAATTACTCTTTAATTAATTAACTTCAAATCAATTAAATTAATTAATCTTCCTAAAATAATTATCCTTTACTTAATTACCTTCAGTAATTAATTACTTAATTACTTCACCAATTAATTACACTTAATTAACTCCAAAGTGGTTATCTTAATAAATCGCAAATTAATTACTTAATTAATTATTTAACTTAATCATTTAAATTTAATTAAATGATTTCTTAACTTCCTATTTAAAAATTTTTTATTAAGAAAACATTATCTAAATCAAATCCTTTATATTAACCAATAACTTTTCAATGGTTAATAATTTAATTATCTTAATTATCTTTACAAATTTAATTATCTTTAATTAAATCAAAATTCTAAATTACTAAAGAAAATCCTTATCTTAATTGATTTCTAAATCTTAATTATTTAATTTATTTAAAAATAAAACACTTTAGAAATCAATCATAATTTAAAATAATTTAAACATGCTAATAAACATATTTAAAAACTATATTTACTTTTGATTTGAAATCATATTCATTTAAAATACACTTTTTAAAAACTTAGTAACATTTCTTTAGAAACTAAGTTATTTTAAACTTTAAAACTTATTATATTTCATTTCCTTTAAATTCTGGAAACCTAAGTACTAAAACCCGAGCTTCCAGCAAATCAAAAACCCGAGCAAACTACACTTCTTCCCGAACTAGCTTCGAGTCCACAAGCAAAACATCACGAGACTTTCCCGATCAACCTTCGATACACTCGCGACCTTCATCTGCTTCGAGACAATCATCCACTTGCACGAGCCTAACCCGAGACGCCTTCTTCTTTTCCAACGCTACTCACCACAAACCAGAACAACGTGCACACGTGCACGTGGTGCACTTGCACACTCGTCGCCGACCACCAACGTTCATCGCGACGATCGCCAACAACCACACGATTACACGCGAACTCGAAAACGTCCCCAGATCGAACAAAACATCATCGAATCGAATTCGAACTAATATCGCCAAAAACTGGAACCCATCATTGCCAGAAAACTTCACCGTTACGACGCCTTCCACCTCGAGATCACCTGCCCACCTCACCGAAGCTTCGTCACGACTCCAGCCAGCTTTTACACCTATCGCGATCGATTCCGGATCCTCTTATCCCTTGCCATTGACTCGACAGTCCAGAAGAACAATACACGAGCTTAAACCCTAGTTTGATCGATTACGATCAATTTGGACATTGGAAAAATTCGATTACATTTTTCCTGTGATCCATACCCCACTAGCAACCTCCAAACCAAACATCACCAAACAATTCGCCGCCGATCAACGTAAATCGACGAAAATGTCGAAACTAATCAACTCTAATTATCTCGACAAATACTATACTAAAAATCATGATATTATCCTTAAAATTCACCATTTACAATTACGAATTTGTTTATATAATTCAAACATGATTTCCAGATAATAAATTTTCTACCTTGAATTGTTTTTCTTCTGTAAATTCATATTTTAAAATGATCACTTGATATAATTACTTAAAACTATTTCTAACATTAATATCCTGTTGTTTTATACCCTTTTTGTTTAAACATTACTAGCTAAAATTATTTAGAAGCAGAGATTTTGTTTTTAGAACAGGTTTTAAAACCTGGAAATGATGAACAAAGGTTTATATTTTCCTGTATATTGATATGCATCCTCAATCCTCATGTACATATATGTATGCAGATATAAATTTCATCCAATACAACTTTTTCTTAACAACAACAAGTATTAACATCCAAACATATCACAGTTTTTAGTTAAATTGGGTTAGTTTACTTTCTTGTTTTAAATTCAGAGAACAAAGCAGAACAGTTTAATCCATATTCCAGATAAAACTTTTATGCAACCATATTATAACTTTCGTATACAAATTTATCACATGTATCAACATAAGATCAGGTTTAAAACTGTTTTTAAAAGAAGTTTACTCACCAATTATAAGCAGAGAACAAACAGAGTAGGTTTCCCAGGCTCTGAACAATTTGCAGATCAAATTTTTGCTTTGCTGTTGAAAATGGAATCCATGCATGCATACAAGTTTTTGATTTAAAGAGTTGTTGAAACAGCTGAGTTGCTCATCCATTTGCATTGCCATTCATTTGAAGTTGCAGATTTGATTTGCAGGTTGAATTTCATTAGCTTTTAGTTTCAAAATCTCAGGTTTCAGATTTGCTTTTAGTTTTCACTTCCAGTTTTAGAAAAATAGTTTTCTGGTTTGAGTTAACTTTGAAACAAGGAAGAAAAGAAAATGAGAGGCAGAGAAGGTTTGGAACAAATTTTCTTATACGTTTTTAAATTTTCAAATAAATAAAATGAAGGCCACTTGTTCTCAAGAATTTACACTTGTCACTAATATAAATTAATTGACTTACAAATGTTGTTAAGATAGCTAATATGGTTACACATGTTACTTAAGTATTTTAATAAACCTTTATTTAATTTAAATGTAGATATAAACTTACATTTTTAATTTACTTTATTAAAGAAATACTCTAAAGCTAGTTATAATATAAATATACATCTTATACATGTATTTAAAATCTAAAACATTTATATATACATTTATAACCATTTTAATTTGAGCATTTTTAAAACAAAGCTTTAAATCACAATTCATACATATATAAATTATCAATAGATTAAATTAAAAATAATCCAAATTATAACATATATATACATATATATTATAATCTGAAAACACATCTCTAATTTAAACAAAAGATTCTTTATTCACAATCAATATATACATTATAAATAGAATCTATTTTTATTAGCTTTTTAAAGATTAAATTTATCAATTTATATTAAAATTAGAAAGGAAAATTATCAAATCAATTAAATTATCAATACAGATTATTAAATTTATATTGCCCAAAAACCCGGGATATCACATTCCTCCCCCCTTAAAATAATTTCGTCCCCGAAATTAAAAGCAAAGTTAATTTAATAATCCAACAAATATTTTAATTTCAAACACAAACCTATCATCCAATTTCTAACAACCAAAGCAACCAATCAAACAATCTAATCTAACTAACTATTCTGACATAAATCAGAATAGACTTCATAATACTATCTCGAGTTTCCCCGAGTATAAATCACCGGGAGACTCGCTCTATAGAAACTAAACAAACAACACCACTATGATCCAGAGCTCCTCTCTTCTCTAGATCTACAAATATGAACAGAATATCAGACCACACTCAAGTCCAGCTCAACTTCCAAATCCATCTGAACTGCAGATTCCACAACTTGCGATGAATCATACACGTACTCCCTCAGATATACGTGAAATAAAATGAATTCCAGTTATCCAAACTGGCCATTCATTCCTGTAGATCAAAGAACTACTCCTCTCAAGAACACAAGAAAATCCAAAATACTTTTGGAGCTAACTTTCCAGACTTACCAAATCTTATAGCTCTTTAATCGGAGAAAAACTTAAACAATTTCCAATTTCCAACTCCGAATTCCAAACTCCGTCTCATATCTGCCTAACTCATCAGACGATCCTGAGCTACTTCATCTCTTCCCGATCAGCTCAACCTTCGCTGATGCTTCTTGAAACAAATATGAACCAAGCACAAAATGATCTTCAAATCTGCTGAAATCCACAAACTCTACTCCACAAGAAATAGAAGACTGAACTTCCTTTTCCCAGATTTCAAAAAATTCTATACACTCTTAGAAATTCACATAAACTTCCTATAGAAATCTGAGGTTACTTCCTTTCTTGCACAGCTACTACCTTTGCTTCCGCTGCACAACTCTGATTTTGAAGTAAATGACAATGTTGATGAACTTGAGCACAAACTAGATCCACAAACAAGCGGAAACATTGGTTATCTTAAAACATAACCAACTACTCAAAGAATAGACGAGTCCTCGGTCAAGGGTACTGTCTTCAGCTATCCTTGGCTAGAGGAAACTCGAAACTAGAAACAGAAGAGAAAACACAGATACTCCATAAAATTCTAAAATGCTTCACCAATCCTTCTCTAGGAACAAATCGATATAAACTAAATCTTCCAATTCGAGCAAACCGTTGACCTCTTCCATAACTTTTACTTCCTCTTGAGAAATCTCAACTCCATACAAAAGATTACTCAAGATGAACTCTCAAACTAATCGCAAGTCACTTTTGCGATTCTATCTAGTTCGGATTCCAAAGAAACTGTTCTCTCTTTACCAATTAAAACAGCCTTAAGCTTTTCCAAACAAGGTTAACCTTTCAAGAAAAACTTCACCATCTACTCGGACTGCTGATAGAAGAACCACAAAGATTCCGGGACCATCGAAGAAACGGACCATACTGTTGCATCCAAACTCTATCTCGACAGCACACCGAACACTTCGAACTGCACTGTTACCACAGTTAACCAAAAGCTTCTAATCCAAAGACTTCTCAAAACCAAAACCATCAACAAACCTCACAATGAACCTCCGAGATGGCAGACATTCCAAAAGAAACTCGGGCTCCAAACCAATCGCCAATAACTTACTCTTCTTAAGGGAACAATGAGACCATGTCCGAAGAACAACTAATCGACCTTAGTCCCATACTTCAAAATAGACAAAACTCTCTTACTTGATATTAGAGAATTCCTATACGGTCGAGTCTTTCCTGCGGTAGACATCAACTGTTCCTCCAATACCTTCTTAATCTTGTTCCAAAAGAAAATCTCCTTCGGGAACATCCATAGATACTGCGTCTTATCACACAACTGCTCCTTCCTGAAGTCGCCAAGCTACCATCACTTACTTCGGCACAACTGATAGATTCAACTCTAGAAAATCTGCTCACCCGAGCTCAACCAATCTTACATTCCAATAATGGACTCCGAATCTTGAAAAGGATTTTCTTCAGAGATCCGAGACATCCTTACTCCATACTGCCAACTTACTCGAGACGATATTGGGTTTACAGTCTCGATATATACTTCCAACCTCAAACATTCAAACTCCAACTATTGGTAATTGTGTTACACACACTACCACCTTATCTACCTTTATAACTTATATTGGAAAACCCGAACAGGTAACCCAATAAATAGGTAGAAATACATAAATATATATATTTAAAATGATATTTTTTTTTATATAGAAATTATTTCTGGGTAAAATTATTTCATCTACCTCTTTAAAACAATATTGTGTCCGTTGGCCTGGTTCAAGTGTTTAGAGATCCCTATCAATAACGTTAGCTACTCGTATTGACCAGAATCCATATACCACTCAACCGATCAATTAACACAATATAAAACCATTTTTATATAACTAACAATTACGCGCTCTCAAGATAGACACCACTTCAGAGCCTAGGTATTCACTCAACCTACTGCTCTGATACCAACTGTAACGACCCGACTTTTTCTCCATAGAAAGTCGTATCATCATAAAGAAAGAAAGGGATAGAAGAAGAAAGGATAGAAAAGAAGAAACAACAACACAAAAGAATCTCACAGCGGAAACGAATGAATTATAATATATCATATAGAATATTACATAGTATCATATACATCGGAGTTACACAACTTATACAACACATATTAGACAGTTATAAACATCTGTCTAATTCATACAACTCAAGTATCACAGATACAGACACAACATATACACAGCGGAATCATCATATATCTACACGGTGAAGCCTCCTGCTCCAAATCTCCTCCAGAATTCGTCAAAGCTAACCTGAATCCCTCGACTACTCAATACAATATTGAGTACCCAAGAGTTTAATAAAACATAAAATAAACACTTGGGTCAGACATGGGTCTGGTGTGAGTAAACGGTTAGATTGCTTAACTTTGAAAACTTTTGAAAACAAAAGTATCACGTAAGACTCCCCACAAATAAACATGGGTAAGTTTTTACCTTACGCTAACTAAAACGTTTGATAGGAAATCTGATTGTATTATAATAGGGTCTAGGGTTTTCAAGTAAAATACAGAAATAGCTGAAATGCTTACATCTCACATTCCAACATAGTTGGGCACAACTAATACGTACGGCACTTATTGGAGTTTGGATTCCATACAATGGCAGGGCTACTGGGGTACCGCCCGTCACAGTACGTGGCCTAGATCACCGTACCGAGGAGTACGCCCGCTCCCCTGCAACACAAAGCCGGAACCATCCCTTACTGGATAATCCCGAACAAGATAACCCCGTAGTTGGCGCGACCAACCACACACTAAGCCGAATGAAAAGAAAAGGGACCTCTAGACAGGGATCTATCTTGCTCTCAGTGGGTGCTACCCACGAAGCCTTGCTGCACCTCCCCTGTTTTAGCCATTCCCGGTTGATGAGGCTTGAGGTTACGATTACCTTTAATCAGAACATATCACTTAGAATGCTCATCGTCCGCCTGACGATGTGCTGAAAGCATTCAATCCATACAAGTTCGTTCTGGGTTCGAACGAAACCGAAGGCATTATCTCGTTACACTCATTTTGGAATCACCCTCAGAGTTAACGACAATAACCCTTGCACTCTGAATCTTCATCTTCACTTGAGATTCACGACCTATCGTTAATTTGGATCGATGTGGTATTCGGGTCTCCAGACCTGGAATACCGGTATACGGAAACCCGATCCCGGTCTCATCGAAATCCAAAACGTATCTTTTAAGGCCAAGTTGTTTAAAGGTTTAAACATTTAAACTTATATTCTGAATGATATAAACAGATAGATAAATAACATTATCACAATAGATAATTCATATCAACATTTATCTCACAAAGCAGCATATCACATATATCAGAGTTATCCAAATCATCCAATATCAACCAATCAGTATTAATCAATCATTTAAACAGAATTGATTAACTCTAATCAATTTTATTAACCTTTAATTAAATTAATTACTATCACTTAATTACTTGGATTATCTTAATCCTGCTTATTATCATTAATTAATTACAAATTAATTAATTAAACATCTAAATGATCTTCCTTAATTAATCTTCCTTGATTAATTATACTTTAATTACATTCAAGTAATTATCCCTAACCATATTCAGTAATTAACATTTAATTACTATTATTAATTACAATAATTAATGAACCATCATTAATCAATTAACTATAATTAATTATATTAATCCTTAATTAATTACAATTAATTAATCATACTTTAATTAATTACTTTCATTAATCAACCTTGATTTATTAAATAATAAATCCTTAATTACATCATTTATTATATTAATTAATGATCCTTAATCACTTCCTTAATTAATTACTCTCTTTTAATTTATTACCTTAACTAGTAATTAATCACATTATTAATTAACCTTAATCCTCTAATTTATTAATTACTCTTTAATTAATTAACTTCAAATCAATTAAATTAATTAATCTTCCTAAAATAATTATCCTTTACTTAATTACCTTCAGTAATTAATTACTTAATTACTTCACCAATTAATTACACTTAATTAACTCCAAAGTGGTTATCTTAATAAATCGCAAATTAATTACTTAATTAATTATTTAACTTAATCATTTAAATTTAATTAAATGATTTCTTAACTTCCTATTTAAAATTTTTTTATTAAGAAAACATTATCTAAATCAAATCCTTTATATTAACCAATAACTTTTCAATGGTTAATAATTTAATTATCTTAATTATCTTTACAAATTTAATTATCTTTAATTAAATCAAAATTCTAAATTACTAAAGAAAATCCTTATCTTAATTGATTTCTAAATCTTAATTATTTAATTTATTTAAAAATAAAACACTTTAGAAATCAATCATAATTTAAAATAATTTAAACATGCTAATAAACATATTTAAAAACTATATTTACTTTTGATTTGAAATCATATTCATTTAAAATACACTTTTTAAAAAC
Source organism: Allium fistulosum (assembly GCA_030737815.1). Classification (NCBI taxonomy): domain Eukaryota; kingdom Viridiplantae; phylum Streptophyta; class Magnoliopsida; order Asparagales; family Amaryllidaceae; genus Allium; species Allium fistulosum. Next base: position 1,032,457,951 of record CM060905.1, read on the forward strand.
TTAGTAACATTTCTTTAGAAACTAAGTTATTTTAAACTTTAAAACTTATTATATTTCATTTCCTTTAAATTCTGGAAACCTAAGTACTAAAACCCGAGCTTCCAGCAAATCAAAAACCCGAGCAAACTACACTTCTTCCCGAACTAGCTTCGAGTCCACAAGCAAAACATCACGAGACTTTCCCGATCAACCTTCGATACACTCGCGACCTTCATCTGCTTCGAGACAATCATCCACTTGCACGAGCCTAACCCGAGACGCCTTCTTCTTTTCCAACGCTACTCACCACAAACCAGAACAACGTGCACACGTGCACGTGGTGCACTTGCACACTCGTCGCCGACCACCAACGTTCATCGCGACGATCGCCAACAACCACACGATTACACGCGAACTCGAAAACGTCCCCAGATCGAACAAAACATCATCGAATCGAATTCGAACTAATATCGCCAAAAACTGGAACCCATCATTGCCAGAAAACTTCACCGTTACGACGCCTTCCACCTCGAGATCACCTGCCCACCTCACCGAAGCTTCGTCACGACTCCAGCCAGCTTTTACACCTATCGCGATCGATTCCGGATCCTCTTATCCCTTGCCATTGACTCGACAGTCCAGAAGAACAATACACGAGCTTAAACCCTAGTTTGATCGATTACGATCAATTTGGACATTGGAAAAATTCGATTACATTTTTCCTGTGATCCATACCCCACTAGCAACCTCCAAACCAAACATCACCAAACAATTCGCCGCCGATCAACGTAAATCGACGAAAATGTCGAAACTAATCAACTCTAATTATCTCGACAAATACTATACTAAAAATCATGATATTATCCTTAAAATTCACCATTTACAATTACGAATTTGTTTATATAATTCAAACATGATTTCCAGATAATAAATTTTCTACCTTGAATTGTTTTTCTTCTGTAAATTCATATTTTAAAATGATCACTTGATATAATTACTTAAAACTATTTCTAACATTAATATCCTGTTGTTTTATACCCTTTTTGTTTAAACATTACTAGCTAAAATTATTTAGAAGCAGAGATTTTGTTTTTAGAACAGGTTTTAAAACCTGGAAATGATGAACAAAGGTTTATATTTTCCTGTATATTGATATGCATCCTCAATCCTCATGTACATATATGTATGCAGATATAAATTTCATCCAATACAACTTTTTCTTAACAACAACAAGTATTAACATCCAAACATATCACAGTTTTTAGTTAAATTGGGTTAGTTTACTTTCTTGTTTTAAATTCAGAGAACAAAGCAGAACAGTTTAATCCATATTCCAGATAAAACTTTTATGCAACCATATTATAACTTTCGTATACAAATTTATCACATGTATCAACATAAGATCAGGTTTAAAACTGTTTTTAAAAGAAGTTTACTCACCAATTATAAGCAGAGAACAAACAGAGTAGGTTTCCCAGGCTCTGAACAATTTGCATATCAAATTTTTGCTTTGTTGTTGAAAATTGAATCCATGCAAGCATACAAGTTTTTGATTTAAAGAGTTGTTGAAACAGCTGAGTTGCTCATCCATTTGCATTGCCATTCATTTGAAGTTGCAGATTTGATTTGCAGGTTGAATTTCATTAGCTTTTAGTTTCAAAATCTCAGGTTTCAGATTTGCTTTTAGTTTTCACTTCCAGTTTTAGAAAAATAGTTTTCTGGTTTGAGTTAACTTTGAAACAAGGAAGAAAAGAAAATGAGAGGCAGAGAAGGTTTGGAACAAATTTTCTTATACGTTTTTAAATTTTCAAATAAATAAAATGAAGGCCACTTGTTCTCAAGAATTTACACTTGTCACTAATATAAATTAATTGACTTACAAATGTTGTTAAGATAGCTAATATGGTTACACATGTTACTTAAGTATTTTAATAAACCTTTATTTAATTTAAATGTAGATATAAACTTACATTTTTAATTTACTTTATTAAAGAAATACTCTAAAGCTAGTTATAATATAAATATACATCTTATACATGTATTTAAAATCTAAAACATTTATATATACATTTATAACCATTTTATTTTGAGCATTTTTAAAACAAAGCTTTAAATCACAATTCATACATATATAAATTATCAATAGATTAAATTAAAAACAATCCAAATTATAACATATATATACATATATATTATAATCTGAAAACACATCTCTAATTTAAACAAAAGATTCTTTATTCACAATCAATATATACATTATAAATAGAATCTATTTTTATTAGCTTTTTAAAGATTATTTATCAATTTATATTAAAATTAGAAAGGAAAATTATCAAATCAATTAAATTATCAATACGGATTATTAAATTTATATTGCCCAAAAACCCGGGATATCACACCCTACTTACCAAAAGTATACCTCTAGTCAATATACTTGAGAGGGACATTCTCTCCTATGACACCTCTTGGGAACTCCAAGCCATACCCTGCCAACTTTACTAAGAATCCGAGTATTTCACATCTTAGTGCACGTATAACCGAAACCAACTTAGAGTAGATGTGAATATACCCTAATGGGAGCAACCCCACATAACTTGGCCCCCACCCGCTTTTTGGTTTTAGTCATTTCCGACAAAGGATAATAAAGCTTAAATGATCAACAAATCATCTTAGATTGATGATACAAAATGAAGAAAGATGAACCGATAGTTAATAAATCAACTATCGAGAATAATTAAAAATGATCGTATATGGATAGACAAATCTCATATTCCTACAACTACTCGTCGATTTTAAGCTTGTACTATTTCTTGGTTAAAAATGAAATCGTGCAAGTAGAAGTAGTAGACATTACCTTGATGACATTTTTAACTTTCGAGATAGTGGCAAGTTTCCATACCTCGACGTATAGTGTCAGGAGCATGACTAATTCTTTCCATATAAGCGATACTGTTTACGGAAACTTCTATTCCATAACCGAATCGATACTTTTACTTTTTAAAACCAAACTTGGGCCGGGTTTCCCATTTAAAATAATTAAAATAATTACATAAAATAATTAGATTAATCGATGATTAGTTACTTTAGACATCTTCATTTAAAGTAATTAATTAAATTTAATCCTAATTGATTACTTCAAATATCATTAATTAAAATGATTAATTAAACTCTATTATCATTAATTAAAATGATTAATTAATTTTAAAACACCATTATTAAAATAATCGATTGATTTTAAATCATTATTATTAAAATAATTGATTGATTTTAAAAACATTATTATTCAAGTAATTAATTAATTTTTAAACATTGTTATTAAAGTGGTTAATTAGTCCTAAAACATCATTAACAAAATGATTAATTAACTTTAATACATCAAAATTAATTAGCTCTAAAGATCATTAGTTAAAATGAGTAACTGATTTTGAAACATCATTACTAAAATGATTAATCAATCTTAATCACATCATTATCTAATTAATTAATATTAATCATCATTAATTAATTAATCTTAATCATCATTATATATACTAATTAATTATTTTTAAAATATGATTATTAAAATAGTTAATTAACCTTAATCATTTCTTTGTATTAATAATTAAATATCTTTATAAAACCTATGCACAAGATTAAACAAAAGATTTCAAAAGGAATAACATTTTCAAAATGCCGATAAGCGATAGTCGCTATACGAACACTTTCATAAGCACTTTCACATGTCACTTATTCAACCAAACATACATAACATAAGGGTGAACACATATATAAAGGTATGTAACAACTATATGTCATGTAGGGAGTTTTCTAACGTTACATACTTAAATATTTTTCTGAATAACTTCAAGTCGCTAACTAATTACCAAGATGTCAGGTTTTTTAAATAGGAAATTACACCAAATATCATCACTTTACACTATATAGAAGCAAGCAACTAGCAAACAATATTACGAGAAAAACAAAGCTAATAACTTTATATTAAAAAAGATGAGATTTTTCTTACTTAAACGACACGAACTTCCACTAAACTTTCAATCAACACTAGATCTTAGCTTTAACTTGTACAAGATTGGATTTTAGAGCCTTATAAGGCCTAGGTGACTCGGGTTTGGGTGGTCTTGGGCTTGGCCATGCTACTTTTGGGGAGTATGGGTCTTGTTCTGGTTATTGAAGTGGTGTAGAGAAGAAAGATGATTGTTTTGTTGATTTTACTTAAGGAAGAAATGAAAAGATTGGATTTTTAAACTTAAAAACCAACTTTGGAAGCCATGAAAGTTTCAAGAAAACTTGAATGAAGGTTTGAAAAATAAAATTGAAATGAAAATGAATTAGGAAATTGTTTTTATATAAAGTGAAATAAACAAATTACTAAATTTCCCTTAAAGTACCTACCCTCCATCCATTTTCCTCCACATCATCACATTTGTCCACTCCTTTCTTTTGTTTAGCCAACATGCATTTAATAGCTCTTGTACTTATGTGTCATAAGATGTGACATTAGCTTTTTCTTATTTCATTTTTATTTATGTTTTTAATAAAATGTCACATGTAACGTCTACGGATTTTGCCCGCTCGAAAATCGACATCCATACTCTACATCGTACTCGAATGCCATAGATTCGACCGTTCAAATCCGAGTCGCCGGAGCTTATAACACAGTTAAGTAAATAACACAGCGGAAGAAATGAATAATACATTGATATATAATATCTGATACAACAGAGTGATACAATGAATATCAATATACATCAGAGATATGATACAAGAAATAGCAGTGGAAAAGAAAACGATAACATCAGCAGCGGATAATCTCCATTTCCAAAACGCCAATCCAGAAGTAGCTCGAACTCCAAATAGCGATGCACAAAAATAAGCAAGTGCATTCTGATCCAAAGACTGAACTAGCTTCAGAAAATCTACTAATTCTGACTATCTAAAAAAACCCAACTCTAGACTGCTCGTGTAGAAAAATTTTGAGCACCCAGAGTTTAGGAAAGAAACAATAAACTCCGGATCAGTCATGGGACTGGTGTGAGCAACAAAAACAGTTTATCTTTAAAACAAATAGCAGAGAAATTTTAAAGTCAATTCGAAATGCTTTTGAAAATGTAACTACCATAAGACCTCCCACCACACACACAATGCAAACGCAGACTTGGAGGAGATTTCTTCTTATGTTAGTCAAAGATGCTTACTACGCAAAACAAATAATTTCATTTGATATTATTATTAGTGCATAGTGGAAAACATTTCGAAAGTAGAATATAAATCTTAGCCAGCATAGGTACCATTATATTATGCCTGCTATAGCTGCCTCCTGAGGACACAGGTTATACAATTGAAATTGTAAAGGCTCCTATTGTTTCTTTGGATTTCCAACAAATGGTAAGGCCAAGGAACTTCCCATTGCCACATAGGTACGCCTCTGGAAAGATGACCCTGAGAAATAACCTAACATTACGGTTAGATCTCTGCCAACACAAGGCCGGGTTACCCCTAAATGGGTAACTACTGACACGAATATGTCATCCCCCGATCATAACCGATCTTCCCGAGGATCCTCGATTCCAACAACCACAAAGAAATAATTTTGCAGCAACAACAGAGGTTAAATATCTGGGCTCCATACCATGATACCACCTCTATCCAGAAGGAATGACATACACTAAAGGGGCACTACCCCCTAATAACCTTGCTGCATCCTTCCTGTTTTGACCATTTCCGGGGTGTGAGGTCCGACGAAGTCTCGTCCACAAAGCCGTGCTTCGGGTCAAACAAATGATCATTACACAGCAACACTCAACATGTCACATTACCAAATTGGGAGTATATTGCTGATAACCTTCAACTACATAACCTCTGAGCTCGTACGTCTCAGAGAAGGGTGTTAAGCTAAGAGAATGAATTCTCCGCCACCAAATAGAAATGTATTTGAAAGAAATCATCTTTATATCTCAAAATGTAATGTCAGACATGTAACCATACAAGTCTGTTCCGGGTTCGAACAGAACCGAAGGTACTTCTTACGAAGCCCTTGCAATTCCGGGTATTCACAATCCCGTTCGGTCTTCCCATCACAAAGGGTGATAAAATCTCTATATCGGGGCCATTCGATGCAGAGACATTCGACGAGTTGTCCTTTCGTTTTCGAAAATATCCGGTCTTCAAATGCTATCCATATACGACGTAGGGTTATATGACACAAATGTCTTTTCCCGGTTAACCCGAATAATGAGCGCAATTATTAGAAATCATATGGATATTGGGGTCTCAGTTAAATCACAGCTTAAAGCCCAAAACATTTCATTCGAATGGTTAAAACAAATTACCATTTTCAAATCTTTAAACAAAAAGATTTATTTCACAAAGTTCACCCAGTTTCAACAAAAATCCATTCACAGATTTCAAAACAATTTTCGTTTCAATTGGATTAACTCGTTAAATCTTTAAAACAAAGATTCAACTTGTAGCTTTCAAAACAATTTCATTTCGAATGGTTTAAACAAATCATCATTTTAAATCTGTTAAAAAATAAACAGATTCAATTCATAGCTTTCAAAAAGAATTCATTCATAGCCTTTCAAAACATTTCAAATTCATTTTAAATTTGAAACCTTTCAACACCAATTGGAAGTTCACTTCTTATATGAAAGCTGTTATTATTTGAAAACAAATAGTTTTAGTTTCAGAAAAATCCAATTATATTTGAACGAGTTAAAGCCCTTGAATTATATTCACATTCCAAAATCAATACTTTTAAAATAGTTTAACCCTTATATAACTGGTATAACATCTTTAATCCCTAGTTTCAAATCAAAGAATTCAATTTCAAATATTGAATTCAAATTTAAATCAAATATTTAAATTTCAAAACTCAATCAAGTTACTCAAAATAAATTTCATCTTTGAAATTCCATTTCAAAAGCTTTTTACTTTAAACCCAATCCATTTCCAAAACATTTGAATTTAAAAATATAAATTCGAAACTATTTTCAAAAATCTGTGACTTAATCGATTTCCTCGTGAAATCCATATTTGTGTGTGTATGGTGTGGTCCAGGGGTTTAACACAATAGTGCAACATCATTCAATCATCACAGATTAAAACACAGAAATATAGTTGATAAGCGATATTAACTATCACGCTTATCGTTCATTCACAAATCACAGATATATATATCACAGATAAGTAAATTACAGATCACAACATAAATCAGGGTATATCACAAAGCATCACATATCAGGGATATCAAACGATTCAACCATTCAATACAATCCAAACATCCGTAGGTAGGATCAATTTAATTATCTAATTGATTTGAATCATATTAATTTCTATAAATAAATTACTATTACTGGTTAATTAATATTAATTAATTCATCTTTAAATCATTAATTAATTAACCTTTAATAATAAATTAACCTTTAATTATAATTCATCAACCTTTAATTATTAAATAATAAACCTTTAATTATTTAATTATCCTTTAATTTATTAATTTATTACCATTTAATTAATTATCCTTAATTAATTAATTTAAACCTTTAATTACTTATTTAATTAATCCAAATCAAAAATAAATTAAATAAATAAATTATCCATTTTTAATTAACTTAAAAAATTTAATGAATTTATTAATCCTAATTATCTTTAAGAAAAACATCATTCTTATTAATGATATCATTAACAAGGTATTTAAAACAATTCACTTTCAAGTTTACTTTCAAATTCCATTTTAAATTTAAGATTAAAAATGAATACAATTTAAATTCAAAACTTTCTTTCATTTCAAAACTGGGTACAAATTAATTATGATTCTAGATTAGACTTTGATTAAAACTTTACTTACATTTTAAAACTTCATTTTTTTGAATTCCAACTATTTAAATATTTTTAAGGTTTAAAACAATTTAAATTCTAAAAGCTTTATTTTATTTTTAAACTAAGATTCAAACTAAACTTGAATCAGACTTAAACTTTGATTTAAAACTTGTTCAAACCTTTACTCTTCATTTTAAATTTCAGTTTAAAAAAAAAACATAACAGGTTTCTTTTAAAACCTGTAACCCACAAAATTAACCCGAGCCCATGCAATATTTTCCCGAGACAATTTACAACATTCTTCGAGTCGACCGATCATTTTCACGAGCTAGAACCTAAGGCAACATCTTCTTCCACAATTTTATCTACCTGACACCGAAGATACATGGTGCACGTGCACCCATGGACCAACCACTTCTGGCCAACATTCCGATCACCCACATCTCGACGGCGACCCTGTCAACAAACTCATACCCATAGATCACCGATATATTTAAGAAATTGAAATCGAGCAACTCGATTCGAAACTGGAACAAGGTAGATCACCAAAACCCGCCACGTATCGCTGCCACAGTTCACTGGACTTCTTGCGACTCCGACCCCAGCTACCTCAATAACTAACGAACCTTTTCCCCCTGGTCTAGTGCAACTCGACGCATCGCCGACGATGGTACGGCCTTGAAACTCACGTTAACTTATCTGCTTATTAAACCCTACCGATCCATCACGCTATCGCCATAGCACCTTATAAATTAAATCAACATTTTCCAGTGATGGTCAACCTTTAAGCTATCTTTGGTAACGATTTCGATGATAATCACCATGTCGATCGTCAAAAATCGATGATAAACCCAAATCTGATCAACTCAGATTATCTCAACAAATTCAATACCAAAAATCAAGATTCTAATCTCTAAATTCATCATTTCACATCACTAATCTGCTTATGGAATCAAATCACAGATTTAAAAATATTGGTTTTTTGATTTATTTTTGATTTCTACTGTTATTTCATATCCTGGAGTTAATTACTGGGTAAAAATATTTGAAACTATTTTTAGAATTTGTATAACTTTGTTATGAACAAATTTTATTCATAAATCATAGCCTGAATTTATTTGTATGGGGAGATAAAGATTTTAAAAGAAAATCTGGAGCCTGTTAAAACAACAGAGTCCTATATATATGAATATATATACTTGTATCCAGACATGCATACACCAAATTTCTACATATTTAGACATGCAATCACATTTCACAAACAAACATTCAATACTGATCACATGCAAACCAAAGTAAAAAAGGGGTTTTAAGAGTTTGCTCACAGGTGGAAGAAACAAAGAACAGAGCCTTTTCTTCTTATGCTTGAACAGGTTGTAAAAAAATGCAAGTTGAACTCTCTTCCTTCAATCTCTGGTTGATCTTGTAGTTGTTGATGATGTTGATCAAGTTTGTTTGTATTTAGTTCAGGTTGTATTTTTGTTTTCTTTTTTTTTTCTTTTTTTTTTCTAGTTTTCCATTGATGAATGAAAAATGAGATGAGGAGGAGATATAAAGGAAAGGAGTTTACAGAGTATTCATTTTGTACAAGTTGATATGAGTTGTTTGTACAATTTCTTATTAAATAAACATAGGTCAGAGATCATCTTTATTTAGGAGGCTGAGATGATCTCCAAAACAAATTGAATTGACTTGTTTACTGCTAGGTATGGAAGCATTAAATGCTAGAGGTATGTTGCATTTATCATGTTTACTTCAGCCATACTTGCTTGTCTCGGCTGAGATGTGGCATTCATTGCTTAAGTACTTTATATTTCTTCTTATCCTATTTTATAAAGATATTTTGTTTTCTTCATGTTTTGAATATATACTTGCTGCCTTGTTTTGCCATCTAAAACATACTTAGTTTATTTGTTTGTACTAACTTATATATTTTCTTAAGTCTTGTTTTTATATTTCTTGTGGTTGATGATATGCTTTGTTTTGTTTACCTACTTATTTTTATATTTGTTCAAATATCTATTTTAAATGTTTATTTTTACTTCAATACCTATTATCTTGTATCTCTTTTATTTTTGAAACTTAACTATCGAATATAAAATTTACTAATGTATTCACTTTCTATTTTATAAAACTATATAATTTATCTTATATATTTCGATTCTATTTATAACTTAATATCTATTATTATCATTTATTATTATTAAACCATTTAAACTTAGATTTAAACTCGAATTCAATATATATATATATATATATTAACTTCAAATTTTCTCATATATCATGTATACATATATATTCACATATATGTACAATATGTACTATATTTTTAAATTGAAATGATGTATACATAATTTATTTGTATTCGGGGAAACTCGAGATCAATTAATCCATTTTATTTTACTATTTTTATTCAAAAATAAAATTAATTATTAATTTAAATTTATAAGAAATCCGGGGTCGTTACATCACATCTCCTTCCTTTTCGCTTAATTAAATAAATATCTACCATTTATTTTTGCTAACCATACTTAAGTTATTTAATAAATGTAAGTGTATATGTTAAATATAATGTACATAAAGTTTCTGACAACTTTTAGACACCGAAAAGTCGGAAATTCGGAAAACAATTTTCTGTCATATTTTCTGTTTTTCTTAAAAATAATTATTTTCTAAACAAATTTTGAAAATCATTTCCCTATCACTAGTTATTATTTAAAAGAGTTTTATTTTTCTAATAATATTTATTAGTTAATTATTTAAAAAAATATTAAATTTTAAAATTTAAAAGTGATTAAATTACTTGTCGTTACAGTTGGCATCGGTTTCAGCCATAACTTAATATCCAATAACATATTCTGTAATCAGTCAGCCTCTTCTACAGAGGTCGCAAGCGTTATGAATTAAGATTCTATAGTAGAGTGTGTAATACATGTTTGTTTCTTTGATACCCATGAAACAATACCTCCTCCTAATGTGAAAATCCAACCCGAAGTTGATTTATTATCGCCAGCACCCATTATACAAATTTCATCAATATAACCCTCTAATATGTCTGGAAACTCATTATAAAAGAGTCCTAAAGTTTTGATCTTTTTAAGATAGACAAGGAGTCTTTCAATTGATTTCCAATGCTATATTCCAGGGCTGATGGTATATCGTGCAAGTTTGCATACCGCATATGTTATATCAGGTCTTGTACAATGCATAACATACATTATACTTCCAATGGCACTAGCGTACTCAAGCTAAGCGATGCCTCTTCCCTCATTTTTACTTAGATTGATACTCAAATCTATTGAGGTATTTGCATCCTTGATTTTTAGGTGCCCAAATTTCTGAAGCATTTTTTCAATATAATGTGATTGACTTAGTGCATAATTTCCACTGGTTTGTTAACTTTTATCCCCCGTATAATGTCGGCTTCATTTAAATCTTTCGTTTTGAATCGCGAGGATAAGTATTCTTTGGTATCGTTTTTGCCTTTGATATTTGTGCTAAATATCAATAGATCATCTACATACGGACAAATGACAACTCCATATTCTTTGGTGATGTAACGACTCGTATTTTTAAGTCTTCGGATTTGAATATTTAATTTATATAAATATTCAAATTTGAATTTTAAATATAATAAAATCCATGTTCCAAATAACTGCCCAATTTTTGGGGATGTAATTTTAATTTAATTTATAGGTTTTTTCCATAATTTTTAATTTGAAAAATAAGTAAATTGTCGTTTGACATATTTTACGGCAAACATGGGCATTTTTGACACTTCACTGATAAGATAACCTGTCTATTTTATTTTTGTTTTGGGATCATGTCACATTGTTGTGCGGGATCATATTTCTATTTATGTCATTTGCGACTCGTACGCGAATGGGATATTGCGTAGTGTCGTAATTTTTAAAATAAAACCTAAACACATCATCGCAATATCTTTTTGCATATTCTTTTCTTTGCTTTACTCGACACTTTGGCAGCTTAGCATTTAAATGTTTGTACCATGGTTTCATCGCTATCAAGTATTATTGGTTGTATATATGCGACAGCATGCATGGGATAGGGGATCCTTTTTTTGAGATGGACACAGTTTCCTTCTTCTCTGCTAATTCAACATACAAAGCAACATTTCAACCTCCATTTCATAAATCAAATAACTCTCTCCACACCGAGGTTTAGTCATGTACATAAAGGAGAAGAGGAAGGGGTAGGTGCGTGTGCATGAAAGGAAGTCAGGTGCATGGGGTGTTGCTGTTGTAGAAGGCTGGTCTGGGTCAGGGTGTATGGCTGTTGTTACTACAGGTGTCATGAAGTGAAGGCATGTGCTGCTCATGGCCATGGGTGAGCTAACATGGAGGAGCAGCCATGAGTGTGTAGGCATGTAGTATCGAGGCAAGGTGAAAGCGGGTTCATTTTGAGCAGGTGGAATGATTGAAGAGGAGGGAGCACTATTCAAATAAAGGAAGTTTGCACCTGATCCCCAAAACTATGATCTCTTGCGCTTGACGTATGAGGGGAGTGGATTTGCCGCCACGGTTCTTGAGTTTGGGTATTTTGGATGGGCCAGGCCGACTTATGTTTGGGTGAGGACTTAAATTGAATTTGGTTATATATATATATAAATATATTTTTATAATTGTGTGTTAGTTTAAAACGGTGATATCTCACCTGTATTAAATCCAATTGACTTGCGGATTTTTTCGTTGGGTTCATATTGACAAGCACAATGTTTTGTTATAAATTGTTGTTAGTTTTGATGTTGTATAATTTAATGGTAAATTAATACTGACTGATTTTAATTACGTTAATTTGAATAATTACATATTTTGATTAATTATACTTAATAGGTGTTATATATTTGGTCAAATAAACAACACTCTGTTAAAGTAATTTGAATAGAGTAATTTGGGCACCTATTTTAGCAGAATAAAGCATTGTTCTGCTAACTAAAATTAATTGGATCCTGATTAGTAGAATAAATCATCATTCTGCTATAATTAACTGGATAAATTATATTTGGGCATCTATTGAGCAGAAATAAACCTGGTCTATTATTACATTAATATGGACACTTATTTACATTTCAATTGCTTAATATTAGATAAGTGTTGCATCAACAGTTGATTGTTATTTATGGATGTAATTTACATATATAACTGCATATGTAAATACCAAAATTATAACTTGAAAAGTTAAATTGAATAAATGGTGACTTGATAACGAACCATAGGGTTACTAAGCCTCCTTTCTAAATTCGATATATCAACTAATTATTTTATGAAAGGTGATTAGAGATTTATTGTTAATTATATTAATAAGGTTTAAAAGTCATTAAACTATTTTATAACTATTAATGTTTAAAATACTTATCAATATATTAAAAGCTAATAATTATTATTTAAAGTTAATTATTATTTTAAAAGTTAATTATTATTTTAAAATTAACTGTTATGTTAAATTAATTATTTAAAGGTAATTATTATTTTAAGTTAACTATGTATTTAAAAATAATTATTATTTTAAGTTTATTATTTAAAGATAATTATTTTATATCTACAGTTAATTAATTAATTTTAAAGTTACTTATTTTATTAATAAAGGTTAAAGTTAAATAATTATTATTGTATTTAATATTGTTTAGTTTTAAAGTTAATTTATTATTATGATATTATTATTTTAAATTAATTTACGATTATATTAATGATGTTTTAAATTTAATTAACCATTATATTATTGAGTTTAAAGTTTTTTTTAAGTCAAAGTTTTATTATTATTATATTATTTTAGCTTGTTTTTAAGTATATTATTCTATTATTTTAGTTCTTTTTAAAGTTTATTATTTTATTAATGATTGTTTAAAGTTATTCGTTTACTAATGTTGTTTAAAGATAACTAACTGTTTTATTAAAGGTGTTCTTAAATAATAAATTGTTTTATAAAAGGTGTTCAAAAATAATAAACTGTATTAAAGGGAATTATTTTTAAAGAAAGACTTATATAAAGGTTTTTAGTTAATAACTGAATTTATTAAAGGAATTTATAAATTTGGAAAGAGATTTTGGAAATTGAATAGAAGTTTGGTTTTTTGGAGATTTATAAATTGAGTTTTATAAATAATTCTGGAGATTTATAAATAGAGTTTTATAAATAACTTGGAAATTTATAAAAGAAGTTTTATAAATAGTTTTGAAGATTTATAAAGGAGATATCTATAAAATAAAAGAGATTTATAAAAAGGAATAGTGTTTTAGTTTATTATTATCTCTGTTTAAAATGACATTGGGTTTTGATCTATTTAATATGATTTTGAAATAAAGAATCTTTCTTAAATATATTATGAATATACTTATACCATTGTATAGTAAAGTTTTCCATGTTTTTAAGTGAAATGGTTTGTGAATATACTTATATAGTGAGATAAGTATATTAAAATTTTAATAAATACTTAAAAGGGTAATTTCGAATTAATGAAAAATTAATTTAAGTGGCTTAGTGGTTTCCATGGAAATGTAGTTTCGGTTTAAATTGTAGGAAATGCGGATTATGGATCTTAAGGCAGAATTAATACTAGGGGGGTGAATAGTGTTTAATTAATTTTATGAATCTTTTTGAAATCTTTTCAAATTAAACCCAAACAGATGCAATTCACAAACACAGAGACAATCACAGAACCAGACACAGATGCAAATAGTAAATAAAAGCAGTAAAGGAAAGAACACACCAGAATTTTATACTGGTTCGGAGTTACCCTACATCCAGTCCCACATAATTTTTTGTGCAGATTTCTTTTCAAATATAATGTCGATATTACAACCTCGATTTCAAGGCCACGAGATACACCCTCCTGTCTCCAAGTCCGGGGCAAACTCTCTTGATCTAACCAGGCTACAAGATAACCTAATTGATTTATGGGCTACAATCACACCCAATTGATTTACGGGCCACAATCACACCATTTCCAATCATACTTTGAGAGAGGCTCGATACACTTCGATCTTTCGATCTTTGATTACAAATAATCCTATAACTTTGAATAGTACTGAGATCTTTGAAAGAGTGTGGAAGAGAATCAAACTAGAGACGATCGAGTTTGATTCACTTAGGATTTCGGCAGAGTTTTGTTAAGAATGTTTGAAAATAAGAATGGAAGATAAAGAGGAGAGAAAACAAAGAAATCTCAAGTAAAAATTTATTGAAAACTGCTGGTATATATAGGAGAATAATGGTCATGTCCATTCGTGAAAGGTTATGACGAATAGACACTTCTTTTGAAAATTTGAATTTTAAAATCTATGGCTACCATGTCGACATGGGGGTATAGGCATGTCAACATCCCCTAGTATTTTTTGAAAATTGATTTTTATTTTAAAAGATATTTTCTTTCTAAAGTTTGTCAAAACAATCTTAGAACTTTGTAAACTATTTTGAATATACTTTATGATTATAAAAACCTTTGGAAAGTGACCTTACAAAATGTAAAAGTAACAAAAACTAAATATATAAATATTTTGAGATTAAAGCTAAAAAATTAAAACTAGGAGATAGTTTAAAAACAAGAAATGATTTTGAAATTAATATGATTAAAAATAGTTTTTGAATTAAGGCTAAAATATTTAAACCAAGAGAGAGATGTCTTTTTAAAAAGATAGTTTTGAAAAAACCTAAAAATAAGTCATTTTCAAAATTTTGTGGATTCCATTCCACTAGAGAAGGTCGTGGGTTCCATCCCACTAAAGAGGTCGTTGGTTCCATCCTACTATTAAAGCGAGAAGGTGGATTTCATTCCACAATAAAAATTTGAATAAAGATTTTAGTGCTATTATGAAGTTTTAACATGAATCTAGACTTTATTACTTATCTTGATATCTGGAACTCTTGAACTCTTGATAATCTTGATACTCATGAGTCTTCAGTCTTGATTTCTACAATGTTGAATTCGTTGGTCTTGAATCTCTATACTATACAGTCTTCATTCTCAATACCTGCATATATATATATTGCATATACATATATATCTAGACAAAGATATTAGTATTTATATTTTATAACAAGTTCTAAGGTTGTTGTCATCAAAACCATCATCTCAGGAACTAACATAAATGTTTTTTCAATTGATAGTTAAATAACCGACTATCGATAACTTGGCATAAAATAACTAATCCTCCTTAATTTTAGTGGTAGGGAAGTATTCTCTCCCTACTTAACACTGAAGGATATAACTCTGGAAATATCCAAGGGAAACACGGGGATTATATGGTACAGTTACCATCGGTGGTGGTATACTGTACGTGTAAACTCATTTTGTTCTCCTAGGACAAATGATAAGGAAATCCATCTGCTTAAATGGTTAGGAGGTGATCTCTACTCTTATGTATTGTCTGATTATTTCTGAAAAACCAGAGTTGAGTTTACTGAAATTAACAATTTGGTTTTGGGCGACCGGTAAGCGCGAAGTGTGTACTTATATGAGATGACTCTATACCTTAACCACTCCAAAACCATATGCATGTTCTACGTTTTGGAAGAGGTTCGAGCTGATGGAATCAAACTATTGAATTGCATGGGCTACTTGTTACTAATTCGGAGGGTGATTCCAAAATGAATGTAGTGGAAGTAGTGTCTTCGGTTTTGTTCTTATCCTGAACAACTTGTAATGCTGAATATTACTACAAGAAATTTTATTTTTGGTGGCGGACAAAAAACGTTACCAAAACTTATGGTAGCATTTTGATAAACGCCGTGATAAAGCCCGCAACTAAAAATCCATGATTTTTAGTGCATTTATTTCAACGCCACTATAAATCTTTTATTGCAGCATTTCTCAAACGCCACCATAAATCTTTTTGTAGCGTTTTAAAAACACCACCAAAAGGTTTTTTTGCGCTACCAATAGAGTACAATTTTACCCCTACTTTACGGTTGCGTTTACTCAACGCCACTATATGTATTTCTGTAGCATTTTTGAAACGCTACTAAAAGTTGTTGATCATTTTGCACCATTTTTTCATGCTATTATTTCCTATTGATGTTCTATTTTGTTTCTACTATATCAATCAACAATCACTCACATAATCATCATATTCAAACAATTAAAAAATATATTAATAATATAATCAAATAAGATATCCATAACCATTCTAATACAATATTTTTTTGATAAAATGACCAAACTCACATACAATAACCATTCGTATACAAATTTACACACCTAGTACTAAAAAGATGTTATACCAAACTAGTGCTAAGAAAACGCTTAATTACCCATAATTCTTTGTTGCATGCACAAGCGAAAGCTAGCACCATAAAAGTCCAACCTTGCTCTCTTCGGAAATCCAATACCTGTACAAGTGAAAGCACAACATATAGTAAAACAATTATGTTAATTTGTAGGACTTCAAATCTAATATCAAACATCTACAACATTGTACGAACATATCATATTATAAATAATGTCATATAAATAATCAAAGTTATAAATAAAATGAAATAAATAAAGTCCAATCTTACAGTTATATATAAAATGTTGTTAAATTAGTTTTATTATTATTATTATTATTATTATTATTTATAAAGTTTAGTTAACTTAAACTTAGTTAATTTTATAAAACTTGTTTAATTTTAACAAAGCCTAGTTAATTTTTATTAACTTGGTTAACTTAATTTATTATTATTATTATTATTATTATTATTCAAACTTAGTTAACTTAATTATAGTATTATTATTATTATAAATTTAGTTAAATTTTATAAACTAAGTTAATTTATCATCATCATCGTTATTTATAAATCTTTGTTAAATTAGTTATATTATTATTATTTATAAAATTTAGTTAACTTAAACTTAGTTAATTTTAACAAAACTTAGTTAATTTTTATTAACTTGGTTAACTTAGTTAATTTATTGTTATTATTACTAAAACTTGGTTAATTTAATTATATTATTATTATAATAAACTTAGTTAATATTTATAAACATAGTTAATTCATCATCATCATAATCATTATTATTATTTATAAAACTTTGTTAAATTAGTTATATTATTATTTATAAAATTTAGTTAGCTTAAACTTAACTAATTTTATAAACTTGTTTAATTTTAACAAAACTTAGTTAATTTTTATTAACTTGGTTAACTTAGTTAATTTATTATTATTATTATTATTATTATTAAAAAACAAGGTTAGTTTAATTGTATTATTATTATTAGTATAAACTTGGTTAATTTTATAAACTTAGTTAATTCGTTATCGTTGTCATCATTATTTTTTATAAAACTTTGTTAAATTAGTTATAGTATTACTATTTATAAAATTCAGTTAACATAAACTTAGTTTATTATTATTATTATTATAAACTTAATTTTTATAAACTTAGTTAATTCATCATCATCATCATTTATAAAACTATGTTAAATTAGTTATATTATTTTTATTATAAACTTACTTAGTAAATTTTCATAAAACGTATTTAACTTAGTTAATTTTTATAAACTTGGTTTCTGTTATTATTGTTTTTGTTTTTGTTTTTGTTATTATTATTAACTTAGTTGACTTATATCAAACTATAGACTATTATTGTTATTATATTATTATAAACTTAGTTAATTTTTTTATCAAACTTAGTTTATTATTATTGTTGCTGTTGTTGTTGTTTGACTTACATCAAACTACAGACTATAATTGTTATTGTTGTTGTTGTTATTATTGTTATATTATAAACCTAGTTAATTTTTATCAAACTTAGTATATTATATTGTTGTTGTTGTTATTACTACTACTATTATTATTATAAACTTAGTTAATTTTTTGCCAAAATTATTTTTAATTTTTTACCTTTGCCATTGTCACAATATCAAGAGTCACACATGCCCTTCAAATCCCCAAAAATGTCTAGTGCGTGTAAATTCTTATTGTACTTCATCGGCTATGCATATGCCGCTAGCTTGCTTTATACACAGCAAGCAAGTAACTTGGAGCTAATATCGATATTCTACCCACTCCCTATGACATATAGATAGTTTGAAACAAACATGAAGACACAAAACTAGCAAATTCAAAACAAATCAGAAATTAGAATTACTATACTTGCATAGCTTCAGCATCCTTATCGGTTATAGTAATAATATA
This sequence comes from Allium fistulosum, assembly GCA_030737815.1. Taxonomy (NCBI): domain Eukaryota; kingdom Viridiplantae; phylum Streptophyta; class Magnoliopsida; order Asparagales; family Amaryllidaceae; genus Allium; species Allium fistulosum. The sequence goes on from CM060905.1 coordinate 1,032,476,884, forward strand.
TACCCAATTCTGATGCCCACATCTCTATTGAATGCAAATTGACTCGACGTTTGACAAACAAATCAAGACCCAAAAACACTGCCTCTGAACTTCCAAATCAAGAATTAAAGCCGTTTAGTTATCAAATGCATCATCATCATCTGGAAGTGGTTATGCTGCTGCTTCGGCAATCTCTGAACTTAGTCAGTAGATGAACTAAACGTAAATCAAACAGTACACCACTTTATCTCCTACAAGAGCTTGAACAGGACTATATAAGCAAAAGTACACCAATTCAGTACTTTTAACATTATATCCACATATTAGTTGACATAAAGTTATGGTTAAATGGACTAAGCAGGTAAATGTTTTCTATGGTAATTTGGGAAAATATATAAGAACAATATCATACCTGTCAACAAATTAAACAATGTGCAGTTATATGTATCTTGTCAAAGTTAACAGTAATCAGAAGCATGTTGGCCTGGATCAAGAAATGTAGAAAAAGGAAGGTGCAGTTAACATAGTGCCTAAGAGTTTATCCAAGAAGCTTTGCTATTGTATTGTATTAATTATTTTTGGTTTGGTTGTATTGGGAAGTACTTGATGTCTTGGCAAGTTCAGATGGAAAAAAGCCCATCAGCAATATTTTTGTACGAATATCACTATATCGGTGACTGAAGTGTATAGCCAAAGCAATTATGCACCACCCAATGTGAACAACAGTTGTTAGTGTATTACAGTAGTAGCAAAGAATACATGCTCTGCGTTTATGCTCTTTACTACTAAATTACAAATAAAAAAATACAAATATCTCATTATTTAAACTACATGTGATAGGATTACTTATTATATAAATGTGCATTATTCATACATAGCATATAGTATAAAAATAATGATAGTACAATGAAGTACTTTAACTGGTAGCACAGACCAATATAAATTTTAAATTGTAAATACTAACATGGACTAATTAATACTTTAACTAGTAATAGACTAATATATGCCGATGTCAATGAGATGTTTAAACTATAAATAATAATGACCATTACATTTATAGTTAATAGGTGTGAAATATATTATTAGAACGAAGAATTGCAATAATTGAATAAGAAAAGTTATAGCAAATAGCCAACTCTTCTAATGTCTAAAACAGATAAAATTGAGCATTGCAATTTTGAAGATGGGTATACTATCGAAATAGCTCAATGAACAAAAATCACCCAAAATAGTTTTCCAAATATAGTTCATCCAAAAAAACACATGATTAATTAATACATTCAAAACCAAATTGAATAACTTTCAGAAAATTACCAGTGTTGAATTTAGACTCCACCCGAACTTCAAAGGCGGATTGTTACACACATCAAATAAAAGGTTTGATTTGCAATTAGGGATTTAGGGTTTGGATTTAATTTTAGGGTTAAACAAATACTCATATGACTGGAGACTGAAGCCTGGAGGTGGAGGATGAAGCCGAAAATGGAGAACAACATGCCTCTTGGCGAAGAACATGCCTGTCAGCGAATGATGTTGGAAAGTGGCGACCTTCACGGCTGGAGATGCGACGACAAGCGCTGGTGTGTGTGTGACGATGGGAGATGCTGGGATACAATGTGACGGTGGTGACTGGCATGCTTTAATTTTGATTTTCTATGGTGCTCACTGTTTTTTTTAAGAAGTGGAAGAAAAAAGAACAAAGGAGAAAAAGATTTTGTGCAGCTACTGAAAATGATTGAGCACCGCGTTAAATTTGTTTTCCCTCCATTATTTCATGGGCACATTTTTTTATTTTCTATTCTATGAAACTTTCGATCGGTCGCGTTTAAATAACTTTTTGGTTGCACAAGATAACAAATGCTACTAATAATTGCAACTAAAAATACTTTTTCTTGTAGTGAATGCTAGCATTGCATCGATGCCTGTGGAGCAATGTTAGTATTCCATGTGGGAATTGCTAAGAGGAAAAGGTAAAGCGTGCCTCACAACTCGGGAATGGAAAAATAGTGGATGCAGCAGAGCTATGTGGGTAGTTCCATAGGTGAGCATCATTCCTCTATCTAGATCAGTTTCCTAGAGTTGGTTTATGGACAGGCACCGAGGGGCAAATTTAGTCAGCCTCGGTGTCGAGGGATGATGTAATCCGACTTGTCATGTTAAAGGGGTAGTCGGCTCTGTGTAGCAGAGGTGCAACAGGTTGCAGCTCCTCAGGTAAATTTTTCTTGAGGTGTACTTTCGAAAGATAGTCTCTTACCTTACGATGTTGGAATCCTTTTCCTTATATGAGCCTTACGGTTTTTAATGTAGAACCTAGTATGTTGGAATCTAATTGATGTAACCATTTCGACTATGATTCAACATTTATTTTAAAACCCTGGACACTATTATAATACCATTTGATTCTATAATAAAAATGGTTTGGTTATCGTAAGGTAAAAACCCGTCTATGTTTATGTGCGGCATAGTCTTATGAGTTACCTTTATTTTGAAAAGTATTATAAAACATTAAGAACCCATTTGATTGTGTTTCTCACGCTGCTTTACCCAACTGATCGAGGCTTTATTTTTCTTATAATGCTCGGGTCAATCCAAACATATTTTCCAAATTTAGCTGGATACTTTGGAGCTTTCAGGAGACGAGTTGGATTCTCTAAGACGTAGCCACATATCTTATATCCTTCCGCTGTTTTGTTTGTTCTTGTTTGTGTTAGTCAGCAATTGTATGGACATGTTGTTATAATTGTCTAGGACTGATGAGAGGTTAGTGAACTCTGATGTTGTGTATATATTACAGTTCTTTATTTTTGTAAAGATCATGTGTATATTATATATTTCTCGTCACGATGTGAGATTCTGTTCCGTCTTTTCTTCCTCTTACCCGAACAATCTGTCTTTCCGGCACTTGAATGCTCAGCATGTGAATACCATGGATGAATTAGTGTCTACTTCTAAGGATTGAAAAGGGAGGCAGTTACAGGTGAACTTAGAGTAAAAACATTTGTCTGCACTATTGTATTTGAAACCATACTCTAAAATCATCGAGTCGAATTTTTCATGCCACTTTATGGGTGCTTGCTTCAGTCCGTACAGTGATTTGGCTAGTTTGCAAAGCTTGTTTTCATTACCAGGAAGAATAAACCTTCAGGTTGCTCTATGCAGACTTCTTCGTTAAGTTCACCAATTAAGAAGGTAATTTTCACATCCATTTGATGTATGTGCAATTAGTAGATTGACACTAAAAATATAAATACTCGAATGGATGTGAGTCTTGCCACAGAAGCATATGTATCAAAGAAATCAATTCCTTAATTTTGTCTAAATTCCTTGGCTACCAATCTAGCCTTAAACGTTTACATACTTCTATTATTATTATGTTTTCTTTGAAACACCTATTTGCAGCCGATTGTCTTTGATCCTTGAGGTAAGTCTGTTAATTCTCATGTATTGTTAGATAAAATTGAATCCAATTTATCATTGATTGCCTATTTCCAAAAGGTAGAATCTCTAGATGCTAAAGCCTCTTTATATGTTTTTGGATCTTCTTCTGTATTTAGCACTATAGGTATCTTATGAAGAACTTCAGTTCTAGTTCCTTCCACAAGAATGCTATAGCTTGAGAAGACACAAAATCTAGACCAAAGTTTTTCTTTTCACTAATTCTTTATGTCCTTCTTATTTTTGTTTGATCTCCTATCACCTTTCTTTTATTGTTAGTAGAAGGTGTAGGAGCGTCTATTGGTTCTTGAATGATTTTGGGGCTTAGGGACTGAACTGTAGTTGAATCGTCTTTGAATTTATTTTTCATAAACTCAAAATCTCTTGATTCAATAATCATGATAGAGGATAAGCCTAACTATCTGTACGCTCTGGAACTTTCAGCATATTCTACGAATATACTTTTCAAGGATCTTGGACCTAGCTTAGTCCATTTTGGATCAAGCCAATACACCTCCCCCACCCCCACCTTTAGAAATCTTAGATTTGGTTTTCAACCATTCCATAATTCATAAGGGGAGACTTTAGTTTTCCCTGAGAAGATTCTGTAATGTAAATGACATTCGGAGAGTAATGTTTTACCATATAAGTTAAGTGGTAATTTAGCATTTAACAACATATAATTCACCATTTCAACCAATGCTTTGTTTTTCCTTTCAGCCAAGCCATTTTGTTGTGTCGTGTAAGGAGCTGTGTGTTGATGAATAATTCCATGTTCTTCACAGAAGTTAGAAAATTAGATGGAGAAATATTATCCTCCTCTATCACTTAGTAAGACCTTTATTTTCCTACATTTCTGATTTTCAACTTCTGCTTTATAGCGTTTAAACATACCAAAGGCTTCATCCTTATTTCTAAGTAAATACAAACATGTGCATTTAAAGAAACCTAAAGGTAATGAAGTACTTTTTTCCACATCTGATTAAAACTTCATTTATTCACATATATCAAAGCGAACTAAATCCAAGAGTTCTGAATTTCTTTCAACACTTGGAAAATGTTTCTTAGTACATATTTTGCATTTATCATGCTCATCACTTGTAATAGAAATAAGACCATGTTTAGACATATATTTCATAGATTTATTGTTTAAATGTCCTATGCATGCCATAAAGATAAACAATCAACAGTAGAGATACAATGTTCTTTGATTTCATTAATACCAAGTTTGAACATCCCATTACAAGCATAACCTTTTTTCACAAACATGCCAATTTTGGACAGAATCAAATTATCGGCCTCCAAGACTGATTTGACACCAGTTTTGCATAAGATCGATTCAGAGACCAGGTTCTTCTTGATATCAGCCACATGGTGCACATTAGTGAGAGTGATTGTCTTATTGGAAATGAATTGAATCTCCATGTTTCCTTTTCCCAGAACTTTTGCACTATTCCCATTTCCAATAAGCACTTTTTTTGATCTGCAACCTTCTTATAAGTTTTGAAAAGATCTTTGTTGTTGCAAAGATGAACCGTTGCACCAAAATCAAACCACCAGTCTAAAGTTATTGTTTCAACAATAGCCATGTGCAAGTCAGTTATCTTGCCAATCTATAAATCTGAAACCATAGCAATGATTTTTGGCATTACCTCATAAAGGTAAAATCCAATCCTTTTTAATGTCTCTGTTACCAAACTATCTAGAGCTTTATTAAGAGTTTTCAACTCAACCACTTCATATCTCTAAATGTGTGCACTAAATTAACTTAGTGTCTTCCAATCATACGATAGGTTGTTATTACACATTAAACCTTAAAATTAAGTTAGTTATGATTAAGGTTGGGTTACCACTATCAATGATTATTTATAAGACATGGTTTAAGACCTATTCCGACTGATGTGGACCTTACAATTTCTCCGGTCATGGCTTTTATGGAAAGGTCTGCCAAATTATTTCTAGACCTTACATTTACAATGGTAGTTATTCCATCATTAATTATTTGTCTTACATTCTCATGTCTGAGGCTTATATGTCTCGACTTTCCATTGTATATATTATTATATGCTCTAGACATAGTTGCCTGATTATCATAATGTAAATCTATGACTGGCATTGGTTTCAGCCATAACTTAATATCCAATAACATATTCAGTAAAGGTTCAGCCTCTTTTCCAACGACCGCAAGTGCTATGAATTCAGATTTCATATTAGAGTGTGTAATACATGTTTGTTTCTTTTATGCCCATGAAACAACACCTCCTCTAAATTTGAAAATCCAACCCAAAGTTGATTTATTATCACCTGCACCAGTTATCCAACTTGTATCAGTATAACCCTTTAATATGCTTGGAATCCATTATAAAAGAGTCCTAGAGTTTTTTTCCTATTTAAGATAGCTAAGGAGTCTTTCAATTGCTTTCCAAATGTTGTATTCCAAGGTTGCTTGTATACTATGTAAGTTTGCATACCGCATATGTTGTATCAGGTCTTGTACAATGCATAGCATACATTATACTTCCAATGGCGCTAGCGTACTCAAGCTGAGCGATGTCCCTTCCCTCATTTTTTCTTTGATTGATACTTGAATCAATTGGAGTATTTGCATCCTTGATTTCTAAGTGTCCAAATTTTTTGAAGCATTTTTTCAATATAATGCGATTGACTTAGTGCATAATTTCCACTAGTTTTGTTGACTTTTATCCCCAGTATTATGTCGACCTAATTTAAGTCTTTCAATTTGAATCACGAGGATAAATATTCTTTAGTATCATTTATGCCTTTGATATTTGTATCAAATATCAATTGATCATCTACATATAGACAAATGACAACTACATATTCTTTGGTGAAGTTAGAGTAAATACATTTGTCCGCACTATTTTATTTGAAACCATATACTAAAATCGTTGAGTTGAATTTTTCGTGTCACTGTTTGGGTACTTGCTTCAATCAAAAAAGTGATTTTGTTAATTTGCAAACCTTGTTTTCATTACCAGGAAGTATAAACCTATCAGGTTGCTCCATGTGGACTTCTTCGTTAAGTTCACCATTTAAGGAGGTTGTTTTCACGTCCATTTGATGTATGTGCAACTGATAGAATGACGTTAAAGTTATCAATACTCGAATGGATGTGATTCTTGCCATAGGAACAAATGTATTAAAGGAATCAATTCCTTCCTTTTGTCTAAAATCCTTGGCTACCAATCTGGCCTAAAAAATTTGTACACTTATTATATTTTCTTCGAAACACCCATTTACAGTCTATTTTCTTTGATACTTGAGGTAAGTCTGTTAATTGTCATGTATTGTATGATAGAATTAAATCCATTTCATCATTGAATGCCTCTTTCCAAGAGGAAGAATCTCTAGATTCTAAAGCCTCTTTATATGTTTTGGATCATCTTCTGTATTTAGAACTATACGTATCTTATTAAGAGCTTCAGTTCTAGTTCCTTCCACAAGAAATGCTATAACTTGAGAAGATACGAAATTTGGATCAAAATGTTTCCCTTTTCTAATTCTCTATGTCTTTCTTTTTTCGTTTGTTCTTCTATCACCTTTCTTTTATTGTTAGTAGAAGGTGCAGGAGCATATATTGCTGTTTGAACGATATTGGGGGAAAGTGACTGAACTGTAGTTGAATCATCTTTGAATTTATTTTCCATAAACTCAACGTCTCTTGATTCAATAATCATTTTAGAGGATAAGTCTAACAATCTGTATACTTTGTAGTTTTCATCATATCCTACGAATATACTTTTCAAGGTTCTTGGACCTAATTTAGTAAGTTTTGGATCAGTCACCCTATAGAAGGCAATACACGTATACACTTTTACATATCTTAGATTTGTTTTTCGACCATTCCTTAATTCATAAGGCGAAACACTAGATGTTGTACATGTTCTAAGACAATTGAGAATATCAGATCAAAGGAGAGCAAAACAGAATAATGGAAACTCTACAAATGCTCCTTACCTCAATCAGGTCCAAGAGCTGCATTAGAGAATGCTTGGGAAAACTTCCATTATTTGCATAGTGTATCAAGTCAATGGAGAATATCAGACCAAAGGAGTGCAAATTGCTCCTTACCTCAATCAGTTCCAAGAGCTGCTAACCGATTTTGAGCATTACAGCATTACACACATCCCTAGAGAACACAACATAAAAGTCGACTCACTGGCCAAATTGGCCAGTTCCTCAGATGCACAATAAATGGGCTTAGTTCTAGTAAAGTACTCAATGCTCCAAGCATTGACCAGATGGAGATTGATTGGGTCTTAGAAACGGAGCTTGAGAAGGAGTTGTGGATGACTTCGAATAAAGATTATTTGCGAAGGGGATCCTTCCTGAATAAAAGAATGAAAAATGACAAATCCTTCGTAAAGCATCATGATACATCCTCCAAGAAGGAGTCATGTACAAGAAGGGTTTATCCGTCTCCCTGCTTCAGTGTATCGCGAGTATTAAGAGAAGTCCATGAAGGTGAATCGGCGATCACATCGGAGGGCAAACCCTGGCATACTGGAAGGAACTACCTGAAGCTAGAAAAGCTCGCATACTGCATGTTGATTGCATTAAGAAAGCTCCACCCTTATATCCAGGCTCAGCCCATCAATGTCTTCACTGAAATGATTTAGATCCTAAGCTCATGTGAAATATACATCAAAATCACCTTGCCTCGATTTAGATCCTAAGCTCACCATTATATGACGATAGAGATCAGGTTGATGAACGAGCGGAAGTTTTCCCAAGCAAATATGGATTCAGGTTCAAATTGAATTGGAGGGTAGAGTCGATAGCAACTAGATGTTGTACATGTTCTAAGACAATGACGAGAATTATAGGAGGAGATGGAGACTCGAATCGGCGATGGGTTTGGAAGGGACATGATAGCTTTGAACACGAGTTTGATAATGGTGGTTTTGAAGAATAGTAGGGGTTCAAATCGGTTGAGAGAGAAAATGAACGAAGTGGAGGGGAATAAGCTAATTCCATAGCTTAATACGAATGCCGCCCACTTACTTAGGCTCAAAACTTTTTTATGTCCATTTACACTAAGGGATCAGTACCGATCCCCTGCTTTGGGGATTGGTACCGAATGCCCCTTACCAATGTTTTAAAAAAATGAATGAAATGAACAAAAGTGATAACAAATTGCAATATGCTTGCATTTCAACTACATGGTATCGACATGACCCATGAACATGCACGTGTACATACCCAGCATTCAATTTCTTGTACGTTAGTGAGAGTGATCATCTTGTTGAAAGTGAACTGAATCTCCATGTTTCCTTTTCCTAGAAATTTTGCACCATTCTCATTTCCCATAAGCACTTCTTGTTGATCTGTAACCTCCTTATAATTTTTGAAAAGATCTATGATGCTGTAAACATGAACTGTTGCACCGGAATCAAACTATTAGTCTCAAGTTTTTGTAGCAATAGCCATGTGCAAGTAAGTTATCATGCCAATCTGTAAATCTTAAACCATAGCAATGATTTCTTGCATTTCCTCAGAATCAACCATATTTGTATTCGTAGAGTTTCCATTATTCTGCTTTGGGGAAGCCCTGCACTCTTGCTTGTAGTGCCCAAGTGTACCACAGTTAAAACATCTCTTATTCCTTTTTGTCTTTTGGATTAGAGTTGTTTCCCTACTTGCTTTTCTTGTTTGGCTTAAATTTTTGGTTTTGACCGCTCTTTTTTCTTCATTCCAGAATTCACATTATTCACGTTAGAGGATGGAAAAACACCATCATGAATTCTATTTTCTTGTTCAATTCGTATGTGTATTCCAATCTTTTCTAATGAGAGTTCCTCAGTCATGTGTAATAGCCTTTTGCTATAGTTGTTCCAACTTGGTGGAAGTTTTGCAACTATAGCCCCCACTTGGACTAATTCTAGAATCAGCACTTTCAAATCTCTAAGTTTTCTAACTAGGACTTGTAAGTCAAGCATTTGATCCATTATAGAAACATCGTCTTTCATCTGAAATTCAAAGTTTTGTATGGTGAGAAGCTTATCTATACCAATCTTTTCATTCTTGTACTACGCTTCTAGTGCATCCCAAATCTCCTTAGGCAACTTCATTTAAGTGTACAGGTCGTATAAACGGTCAGAAAAGGTGTTAAGAATGTGGCCTCGACATAGTAGTTAATCTTCTTCGTGTTTCAATTCCTGCTACTTTAATTCATCAGTGTCCTTTTTGGTTGGAGGAGGAAGCACTGGAAGGTCTTCATCTAGTACGTAGGAGACCTTCAGGGTGTTAAGAAGGAACTTCATTTTGTCTTGCCAACATGCGAAATTGGTTCCATCCAATCTTTCTAGCCTGACGAAGTCCTAGTTCATCAGTTTGAATGCAGATTCTGATCCTTTGCTGATGATGAATATTGCTTTAAGAATGTAAGAAACAGTGAAGTATCAAAGTTGAGTTAGGTTTTGAGATGCGTTGACGCTATCCTTAAAGTAATATTTGCCCCCACTCGTTCAGATTTTGCTAACAGGTTGATGGCAAACTGCTTCCCAAGATACAACAAAACCTGAATCCAGAGGGTAGCAATGTATGTGGTTTTGCAGGAAATTATTGTTTAGCAATCGAGAAGGGGAGAAGTTTAAAATAAAACCAATGTCGCAAACGTATATATAGTGCACGGGTGGATGTTAGACGAGCAACCGTTAGAAAATAATCATAATTGTTTGCAATTAACAGTTCAAATTCAAAGAGGAAAAATAGATTAAAAAAATATGACAGTTGGTACCCAAAAGCCATACCATTTTTGGTCCACATCTCACACATGCGCACGTGCAAAGTGTTAAGTGCTTTCGATGCGTACATGTTATGACAGTGCCTCTTTCCCTTCTTCTTTAGTTATTCCAATTGACAAAGCATGTGAGGTTCAATATATATATATATATACACATAAATATTAAAACAATTTTCCCAGTGTGGGACTAATATATTTTTTCTCATCTTCAACGACAATCTACCTCAACAATCCCCAATGTGGGATGGATGTTAGAGGAAGGGGTGCGATAGTTAGAAAAATATCGTAATTGTTTGCAATTAACAGTTCAAATTCGAAGAGAAAAATAGATTGAAAAAGTATGACAGTTGGTACCCAACAGTCATACCATTTTTGGTCCCCATCTCACACACGCGCACGTGTAAAGTTTAAGTGCTTTCCATGTGTATGTGTTTTGGCGGTGCCTCTTTTCCTTCTCCATTAGTAATTCTAATTGATAGAGCATGTAAAGTTTCATATATACACACAAATATTAAAACAATTTTCCTAATGTGGGACTAATATATTTGTTCCCATCTTCAATAACAATCTACCTCAACAATACCTTACTAGAAATTGTTTTATTGACGATAATTAGTTTTATTTTAGCTTAAGATTACGCATCATAAATGATATCTATTCGATTAAACCACATATTAGTGTAAATATCTCAAAACCTTAAAGAAGAGCTGGGTGGTCTTAACTTAAACCGAGTCTCCTTTGACTTATAAAATCAGAATGATACACACATAGCTTTATTTTACTAATGAATTTCCTTTCCTCTATGCATCATTATGGTTATGTGCTCCATCCCGACTTAATGAACTCTTATAAGAGTAAACCCAATGAACCACCTAGAAAAGGCACCACTTCCAAGTTGATAAAGGTAAAGTTCTATCCCTTTTAATGACTCTGTTACCAGACCACCTATAACTTTATTAAGATTTTTCAACTCAACCTCTTCATATACGTAATAGTGTGCACTAAATTAACTTAGTGTCTTCCAATCATATGATAGGTTGTTATTAACCATTAAACCTTAAAATTAAGTTAGTTAGGATTAAGGTTGGAAACCACTATCATTGATTATTCATAAGGTAGGGTTTAAGACCCATTCTGACCGATTTGGTCTTCCCATTTCTCTGGTCATGGCTTTTGTGAGTGGGTCCACTAAATTATTACTAGACCTTACATATACAGTTGTAATTATTCCATCATTAATTATTTGTCTTATATACTCATGTCTGAGGCTTATATGTCATGACTTTCCAGTGTATACATTATTATATGCTCTAGACATTGTTGCCTGACTATCACAATGTAAAGATATGGCTGGCATCAGTTTCGGCCATAACTTAATATCTAACAACATATTCCATAACCATTCAGCTTCTTTTTCAGCGGCCGCAAGTGCTATGAATTCAGATTCAATAGTAGATTATGTAATACATGTTTGTTTCTTCTATGCCTATGAAACAACACCTCCTCCTAATGTGAAAATCTAACCCGAAGTTGATTTATTATCGCCAACACCAATTATCCTACTTGCATCAGTATAAACTTCTAATACACTTGAAAATCCATTACAAAAGAGTCCTAGATTTTTGGTCTTTTTAAGATATCCAGGGAGTCTTTTAATTGCATTCCAATGTTGTATTCCATGGTTGGTGGTATATCGTGCAAGTTTGCATACTGCATATGCTATATTAGTTCTTATACAATGGATAGCATACATTATACTTCCAATGGCACTAGCGTACTCAAGCTGAGCGATGCCTCTTCTCTCATTTTTACTTAGATTTATATTTGAACCTATTGGGTTATTTGCATCCTTGATTTTTAGGTGCCCAAATTTTTGAAGAATTTTTTTCAATATAATGCAATTGACTTAGTGCATAATTTCCACTGTTTTGTTAACTTTTATCCCTAGTATTGTGTCGACTTCATTTAAGTCTTTCACTTTGAATCGCAAGGTTAAATATTCTCTGGTATCATTTATGCCTATGATATTTGTGCTAAATATCAATAGATCATCAACATTCAGACAATGACAACTCCATATTCTTTAGTGAACTTAGAGTAAATACATTTGTCTGCACTATCGTATTTGAAACCAAATTCTGAAATCATATAGGTGAATTTTTAATGCCACTATTTGGGTGCTTGCTTCAGTCCGCACAGTGATTTTGTTAATTTTCAAATTTGTTTCATTATCATGAATTATAAGCCCTTCAGGTTACTCCATGTAGACTTCTTCGTTAAGTTCACCATTTAAGAAGGCAACTTTTGTATTCATTTGATGTATGTGCGACCAATAGATTGACCCTAAAGCTATCAATACTCGAATGGATGTGGTTCTTGCCACAAGAGCATATGTATCGAAGAAGTCAATTCCTTCCCTTTATCTAAATACCTTGGCTACCAATCTAGCCTTAAAAGCTTGTACAGTGCCATCATTATTATGTTTTCTTCAAACCACTCATTTACCGCCGATTGTCTTTGATCCTTGAAGCAAGTCTGATAATTCCCAAGTATTGTTTAACAAAATTGAATCTATTTCATCATTGATTGCTTCTTTCCAAAAGGTAAAATCTCTATATGCTAAAGCATGTTCAAATGATTTTGGACGATCTTCTGTACTTAGAACTATAGGTATCTTATTAAGAACTTCAATTCTAGGTCCTTTCATAAGAAATGCTAAACTTGAAAGATATGAAATTCGGATCAAAATTTTTCTCTTTTCTAATTCTCTAAGTCCTTCTTATTTTCGTTTGTTCTTCTATCACCTTTCTTTTATTGTTAGGAGAAGGCGTAGGAGTTTTTTTGGTGTTTAAATGAGATTGGGGTTTAGTGACTGAACTGTAGTTGAAACGTCTTCGAATTTATTTTCCATAAACTCAACTTCTCTTGATTCAATAATCGTGTTAGAGGATAAGTATAATAATCTGTATGCTTTAGAGTTTTCAGCATATCCTATGAATATACTTTTCAAGGCTCTTGGACCTAGGTTAGTCCGTTTTGGATCAGTCGCCCTATAGAAGATAATACACCCCCTCCTAACCTTAAGATATCTTAGATTTGGTTTTCTACCATTCCATAATTCGTAAGGGGAGACTTTAGTTCTCCTTGAGGTGATTTTATTATGCAAATGACATGCGGAGAGTAATGCTTCACTCCATAAATTAAGTGGTAATCTAGCATTTAACGGCATAGAATTTACTATATCAACCAAAGTTCTATTTTTCCTTTTAGCCAAGTCATTTTGTTGTGGCGTGTAAAGAGCCGTGTGTTGATGAATAATTCCATGTTCTTCACAGATGTTAGAAAACTCAATGGAGAAATATTCTCCTCCTCTACTTAAAACTCCGATTAATTCACATATATTAGAGTGAATTAAATCCAAGAGTTCAAAATTTCTTTCAACACTTGGAAAAGGTTTCTTAGTAAGCTTATATACATATTTCTCTTTTATCATGCTGATTATTTGTAACAGAAATAAGACCATGTTTAGACATATATTTCAGATATTTATAGTTTAAATGTCCTAAACGTGCATGCCATAAAGATAAAGAATTAACAGTATAAGATGAATATTCCTTTATTTCATTAATACTAAGTTTGAACATCCCACTACAGGCATAACCTTTACCCATAAACAATCCACTTTCGACCAGAATTAAATTATCAGCCTCCAAGACTGATTAACACCGCTTTTTCATAAGATCAATGCAGAGACAAGGTTCTTCTTGATATCAGGAACATAGAGCACATTAGTGAGAGTGATCGTCCTATTGGAAGTGAACTGAATTTCCATGTTACCTTTTCCTAAAAATCTTCCACATTCCTGTTTCCCATAAGCACTTCTTCTTGATTTGCAACCTCCTTATAAGTTTTGAAAAGATCTATGTTGTTGCAAACATGAACTGTTGCATCAGAATAAAACCATCAGTTCGAAATTTTTGTTTCAGCAATAGCCATGTGCAAGTCAGTTATCATGCCAATTTGTAAATCTGAAACCATAGCAGTGATTTCTAGCATTTCCTCATAATCAACCATATTTTCATTTAGAGATTCCATTATTCTATTTTGGAGGAGCCTTGCACCTCGCTTTTAGTGCCCAAGTTTACCACTATTAAAACATCCCTTATTCCATATTTCTTTTAGATTAGGGTTTTTTCCCTGCTTGCTCTTCTTATTTGGCTTAAAGTTTTGTATTGACCGCTTTTTCTTCATTCTAGAATTTATATTATTCATGTTAGAGGATGAAAAAACACCATCATGAATTCTATTTTGTTGTTCAATTCGCATGTGTTTTCCAATCTTTTCTAACGAGAGTTCCCCAGTCGTGTGTAAGAGTTTTTGGTGGTAGTTGTTCCATTACAATTATAGGCCCCGCTTGGACTGATTTTGGAATCTGCACTTTCAGGTCACCAAGTTTGCTAGCTAGCACATATAAGTCATGCATCTGATTCATTATAGAAACATCATCTTTCATATGAAATTCAAAGTATTGTAGGGTGAGAAACTTATCTTTTCCAATCTTTTTAGTCTTATACTTTACTTCTAGTGCATCCAGATCTCCTTAGGCGACTTCATTCGAGTGTATAGGTCGTATAAATGGTCGGGTAAGGTATTAAAAATGTGGCCTCAACATAGTAGTTCAACTTCTTCGCATTTCAATCTCTTCTGCTTTAATTCTTCAGTGTCCTTTTCGACTGGAGGAGGAAGCACTAGAAGGTTTTCATCTAGTACGTAGGAGACCTTCGAGGGTAAGAAGAAACTTCATTTGGTCTTGCCAGCATGCGAAGTTGGTTCCATCCAGTCTGTTTAGCCTAACATAGTCCTGGTTCAACAGTTTGAGTGCAGATTCTAATCCTTTTTCTATGGTGAATATTGCTTTAAGAACGTAAGAAACAGTAAAGGATCAAAGTTGAGTTGGGTTTTGAGGCGCGTTGACGCTTTCATTAAAGCTATATCTACCCTCACTCGTTCGGAGTTTGCTAATGGCTTGTTGGGAAACCACTTCCTAGGAAATAGCAAAACCTGAATTCGGAGAGCAGTAATGTCTATGGATTCATATGGAATTTATTGTTTAACAATCTAAAGGAGGAGAAGTTTAAAATAAAACCGATGTTAGAGGCGTATATATAATGCATGGACGAATGTTAAACGAATGGGTGTAACCATTAGAAAACAATCGTAACTGTTTGTAATTCGCGGTTCAAATTCAAAGAGAGAAAAATAGATTCAAAAAGTATGACAATTGTTACACAACAGTCATACCATTTTTGGTTCCCTTCTCGCACACATGCATGTGAAAAGTACTAAGTGCTTTCCGTGCGTGCATGTTATGGCAGTGCCTCTTTCCCTTCTCCTTTAGTTATTCTAGTTAATAGTTGTGTGGTTTCATATATATACACAAATGTTAAAATAATTTTCCCGATGTGGGACTATATATTGTTCCCATCTTCAATAACAATCCCCTACTAGATTATTTTATTGACGATAATTAGTTTTATCTTAGCTTAAGATTACACATCATATATGATATCTATTCAATTAAACCACATATTAGTGTAAATATCTCAAGACCTTAAAGAAGAGCAAGTGGTATTAACTTAAATCGAATCTCCTTTGACCTATAAAGTCCGAAATGTTACACATGTAACTTTATTTTACCAATAAATTTCCCTTTCTATGAGCACCGTTATGGCCATGTGCTCCATCCCGACTTATTGAAATCTTACAAGAGTAAACTCAATGAACTCTTGCTTAGAAGCGACACCACTTCAAGTTCATAAATGTAAAGTTCTATCTCTTTTAATGTCTCTGATACTAGACTACCTAGAACTTTATTAAGAGTTTTCAACGCAACCTCTTCAAATATCTAATCGTGTGCACCAATGTTATGAAAAGCACACTTAAACATCGCTTAAGCGTTAAATGCTTGTACAACGTTTAATTTTTTCAAAAAGCGATATAATTAAGCGTTGGGCGCTTAAGCGCGCTTAGTTGGCACTTATCTGCGATTCGCTTTAAGTTAAGCGATGACTAAGCATTAATAAGCAAAAAGATATTATTTTAAAAATTAAACAAATTGGATTATAGCATTCCCTTACAAAATTTTCTCATTTTCTATCATAGGGGTCGGCGGATGGGAGTAATCATATGGGCCGATGGATGAGAGTAGTTTTTACATTAAGATATGATTATATTTATTTGCCAAATGTACACGGTTTGTACTTAGCTCAAATATGCTTACTTTTAATGAATAGCGAATGTAACAACCCGAGCTTT
Source organism: Allium fistulosum (assembly GCA_030737815.1). Taxonomy (NCBI): domain Eukaryota; kingdom Viridiplantae; phylum Streptophyta; class Magnoliopsida; order Asparagales; family Amaryllidaceae; genus Allium; species Allium fistulosum. The sequence continues at coordinate 1,032,493,379 of CM060905.1, forward strand.
TGTGAGAATTTAATATCGTCCTTAAACGATTAGAATGCTAGTTAAGTGCTCGATTGAGTTTTTGATCGATTGGAATCCTTTGTTAAAATGGTTATTTAAAATTGCAATTGGAATTTATAGAGTTAAAACTCTTTTATAAATTGTTAATTGCTAATTGGGCTTTACAAATTGAAATAGCGTGGCCCATAACTGTTGACACCGTGATAGTATCAGAGGAAACCCGACCCCCTTTCTCCCATTTTTCATTCGTAACCCTAAATCCAAAAATCAAAACGAGAAATAAATGGTGGCTGTTTCCTTCTTATTCAATTCGAACCCGTTCCCTTCATTTCCTTTTCATTGCCAACCCTAAAGCGTATTAACGAATAGAAATGGCGGCCACAAAAATTGCTTTGTTCGTTCGTTCAAGCTAGGACTTCTGCCGACTTCGTTCGTCTCTCCCGCGTCACTCTTCGACAATTAAGGATGCCGACCTTGAGTTGCTCGATCGAAGACTCTTGCTCGTCGATCGACTGGAGTGCTCGCAGTGGCGTCTAAGGTGAGTGAATTATTCACTCACATCTAGTTTAAATTCCTGTTTTCGTTCAATTCGAACTTGCGATTTCGTGTTTTCCTTGGCTTGTTATGGTTAGACTGATGTTGAATTCGTTCTGTGTTCCTTGATTTCCAGTCAATGGCTCATGGTTGGCTTTAAGTTGGTTATCACTGCTTTGAACTGATGATTTTATCTATATTAGGCTTCGGCCATTAGTTTTGTTTTGATGCTTGAGATGATACTTTGTCTTGCTTTAAACTGCTAGTGCACCTGGTTTCATGAGTATAATTAAATTGTTTCTCTTTACTTTTTCAAAACTAGCATTGATTAAATCGATAGTGAGTTTGTCTTTGTCCTTACCTTGTGACATCGGCTTTGAATTGCTGGCATTTTTGGTTCGTGTGAAATTCTGGTGTCTTTGGAATTGATTTGTATTTGCCATGGCCACTCATTGTTTTGTACATGCTCTGACATTGGTCCTTCCTCAGTGTGATTGGCCTTGACTTGGTTGCTAACTTGATTTTGTGAGAATAATTGGGAATGAAATTTGGGTTAGGCTCTGCCTTGATTTGAAACCACAGTTCCTTGTTTTTGAACTCGTTTCGATTGCAACATTTACGTTGCTTTGAATTTGTTCCAAACTGCTATTGTCTTTGGTCGTTTGTGAAATTGTGGTACCGTGTTAAAAGTTTGCTTTGAGTTGTTTTGTTAAGCTTTTGTCTTCTGTTTCTTCATATATGTGCATATATATATATATACGATGTATGTGTGTATGCATGTATGGTTGAGTCTAACTCGTGGGTTCATTTGAAACTGGGTAACTTGTCATTATATTGTTTCATGATGTATCTTTGCATTGTATCTTTAAGTTGTTCTGCATTTGTGGCTTCGACTTGTGTCATTTTGTGTTCCCTGTGTACATGTTCACATGGAATTGTTTTGAGTGCACTGCACTATCATTTTGTTGCATCCATTTTACTGCATATATACTTGAGTCTTCATTGTTATTGGCCTTCATATATGTGCATACATACATTCATCGTTAAGCCTGGGCAGTTGGGTCATTTGGTATGCTGTTGCATTGCATCATGTTGTCGTTGTACCTGAGTATGATGCATCTGCAGTTTCATTGGAGCAATTGCTCTGTATTTATTTTCCTATCCACTGCTTGGCTTGAAGTCGGGTGCTTCACTTTAGTATCTGAACTTGTTGCCTGAAGTACATTTGTGTGTACTGCATTGTTGTTATATGATGGACTTGGGTATATCAATTAAGTTGACTTCTTTAAGTATAGGTTGTCTTCATTATGGGTTCACCTGATCATTTGGTCTGACTATAGTTCCATCACTATTTCACTTGTACTTTGTGAAGCAGTGTTGTATTTCTTGAAGTCTTCATTGCATATTGCTCTGATCTAATGCCATTTGCACATGACTCTTGTACCTGTGCATATTTGTTGCAGTTTCACTCAACTTCATACATGACCTGTTTTACTTGTTACCTGTAGTGTTGACATTTTGCATTGCCTTCAGTTCACTGTCTTGATTCATGTTTATTTGATATTTTGACTGCTGAAGCAGTAGCATTGATATTGAGACTTGTATTTTGATGTCCTGGTTTTTGGTTTCTTTATGGATTTGCATTGTATTAATGCATGGGATCTGTTTTCAAATTCACTTGTGTTGAACCCGATTTCAGGGTTTGACCTGGTGATCATTTGTGACTTTCACTGAGCTTTTGTGCATCTCCTGCGATAGTGGCGAGGTAGTACACGCGTGCGTGTACTGCAGCCCTATCAAATTTGACAGTTTTAAATTGATGTTTCGATTTGTTGAATTGTTCGTTGGTAAAATTCAATGTTTTGAAGTTGTATTCTGATTTGGATTTACTGATTGGTTGTTTAACCCTGTTTAGTGTTATATTTGTCGTTATCCGATTCTTTTATCAAGCAGTCGGATATATGAGATTTTTGTGACTGTCGTCTATTTGATGTTGATTATTATTGCTTCTATGCACTAATAACTGAGTTTGAATTAGATTGACCGTGTATTATTTTCTTTTGAACGTAATACTCGGGTCAGACCCGAGTTATTTCAGGTTGTAGATTTCCTTCTTTGAGTTGTTGTTCAGGCTATGAAGACTTTTCACATCTTTTGAAGTTGTCTTTGTCATTTTGTAGAAGTCGTGTCATTGTATAGGATGATATATGTTCATGTATATTAGTTGATAATGTACTTGTATATATAACTTCCAGAGTCGACAGTTGTAGTTGTATCATATGTATTGTGTCAACTATATTGTAACTGACATCAGTTGTATATATATATATATGAGATTTTGTTATTTGTGTTCCGCATTCTTTGTGTATCTGTGTTGTTTTTATATATATTGTCCTAAACTATTATGAACCATCGTAGCTTGTTTTATACTGGAATTGGGTATGGCGATGTGAGTAAATAAATAAGAGATGAAAAATAAAAATATATATCACTCCTATCGAAATAACCAATACTAGTGTAAGGCCAACTATGGATGGTCGCTCCTATCCAGCCTTATTCTTCGTAATAATAGACAGTATTTCTTTTAATACTCTTTGTTATTATGAGCATAGAGGTGGGGCGTCACAGCGAAAGTCAAATCTAGCTTTCGCATTCTATGAACTTATTAGTTAAACTTTACTTCTTTGCGATCAATTTGTGAATACACAGATGATGCACTTAATATAATATCTTTGCATAAATTTATATTTGTACAAATAATTTGGCTAAAAAATTAATCAGTGCTTAGGCGATGCTAAAGCGACATTCAGCGAAGCGAGACTTTTATCGCCTCGCCTCGCTTAGCGCTTAATATAACATAGGTGTGCACTAAATTTACTTAGTGTCTTTCAATCATATGATAGGTTGTTATTGCCCATTAAATCTTAAAATTAAGTTAGTTAAGATTATAGTTGCATTACCACTATCATCGAGTATTCATAACACAAGGTTTAACAACCATTCCGACCGATGTGGACCTTATAATTTCTCTGGTCATGGCTTTTTATGGATGGGTCAGCCAAATTATTACTAGACCTTACATATACAATGGTAATTATTCCATCATTAATAAATTGTCTTACATACTAATGTCTAAGGCTTATATGTCATGACTTTCCATTGTATATATTAACATACGCTCTAAACAATTGTCTGACTATCACTATGTAAAGCTATGGCGGCATCGGTTTTGGCCATAACTTAATATCCAATAACATATTCTGTAATCGTTCGACATCTTTTCCAGCGGCCGCAAGCACTATGAATTCAGATTCCATAGTAAAGTGTGTAATACATGTTTGTTTCTTTGATTCCCATAAAACAACACCTCCTCCTAATCTGAGAATCCAACCCGAAGTTGATTTATTATCGCCAGCACTAGTTATCCAAGTTGCATCAGTATAACCCTCTAATATGCTTAGAAATCCATTACAAAAGAGTCCTAGAGTTTTGGTCTTTTTAAGATAGCCAAGGAGTCCTTCAATTACTTTCCAATGTTGTATTCCAAGGTTGCTGGTATATCGTGCAAGTTTGCATACCGCATATGCTATATTAGGTCTTGTACAATGCATAACATACATTATACTTCCAATGGCGCTAGCGTACTCAAGCAGAACGATGCCTCTTCCCTTATTTTTACATAGATTGATAAATGAATCTATTGTATTAGAAACTGTTTGGGATATCAGGTCTGCAGTATTGTATTAGAAACAATATTCTAAAATCGTCGAGTTGAATTTTTCGTACCACTTTTTTGGTACTTACTTTAATCCGCAAAATGATTTTGTTAATTTGCAAACCTTGTTTTCATTACTAGGAAGTATAAACCATGCAGGTTGCTCCATGTGGACTTCTTCATTAAGTTCACCATTTAAGGTCTTTTTCATGTCCATTTGATGTATGTACAACTGTTAGAGTAACGCTAAAGCTATCAATACTCGAGTGGATGTGATTCTTGCCATAGGAGAATAGGTGAAGGATCACAGTTGAGTTAGGTTTTGAGGCGCGCTAAAACTTTCCTTAAAGCAATATTTTCGCACACTCGTTCGTAGTTTGCTAACAGGTTGATGGCAAGCTGCTTCCCAGAATACAACAAAACCCGAATCCAGAGAGTAGCAATGTCTGTGGATTCGTAGGGAATTTATTGATTAACAATCGAGAAGAGCAAAAGTTTAAAATAAAACTAATGTTGAAGACGTATGTATTATGCATGGATGGATGCTGGGCGAAAAGGTGCGACGGTTAGAAAATAGTCGTAAATGTTTGCAATTAACAGTCAAATTTGAAGAGGAAAATATAGATTCAAAAAATATAACAATTGGTACCCAACAGTCATACCATTTCTGGCCCCTTCTCGCACAAGTGCATGTGCAAAGTGTTAAGTGCTTTCCATGCGAGCGTGTTATGGTAGTGCACATTTTTCTTCTCCTTTAGTTATTCTAATTGATAGAGCGACATGTATGTGAAAAAGTATATTTTACTCCTATATTTAACCTTCTTTTATTAAAATAACGGCATATTAGGGTGTTTTTACATTTTTAAACCAAAATACAATGAGATTTCCAAATCATCATTCATGCAACTACATGTGGACAAAATGGTAATTTTTGTGTGTAAATTAATTTAAAGAAAATTTACTTGCACATTTTATTCTATTTTATAGGAATTTGGTGTGCAAATATGAAGAGTCTTCATATATGTATACATGCACATATGTTAAAAGCAAAAGTAGAAAGGAAATAAAAGAATTCATGCAACATGTAGGAGCCCACCTATCCACTAGCTAATGGACCATAATTAAAAGCAAAAGAACATGTTAGTGGAGGATAATTAAGCGCTAATGATGACTTGGAGGCTACACAATCTCAAGGGCATTTTTGGCAGTCCCCTAAAAATGAAATTAGGATTTTAGGCATAAATAAATACCGACATATGTTTCACGTAATAAATCTTCTTCTTATCTTTTTAATGAATAGAGTTGTAATCAAAAATTAATGAAAACTTCTTTTTTAAGGCTTCTTAACCATCTTCATTTTATGCAACTTTCTTTCTATGTTTTATTTATTTACTTTATTTCAAGCTCTCTTTTATTTCATGTTAGTAGATTAGATTTATTTTCATGCGAGTAGCTTAGTTTTATTTTATGCAAGTTAGTTAGCTCTCGTTCTCTTTAATTAGATTTTGTTTCTTTTTATGTTGAAATCAATTTATCTTAATATATACTCAAATATGAGAAGCTAAATCCCTTTAATTTAGAGGTAATGAAGCTCTCATGGATCATATAAAATTTATATAAGAATTTCATTTATGATCTCTCTTTTGTGCTTAATTAAAATTTTGATGTTTATGGAATTTTGTTGTTTAATATTGAATTTGATAGCCTATGTTGTTCATAACAAATAGGCTATACTTAATAAATCATAAACACGAGTTTCTCTTTTATCTAAATATGATTTTGGTGATAAAAGTAAAACTAAAATCAAAATTTGATGCTCTATGTTACTAATTCATATTAAATAGATCATACTTAAAATAGATACTTTTAATTTCATGCCAATTTCATGAGAGTTGATAAGTGGGTTAAAGGGTGCGTTAGAGTTTGATGGTTTAAGTGTGTTAGTTAATAACGTAATTAAGCCATACTTATAATAAATGCATCCACTAATTCCACAAATGATTACAAAGAGAGATTAGTTTGTTTGAACATGAGAGTGATTTGCCTCTAAATTACCTTTTAATCTCATAGTTTTATTCACCTTTGTTCCAGTTTGTTTTCTGGAATTTTCTTATTTAAAGCAATTTAAAAACCTTGGGATAATTTGATTGAGTAATTTTAGAATTTTTTCTTTCATCGTGGATCGATCCGTACTCGCATACATAGTACGATTGTATGTCGTGCGATTGCGGTTTTATTACGATATATTTCCGCTGGTATCCTAATCGATAGAATTTTCCATCGGTGAACAAATTTTTGGCGCCGTTGTTGGGGAAAGCAATTTAATTTTAATTTTACTCTTCGAATTATTATTTTCTTCATTTGTTTTATTTTATTCCGTGTTAATTAAAAAAATTGTGTTAATTGTTGATAAATTTTGTTTGCTTATGTTTGGTGTCATTTGGTTTTATTTTGTGTTAGTTTTTATATATCTATATATAAAAAAACATTTCATTGCATTCTTTTCATCTTTACATTTCTCTCTTAATTTACACTTTAAAAAAGATTCACATTGCAATTGATACTTTGTTGTTTTCTTAGTTTCCTACATTTCTGTTTTTTTTCCAGCATTTCATTGCATTGCATACTTCAATAGGTTGCATTGCATACAAAAAAAACACACACACGCATAGAATTTCATTTCAAAAAATTTCTTGTTGCATTGCATATTTCAACTTCTTACATTTTCCCTCTAATTTCAATTTACAGGCATGTGATATTCTCTGATACAAACTTTAAGCAAAAAGAAAAAAACAACCTACACAGTTCAAGTTCTCTGTTTCTCTTTTACATTTTGCATTGTGCATTACATTTTCACACTTCCATTTAACTTTTTTGCATTACATTCTCTGCTTCACTGTTTTTATTTTTTGCACTACATATTCACTCCCTCTGTTACATCCTATCTTCATACCTGAATCAATCTACACCCAATCAGCACATTCCCTCCCTGCCTACAACTCCATCATTCCACTACAACCCACAGTTCAACCCTTAGTGAACCAATCTCCAACCCACTCAAAATTGAAACCATTAATCGCCTCTCATAAAACATACCACTGCAACCTACCCCATATTTCCCTGTACCATTTGAAACTCCTACCTCTCATTTCAATCTCTTTCTAAACAATACTACTTCAAACCAATCTCCCCTTATCAACATGCACACTTCACAAAACTTCAATCTACAACACTGGAGTATCACCATCTCCTCACATAGAAGGCATGGTCCATCAAACTTTTTCACCAACAATCCAAATACAACCAGATAACATCACACATCTCGATCCATCCCAACATCACAAAGACAGCTCCATCACCACCACACAACTTCCTTCTAAAATAAATTGAACCACCCTCAATTTCAACATAGCAACCAACCTCAACATACAAGTTGAAATGAAACCTACTTCCTCCTCCCAGCCTTCCTCCACCTATCACCCCTTCAATCTGCCACAATCTTGAACCTGCATAAGTTCCAAAACTACCGACTACCTTCAATCTCCCTGTTACTCCTTCCCATCAACCGTTAACCTGCTGCCTCACCAAGCACCATCATGAGCAGCACCCACCTCCTCGGCAAACAACCATAACCATCTGAACTTCACATACCCCAACCACTTCAATCTCCAACCACTACCTCAAATCACCGTGAACCACGGCATATCATCGCATCAATTCTGACATTGCCTACTACAATTCCGACCACAAATCCTCCTAACATAAACCACTATCGCGACTGCCCTTCACTGCACCCAAATCCAAAAACCAGAACTCATCCTCACTGTCAATCAATAACCAATCTCCCTAACTATCTCCTCAACTTCTCTACCCACTGCCGAACCCACAAACTTCATCACCAAATACGCAAGCCAACAGCAAACTTGCCTCTACCTCGCCTTTTACCCCCTTCCGTCCCATGCCTCACCAAACCGACCCAAAACCATCACTGGAAACTAATTCGCAAAATCAAAAAACCCAAACCAATTACCAAACCCAAATTTGAATCACCCTGCTACAGTTTTCAAATCGCAAATCATCTGAACACCAATCCCACGACCAGAATTAATCTTTTACAAGCAAATGATTTCGATTTTGATTTTGTTGTGATTTGATTTTGTTTTCTTTTGATCTTTGGGATATATTCCGTGGTTTTTATTACGATATATTTCCAACGATATTCTAATCAATAGAATTCACCATCGCATATAAGTTTTTGGTGCCGTATACTTATTCTAATCAATTTAATAACAAAAATTATATACTTATTCTATTGTGTTTCTTCAAAAATAAATCAATATGCTAAATAAAAAAATTGTTTTGGTTTTTTCTTTTTTGTTTTGGAAAGAAAATGCAAAAAGTAAACCATGAAAAATTAAAATAAACATGAGACACCCTCCCAACACTTGATTTTGATTATGTCCCCACGGTTAATGCATGATATAATGAGTATAACGAAGAAAAATATGTACATATTCACAAGAGAGGGTTGAAATTTCTTACTAGACGTAGTTTGGCTCATGAAGAATAATGAGCTCCTCTTCTCGATCGCTCGCCAACTCCAAGTAAGGTTTTAAACGATGACCATTGACCTTAAAAATCGATCCTCCCTAAGGTTTTCTATTCTATGGCACCATGTAGAAAAATGGTACGTATCTCATATGGTCCTGTCCACCTTGATTTTAATTTTCCAGGGAATAAATAAAGTCGGGAGTTATACAAAGAACCTTTTGATTTGGCAAAGATAGACCTATCATAAAAACTTTTGTTCTTTCTTTGTAAATTTTCTCATTTTCATACACGTCGTTCCTAATCTCCTCTAATTCATTGAGTTGCAATTTTCTATTTTTGCCATCTTCTTCAAGATCAAAATTTATGTTCTTAATCGCCCACAACGCTTTATGTTCAAGTTCGACAGGTAAATGGGACGCTTTGCCATATACTAACCTACACAGTTTTATAAGCCCAAAGTGCATCTATCAATTTTGTGACCAATCTTTTCGATTTTTATTCACAATTTTCTCCAAAATTTACTTGATTTTTCGATATGAAACTTCAACTAGACTGCAAGTTTGAGGATGATAAGGAGTGGATAACTTGTAGGTTATTGAGTATTTCTTCATTAGCGTTTCAAATGATCGACTACAGAATTGGGTTCCATTATTGCTTATTACTGTGCGAAGTATTCCATGACTTGAAAAGATGTTTTCTTTTATGAATTTCACAACTTTGTAGTCATTTTTTTACATGGAATGGCTTCAACTCATTTAGAGACGTAATCAACAGTAAGAAGAATGTATGGATTTTCGAAAGAGTGGTGAAACAGTTCAATACAGTTAATACCCAAACATCAAAAGATTTTGATCGTAAGAATGGGGTTCGAAGGCATCATGTTTTGTCGAATAATATTTTCTAACATTTTGTAGTGATCATAAATTTTATAGAACTCGAATGCATCTTTGAAAAGTGTAGGCCAGTAAAAACCATACTGGAGCACCTTTTCGTTGTTTTCTTAGGACCGAAATGACCACGACAAGCTTAGTCATGACAAAATAAAAGGACACTTAATTCCGCAATCCGAGATGCAACGTTGAATGATTTGGTCGAAACAGTACTTAAATAAGTATGGATCGTACCAATAGAAATATCTAACTTGAAAAAGATGTTTGTATTTATCTTGTTTCAACCAAAATGAGGAGTTTCCTTAGTGACTAAATAGTTTGCTATATCAGCATACCAGGGATCGATGGAATGGAAAGGAGTTATTCATCAGGATAGTTCTCGTTGATCGGTAAAGAAGATGGTGTGTTTGGAAGACGCGACAGATGATCAGCAATGACGTTGTTGGATCCTTTTTTATCTTTGATCGTAAGGTCAAATTCTTGGAGTAAAATGATCCAATGGATCAAACGAGATTTAGCATCCTTTTTAGTGAAAAGGTAGCAAAGAGCAGAGTGATGGTGTAAACCATAATGTCTGAGCCAATCAAATAAGGTCGGAACTTTTTGAGCGCAAAGACTACCGCTAGAAGCCCTTTTTCAATTATCGTGTAATTGAGTTGAGCATCATTTAAAGTCATACTAGCATAGTAGATGACATGAAGGATTTAATTGATGCATTGTCCTGGAATAGCACCAACCGCAAAGTTAGCATCATCACACATTATTTCAAAAGGAAGATCCCAATTGGGCAACCGAATGATTGGAGCAGAAATGAGTTTATTTTTAAGATGTTCGAAAGATGAGACACACAAAATTAAAATCGAAAGGAACATCTTTTCCCAAAAGAGTAGTCAAAGGTCGACTAATTTTGCTAAAGTCCTTTACAAAGCGTCGATAGATGCCAGCGCGTCCAAGAAAGGAACGAATGTCCTTGACAGATTTGGAAATAGGTAGATTCACAATTACATTAACTTTCACTTTATCTACCTCAATGCCTTTGTTTGAAATGACATGTCTGAGGCCAATGCCATGTTTGACCATGAAATGACATTTTTTTTCCAATTTAACGTTAAGTGTTTTTATTTGCATAGACTTAGAACTATCTTGAGATGGTGTAAGCACATGGAAAAAGAGTTTCCAAAGACGAAAAAACCATCCATAAACACTTCCATAAAGTGTTCGATCATGTCGGAAAAGATGTCGACCATGCATCGTTGGAATGTCGCGGGGGCATTACAAAGACCGAATGGCACAAGTCGATAAGCAAATGTTCCACAAGGAAACGTGAAAGTCATTTTTTCTTGATCTTCTGGAGCGATTGGAACTTAGTTATAACCAGAATAATCGTCAAGAAAACAATAGAATTCGCTGTCAGCTAATCGTTCAAGCATTTGGTCGATGAAAGGAAGAGGAAAATGATCTTTTCATGTTGAAGCATTTAATTTTCGATAATCAATGCAAACACGCCAACCTGTTTGAGTACGAGTTGGAATGAGTTCGTTAGCGTCGTTCAAGATAATGGTATGTCCAGAATGTTAGGCACGACATGAATTGGGCTAACCCACGAACTATCAAGGATGGGATATATGATTCCGTTATCGAGGAGTTTAAGAATTTCATCTCGAACTGCATCCTTCATTTTGAGGTTAAATAGGTTTGGCTTCATCAATTAAGTGGATGTGATGTTGAACAGGAGCAGGACTAATTCCCTTAATATCGGTAATTGACCATCCAATTGCCTCTTTGTTTTTCGACAGAATTGAAAGAAGGAAGGCTTCTTGATCGATTTGAAGAGATAATGATAGGACATGTTTAGTTGTCACCTAAGTACGATACTTAAGGTAATCGGGAAGAAGTTTGATGTTAACTGAGTTTTTAACCTAGCATAATTCAATAGGAGTTAGAACATCCAGACTACTCTAGAATGACTTGAAACTTAAACAAGGCATTTAAAAGAACAAGCCAATCGAACATAAGAGAAACGAGTCAAAACCACTAAGTATATGGATCGCTGGCGATCCATCATCCATGGATCGCCAGCGATCCAAAAGGTAGCATCATGAGTTGTCAAATTCTCTTTCATCATCATCTACTACCTCTTCTAAGAATACTTGTCAAGTTTCATAGCATGCCAAATAATCTTGCTCGAGAAGTGAAGAATCATCTGATTCAAGCTGTTTGACCAAAAGTAGCTAATTAAAATTGACCAAGAGAACTCATACTGAGTTGGATAGACTTGAAATTGTGGAAGAACACTTATTAGACATAAAAGAAGGCTCAGAGAAAAAATGAGATCATTTAGAGGTAGTTTGATGGATCGCTAGCGACCTAATTATATGGATCATCAATGATCCATGTAGGATGGGTCCCACAACCTAAAATTTATAGGGTAGGTCCCACATACACTAGAGAGAGTACCTGAAAAGTTTCATCTAGTTTCGTTAAGTTCTGAGTGAGTTATGGACGATTTTTCTAGACCAGATGTAACGACCCACCATTTTGACCATCGAAAGTCGACATCGAACACTACCACTGTGTTCCAATGCCGCGCATCCAATTGACAAAAGGACAGATTGTTAGGGTAAATAAAAAGAAAAGAATAGAGAACAGAGAAAAACAGAATCTCACAACGGAATTGACAATATATAATATAACAAAGACAGTAGAAACTGTTTCTTCAAAAAAATACAAAGTATATCAGAGTTAAAACAAACCTTATCAGCTGGACAGTTATAAAATCCTAACCTTACAAATGCCGATAGGTATACTCTATAATACAGCGGAAAATAAAATACTACGACAGGTGAATCTTCAGCTCCCCTCTATGATTACCAAAACTCCAAAAGACAACCTGGGGAAAATACTCGGCCTTACCTGAGCATTATAAATAAATAACACCCGGATCAGTCTGGAAATACCAGCGTGAGATAACTCAAATAAGGGGAAACATATAAAAAAAATTGAGACCACGCCACTAACGCGGAATGGGTTTTTACCTCACAAGAATAACATCCATACAAGCAAGAGCAGAAATGAATATCAGGAAACAAACAAAATATGATTAAGCATAAATAATATAAACTAGACTTGAAAGAATGAAAATAAATGGAGTAAAATCCAAACTGGATAGAATGGATAGAACAAGGAAAAATAGTCCAACTTGATAGAATGGACTAAATAAAGTAACAGTCCAAACCCGATAGAATGGGCAAAATAAAGTGACTGTCCAAACTCGATAGAATGGGCTAAATAAAGTAACAGTCCAAACTCGATAGAATGGACTAAATAAACACTAAAATGACGTGATGAGGAGTTGGATCTACTCGTGGAAATTTAAAGCTAAAACAGATTCAGGATTTTTGAATCAAATAAGGAAAGGAAATTTTCCAACAAATGACTAGGAGGTGCACCCCCCATCGAAAGTATACCTCTAGAAATATACCTAAGAACTCCGATGGCTCTCAGACACATCCAAGCCGGACCTTGCCAACGATTACCGAGAATCCGAGTACTTCACATCTCAACGTGCAACACCGAATCCAATCTAGAGTGGATGTGAAAATACCCTAATGGGAGCAACCCCACATAGTTTGGCTTCCACTCGCTCTTTGGGTTTAGTTATTTTCGAAAAAGGATAACAAAGCTCAAATGAGAAACACATCGTCTTTAAGTGACAAAAATAAAATGGCTAAAGCAACCGATAGCTGAGATACCAACTATCGAGGAGATAAAACGATCGTATATGGAAATTAAGTCTTGTATACTGATCACCACTCATTGGATTCAAACTTGTACTATTTCTGGGTTAGCAGTAATACCGGACAAGTCAAGGTAGTGTTACCTCAATGTCATGTCACACGATTATTCTTAACTTTTGAAATAGCGACAGGTTTACTTCTTCGATGTTTAATGCTAATTATACAAATAAATCGTTTCCATATAAGTGATTCGCTTTACGAAAATAATCTATTTCCATAAACGAATCAAACTTTTACTTTTAAAAGCGAACCGAACTTTTGCTTGATTTCCGTATTGGTAAAACACATTTAGAGTTAGTTCCTAATTGATAAAATGTTAAGAGAATAATTTTTCCAAGCGAGCGACCCCGAAGGCCTAAACCAACATTAGACCGAACGCCCAGAAGATTGTCCAACTTGACATCCTAATAATCGAGTTCCAAATCCTTTTCATAACTTTAAAACAATATCGATTATCCCAAGAGATAATTAATCACATTTAAATTCTCTTTTAAATAAACAAATCCATTATCTATAATAAAATAGATAATTATTTTCAAACACTTCTATAACATTGGTAAATCAACTTTAAAATCTTTATTAAATCAGTTTATTAACTAGAAATCGGTTGATTAAAGCAATTTTATTATATTAGATAATTTACTTCATCATTTTTATTAAGTAAATTAATTGACTTTAAATATCATTAACTAATGGATTTATTAAATTCAAATAATCATTAATTAAATTAATAATTAATGTTAAACATCATTAATTAAAATGATTAACAATTTTAAATTCCATTAATTAAAATAATTAATTAAGTTCAAATAATCATAAATTAATTGGATTAATTAAATTCAAACTCCATTAGCTAAAAAAATTAATTAAAACATCATTTGTTAAAATGATTTATTTAATTATAAAACATCATTAATTAAGATGATTTAACTAAATTCTAAAAATCATTAGTTAAAACAATTAATCTAATTTAAAAACAATCATTAATTAGAATGATTAATTAAATTCAAAAATCATTTTTTAAAATGAATTATTACTTTTAAATATCATTAATTAAAAATGATTATTAATTTCAATTATCGTTAATTGAAATAATTAATTAAGTTAAATAAATTAATTAAACTCCATTATCATTAATTAAAATAATTAATTAACTTAAATAATAATTAATTAAATTGATTAATTAAGTATAAAAAATCATTAGCAAAAATGATGAATAAAATCTAAAGATAAACTAATTTTTAATCATCATTTATTAAATTTGTTAATTAATCTCAAATTAATTAATTTAAAAGATTAATTAATTTAAACTATCATTAACCAAATGATTAATAAATTTTTGATATTCTTTTTTTAGCGGAAATACTAGCTCAAGTTCATATGATAGGGTTTTTGGGTTGAAATTTAATAAATGACGATATAGCGAATATCGCTATAAGGTCATTTAAACTATAAAAGGGAACAGCAGTAACTAATTTCATCGAACCATCAATATTACAACATAATGATGTAAATAAATAATTTATGGTCGAGAAACCCCCTTTCGGCCTCTACAAATTTTTCCTCCATAACAATGGTTACCAATAATATATAGATAATCATATAGTTTATAACGATCAAATTAATATATCATCCATTTTCCAAATGGAAATTCAACCAAACAGACAATCAAACAATTTTAACTAACACCTAAACAATCAATAAACAATTTTAACATCATTAATATGATATAATAAAATTAAATGTCAGTTAAACTCACATTGATTTTCATTTCTGCCGAAACGCTCCGATTTCAGACTAAAACCGAATTGACGTTCGATTTTAGTCTAAAATTTCACTTGCTCCAAATCCAACCAAACCAACTCCATTGCGAAGCTCTCGGTGGTACGAGCCCAACACAACAAACTGTGTTCCAATCTGACCTCGTATGAGCGAGAAACAAGATTTTTAAGTTATCGATATATTTACATTATAAATTAAAATATAAATAACTTATACACTTATTTACCAAAATGCCCCTACCACAATCTTCTCCATCTCCCCCAAAACATACATGCATAGTGAAACAAGAGCCAAGGCCGTGCACGATATTTCACTAACACGGAGCTACGGCACTCCGTTTTGCAAACCGATTTCACCGATGGCTCTCTCTCCCCAAGCTCGACCAAACTGACATCTCAAACCAACTCCACCATACCCAGGTCAAAATGCACCTGCACCCGACTTCTCTCATCACGCCACTAGGTTGCAAGTTTCCATACTCGACCGCACCACCCCAAAATGCGCGTACGAGCTTCTCACCACCACAAAGTCAACGCACCCTGCCTCGACACCCAAATCCACTCGAAAAGTTCGCAAAAGCCAACCCTAGATCTATTGCTCCAAAGTTAACCTCTGCCAGATGTGGTCGAGCATGAATCTGAGGCCATGGGCGAGACTCTCCAGCTTTTACGATTTCAAAGATACCAATTTTGTAATTTTTTTGATGACTGATTATTGGGTTTTGAATTTTATGAAATGCGGCCATTATCTTGCTTTACTGGAAACAATGAAGGAACATGGAGATGATGGAAAAGAAAATAAAAACGAATGTAGCTAAGTGTTTAAAAGCCTTTAGTTTTATAACCAAATAAAAAAACAAAATGATTATGTTCACCTTTTCCATGACAAAATTTTTTCTCGAGATGCCAAAAGGTTTATGGGCTGTGAGACGATGGGTGTGTGGGCTATGAGATGATGGGTTGATATGGTGGGTATGTGCATATAAATATTATTTTAATTTTAAAATATTCAACAAAACATACCCAAAAATCTTGAACTCCAAACGAGACATGCGGCCTGGCATTCCTAATGTTTTACCTCTATTTCGAATACAATGGAACTTGTTTCGAGACCTGATTCAATCGTATGCAGAAGATAGGTTTTTGGACCTAGTTATTATATTAAAATTTCGATATTAATTTCAACACGTTTCGATCTGGCACGACCAAATGATACGTCGAATTGCTATGAAATTCGACGGCGTAATATAATTCAGTATTTCGAATCCAATGAAACTGGTTTCGTCGAAATCCGAGATTGTGCCCTAGAAGGCTAATTTCACAGTTTTAAATATTTAATTATCGATATTTAAATCCAATTTATTTATATTTGTATATAAATTTACAAATTGGATTTACCAATATTATTTATTGGTTAAATGGAGTTAAATATTATTAAATCCATTTAATTGACATTTAATTCATAATTCAAATATTTAATTATTCCCTATATTTGAATTATAAATTATTAAATTCCAAAATTTAATTATTTTAAATATTTAAAATTAATTAAACATTTAAAATCTAATAACCAAAATTTTAGGTTGTTACATTCTTCCCCTTCAATGAATTTCGTCCCCGAAATTCATAGGGAAGAAAATGTTTCTAAACCCTTAACTTTAAAACTATTAATTAGAATAAGTTATTAAATATATTTTCAAAATCAATTTGGTGGAATCGATTTCCAAAGTTTACATGCCTTTTAAATTCATTTACTTATACCAAGTGTTTGTACCAAAATTGGGCACAACACTCTTCGGAAGTGTTCGAAGAGATAAAATAAAGAAAGTAAATGTAAAAAGAGGATTATCTAACAAACACTCCAAACAATAATCAGAAAAACAACAAAAGAAAGCAGAGATTTAGAGTGGTTCGGCGTGTGGCCTACGTCCACTATGATATGATTGACTTTTATTAACTTTTGCTTGCTGGTTATAGCGGATTACAACAGTAAATTTCGAGTACAACAGTGATTTTCGAGTGCAACAATGATTTCGGCAGAGTCTGGACGTCGAAGAGCCAAAAGGTCCCCTTTTCTGTAGGTTCCGAGCTATTATTTATAGGAGTAGGCTGTAAATATCGCGCTCAGATCTTGAAAGAGCTCCTCTCACGCGGGTGGGCCCATACGATCAATCCCATGACATTTGCACTGGGCCCATGATCGATACAAACGAATTTTGTATTGATCGAAATATCATCCAATCGAGTCGAAATCGATCATGAACATTCTTGAGGACGTACGCAAGCTCCTGTGAAAATTTGGTGGCATTTGGAGTTGTAGATTTTGAGTTATGATCGATGCAAGTTTGAATTTATTAAAGGCTGCTGAATTCGCATCGATCTGCTTCGCATCGCTCTGTTTGTATTGATCCAAGCACGTGCCTGCATGTTGACGTTGCACTAACTCCTCGGATCGATCCACTTTTCGTGCCGAGTGATTGAGTCTTTCATAGGGATGTATCTTGTTCGTATCGATCTAGTTGAGCCTTGTTCGTATCGATCGCAACTGTTCTGTTCGTATCGATTGTGTTTGCTCTGTTCGTATCGATCGATTACATCTCACTTCGTATCGAGGGCTGGGGGCCATTTCATATCGATAGTTGTAGGTCACTTTCGTATCGTTCGTTCAATGTTTTATTCGTATCGATTGTAACGACTCGGATTTTTCGCGTTCGAAAATCGACATCCATACTTTACATCGTACTCGAATGCCATAGATTCGACCGTTCAAATCTGATTCGCCGGAGCTTATAACACCATTAAGTATAACAACACAGCGGAAGAAAGAAAAAGAATATGGATATACAACATCAGATACAACAGAGTGATACAATGAATATCAATATACATCAGAGATATGATACAAGAAATAGCAGCGGAAAAGAAAAGATAACATCAGCAGTGGATAGAAAATCTCCAATAGAATGCTCTAATCCATAGCTAGCTCTAGCTAATCCACTCAACCTGAGTATCTGAGAAAACCCAACTCTAGACTGCCCGTGTGGAAAATAGAGGGCACCCAGAGTTTAGAAAGGGAACAATAAACTCCGGATCAGTCATGGGACTGGTGTGAGCAACAAAAACAGTTTATCTTTAAAACAAGCAACAAAGGCTTTTAAACATTGAAATCCGCAATGCTTTTCGAAAATGAAACTACCATAAGGCCTCCCGCCACACACACAATGCAATCGCAGAATTGGAGGAGATTTCTCCTTATGATAGTCAAACATGCTTACTACGCAAAGGAAAAACTCTTTTGATATTATTACTAGTGCATAGTGTGAAAACATTTTGAAAATACAATATTAATCTTAGCCAGCATACAACATTTCATCGTATGCCTACTATAACTACCATGTTCAATAACAGGTTACCGCCACATTCCATAGCAGGTAATACTACTAAAACCGTACTGGGTTCGTATTGTTTCTTTGGATTTCCAACAAATGATCAGGCAAAGGAACTTCCTTACCGAAATGGAAACGCCTCTGGAAAGACGCCCCAGATCCTAACCGGATCTCTGCAAACAAAAGGCCGACGCTACCTCACGCTTTAACCAAGCTGTAACTAGGTAACTAACACACGAGTCATGTCATCCCCCGGTCGTCACCGACCTTTATCCGAGGTACCTCGATCATAAAGCAACAACCATAAAGTATAATAACTGTGCAGCATCCACATAGGTAAAATATCTGGGCTCCATACCATGATATCACCTTTTATCCAGAAGGAAATGACATACCCTAGGGGCGCTACCCCTACAAACCTTTGTCGCAACATTCCTGTTTCGACCATTACCGGGTTGTGAGGCTCGACGAAGTCTCGTCCACAAAGCTATGCTTTTTCACAAAGCCACACTTTTTCACAAAGCAACGCTTCGATCAACAAATGATCAGCAGCACTTCGTATGCCACATTACCAAATTGGGAATGTATCACTAGTAACCATCAACTACATAACCTCTGAGCTCGTACGTCTCAGAGAAGGGTGTTAAGCTAAGAGAATAAATTCTCCGCCACCAACAGAAATGTATTTGATAGAAACAAGCTTTACATCTCAAAGTGTAACGTCAGACACACATCCATACAAGTCTGTTCCGGGTTCGAACAGAACCGAAGGCACTTCCGAAGAAGCCCTTGCAAATCCGGATAATTTCTAATCACGTCCGGACTTCCCATCACAAAGGATGATAAAATCTCTATACCGGGGACCAGTCGGTGTAGAGACATTCGACGAGTTGTCCTTTCGTTTTCGAAAATATCCGGTCTTCACCACCGGTCTTCAAATGCTATCCATATACGTCGTATCACTATTCGGAATGGGTTATATGACACAAAGGTCCTCTCCCGGCTAAACCGAATAACGAGCGCAATTAAAAATCATATGGATACTGGGGTCTCAGTTAAATCACCGCTTAAAAGCCCAAAACTTTTCATTCGAATGGTTAAAACAAATTACCATTTCCAATCTTTTAAACAAAAAGATTCATTTCAAAAACCTTCAATGGTTTAGACAATTTCCACACTTTTAATCTTTTAAACAAAAAGATTCAATGCACAAAGTTAACCCCATTCACAAAGATCCATTCATGGATTTCAAAACAATTTCCATTTCAATTGAATTAACTCGTTAAATCTTTAAGTCAAGATTTAACTTATAGCTTTCAAAACTCGTTTTCAAAGATTCATTCATAGTCTTTCAAAACAATTCCATTTCAAGTTAGATTAACTCATCCGATCTTTGAAATCAAAGACTCATTTCATAGTTTTCAAAACATTTCAATTCCATTTCAAACTTGAAATTCTTTCAACACAAATTGGAAATCCTTTCTTAAAATGAAAGCTATTATTATTTGAAAACAAGTAGTTTTCGTTTTCGGAAAAATCCAGTTATATTTACACGAGTTAAAACTCTTGAATTAAATTCAAATTCCCAAATCAATACTTTTAAAATGGTTTAGCCCATATATAACTTGTACAACATCTTTAATCCCTAGTTTCAAATCATAAGATTCAATTCAAACTTGAATTCAAATTTAAATCAAATTATTTAAATTTTCAAAACTCGATTAAGTTATTCGAAATAACTTTTATCTTTGAAATTCCATTTCAAAAGCTTTTCATATTAAACCCACGTTTCCAATTTCAAAATCAATTGAAATTAAAATTAAAATTTCAAAAACATTGAATTTAAATCATATGTGATTTAATCGATTTCCACGTGAAATCCATATTTGTGTGTGTAAAAGTGTAGTCCAGGGGTTTCACACAATAGTGCAACATCAATCATCACAGATATATCGATAAGCGGTATAACCCATAACGCTTATCTTCATTCACAGATTCATAGATAAAGTAAATTTATCAGTCACAAAGATTCATTATTACAATTTGATGTGGGTTTCGGATAACCAACTGGAATCCGACTCCCTGTCGCATCGAAATTCAAGTGTCGTTTTACGGGCAAAGGGTTTCATATTCACATAGTAATATATCACAGAAACAGATATATATAAATCGCAGATAAGTAAATTACAGATCACACCATAAATCAGGGTATATCACAAAGCATCACATATCAGGGATATCAAACAATTCAATTCAAGGCATCTCATACCAACATTTATAAGCAATCCAATCAATTAAAAATAGGATTTATTAATAGTTCAAATCTTAATTAATTCAATTTAATTTCTAATTAAATCAATTATTTATGAATAAATTATCAAATCCTGATTTATTTATTTACAAATCATCTGGTATTAATTAATGAAATTAATCATCTTAATTATTTATCTTCATTTATTACCTTTACTCGGTTAATTATCTCTTAATTAATTATTCTTAATTTATCAAAATAATTAAATTAACCTTCAAGTTAATTTCATACTTAATTATCTCTTAATAAATTTCATTTAATTAATTAATTATCTCGTTAAAACTTATTTCCTTAAATATATTTAAAACTTGCTTAAACGCTTTACTTTTGAAACAAATTACTTTGAAACTTTTGCATTACAAACTGGTACAAGTTTTCTTTTAAAACCAGATACTCAACCCACTAAAACCCGAGCCCAACGCTCAAGTCTCCCCGAGTCAACCCGTCACTTTCGATTTCTCCACTTACTTCGAGTCACTTACGCACTTACCTCGATCTTTACCCGAGTCGCTCCTTTCTTCTTCAATCATCATCAGTTCGAAACACCCAAACATGCACAGGTGCACGTGCACGTGTACCATCACTCCGGCCACCTTCGACCAACGCCGACCTCTTTAGCAAGTCGCCGATGCTCCAATCAACATCCTATCCACCCAGATTCGTGAACGACCCAAAATGTGCAATTCGAACGAACCCAGCAACAAAAATCGATCATCCAAAAACCCACCGCATCACCACCTCGGCCCGTTACTCGCCACCGGAAACCGCCCAGAGATGCATCGACGTCCCCTCACTCGATTCCCCACCTTGCGATCCAGTCCGGCCTACCCCCGTTGACTCAATCCCCTAAATTCTGACATCGACCAAAGTGGTACCTTAAACCCTAATTTCGAATAGTACCATCGCCATGATCAACTAAAAATCATGCGAGCATTTTTCCCTGAATCCCCTATTCGCAATCTACCTCCGACGTGAAACTCGATCCACGAATCATCAACGATCACCAGAATTTGACGAAAAACCCAATCCCGTTCAACCTTTCTTTTCTTCCAATATATAAACTTAAAAATTGTGATTCTATTTTCAAAAATCATTATTTTTAAAGACGAAACTAATTATGAAATCCAAACATGAAATTTTAACAATCAAATTTCTGATTTGTTTTTGTCTTTCACTGTTCTTCTATCTTCTAATCAATTTCTCTGTAAATTATTGTGGGAACAATTTTTTTAAGATAATATCTGTTTCATACAATCAATTTCCTTTCCAAGATTTTTAACCTAGCATTGTTTATATGAATAGATGTGGATTTATTTTGAATTGAGTTGAACCTGGATTAAAGAACAGAGCAAACATATATACAGATTTGCATCATTATTTACAAGCATGCAGGCACATTCAACAATTATACAAACATACTTTAAGTATTTCCCTATGCAAAACACAATTCCATATATTTTATGAGGATAGTTCATTAACAGGAAAAGAATAAAATTTGGGTTTAGAGCTTCATTCACATGTAATCCTGGAAGTTGATTTTTAAACTAAAAGTATAACCTGTAATAATTTTAACAGGGTTTTATTTTCTTATTACCAGGGACATATACACTCTCAATATATATATATATATATATATATATATATATATATATATATATGCAGGCATAACACAAAACCATATCAGCAAATAACTTTCAATATGACCACTTACAAACCCATGATTCAAACTAACTCAGGTCTAAGATGAGTTTACTTACTGATCTAAAGAAGAAGATACTAGGTCAAGTTACTCACAAGCATCAAGAAATCAAAACAAGGTAAGCTTCTAAAAATAAGAGTTGCTCACCTGGTCTAAAGAAGAACAGAGTTGCTCTAACACATTGAACATGCTTGAGAAAATTTTGCAAAACTGAAACTCGATTTGAAAATTTGTATGCCTTTGTTGTTTTGATTCCAGAAACCTTGTCTTGCTTGAGAAGGTAGAAGTTTTAAAACTGGAATATTTTTCAGGTTTGATGCTTTTCCAGTTTGCATTTATTTATGAACGAAAAGAAAAGGAGATTGATATGTAGAAACAAGTTTACAGGAGATGGTATGCTTTTGTACAGGGTATATTATTTTATACAATAGAAAGCATGGCTGATATGTTGTATATACTTAGAGATGCTTTATTTGTACTTGCTTTGCAAGCTTGTCTCGGCTGGGAGATGATGTTATGGTGGCTGCATTTATGAGTTTGTACAGAGTTTACTTTATTTTATATTGAGGCTGATATGATAGGTTATGGTGGCTGCATTACTTTTCTTTTGCTAATGCCTTTACAACTTAACTTGGCTGAGAGGATAGCAGTAGGTACAAATGTTTACTTCTTTGTTTACATGCATCATTTCTTTTGTGTACTTATATAGATATTTATTTTTATTTCCTTTGCTTGCCTGGTTTTGTGCTTTGTTTCCCAGATTTTCAACTTGCATGCACTCGAAAGTATTACTTTGTTCTTGTTTTTAAAATACTTCTTGTCTGGTTACATACTTTATTTGCATACATAAAGTTGTTTTATTTTTGTTTTGTTTGTTTTGTTACTTTGTATTGACTTTTGCAATTTGTTTGTATATATGTATTTATAATTTTATTTACTTACATTGTATAAAACCATATAGTTTAATTTATAAATCTCAAAGTTCTTCATATATGCTCAAATACATATATATTCACATATATGCAATATTTACAATATATTTAAATTTAAATGATTTATATCAAATTTATTTTGATTCAGGGAAACTCGCTTTCATTTTCAATTAACTATACAATATTAAATTCAAAAATTCATTTAAATTATCAATTTAAATTCATAAAAATCCGGGATCGTTACATCGATCATTGATCGATCGATACGAGCTGTGCAATTGGGATCGATACGAATTGACTCCAATTGATGGATACAAAGTTGAGCCAATTTGATGGATACGAAGTAGAACCAGGCCGAGTGGATACGAAGTTGAGTGTACGTGATGGATACGAACAATAGATAATTGATGGATATGAAGTGATATTCATTGATGGATACGAACAATACAATGGCTTCCCTCTCCAACCTATCCCAAACCCCATCAAACCCCCCCTCCAATCCTGCAACCACTCCACCATCTCCTGTGTCATCCGACAATCCTCCTCCGATCTCTTTCGTACCCAAAAGATACGCCCCCCATCTCTGCGCCAAGTCCATCTCCACTCAACTGACCTCGGGAAGGGATACCACTGATAAAGCTAATTAAGCTAGCCCATCACAACCCCACCCAGTCAATACCAAAACTATCCCAGAAAGATCTTATGCACAAGTGGCCGCTCTCCCACCACTCATTCTCGAACTCCCGAGACTGAAACGTCGATGTTCCCTGCCATCTTTCGCTAATGTACGCTCCATGATTGATTTTTTAAAATCCAAGGGACGATGTCTAAATTGCGCCGGGAGTGGACACCTGGCTCGAAGCTGCAGAGACTCAAAGATTTGTTACAAGTGCAATCTTTTCGGTCACTCGCAATCAACATGCCCCGAGGCAAACAAATCAGCCGCCTCGTTTCCCGTGCGAGCCTCTGCCCCTCCCGCAAAAAACAAAACATCGGCTCATTCGTATCGGGACCCAGTGCCACATTATTACACTGCCAAGCCAAAAAGCACCCCCAAACCAATTAAAATTCCGGAGTCTCCTCGTTCCCCGCTCCATTCTCATTCCAAAAAATATCCCGAACCCCGAACCTCTGCTCCCTCTTCACAACAACTTTCAATGGACAACTCCACACTCTACCCCACTACAACAGTAATTAATGGAATCTGGACGCTGGAATCATTACATCAAACCCTCTCTACCGCTCTCCAACACACTGAGTTACCCATCTGGATCTTAAACAATAACAGCTTCGTCTTTTGCTGCCCTACACACGAAACACTCGTCCGCGCCCTACAGCTCCAAACCATAACTAAACCAGGCGGGGCCGTCCTCATCCAACCCTGGTCTGACCTTGAGCCCTCCTCTGTCAACCTAGAACCGGTCACTTGGGCTCGCGTCCAAGGCTTTCCAGAGCTCCTCCGAGACAAAACTGACGCGGTGCGCTCCGCCCTGAATCCCTTGGGCCGTTTCGTTGAATTCGATTGTTGCAATTGGGCAATGATTGATCATCGATACCTATTCGTCAAAATTCAATTTTTTTCAGGTGTCTCTACTCCCACTGCTATCGTCGCAAACTTAAATAACCATGACTACCTCCTCACCGTAGAAAGATGGGAACATGCGCACCCAAACCGAAACCCCGAGACGCTACCAATAGGGACAGATTTAGAGGAGGCTTTCAGATGCTTTGACGAACATATCCCCTTACACGAACTCAACTCGGAAGACAGATTCGATGCTATGAACTTTGACCCAGATATCTTTGCCCCCTATCTCCTCTTGACCCCATCTCCATGGTTGACCCCATTCATCAAGACGCACTAGAAATCGAGGCCCCCAACCCACCTGAAAATTCCTACGAAGTCATGGGTCCCCTTGGCTGGGACAGCTGGCCGACTGAAGACCAGAATTGGAACCCCTACGCAGATCTAGACCTGTCCAACCCATGGTTCCTCCAATTCCCCATTGTGACGACTCGGGTTTTGCCCGCTCGAAAATCAACATCCGTACTTCACATTGTACTAGAATGCCGCAGATTCGACCGTTCAAATCCGATTCGCCGGAGCTATAACAACATTAAGTAAATAACACAGCGGAAGAAAAGAATAATACATTGGTATATAATATCTGATACAACAGAGTGATACAATGAATATCAATATACATCAGAGATATGATACAACAAATAGCAGCGGAAAAGAAAACGATAACATCAGCAGCGGAAAAGAAAACGATAACATCAGCAGCGGAACAATATCAACAGAAATGATAACTCCAAAATGATCTTCAGACCAGAATGAATCCACGACTCCAAGATAAGCAACTCCGATGAATGAACTAGCTCCAGATAATCTACTAAACCTGAATATCTGAAAAACCCAACTCTAGACTGCTCGTGTGGAAAATTATGAGCACCCAGAGTTTAGGAAGGGAACAATAAACTCCGGATCAGTCATGGGACTGGTGTGAGCAACAAAAACAGTTTATCTTTAAACAACAACAAAAGGTTTTAAACATTGAAATCCGCAATGCTTTTGGAAAATGAAACTACCATAAGACCTCCCGCCACACACACAATGCAAACGCAGAATTGGAGGAGATTTCTTCTTATGATAGTCAAACATGCTTACTACGCAAAATCATCTTGATATTATTATTAGTGCATAGTGCAGAAAACATTTCGAAAGTATAATATTAATCTTAGCCAGCATAGGTACCATTATACTATGCCTACTATAGCTACCATATTAGATGGCAGGTTCTACAACTAAAACCGTACAAGTTCCGTATTGGAGAAATGGATTTCCAACAAATGGTCAGGCTAAGGAACTTCCTTCCGTCGCATGGGAACGCCTCTGGCGGGACGTCCCGAGAGACAAACTGCTCTCTGCCAACAAAGCCGGGTTACCCCTGTAACAGGTAACTCACGAATATGCCATCCCCCGGTCCTTTGGGACCTTTATCCGAGCTCGGTATCCAACATCACACATCATAAAGAAAGTGTATCTACATGAGTAAGTATCTGGGCTCCATACCATGATACCACCCCTTTCCAGAAGGAAATGACATACCCTAAAGGGCGCGACCCTCATAACCTTGCCGCAACGATCCTGTTTCGACCATTTCCGAGTTGTGAGGCCCTGACGAAGTCTCGTCCACAAAGCTACGCTTTGTCACAAAGCCATGCTTTGGGTCAACAGATGATCAACCTATGATCACAAAGATAAATGATCAAACAAATGATCATATCACAAATGATCAAACACTGATCATCACACAGCTACACTCAGCATGCCACATTACCAAATTGGGATATATCGCTGATAAATTTCAACTACATAACCTCTGAGCTCGTACGTCTCAGAGAAGGGTGTTAAGCTAAGAGAATAAATTCTCCACCACCAACAGAAATGTATTTGAAAGAAATCGGCTTTATATCTCAAAGTGTAATGTCAGACATGTATCCATACAAGTCTGTTCCGGGTTCGAACAGAACCGAAGGCACTTCTCACGAAGCCCTTGCAATTCCGGATAATTTCCAATCACGTCCGGACTTCCCATCACAAAGGGTGCTAAAATCTCTATACCGGGGACCAGTCGATGCAGAGACATTCGACGAGTTGTCCTTTCGTTTTCGAAAATATCCGGTCTTCACCACCGGTCTTCAAATGCTATCCATATCGACGTATCACATATTCGGAACGGGTTATATGACACAAAGGTCCTCTCCCGGCTAAACCGAATAATGAGCGCAATATTTTAAAACATGTGGATATTGGGATTTCAATTAAGTCACAACTTATTACTCAAACTTTTCTTTCAAATGGTTTAACAAATTACCATTTTCAAATCTTTAAACAAAAAGATTCATTTTAACCACCTTCAACGGTTTAACAATTTTCCACACTTTAATCTTTTAAACAAAAGATTCATTCACAGATTTTCCAAATCGATTTCCATTTCAATTTGATTAACTCGTTAAATCTTCAAATCAAAAATTTAACTCATAGTTTTCAAAACAATCCCATTTCAAATGGTTTAAACAAATCATCATTATAAATCTGTTAAAAATAAACAGATTTAATTCATAGCTTTCAAAAAGAATTCATTCATAACTTAGAAACCATTTTTCAATTCAATCTTGAAATTCCTTTAATTTAACTGGAATTTCATTTCTTATCTGAAAGCTTTTATTCTTTTGAAAACAACAGTTTTCACTTTGGAAACCCGATTCATTTATACGAGTTAAAGTCATTTGGGTTAAATCCAAATTCTCAAAATTATGCTTTTAAAATGGTTTATCTTCCTATAAACACATTTAAATCATCTTTAATCAAAATTTCCAATCATTGAATTCAATTCTAAATATTGAATTCAAATTCAAATTAAATTATTTAAATTGGAAATTTTACCAAGTTATTCAAAATAACTTTCATCTTAAAAACCCCATTTCAAAAGCTTTAACATTTAACCCAAATCCATTTCCAAAATCAATTGAAATAAAAATTTCAATTTCCAAAAATATTAAATTTAAATTATCTGTGACTTAACCGATTTCCACGTGAAATCCATATTTGTGTGTAACAGTGTGGTCCAGGGGTTTAACACAATAGTGCAACACGATGAATCATCACAGATCAAAATACAGGATATAGTTGATAAGCGGTATAAAACTATAACGCTTATCGTTCATGCACAGATCACAGATATATATAAATTTCAGATAAAAAAAACTGCAGTAAAGGTTACGCACCAATCAGAATATATCACAAAGCATCACAGATCAGGAAATATCAAACAATTCAATCATCCAATCAAATCCAAATATTCATAAGTAAGGTCAGTTAATTATCTGATTTATTCAAATTAGATTAATTACTTATGAATAAACTACTAATCTTGGTTAATTAATCATAAATTAATTACAAATCATTCTGATTAATTATCCTTAATTATAATTTAATTAGATTTTAAATTAACTGAACTAATTATCTGAATTTATTCATTCTTAATTGTTAATTTATTAAATCTTAATTATCTTTATTAATAAATTATTCTCTAAATTTATCAACTCTTTATTACAAGATGATTACAAATTATTGACTGCTTAATCAGTATTTAATCATTATAAATAATTTTCGTTTTAAGTTAAAAACTTAAATATTTGATTTACTCTTCAAATATTTTATCAAATTAATTTCTTGAACAATTTTTTTCTTTTAAAGTTTAAGCTTTTAAAATACTTTATTCATTTCACATAATTATTCCAAAAACACATTTTTAACTCATGTTCGAAATTTTCACAAAAGACTCAAATCTTCACTGTTTTCAACTTGACCCGAGACCTCCCCGAGTCACGCGCGAGAAAATTTGCATCCTGCTTCGAGAATTTGCCAATTCGACCCGTGTGGAATAATTTTCAAAATTTTGTCTAAGTGCTAAAACCTACCCGGTACCATACTAAAATAACTCGAGTTCGACTTCGAGTTCCCACCTCATTTCCTCGAGACTCCCCTACACGCAACCCTGCTTCTTCCTCTCTTTCCTTTCCCCAGTAAGTTTAAGTTTTAAACTTAAGTATATTTACAGGAACTCACTCAAAATTTCGCACACGAACTCGAAGCAATCAACTCGCTAACTCGAGTAACGACTCGAGGCACCATGGCAACAACGTCGCTGATACCCATCCCCTCGCCGTACACGTGCACGACGACGCGCCGTAACTCCGGCGAACTCCAAGACCACCGGCAAGTCACAAATCACCCAAAAACTCGTAAACCAAAATCGAATCGCCTCCAAACATCTCAAATCGGAATTCAGGCATTCGCTCGAAAAACAGTCACCAACAACCCTCAGTAAAATGCCTCGCCACCGCTGCACAGGCCACTGGAGTCGACCAAGTTTTGACCACACCTCGACGACACTCCAAGCAATCATTCCCCAAAGTTACGTGAAGCTCGATCACTTAAGGACGACGAACTCGTCACATTTCAGACATGTCCAAAAGCTTGCACAAAACCCTAATTCAGTCTCGTTTCTTTAATTTATATAATAGAAAAATTCTCTGACAATTTTCTAGAAATCAATGATGTTCAAACAAGCTTCAAACAAATTTTCAATATTTCAAATTGGTTCGAATGTTAGAAAATGGTAAAATGCAAATTTTATTCACATTCAAACTGCTCTGAGAATTCAAAACTAAAACTCTCGGTTTTTGTTTTAAAAATCTAAACTTGCAGTAATAATTCAAGTTATCAACATGAATTAACTTTTTACATCAATTGAATTTATCGAATTATTATTCGATTTCCTGTAAACAAGATTACAGAAGTATATTCCTCCAACATTTTTAAAACAGCATTTAAAACTCGTGATTGAAGTTCAAGCATTTTGTGTTGTTGAAAAATTAAAACTTTACCATGATCAAATGGAAACAATTCGAGATTAAATAGTTTTCAACCCTGTAACAAATAAACAGGGAAGTATGGTATACAGAGCAACCTATAAATATGCTCAGGATTATATTCAACTGAAACATATACAAACCATATTATTAATGAATCATGAGCTGTTTTTAATTAACTTAAAGCTTTAAAAATTATATTTACTTACTGGTATAAAGAAGGAAACTGGGTTAGTTTACTCACAGAGCATTCAAAATATGTAAACTATACTTGTTTTTCCAGATATAAATGCAACCAAGTCAAGTTTAAAATTTTAAAAGGTTGATGTTACTCACTGTTGTTTTTCCAGAGAAAGAAAACAGAGCTTCTTTGAACAGGTTGCAAGCTGAAACTCTCCTAAATCTCTGGTTTGATCTTGAGTTGTATTGTTGATTTTTGTTTAAGTTATTAAGATGATAGTTGCTTCAGTTTTTCTTAGCTTTGAAGGAACGAAACTGAATGAAAAGATTGACATACAAAAGAACGAATTACAGGGTATGTTGTTTTTGTACAAGTGATGAGGTTGTGTTGTACAATTTCTTTACAGGGATATTTTCTTTGTTTGTAGGCTGATGAGAGAAAGTTTGAGTGCTGCATTAATTGCTTTGTACAAATATATATTTATCTATACGCATATCTTCATTTGCAAGCCATTTCACTTATTTCATTCATTTACATATACTTGCTTACTTGTTCACATACTCTCCTTTCTTCCTTCTTTTGTGGCTGAGCAGATGTTGTTGTGTACTAAGGGATATGGCATTTAATGCCATGGTCCTTTTATGTTTACAAATATCATTTCTAGCTTTTTAAATCTATTTAGTACATCCTGCATATACACATTTTATGTTTCTTATACCTTGCTTCACGGCAGGTACATATATGAGTTCCTAAAGACTGTACTCTATACTTTTCTTAAGTTCATTTATGTATTTTGCTTTTACAAAAAGGTGCAGCCTGGCCTTTAAATTTGTGAGCACATATATATATAGTTTGTCTTGTTTAAAAGCTTATTTATTTATTACTTATAAATGTGCATTAATATATCACTTGACTAAGACATGTATTTTACATATTTATTATTTATCGTATATTTAAATCATCTTTAATAATTTAAAATAATTAGATTTTTAATAAAATTAAAATAGTTTGGTATTTATTCAAAACTTGTATTTAATTACTTATAAAATTTGGGGTCGTTACACCCATACACAGCCATCCTCCTGTTCCCAACTCCAGTAATCAACTTGCACTCATCCCCTCACCATCCCACCCGCCTCCAGATAACTTTCACTTCCAATTCCCCATACACAGCCATCCTCCTGTTCCCAACTCCAGTAATCAACTTGCACTCATCCTCTCACCATTCCACCCGCCTCCAGATAACTTTCACATTCCACGTAACCAATCCGAGAACATCGCCCCTACTCCCACGGATGATAGAGCAGCTGCATCCTCTCCACCTCAGGTTGGACAAGAGTCTCCAAGGATCACTCCCATAACAGTCAGATGAAGCGCTAGACTATATAAAGCTGCATCTCACCCTGGTAGTTTTTTCAAACCCGTAGTTTTTTCCTCTGCAAATAAAATTTTAAATAAAAAAATTGAACGTTGCATAGGGGTGAAACTGCGAGAGGAACATCTCGCTGCCATGCAATCACTAGAACTGGAGCGTTCATCCCCATCCCAATGAAGATTATCACCTGGAATGTCAGGGGCCTAGGGGACCCTAGCAAAAGAATCGCCCTAAATCTCACACTGTCCCCACACAAAAGCGATATTCTCCTCATCCAAGAAACTAAACTCGTGGACCCCTCTCCTACCCAAATAAGACAGCTAGGTGGGCCCAATATTTCTGGGTGGGCCCATTCGAATGCCATAGGTTCCAGTGGTGGTTTAATCACCCTCTGGAATGAATCCACTTGGTCTCATTGTCAAACCATCCTTCATCCTTCTGCCCTTCATGTTTCACTTCGCCACATCCAAACCAACACCATTTACTTCTTTTCCAACATCTACGGCCCTCAAAACCCCACTGATAGAAATACCCTCTGGAACAACTGCCTCACCTTCGCCACACACCTTAATGGCCCCTGGTTACTCGGGGGAGACTTCAACACCACCAGAAACACCCTCGAAAGAAACTCCGAAAACGCCTCCCAAGACTCAGATTCATTCAATTCCTTCATCAGTTCCGGCTCCTTAATTGACCCACCAATTAACAACAGACTTTATACCTGGTCAAATCGTAGATCGGACCCGTCACTAGCTAAGCTCGACAGATTCCTTTTCAATATCAATTGGGATGATCTGCACCCCCTTTCTAGTGTTTCCGGCCTAGCCTCGACCATCTCAGATCATTGCCCCCTTATCTTGGACTCGGGTTCATCCTCCAACCCAAATCGCCCCTTCCGCTTCGAACGCCTATGGACCCTGGAACCCTCCTTCGACAATTTCATCCAGTTAGCTTGGTCCCAACCTGTGATGTCCAATTCCGCAATCGCCAGGGTTGTCTCCAAACTCCGTTCAATCAGAAAGATCATCAAACCTTGGGCCAAAAATATTTGGGGTTCCCTCCGCTCGTGCATTTCCTCCACTCAAGATGCTATCCTAGAACTCAACATCCTCGAAGAATCCCGACCCCTCACTCCAACCGAACATTCTCAACTGAAGACTTTAGAAACCGAGCTCGATAGACTAATCAAACAAGAGGAAATTGGATGGAAGCAAAGATCCAAAGCCAAATGGTTAGAGGAGGGAGACAGGAACACCTCCTTCTTCCATCGTATGGCCAACGGCAGACGCAGATCTATCAACATCTCGGAACTAGTGCTCAACAACTCTAGCTTCACCGAATCGTCTGACCACCTCCGCCTCTTCACCGACTACTACCGTAGCATTCTAGGCCAAGCTTCTCAGACACTACCCCCATTGAATGGAACCTCCTATACCCATCCTGTCCCCCAATTTCTGTCGACCACCCTTTTTCCGAAGAGGAAGTATGGGCCGCGCTTAAGGACTTGTCAGACGATAAGGCCCCGGGCCCGGATGGTTTCGGCCCATATTTTTTTAAACGATACTGGGAAACCATCAAAATCGACATACTAGATATGTGCGAAGAATTCCAAGCCAACCCCTCTTCAATTGCTCGCCTCAACTACGCCAACATCATCCTCCTCCCCAAATCCCCAGGCGCCAACACCCTACCCGCTTTCAGACCAATCAGTCTCCTAAACACCACTTTCAAAATCATCACAAAGGTTCTTGCCAATAGACTCCAAGCAGTCATCGACCCTCTAGTAGGGGCGGAACAGTCTGCCTTCATACAAGGCAGAAACATTTTAGATTGTGTCGCTGCCACCCAAGAAGTTGTCTCCTACTGCCATAGAACATCAACCCCTGGAACCCTTCTAAAATTAGATTTTTCCAAAGCCTTTGACACGGTTCACTGGGACTTCATCTTGGACCTTATGAAGCATAGGGGTTTCCCGACAAAATGGTGTGGGTGGATTGAAGCGATACTCAACACAAGTATCTCATCCATCTCAATCAATGGCTCTACTGGTGGTCACATTAAATCAGCTAGGGGTCTGAGACAAGGGGACCCGCTCTCTCCCCTAATCTTTGTCTTGGTAGCGGATGTGCTCAACTAGATGATCAAGCTTGCCTCATACAATGATCTTTTTAAAGGTATCCAGCTTCAAAATTCAGATTTAGCTGTGTCTAACCTTCAATTTGCAGATGACACGATCCTATTCGCTTCCACCGACATCAACCACATCCATTGCCTCAAGGTTGCGCGATATGTCTTTGAAACAATTTCTGGCCTCTCTATCAATTTCAACAAAATCTCCGTCATCATGCTCGGCAACTTCGCTAACCTCGGTCCTACAATCTCATCCCTGCTCAATTGCAACCTAGCCTTATTCCTCATTTCCTATTTAGGCATCCCCATCCGCCCATCCAATCTCCACCGCGCCGACTGGCTTCCCCTCATTTCCAAAATTGAATCCAGACTCTCAACCTGGAAGGCATACTCGTTATCCTCTGCAGGTCGTCTTGTCCTAGTCAAATCGGTCTTATCAGCTATCCCCTCATACTGGATGTCCTTCCTCAAGCTTCCATCCTGGGTTATCAAGAAAATTGACTCAATCAGACGCTCGTTCCTTTGGAACGGAGGCAACGCAAAATGTTTGGTCAACTGGAAGATGGTGTGTCTACACCGCAATCATGGTGGGTTAGGGATTACTGACCTTCGCACATTCAATCAGGCGTTGCTGTCCAAATGGCTTTGGAGATTACTTACACCTGGAAATTTCATCTGGAAATCGTGGATCTTATGCCAGCATTATCATTCAAACCCTCACTTGGCACTCCACCTCACCACCCGGTCCCATCCATCACCTTTCTGGTCGGGGGTCCTTCAAACCCTACCTAGAGTCAGAGCACTGTTCCAGGTTAAAGTCGAAAGCGGCAACAGGTGCCTATTCTGGTTAGATACCTGGTATGGACAATTGCCCCTCGCTAAACTACTACCCAACCTCTTCTCGCACGCCGCCCTCCCTAATGCAACAGTTGAAGACTATCTCACCCTAGGCCCCGAACACCTTTGCCCACCTTCCATCTTCGACGCAGATCTACTTCCTGAACTTCTCTCCGCTACAAATATCCTCCTGTCGATCCGCCCTTCCAACTGTCAAGACCTCTTTCTCTGGGCCCTTGCACCTTCCAAAGGATTCTCAGTCGCCTCCTGTTATCAATACCTAATTCACCTCGGTCGCCTTTTCTCCTTCCCCAGGGTTTGGCATTGCAACCTTCCACCTCGTATAGCCTTTTTCCAATGGTGCCTAATTTCTGGCAGAATTAATACCAAAGACAGACTCAACATCCCCATTGATCCGCGCTGCGTCTTTTGTTCAACTCAGAACGAATCAGTAACTCACCTTTTCTTCGAATGTGATTTCTCTTACTCAATTTGGGCTGCAACTAGTGCCTATCTTCTGGGGTTTATCCCCAGCGTGACCTCTTACTTCGAGTATTGGCAGTTTAATCAGCAAAGTATGCTGATGGACACCTTCATATCAACCTATAGCTGGTGCATTTGGAAAGAGAGGAATGCCCTTGTATTTGGGAAACCAACACGCCAGTTCGAGGGAACCTGTAGAACTATCACTCACATTTTCTCCTCTATAACAGGTCAATGCCACTCTACGCCCTTCCGCCTCAGTCTCCCGCAGTGCAACGTCCAGCCAGTAGAATCACAGGGAAGCACCACTGCATCTCCGGAGAGGTAGTCTTAGTCTACAGGGGGATATCACGTACTACAGTTAATATGTAATAGTTTATGATACTCTAGTATTTCTATTATAGTTTGTTGCTTCGCACCTATTTTTTGGCCATCGATCGGGCTTGTCGATCGACCTCTTAAGTACGATATAATATAACTATTTAACCAGCTGTGTAGTTCCACGCTACATACCTGTCACTCTCAAAAAAAAAATTGATGGATACGAACAACAGATGACTAATGGATTCGAACAGATGGATGTGAAATGATGGATGTGTGTGAGTTGATTTCCTTGGTTTGGATCAATCGTATCTTGAACATACGAACTCCGATTGACTTGAAATTTGAAACGTTGTCTTTCATAGCTTTGCACGTCGTGCCTTGTCAATTGTAGCTTGATCCAGAATCTGACAAAATTTATCGACATCCATAGTGAGCCTGCGTATAACTGATCTTCGAGATGGACTGTCCTCGGTTTTTTGTTAAGTTCTTGGTGTCACGGTCTTGCCAAAAGGCAGGATAACATTTGCCTCCCAAAGTACGTCTTGTGAGAACGTGACGTGATTTGAATAGTTGCAATCTTCATCCTGAATAGTTTTATCTGACTTTTCTGAATGGTTGTTGTCTTTTCGTCGAATGCTGTGACCTTTGATTGATCCACAGAAACATAAATCATGAACAGTTGACTGCCAATTGTTGTACCGCGTAATTTTGTAACTAAGTGTTGTATGATAGTGATCTATTGTTTGCTGTTGTAATCGTCACCAGATGAGTATTCAATTCCTGTGAATTTTAAAAATTGGATGTTAGTCCGTTATACATGAATGTATGTTATCCTGACTCCCGTTAACGTTCGAACGTTCATGAGTCATTGTCAGTTTTCAGTTTTTTTGTATCGAATTCCATCTCGATTCTCTCCTGAATCGAAGTGAAATTCGAGTTGCAACAACGCTTGACGGTTGTTTGTAATGTTCCTTCATATCGATCCTCTCCTGGATCGATGTAAAAGGTCGAAAAATTGTTTTCGTATCGAAGAAAGTCTTCAAAATGCATCGTATCGATTGATATGACATCCTGTAGTCTTCGAAGGGATGATACGAAATTGTCAATTCATATCGATGGGAAACGAACAGTTTAAACATGGCTTGGCAGTGGCGTTCGTATCGATGACATATGTGGTCGATCGCTGGTGGATACGAACAACTGTGTCCCTGATCGATATGGGTGGATGGATACGAAGAAAACTCTATGTATCGATGATACTGAAGACCATTTCTACCAGTTTTTAATACTGGGAGACGAAACGTTCTTTTTCTTAGTTTTTCATCCATATAAATTCATTTTGGACTTAGCCGAATTTCCACTTGCTCTCATTTCTACACTTCGCTTTCATATCGATCAAAAGCTTTGAGGAAGAGAAACTGCCTTCGTTCTCAAGTTATTCAACCTGCTAATCTTTCGAACTAATCACTTTAATTAGGTAATTGATCAATAAATTCACATTAAAATGATGAGACTTGAATTCTAATGCCAAACCGTCTAGAGTCGTGACCAATTCCGACGACGTCGTTACCGGAGTTGGGTCGGAGCAAGATTGAGGAAGGAGCAATGGTTTTTCTGTTTGGAGAAGAAGGGTAGAGGGATACAAAGGACGCATCCGCATCAATCGTGAAGAATAGGTCCCCATCGATCTAGGTGTAATGGATTCCCGTATCAAATGAAGGAACTGTTTCGTATCCGTAGCTGGTGGACATTCGCATTGATCGATTAATGATTGGAATTCATATCGATCCGGAGTGATTGGTACAAAATCCTGGGTCTGGCGATCGATATGAAGCAGTGGGATTTCCATCGATACGAAACGATCTTCGGCTGATCGATACGAATCGTTGTTCCATGATCGATATGAATTGTTGTTTCCCTTGATCGATACGAACCGGGCTCCTGGTGATCGAGACGAATGAAGTATCTTATGATCAATCCATGTCTAGACCTTGATGGATACGAAATTTTTCCACATTCGAACATTTGACTCCGACGAGCTTCTGCCTTGCATAATAGGATTTAACTGTTTCACTGCATAATTGACTGCCCTTTGAAGCTCATCGATGGAACTGTAACTAGAAAAAAACTTAATAAACTTTAACTCGGATCAGTCTCTAAAGTCTGGATGGCGCGGTTGTGACGGTTAGCGATGACGGTCGCTCCAGTTTAATTTCAAAGTCTTGTTGTTTTAACATTCCTCGAATTTTTGTAGAATTTCTTAAATATTACATAGCACTTCACTGCACAATACACTCATGCACTTCACACCGGGGAACACACGGGCTTATTATCATCTAGTGATGGTTTTTGCTAAGTTGATTAGTTATGGAACCCACAAGTTCACAGCAGCAGGAGCTTCAAAGTTCACCTTCCTTAGTAATAGAGATACCGGCCATCGCGGCTGAGGTTATCGATCCAGCTCCGGACGAGCTGCCAAGGGCCATATTTATCGGGAATCCGTAAGATTCGGTGCCGTCCAACGTTTTTGAAGATATGTTGGGGCGGATATATTTAAGGCACAGTCTGCAGTTGGACAACGTCTTATTACCGGGACCGAATGACAGACCGCATGCTCCCCGGATTGGTTTACTACCTTCAACAGGCATTCATGTACAGCCGGGACGCTTTCTCAATTCAATCAATATATTAGAGAAGTGCTGGCTTTCTTTAGAATCGCCCCATCATAGTAACATCCAAACGGATATGCTCTGCTAAACAGTCTATTCATTGTATTCATGGAGCATCTTTTCCGACCCCCGACTCCGATCGAAATCAGATACCTTTTTAATGTTAAGAGTCGGGGAGATAACCCTTCTTTCACGTTCTTAGAGGCGGTCAGGAACTGCCAAGTTGGGACTGGTGCCTGGACCAAATTGAGCTACTTTAAAACAGAGTGGTTCTATGTTTGATGCCCCCCAGGGTTTGCTGGTCGATGGTTAGCCAGACGTAAGTATTGCACTTGTTCCAGTAGTTAACGAGATAGCCGTAGTTGATGTTGAAACTAATATTGTATTTCCTTTACAGCTGCAATTCCGCGACCCGAAGGTGCTCACTTCAAAGAAATAGTGCGAATTCTTCAGGAAGTGCCGAGCGAAATGAGAGATTTGGACTCGGTGCTAACAGACAGAAACTTGAGGACTGTTGGGCTATCGAACGAAACAAAACATAAGATTCGAAGGAGCGCTTAGGGCAGTCCCGACCAAGCAGGTGAATCGTAAAGCGCCCGAGGTCGTAATAGCCGAGGAGGGTGATGAAGAACACACGCCTACGAATGACGAACCCATGGC
Source organism: Allium fistulosum (assembly GCA_030737815.1). Lineage (NCBI taxonomy): Eukaryota > Viridiplantae > Streptophyta > Magnoliopsida > Asparagales > Amaryllidaceae > Allium > Allium fistulosum. Next base: position 1,032,532,078 of record CM060905.1, read on the forward strand.
CGGGCCTTCTGATTGTTTTTAGGGTTTAGAGGGAAGGAGAAAAGGCAAGGCAGTTGCATACAAGTGTCACAAATCCTCAAGATGGAAATCCGTAGTAGTGTCCCTGTCAGCCTCCGGTGTTAGAATTTCGGAGGCTCCTCCCTCACAAGTAGAGAATCCTTTTAAAGGACTTGCTGATATTTCGATTTCAGACTATGTGTCACTTCAACACGACACCGAATTGGAGGGGCTTCAAAGTGCTCTAGATTTAAGCGAGTCTCTTCCCATCAGTGTGGCCGACATTACCGGATGGTTGGGGGGTTGCACACACATATACACTTCACGGCACTACATGGTTTTCAGCCTTAAGTTGCCTGTTTCGAGAGATCACTGACTCTATTCTTCTTTTACTTTACAGATATGATGAATAGGCGAGATTCTATGCTTGGAAGTCTCCGCTCAGTGCGCCAATCATCGAGTTCATATTATGAGTCCCGCCGGAGGGAGGATGATAGAAACCGCGATCGCAGTTATTCCAATCAAGAGCGTTATGAGAGGGATAGAGATATTGACAGAGAACATAGATATCGATCCCGATCGCGTTCTTTACCTCCCCGATTCCCTACACAACCTTCTACACACAACACATATCCCCAAGAGCCTCTACACCAAAAACCACCTTCTCACGCTCCAAGTTCTGAGTCTCAACACCGCAGGACCGAAGCTACAGCTCCTACTGTTACTAAGCAGGCTATTACCAAGCTTACGGGGGAAGGGGTGATCAAAATTGCCCAGTTAAGAAAAGATTTCTTGAACATTTGCTTCGACGGCTTTATCTTCCCTCCTCACTTAAACAAAATTCCATCTGAAGCCAAACAAATGATGCACGACTATATTCATGATATTTATACCCAATACAAGGAGTGGATGAAAGCCGCAGATAAAGCGTCAGCGGTGGCTTTTGAGGGAGCAAAAATAATTGAGAAGTTAGAAACCGACCTCGCTCAAAAAGACCGCATTATCCAAGTGCTCAATGATGAAGCTGAATCCTCTCGGAAATCTGAAATAGAGGCCACCCAAAAAGCTGATGAGGCAACTCAATCTATGGAAAGAATGCGACAAACGCATTTCACCTTGGTGGAAGAGATGGGCCACCGAAACACCACCGTCATAGCCGAAAGGGATGCTGCTCTAAAAGAACTTACTGAGCTTAAAGCTAAATTTTCCGAAATCATCAAGGAAAAGGATGATGCAAATAAAGTAGCCCAGGAGGCGTGTGAACAGGATGTGGTGCTTCGGGGTGAACGGGATGCAGCATCACTCAAAATCTAGAAGGTTGAGGCTATGGTTGAGGATAAAGTTAAAATGGCTGACGCCAGGCTAGAGGTAGATATTGAAGATCTTCTCGTTACTTACAATGCCAATGTTTTAAAGCATAGAAACCTGGCCTGGCTTGATAACTATCCAACACATCTGTTTAATGCTTGGGGCCGATTAGTAGGAGATGAAAAGGCTGCCCATCAAGTTGAAACGATCGATGAGTTCGAGCTCGAGAATCGGGTGTTGAGCGAAGATGAATGGAAAGTTCTCCATGATGCAATGATCTCCTATGAAAAGGAGAAGCTTGGCGCTCAGCATTCGGAAGTTGGAGAAGGCTTTGGTGTCGAGCATCATGACATAAGTTCTGAAACTCTCGTGCCGACTCAGCCTGAATCCACACATGTGGTTGATCCTCAGCCTGTTCCTGCTTATAAACCGGATCAACCGTAGTTGTATCCAGCTTGCGAGCAAGTCTCTAAGGCTATTCCGCCACCCGCGAGCCAATCTGAGGAAGGTACTTTGAACATTCTCTATGCTTATCCGAAATCGGAAGCGTCACTTGAAATAATTACTAATAGTCCTTCCTGTACTCTTATCCAGTGATCGTAGCAACATCGGTCATGCCTCCTGCAACTCAAGAATCACATCATGTGCAGGAGGCCATCATAACCGAAGCGACCACCACAATGACCACGGCACCAACTGATGGAGCACAGGGAAGCACACTTATTTTTGATGAGCAAATGATGGAGGAACTCCTCGGTCATCATAGTGACCGCTTCGCCGGTTTGCCGTTTGTTATGAGTGGAAGCGTACCAATGACAAGTTCTTCGACCCCAACTACGAGAGTCCCCGGTGATGTGCAAACACTTCATGAGGAGAAAATTATAGCTGAAATCAACGCTGAAATGGAGGCAGCCGCGCGGGGCAGTGGCTTTGGAGGTGGAATGGCAGGACCTGGCCCAGCCCTTTTGCGGATGATATCTCCAGGAGGAACGGTCGTTGAGACAAGTGTGCCTATCCCACCTCCTTCTATTGATCCTGCCCCTCCGACTCCGCCTTTAGGAAGTGTTCTGATACATTTGAGTTCAGAGGAGGAAATCGATGTAATGCCCCCGATTGGGGATCGGTCGCCAAAAGGCAAAGGCTCGAAGAGAAAACTAAGTGACAGCTCCAGCGGGTCCACACCAAAGAAGAAACCGAGAAAGAAAAACGAATAGATACATCTCTTCGGCTCATTTTTGAATAGATAGGAATTTCTTTAGCTTTTGTTGGCCGTTTATAGATGCAGGTTCGGCCCCTGCTAGTAGGATTTTTGGGATAAACTTGTACTTAATTTTCTTCCACAAATAGTTGAAATGAAATTCCATTTTGTCTTCAACTCAATTTTCGTTTATTTACTTAAGTGTTTCAGTGTTTGAACTCCAGTCCAGTACACTTGCTGAGTTTCGACCTTTGGATTGGATCTAAGTTTATTTGTTAAGTCCTGAAACCACGACTATGAGTTATGACCGGGCGTTAAGCCGGACTCCGATGCTGCACTGTCTCAATCAGTGATTGGCACTTAAGTACTGCCCCAGTTTCAGGATGAATTGTAAAGATCAGGTGGCAATTGTACTTCGCCTTCAACACATCGAGCTTAACCTCGTTGAATTGATGCTGAAACAAGGAAATTCGAGTGGTCGAATTGCACTCGCTCATTTATCGACGATTGCATCCACACTCCAAGGATTTGCATTCGTATGTCGACGGTCAGTCATGCCTGCTTAAGTTTCAAGGATATGTCCACGCTCCAGGGACTTAAGTCATTTTCGCGGATGGTTAGTCGCACTCGTTTAATGTTTGTAACCATGTCTGCACTCCAGGGACTTTAGATGGATTCATGAGTGGTCAGTCACACACGATTTGCATTTACACTCTGACCGTGCTTCGGGGACTCAGAGTCGTTTTACAGACGGTTGATTCCAATTATGTTTGTGTTTAAACTCAATCCACTTTCCGGGGATTTAGAGTTAATGTTTATACTCTAATTCACACTGTGGGAATTTGGAGTTGGTGTTTATGTTGTGACACTCCGGTTCGCACTCTGGGAATCCGGAGCTAGTTGATGTTTATACTCCAGTTCGCGCTCTGGGAACTTGGAGTTGGCTGACAGATGGTCAGTCACATCTGTTCAGGCTTTAGGATTTCGTTCGCACTCTGGGAACGACGAATCTGTCAAGATCGTAGATGGTCAGTTTACATCCACCCTGAGCTAATAAGCGAGGTCATTAGATGGATGGATCCATCCTCCTCAAACTTGGTCAAGATACGGGTGAAGTCGTTAGGTGGACGGATCCACCCTCTTCAAGACCGTATTTGTAAGTTTACACTCCAGTTCAAACTCTGGAAATCTGGAGTTGGTTAAAGGATTGTCGTGTATCAATCCTTTTTTGACTTCAGTGTGATGACTTGCCCCCGAGCTCGGGTTTCACTTAGCGAGTAACCTGTCATATCACAGTCACTCCCTATTTGAATAAATTTCCCCGTCGGGTGGAATTTAGCTCTCTGGGCATTGTGATAGCTGTTTGACGCATTCAATAAATCACAGCTCTGGCTCGAAGAGTTTGCATTTTATTGCTGAAATAAGAAAATACGGCAAAATCAGTTGCCTTATTACAAATTCGAATTTCGAAATGCAGAAACAAATTGCAAATGAAAAGCAGACTGAATAAATAAACAGAGCCTGTCATGTGTAGTAGCAACGAAGACTTTCGTTGTTCCAGGGTCTCGGAAGAGTGAGACCGTCAACGGTCGATAATTTGAATGTGCCATCTCCGAGCTTTCTTTCAATAACATACGACCCTTCCCAGGTTGGCTTCATATGCGAAGGGACTGGGTAAATTCTCTTAAGGACGAGATCGCTGAGTTCAAAGGTTCGGGGTCGGACCTTGGCATTGTATAATCGGGCGACTCGACTTTGATATGTTGCTGCCCTCAAATCAGCCTCTTCTCGCTTCTCATCCAATAAATCTAGAGATTCGGCAAGTAATATAGCATTTGTCTTTGGATCATAGTATGTCACACAATGAGAAGGCACTTCAAATTCGACTGGAATAACAGCTTCTGAACCGTAAGAAAGGTAGAACGGCGTGTGGCTAGTCGTGGACTTGTGGGTTGTTCGGTAGGCCCATAAGGCCATAGGAAGTTCATCGACCCATATTCCCCCGGCCTTTTCCAGTCCTTTCTTCAGAATATACTTTATAACTTTATTAACAACTTTGACTTGTCCATTTGCTTGAGGATGTGCAACTGCGGAGAATTTCTTTTGAATGTGGAATCGTTGACATAAATCCTTAAATCAACAATGTCGAATTGTGTCCCGTTATCAGTGATGATAGTATGTGGGAGACCAAATCCGCAGATGATGTTGTGCACTACAAAGTTGATCACCTTCTTTGTTGTGATTGTAGCAAAGGGTTCAGCTTCCGCCCATTTGGTAAAGTAATCAACCGCTATGATGGTGTACTTCGCACCACCTTTGGCTAGAGGTAGAGAGCCAATAATGTCAATGCCCCATACTGCGAACGGCCATGGACTGACCATCTAATTTATTTCGGTAGGTGGGGCTCTTGGAATCCGAGCGTGCTTCTGGCATTTGTCACATTTTCTAGCATAGTCCAATGCATCGCGATTTATGGTCGGCCAATAGTATCCATATCGGAGCACTTTCTTGGCAAGAGCTTGCCCCCCAATGTGATCGCCACATTCTCCTTCATGCACATCATGCAACACTCATTTGATTTCATCGTGAGTGATACACCGGAGTAAAAGAATAGAGTATCCTCTTATATACATGACTCCATTCTGAATAGTGAACCGCGAAGCTTTTCGTAGAACCTGTCTCTTTTCACTCCTGTGCTCTGGTAGGGTTCCGTGCTCAATATAATTTTTGAACGGAGTCATCCATGACTCCTCGTCGGGAACAACCCCAAATATCCAATCTGTCTCCATCTGATCGATGCTCGGGGAAGCTAGCGTCTCTACGGGAATGAGTCCCATTTGTTGTGCCTCACCTGTGCTGGCTAACTTTGCTAATGAATCAGCTTTTTGATTGCGCTCTCAGGGTATGCAGTAGATGGCATAATAATCGAACTGATTTAATATTTCTTGAACCCGAGCAAGGTAAGCAGCCAGTCTTCGGTCCTTGGCCTAGTATTCCCCCTGAACTTGACACACGACCAATTGTAAATCATAATATATCTCCACAGCAATGATTCTCAAATCTCTGGCAAGTCTCAATCCGACAAGTAAGGCTTCATAATCAGCTTCATTGTTTGTCGCATGAAATTCAAACTTTAAAGCACAACATATAGATCGACCTTCAGGAGTTTCAAGTACAACCCCCGCACCTGAGCAATGGTCATTTGATGCACCATCAGTATGCAGCTTCCAAATATACTTGGGAGATTCACTAGTTTCGGGCAAGTCCTCTGGGATGGTAAATTCAGCTATGAAATCTGCTAGGACTTGTCCTTGAATGGCTCGCCTTGGAGTGTAAGTAATGTCAAACTGACTTAACTCGATATTCCATTTGAGTAACCTACCAGACGTCTCAAGCCACGTAAGGACCTGTCGTAACGGCTGGTCGGTGTAAACGGTGATAGGATGAGCCTGGAAATATGGACGGAGCTTCCTTGAGGCAATAACAAGACAATAAGCCAACTTCTCTAGTTTCGGATAATTTCTCTCAGCTCCGGTTAGCCGTTTGCTAATATAGTAGACAAGTTTTTGTATTCGGTCTTCCTCCCGAATTAGGGCAGCACTGACTGCGTTTTCTGATACCGCCAAGTAAATGTACAATTTCTCGTGATCAATAGGCTTTGAAAAAATTGGTGGTGTGGAGAGATGTTGAATTAGTGCTCGGAATGCGCCCTCACATTCCGTAGTCCATTCAAAGTTTCGTTTCCCTTTTCAGATCAGATCGAAGAAGGGAATACATTTGTCAGTGGATTTTGAAATGAACTTGCTCAGTGCCGCTACTTTCCCGTTAAGGCTCTGAACGTGCTTTATAGTTCTTGGAGTCTCAAGGTTTCTAATCATCCAGAACTTTTTGGGATTGGCTTCAATTCCTCAAGCGTTGACGATAAATCCAAGGAATTTTCCTAATGCAACCCCAAAGTGACATTTCAACGGGTTGAGCTTCATTCTGTATTCTCGGAGGATATTAATTATTGATTCCAAGTCTTTGATTTGATCAGTGGAGAATCATGACTTGACTAGCATGTCGTCCACGTATACCTCTATGGTTTTTCCAATCTGATTAGTGAACATTCGATTAACTAACCGTTGATAAGTTGCCCCGGCGTTCTTGAGTCCAAAAGGCATAACTTTGTAGTAGTAAAGCCCCATACGAAGCTGGTATGCTCCTGGTCAAGCAAGTGCATGGGCATTTTATTGTAGCCAGAATACACATCCATGAAGGATAAGAGTTCATGCCCGGCCGTTTAATCTACGAGCTGATCAATTCGAGGAAGTGGAAAACTGTCTTTAGGGCAAGCTTTATTCAGATCAGAGTAATCGATGCATGTTCTCCATTTCCCATTTGGCTTTCGGACAAATACAGGGTTGGATACCCATTCCAGGTATAATGCATCTTGAATAAATCCATTCGATTTAAGCTTATCTACCTCTTCCTTAAGTGCGGCAGATCTCTCTGGATTTATACCACGCCTTTTTTGTTTGACCGGGACGTGCCGTAGGTCAATGTTCAATGCGTGGCTCGCGATGTTCGGCGAGATCCCACACATGTCAGAATGTGTCCAGGCAAACATGTGGAGGTTTGCCCGGAGAAATTCAACCAATTCCTCTTGCATTTGTTGGATCAATTGAGATCCAATCTTTATCATGTTAGAATCATCGCTATCATCGATCGGGACATCGATCGTCAGTTCGGCCAAAGAAGCTTGACTGTCTTTACTTTTGTCTTCACTTTCGGTACCTCTCGGGTCAAGATCTCTTTAGAATTGGTTGGGGTGCCCGGGCCTAGGCCTAGGCGTCAATTGTCAATTTTCAATAAAGTGGACGTAGAGAGATTCCTCTATGCCCTTTCCTTTTTCTCTTCGCCGCACATCTCGCAGCTCAGCAACATAACAGGCTCGTCTAGCAGTCTGATCTCCTCGAATGACTCCAACCCCTTGATCGGTGGGGAACTTTAGAGTTAGACACCATGGGGCAATAACAGCCTTGAACTCAGCTAGGGCAGGTCGTCCCAAGAAAGCATTATATGGCGAGTCTATATCCAATACCACAAATTGTAACATTCGGACTCTCCGGCGTTCTCCAATTCTTAACTCCACTGGCAATTCCACCACTCCAGCGGGTATAGTCACACTCCCGTTGAAACCATGGATATGATACTGACAAGGCTTCAAATCTTTAGTCTCCATTTTCATCTAGTCATAGGCTCGCTTGAACAATATATTCACAGAACTTCCACTGTCTACCAAGATCCTCTTCATCCAAGCAGGACCTACTTGAGCTGATATGACAAGTGGATCGATGGTTGGGGCTTCGATCCTGTCGGCATCTCTGTCTCGGAAGATGATGTCGTTAGTCATCGTCTTATGTTGCTTGGTCGGAGCACCATCCTCCAAACTACTACAACAGTCAAAGCTCGCATGCCTAATAGAACTAGCATACGACTCCATTTCCTTCCAGCTTCAGTCTACTGGATGAGGACCACCACTAACTGTATTTATCACTAACCTCCCGCCAGTACGAGCGGGTTCCTCCTGTCTTGCCAGATTCGGTACATGATTCTGATTTGAGGGGCCCGCACCTCTAGATTGCGGTGCCCGTACAAATTGCTCCAACTTTCTCTCTCTTATCAACTTTTCAATGAGATCCTGCAAGTGACGGCACTCATTCGGTTATAGCCATAGCTTTCATGGAATCTACAAAACTTCCATGTCTGAATCTGTTTCTCCGATGACTGTTTCGAAGCAGGTTTCTTATATTGAATAGTATTGCAGGTCTGTAAATATACATTTTCTAGCGACGTATTCAAAGGAGTATAATTATTAAACATAGGAGCCCTACGTCGTGGACCACGATTCTGATCCCATTTCCTATTTTGATTACCATTGCCTTTCTGCTGATTTTTCTTATTCTGAATGTTCAATAGCACTTTCCCGAAGCTCTCTTTGGTTTGTTTGACAGCAACAATGCTCTGAATTCCTTCCATACTAGGCCCTGCATCATCCTTTTTCCTAGACTGTTTCGCATCCTCCCTTCTCAATAATTGGGCTGTCTTGGAATAGAAACGGTCCAATGACGCAGGAGGTTTTCCGGCCAACCAGTTACTGAACTCAGAATCGGGATCAATCCCCTTAGTCAATGCCATTAGAATGGAGTTATCATTAGGGTTGCTGATCTCAGCGCATGTAGCATGAAATCTCTCTAAATAACGTCTGAGTGTCTCTCCAGGAGCTTGAGTGACACTAGACAAAGTATTAACATCTTTCGGTCTTGCGACATGCATGTGAAATTGCTCAATAAACTTTGTTGCCAACTGGTCAAAACAAGAGGTAGATCGAGGTGGTAAATGGGTAAACCACATAGTTGCAATGCCCCCTAGAGAGATCGGGAAGCTTCGGCACTTAACTACATCATCAGCTCGTGCATCATTCATTAACCATTCATACTTTAGGATATGTTGATTAGGATCAGAGCTCCCTTCATAAACGGGTAAAGTCGGCATCCTGAATCGCCGAGGTGGTTTAGCATAGAGTATCTCATCATTAAAAGGGGTATGACTTCGGGAGATTCCCCAGTCGTCATTGGTAAGACCCTGACTTTCACGGATCATCGTCGGAATGTCGGGCATCTGGACATTTTGAGCATGCTGGGCCAAGGTGTGGTCGGGTTCCATAATGCGAGGAGGGGTCGGTCGCTATCGACGGTCCATGTCTCACCTCCTTGGTTCTATGTCTTCGGGGACATAAGGCTCAGGAATATGGTTGCGTTGGTGGTGGCTTGGATCCGTTCGGTTCCGAGCGTCAACTCCCAAATCAGTAGCAGTGGTAGTACGGTTGTCAGTAATATGGTATGGGGTAGAGCCTCCACGGGAGGAGGGTCCAGTCTGATGGCTGGTTGATGGGCCAACTCTCGGTTGCCCAAGATTCAATGTATGCTGATGCCCAGTGGCCTGTGTGTAACTTCCGTCCAGTCACGGGCGTGTGGATCTATGATGGTAGTCAGAAGAGGCTGAACTTTCGGTGGATAAATAGGAAGCCTGATCCCTTCTGGATCTCCTTCCGAGTAAGCTCTTGCATTAATAATTGAAACTCTTCCCTGGTGGCAGGGCCTTGTGGATCTGATGGTGCGGCAGCATTTTGATCGGTAGGAGGTAACTGTATGGGGTTCTGTCTGTCCCGTCCTTCTGGATCTGCGGCGGTTGGGGTAGTCCTGGTATTAACCATGATGGATAGTGAAGCTCTTTCCTAGACTTGATGCAAATCTAAATAGGATGGAAGAATTTTAAACTTGAAATCTGGATCTTCTTCTTAGATTTATGCAATCCGATATCGATAGTAGATCCAACGAGCAGGAGAAAAACTTGGTTTACTCAGTGAATGCACCAAAGTGTTTGTACCAAAATTGGGCATAACACTCTTTGGAAGTGTTTGAAGAGATAAAATGAAGAAAGTAAATGTAAAAGGAGGATTATCTAACAAACACTCAAACAATAATCAGAAAAACAGTAAAAGAACGCAGAGATTTAGAGTGGTTCGGCGTGTTGCCTACGTCCACTATGAAATGATTGACTTTTATTAACTATTGCTTGTTGGTTACAGCGGATTACAACAGTAAATTTTGAGTACAATAGTGATTTTCAAGTGCAACAATGATTTCGGTAGAGTCTGGACGTCGAAGAGCCAAAAGGTCCCCTTTTCTGTAGGTTCCGGGCTGCTATTTATAGGCGTAGGTTGCAAATATCTCGCTCAGATCTCGGAAGACCTCTTCTCTCACGTGGGTGGGCCCACACGATCGATCCCATGACATTTGCACTCGGTCCGTGATTGATACAAACAAATTTCTTATCGATCGAAATATTGTCCAATTGAGTATAAATCGATCATGAACATTCTTGAGGATGTACGCAAGTTCCTGTGAAAATTTGGTGGCATTTGGAGTTTTAGATTTTGAGTTATGATCGATGCAAGTTTGAATTTATTAAAGGTTGCTGAATTCGCATCGATCTGCTTCGCATCGCTTTGTTCGTATGGATCCAAGCACGTGCCTGCATGGTGATGTGGCACTAACTCCTCGGATCGATCCACTTTTCGTGCCGAGTGATTCAGTCTTTCATAGGGATACATCTTGTTCGTATCGATCCAGTTGAGCCTTGTTCGTATCGATTGCAACTGTTCTGTTTGTATCGATTGTCGTTGCTCTGTTCGTATCGATCGATTGCATCTCACTTCGTATCGAGGGCTTGGGGCCATTTCGTGTCGGTAGTTGGAGGTCATTTTTGTATCGTTCGTTCGATGTTTTATTCGTATCGATCGTTGATTGATCGATACGAGCTGTCCAATTGGGATCGATATGAATTGACTCCAATTGATGGATACGAAGTTGAGCCAATTTGATGGATACGAAGTAGAACCAGGCCGAGTGGATACGAAATTGAGTGTACATGATGGATATGAACAACAGATAACTGATGGATATGAAGCGATATTCATTGATGGATACGAACAACATATGACTGATGGTTACGAACAGATGGATGTGAAATGATGGATGTGTGTGAGTTGATTTCCTTGGTTTGGATCGATCGTATCTTAAGCATATGAACTCCGATTGACTTGAAATTTGGAACGTTGTCTTTCATAGCTTCGCACGTCGTGCCTTGTCAATTGTACCTTGATTCGGAATCGGACAAAATTTATCGACATCCATAGTGAGCCTGCGTATAACCGATCTTCGGGATGGACTGTCCTCGGTTTCCTGTTAAGTTCTTGGTGTCACGGCCTTGCCAAAAGGCGGGATAACACCAACTAATTCACTTTTATTCATTCATTCCAAGATATAACTTGAAAGTTCAAATTTTAGTTATAAAAAATTCTCCAAAATTCTCAAAATAATTCTAACTCTTAAATCTTTCGAAAAAAATTTCACCAGCGTCTCCTTTGCACAGCTTGATTTGTACAACTACAAATCGCCTCTACGGGCTCCAAACCAATCAAACAAAACAAAATCCAAGTGGCCTCCCATATCTGGGGCCTAAAATCATCAACCAAATTATATTTTCTAAATTAATTACGTACCTTTTTGCGTTTGATTTACATTTTGGCAAGTAATTTATTATCTCTCTACGAATGCAGGTGCATAAGAATCGAATAGCAATCTCTTACATACCTGTACTTAGGAAATCTAGAAGAAAATCAGGCTGACACAAACAAGGTGATGTAATTCTACATTCAAAAATTAGCATGATATTAATTCACATGCAATCAACCATCCATATCTCAATCATATGCAACAAACAAGCGAATATTCTATAATAGATGTTATGCATCCAATTATTTTTAGATGACAAATTTAGATCTAAATACCCGTGTTTCTCAATTCAAAATTTTATTTTTGAATTTCTCAAACGAGAAAAATCAAAGCTCAAAATCAAAATAACATGGAGGGGATCCCTCCAAATAAATGATGGTGAAACTCTAGAGTCAAAACAACATGGAGCGTCCAGTGGTATTCCGGTTCCTCCAAAAATATCAACTAGAGTGAATAAATATCATTCCTTTCCAAAAATCTTCAAAAATTACCTTTTCAAAATCGTCGGGATTTAGGTCTTAATAAAAACAATTAAAAATCCCTTGTCTATATATTTAAACTTTATAGACAATGGTATATGAAATCACACAGCCAATCAATTCAATTCAATCAAATCCAATCAATCAAATTCCGTGAAGGAATAAATTAACACCAATAGTCAATCAAATTCCACAAGGAAAAAATTATCACTTAACATTGTTTTAAAATTTCAAATAACTAGCAAACAAATTAACTTAGGTTCAAAACTTTCTTAACTGTCCAAAATATAGGTAATTTTCTAATCGTACCATTTTACTCATTAGCGTTTGGTTATTGCTCAGAAGATTATCCAAACTAACTCAGACAAAATGGAAAGTCATACTCTTTATTTTATTATTTCTTAATTACATTAACTTATAATTCAATTATATTTTCACTTAATATTTTATTAAATACTAAAGTTATTTATGAATTATTTCATAAATTCTCAACCAAGTTTTTCAAATGTTATTTCTTTATAAAACATCAAACATAACTTATTCCCTTTATTTACTTATATAATATTCTTTTACATCTAAAAAGTACATACAAATTTTATTTTACTTTTTCAAAGATCCAGATGGAGATCAAATCAAATTATGGTTTCTTAAAATCAAGTCAACCTATTGACCCTCTTTTATTTAGAGTGTTAAATTGATTAATATTTATGGGTTGACCCAATCAACAAATAGTTCATACTACTTAGATGTTTTAAACAATTATATGGTTTTAATAAAACAATGTTTATCAAAACATTCATATTTAATTTAACCCAATTTAAACCTGTGTTAAATTATCCCATAACTTTTCTAAGGGAAAAATCCTATTTATCAAACCAATCACTTATTGCTAATATCCTTTTGTTTTGGAAAACAATTCCCGTTTAAGGGAACTTAAAAATTAGATACTTGGTTTTAATTTTAAAACTTACCTTTGAAAGCATACTTCATATATTTTTATATATAATAACTTCAAACAATTTGTTTTATTAAAACTCACTTTGGGTTTATTCGGATTTGAACTCATTTCGATCGCACAATGATAACGAGAATAATTTACTAAGTATTCCATACGTTTTCCTAAGCAAACATCTGATCGTCACTTGGAAGATTATTCAGATTATCACAAAACTAATCGTAACGATTTCCTCTTAATTATCCTAAAGAAAATGTGTTTCATTTTAAAATTTTTACTTCTCAATATATTTTTACCTTTAAATACTTTCAAAACTATAGCTTTTTCATTTCTCAAAAATTTCTTTGAAATTATTTTTGAAATTTCCGGGATTTTGATACAAAAATCCTTTTTAAACCTATTTTTCAAATTAAATTTATATAAAACTCTCTTTATATAAAAATCATTTCATATTATAATAATCCTTCATTATTACAATAGAATTATCTTCAATATTTATTCTCTAAATATCTTATTCCACTATTTAGATTATATTACAACTTTTTATAAAGTTTAATTCTTAACTCACCATTATTAAACTGTGAATTCTTAATTTAATCATATTCTTCGAACACCTTATAGTCAAATTGTGAAAATTAATTCACAGAGGGTTCATTTTAAATCAAGCGATAAATGTTCCTAAATAAAATCGAGCACAATTTAGCAATCGACACACAACAGTCTATGCTTTTCATTTAATTTAAGCATAACCGAACAAACAATAGTGATAATAAATACATATTATCACATTTAAACCAACACACTATATAACTATATAGAGTTTTAAATATCAATCCTTTATATATATGAAATATAATCTTAGGCAAAATATTTAATTTGCCAAATTTTCAAAATTTTCAATACAATATCCATTGGCCTTGGTTAAGTGTTTAAAAACCCCTATCGATACCGTGGCATCCCACGTCTCGACCAGAATTCATAAAAACTCAATAGACTAATTAACATAATACGTTTTTATAACATTAACAAGTGCGCTCTCGTATATATAATACTCTCAAACTCATTCTAGGGTGTCGCTTACCCTATCTCTAATAAGCCAAACCCTACCGAAACCAAGGTTCTCGCTTAACCTTATGCTTTGATACCAAATGTAACGACCGCCATTTTGACCATCGAAAGTCGACACCGAACACTACTACCATGTTCCAATGTCACGCATCCAATCGATAGAAGGGCGGATTGTTAGGGTAAATTAAAAGAAAAGAATAGAGAACAAAGAAAAATAGAATCTCACAACGGAATCAACAACATATAATATAACAAAGACAGTAGAAACCGTCTCTTCAAAAAAATACAAAGTATATCAGAGTTAAAACAAACCTTATCAGCTGGACAGTTATAAAATCCTGACCTTACAAATGCCGATAGGTATACTCTATAATACAGAACAGGAGAATCTTCAGCTCCCCTCTATGATCTCCAAAACTCCAAAAGACAACCTGGGGAAAATACTCGGTCTTACCCGAGCATTATAAATAAATAACACCCGGATCAGTCTGGAAATACCAGCGTGAGATAACTCGAATAAGGGGAAACATATATAAAAAATTTGTGAGACCACGCCGCTAACGCGGAATGAGTTTTTACCTCACAAGAATAACATCCATATAGGCAAGAGCAGAAATGAATATCAAGAAACAAACCAAATATGATTGAGCATAAATAATATAAACCAGACTTGAAAGAATGGAAATAAACAGAGTAAAATCCAAACTAGACAGAATGGATAGAACAAGGAAAAACAGTCCAACTTGATAGGATGGACTAAATAAAGTAACAGTCCAAACCCGATAGAATGGGCTAAATAAAGTGACTGTCCAAACTCGATAGAATGGGCTAAATAAAGTAATAGTCCAAACTCGATAAAAGGGACTAAATAAACACTAAAATGCCATAATGAGGAGTTGGCTCTACTCATGGCAATTTAAAGCTAAAACAGATTCAGGGTTTTCGAACCAAATAAGGAAAGGAAATTTTCCAACAAATGATAGGAGGGTGCACCCCCCCCCTCACCGAAAGTATACCTCTAGAAATACACTTGAGAACTCCGATGGCTCTCGGACACGTCCAAGCCGAACCCCTCCAACGGTTACCGAGAATCCGAGTACTTCACATCTCAATGCGCAACACCAAATCTAATCTAGAGTGGATGTGAAAATACCCTAATGGGAGCAACCCCACATAGCTTGGCCTCCACTAGCTCTTTGGGTTTAGTCATTTCTTACAAAGGATAACAAAGCTCAAATGAGCAACACATCGTCTTAGAGTGAAGAAAATAAAATGGCTGAAGTAACCGATAGCTGAGATACCAACTATCGAGGAGATAAAACGATCGTATATGGAAATTAAGTCTTGTATACTTGTTACCGCTCATTGAATTCAAACTTGTACTATTTCTAGGTTAACAATAATACCGAACAAGTCAAGGTAGAGTTACCTCAATGTCATGTCACGCGATTATTCTTAACTTTTGAAATAGCGACAAGTCTACTTCTTCGATGTTTAATGCTAATTATACAAATAAATCGTTTCCATATAACAGATTCGCTTTATGAAAATAATTCATTTCCATAAACGAATCAAACTTTTATTTTTAAAAATGAACCGAACTTTTGCTTGATTTCCATATTGGTAAAACACATTTAAAGTTAGTTCCTGATTGTTAAAATGTTAAGAGAATAATTTTCCCAAGCAAGCGACCCCGAAGGCCTAAACCAACATCAGACCTAATGCCTAGAAGATTGTCCAACTTGACATCCCAATAATCGAGTTCTAAATCCTTTTCATAACTTTAAAACAATATCAATTACCCTGAGATAATCACATTTAAAATCTCTTTCAAATAAACAAATCCATTATCTATAATAAAATAGATAATTATTTCCAAACAATTTTATGACATTAGTAAATCAACTTTAAAAATCTTTATTAAATCACTTTATTAACTTGAAATCGGTCTATTAAAGCAATTTTATTATATTAGATAATTTACTTCATCACTTTTATTAAATAAATTAATTGACTTTAAATACCATTAATTAAAATATTTATTAAATTCAAATAACCATTAATTAAATTAATAATTAATGTTAAACATCATTCATTAAAATGATAAATAATTTTAAATTCCATTAATTAAAATGGTTAATTAAGTTCAATAATCATAAATTAATTGGATTAATCAAATTCAAACTCCATTAGCTAAATTTTATTATTAAAACATCATTTATTAAAATGATTTATTTAATTATAAAACATCATTAATTAAGATGATTTAACTAAATTCTAAAAATCATTAGTTAAAACAATTAATCTAATTTAAAAACAATGATTAATTAAATTCAAAAATCATTATTTAAAATGATTTATTACTTTTAAATATCATTAATTAAAATGATTATTAGTATTAATTATCGTTAACTGAAATAATTAATTGAGTTCAATAAATTAATTGAACTCCATTATCATTAATTAAAATAATTAATTGAACTTAAATAATCATTAAAAAACTAATGAACTAAGTATAAAACATCATTAGCAAAAATGATGAATAAAATTAAAGATAAACCAATTTTTAATCATCATTTATTAATTTGGCTAATTAATCTCGAATTAATTAATTTAAAAGATTAATTAATTTAAACTATCATTAACCAAATGATTAATAAATTTTTGATATTCTTTTTTTGCGAAAAAAAAGCTCAAGTTCATATGACAAGGTTTTTGGGTTGAAATTTAATAAATGACAATATAGAGAAAATTGCTATAACGACATTTAAACTATAAAAGGGAATATAAGTAATTAATTTCAACAAACCATCAATATTACAACATAATGATGTAAATAAATAGTTTAGGGTCGAGAAACCCCCTTTGGGTCTCTATATAGATTTTTCCTGCAAAACAATAGTTATCGATAATATATAGATATTCATATGGGTTTATAACGATCAAATTAATATGTCATCCATTTTCCAAACGGAAATTCAACCAAACAAGCAATCAAACAATTTTAACTAACATCCAAACAATCAATAAATGATTTTAACATCATTAAAATGATGTAATAAATTAAATGTGAGTTAAACTCACATTGATATTCGTTTCCGCCGAAACGCTTCGATTTCAAACTAAAACCGAATGGCCGTTCAATTTTAGCCTAAAATTTCACTTGCTCCAAATCCAACCAAACCAACTCCGTTGTGAAGTTCTCGGTGACACAAACCCAACACAACAAACGGTGTTCCAATCCGACCTTTTATGAGCGAGAAACAAGATTTTTAAGTTATCAATAGATTTAAATTAAAAATTAAAATATAAATAACTTATACACTTATTTACTAAAATGCCCCTACCACAATCTTCTCCATCCCCCCCTGTTAGCACCAAAATTGGTCACTAACCTCGTAGAAGAAGATTGTGAAGAGATATAAGTGATGAAATCAAATTAAACAGAGAAGACAGTGCTAATCTAAATACAGAAAGTAAGAACACCAAATTTATAGTGGTTCAGCGTAATTGCCTACGTCCACTTTGAGGTTAAACTTTATTGATCTTCTTTATAGTTGATTACAAATACAATTCGTGAATTAAATGTTTGAATGAAGTTGTTAAGTAGAGAAGATGAGTCTTGAAAATGGCAGAGTCTCCCCGGTGTTTTCTCTCCCAAAAAAGGATCCATTTCACTGTGACCCTGCCCCTCTATTTATAGGCAAAAGTGGGCTGGACTACCCAAGTGGGCTTGATAGCCGAACGCTCTAGCCCAGGCGCTGCATGCCGAACCAGGTACGCCGAACGCTTCCATGTCGAACGGTCCTTCCCATGCCGAACGGTGCTTCTGATGTATGGGAAGTGTAGGATGGTTGCAGTGAAGCCGAGCGTATCTCTGTTCGAAGCTCTTGACCGATCAATGTATGTAGGTCGAATGATATCGTTACCTTGCGTAGTTGTGCATACTGAATGCCGAACGCTCTCGTTGCCGAGTTATCCTATCGCCGAGTTCTACTGACGCCGAGTGCCTCTGGATGCCGAGTACTCCAGATGCCGAGTACTCCGGATGCCGAGTACCATGGGATGCCGAACACTAGTTGACGCTGAGCATAGGTTGTTGCCGAGTGCCAGTTGATGCCGAACACTACTTGACGCCGAGTACCCTTGTTGCCGAGTACTACGCCGAGTACTCATGGATGACAGTTGCTTCGCCGAACACTCCTGGATGCCGGACACTCTCTGATGCCGAGCACTTATTGCCGAGTACTAGTTGCCTGGTCAAATCCCCAGGAAACACTTGCCCCCCAAAGTGTATTGCGTGGCCGAACGTGATGCGCTTTGAATCTGGTACAATCTACCTCAGAGGTACCTCTTCAAGAATGTTAGCGAAGGAGGTGCGAGACGAACAAGGTTGGGATGCCGAACGATACGTTCGAAGCCGAGCGTACCTCGTGTGCCGAACGCTCTGGTATTGACCGGTTCTATCGGGTATAGCCTCTTCGTCTTCTACCTCCCTCTATATAACCAGGCGCCCTTCCACCATTTTCTTTTACGTCTTCTTTATTATCACTCTTAGAGATTTGCAATCCTATCAGATATAAAGCCTATATAATCCATTCTCAACTTCGATCGTCGAATTAGGTATCCTTCCTCTAACAATTGCACTACTTCCATTTTAGGTTCATCTTATGGAAACAGAGTATTTCCTTTAGTTGTAAATGCGTGGCTAGTGGGAGTGGTTCGCTCGTTTGGAATCGCCGAACGGTGCACGGGAGTTGAGCCTAGCTCCTTTGCGCTGATCAAGATTGGAAGAAGAAAAAGGTAGATGGGGAGTCGAACGGCGTAACCTGCGTCGGGCGATCTGAGCGTAAATGGAGTGGGAGCAGGGTGGAGTTATGATCTAAGGCGGAGCTCTACTCTAGCCGAACGAACTTAAGCCGAACACTACCCTAATGCCGAATAGACGCATTCGCTGAATAACCTTTAGCCGAACGACATAATCGCCGAACAACTATCGTGCCGATCAGTACTTAGACATGCCGAACGAACATATACACCGAACAGGACTTAGTCACGCCGAACGCACATATACACCGAACAGGACTTAGTCACGCCGAACACACATATACACCGAACAGGACTTAGACATGTCGAACAGTAGTTATATGCCGAACAAACATATACATGCCGAACAATTTTAATGCCGAACAGAACCTTTGACTGGACAATGTCTTTAACCCAACGAGGCTTTTAGCCGGGCCAGGACTTTAGCCGAACACTTGACTATGACTTGACCGAACCAAGATGCATGCCGAACAACATTTAAATGCCGAACGATATAAATGTCAAATTAGACTTACGCCGGACACTTCATAAATCACATGTTTTCTGAATCTGGAACTGTAATCGCCTCAAGGCAAGCTTTTTGGGACGGTCAGCGATGACGGTCTTCGAAGGCGGCGATTCGAAGCTAATCATTATATCTTTAAAATCTCACTGCTTGTACACAATTGTTTTCACTAGTTCACACACCACGTGGGAGGGGAAACTTGTGTTGCTAATTCTAACGTTCAACGTTTTTTGAGTATAGCTCTTCAAGCACTTAGTTATTTATTTGGGATGTCGAGAAAATCTAGCTCCGCCACCATATCCGACAGGCCTGGGCCGTCATCGAGGCAAGGAGCCGTAGATACTTCTAACCCGTCAACCTCTCCCGCACATAACTTGGCGCCTGATGCTCTGGAGTCAACCATCTTACTAGACAATCCGATCGATTCTCAAGCCTCGAAGATCAACGAGGCTGCTCTGCGACGGATATGCTCCATTCACGGGATTCCCTTTGCTGACGTGTTAGTTCCTTCGAGACACGACCGCCCTCATCTGCCCCCAGTCGGGTACACTGCCTGCAACAAGTTCATGTGTTGGATGGGCAGCGTGCCTCCATTCAATTTATTTCTCCTGGATGTGCTGCAGTATATAGACATAGCTCCATCGCAGCTGCACCCGAACGGTCATGCGTTTCTATATGGGACTTACTTACTTTTCATGGCCGTCTTCTCCAGACCTCCAACCCTCGGTGATATCCGATACATTTATATGTTCAAGAGACGGAAAGATAGCCCTTCCTTTATGTTCCTCGAGCCATACCACAAGTGCCAGATCTTGACAGGGGCCTGCAGCAAATTCGCCCTGTACAAACAGGAATGGTTCTATGTGCGCTGCCTGTCTGGTTTCATTAGGAGATGGGTTGAAGGCAGTAAGTCTCTCTGCCGAATTGCTATTCGTATTTAATTGGAGTCATGCTTTTCCTAACTCTTCATTTCATCTTTTCAGGCATCAACCCGCGTCCGGAAGGCCGAGGATATTCTGAGGCCGTTGAAGCCATTAGAGCTCTTCCTGCTGAGGATCGAGACATCCGGACTATCATTTCAAATGAATCGCTGTCGGGGTTTGGCTTGCTAGCCCCTGGTCGTCGGATCAGCCTTCCGGAAGGTGTCACTATTCCCAAGCCTTCGTCTGGTAAAGGGAAAAGACAGGCTGGACCGTCGTCGCGCCGCACTCCCGATACACATGGAGAAAGCGAGCGTAGAGAGGATGTTGCTCCCGAGACTCAGGGCGAGAACGTGGGTCCCGCTTGGAATCCGGCAATCGAAGTTCAGGATATTGAGACATCATCCTCCCCTTCGAAGGGAAAAAAGAAGCTGAAATATACGGTTCAAAAGGAGAAAGTTGGTGGCACCTCAAAATCTACGCCTATCCCTCCTGAGAAAGAGGCTTCTTCGCAGCATCTGGAAAGTTCTCTGAGGGGTCTGTCCAACTTGTCCATCCCCGACGATTTACTTAATTACGGATTCGATGATTCTGAAGCTCTCAAATTCTCTTCGCCCGCTAGAGGCAATGTAGGAGTTCAACTCCCGGCTCAAGGAGACAATACTCCGATTAGCAAAGATAAACGAACGGGTCCGTCGGGGGGAACACTAGGACACACACGCACATGCGCATTCCATAATATACTTCAAGCCTTTTTAATTCGTGAATTCTCCTTAACTCGTTGTTATCTCCATTCTTTGCAGGTGAAATGGGCCGCTCACACGGACTTGATCGCCTTCAGGGGTCTTCTATATTCCATCACTCCGGACGGGGTTCCGGTTCAGGCAGACGCAGGGACCGAGGTGACTATGAAGATAGGGACAATCGTCCTTGCGAGTCGTCTCACCGCAAGAAAGCACACTCTCAATCTTCCCAGTCCCGCGATCTTCCTCCTCCAATTGAGCCGGACAAAGAGAAGTCTTTGCAGAAGGGTTATCAGTCTGATGCTGCTCGAGAACAACATTCCAGTTCATCGAGTACGAGGCAAGTTCGAGAGCAACGTAAAAGAACGGAATTCTCTAAGCCTCCTCCTCCTATTCCTGCCATGGACCCAACTTTTGCGGAAAAGATGGTCGACCTTAAGGCCAAGTTTCCGAAAATCTGTTTTGACGGCTTGAAATTCCTCCCAGCCATCCATCACATTCCTGGGCACGTGAAGCAAAGTGCTATTGCCTGCAACAATGACGTCTATGTTCAACATGACGCATTCGTGCACTTGGTGGAGAAGATCTCGGAAGTATCTGTCGAGCGTCAACACGAAATTGACCGTCTGAATCTGGAGGCTGACAGCGATAAGAAAATCATCAAACTCCAAGACGAAGAGCTCGCTTCGTATAATTCAAAGCTAGAAGCCGCTGAACGAGGTGCGAAAGATACTGCTGAGGCAGTTACTCGCTTAGAGGTGGCTCACAAAAAGGAGCTTGACGAAGCAGTTCAGCGCAGCGGCGCCCTTGCCCTAGAAAAAGACTCTGTCCAAAAAGAAAGGGACGCGCTCGTTACTCAAGTCAAAGAGCTGAAAGAACAACTCTCCAAGGAGAAAGAAGACAAAATAGCTGCTCAGGAAGAATCACAACGATATTGTGATGAGATTGTTGCTACCCGACTCCTGAAGACAAAGCTCGACAACGAACTTGCCGGGGTCGAGAAAATGAAGGATGAGGCCCGTGAGGAGGGCAAAAGAATGGCTGTGGAGGAGCTTGATTCTCGCCTTGAGGCGGCCGCAGAGGCCGGCAGGGAAGAGGTCAAAAGTATGTTTGACCCGTTGATCGCCGAGTACGGAGCCCGCGTCCTTATGCACCGTGACTTAACATTCTTGGGCGATGGCTACCTCGAATCCCTGGCTGAGGCATGGGAAACTCTGATAAAAATCAGGAAAGTCGAGTCGGGCCCCGAAGAGGTCGACGAGGATGCATTGGTGAAGGAGTTCTTGAGGGGGAATGAGCCATCGGACTTATCCGCAGCGTTGGCTCTTTATGGCAAAGGCTCTTCCCCTTCGAAAGAGAAGAACGACGAGGCCGGCCCGTCAGAGGCCGACGCTACTACTCCTCACATCGCCGCTCCTTATGTTGCTCAATCGGTCGGTCGGTCGACGCTTGATCCATTCGAGCAGCATGCCAGTTATGATCCCGAAGATCCCGGGCTCGGCGTTCATGTGCTGTCACATATCCTGGAGGGTGAAACCCCGCGCGCCACCGATAGCCAACCGGATCCTGGTAGGAAATTCTTCTTTCTCTAGAAGTCGAAGAGATCCCGTCATTTTTCAGCAATGGTTATTCGTTCTAATGCCCATTTCTTATATTTTCGTGCAGGTTGTTCTGACGCCGAGCCAACTCCGAGGAGCGATGACGCCAAGGAGGAAGCAGGGAAAACAAGCGACGTTGCTCACGCAGGGGTAACTCCCAGTCCCGACGCCCAAGTGATCGGGGCGCTTGATGATGACAAACTTGATACTTCGTCTCCTGTCGAAGGAAGCGATGAAATTAAAATCACTGGCGCCTCTGAGCATACTTCAAAGATGAGCATGAAGGACCGTCTTGCCGACGAGGAGAAGAGAAAAGTCAAAGTCAAAGTCGAGTCTGAAATACTGGAACTCACTGACCTGCGGAACAGACCTTTGAAAATCATTCTCCCGGGCAGGTCCAAACCACTAGATGTTCCGTCTCCTACTCCTGACTCCGTTTCTCTAGCAAGCAAAAAGTCCAAGAAAAAACGTGAGGGAGAGGAGTCGTCGGAAATATCAAAGGAAGACAAAAAGAAGAAGTCGAAGAAATAATCGATACACTCGTTCAACGAGTTTTTTGCTTAAGTCTTGTAATTGCTTTTATCTTTCACAACTTGCAGTTTGTATAGAGAGGTCTGAATTTTGTAGGAGTGATCATGTATCCCCATTTTGGACTTATCGAATAAAATTTTAGTTTCTTTATTGCTTGAATGATTCTCTTGTCTTTCTTTGGTTTGTTGACTAATTGTAGCCATAACTCAAGTTCTTATGAGTTGCATTATCTCCCGGTCCATTCTTGTGTTGTTCAAACATTTTTGGACATGGCGTGCCTCCCGTCCCACATCTTTTGAGTACTTGGACTTCTTGCTGACTCTGTGCCCCGGGGACTTGGAGGCTTGAGATAGTTTCTACTCTAGTCCGTGCCCTGGGGACTTAGAGTACCCCGATCCGCGCTCTGGGGATTCGAAGATTTGGAATCGTTTATGCTCTAGTCCGCGCTCTGGGGACTTAGAGTATTCCGATCCGCGCTCTGGGGATTCGGAGTTTTGGAATCATTTATACTCTAGTCCGCGCTCTGGGGACTTAGAGTACTCCGATCCGCGCTCTGGGGATTCGGAGATTTGGAATCGTTTATACTCTAGTCCGCGCTCTGGGGACTTAGAGTACTCCGATCCGCGCTCTGGGGATTCGGAGATTCGGAATCGTTTATACTCTAGTCCGCGCTCTTGGGGACTTAGAGTACTCCGATCCGCGCTCTGGGGATTCGGAGATTCGAAATCGTTCGTATGCTAGTCCGCGCTCTGGGGACTTAGAATACTCCGATCCGCGCTCTGGGGATTCGGAGATTTGGAATCGTTTATGCTCTAGTCCGCGCTCTGGGGACTTAGAGTATTCCGATCCGCGCTCTGGGGATTCGGAGTTTTGGAATCGTTTATACTCTAGTCCGCGCTCTGGGGACTTAGAGTACTCCGATCCGCGCTCTGGGGATTCGAAGATTTGGAATCGTTTATACGAGTCTGTATGTCGTGCAGGATAATGTAATTTATCATCCAATTAAGAGATATAGAAACTTCATAGAAAATGTGGCTTCAAGCCTTTATTAATGAAAATCAACTAAATTGCTTGATTACAACTTTAAAAGGAAACTAAGTCATTATTGAATGGAAACATGCAGGAAACAACAGTGCCTACAACAAGAAAGGAAAACATGCTAAATGTAATAGTGCCGCAAATGTTCACTGTTCCATGCTCGGGGGAGTGTCGCGCCATCAACGGTCGCTAGCTTGAATGTTCCTTCTCCAAGCTTCCGTTCAATGGCGTATGGACCTTCCCAGCTGGGATTCATGCGTGATGGTACCGGGAAGACTCGTTTCAGAATGAGATCTCCCACATCAAAGATTCTTGGGCGGACTCTGTCGTCGTAGTAACGCTTGACTCGATGTCTGTGCACCGCCGCCCTTAATTCAGCTTCTTCCCGCTTTTCGTCGATGCAGTCCAGTGATTCCAGCAAGAGGTTTTGGTTCATCTTGGGATCATAGTATGTCACTCGGTGCGATGGAACTTCAAGCTCCACGGGTATAACGGCTTCAGAGCCGTATGCCAAGGCGAACGGAGTGTGGCCGGTCGCGGACTTGTGGGTAGTTCTATACGCCCATAATGCTGTCGGGAGCTCATCTACCCACTTGCCTCCAACCTTCTCCAGACGCTTCTTCAATATGGACTTGATTATTTTGTTAACGGCCTCGACTTGTCCGTTAGCTTTTGGGTGCGCAACGGCGGCGAACTTTTTCTCGATGCCGTACTTCAAACAGATTTCTTTGAACTCTCTACTTTCAAATTGCGTTCCGTTGTCCGTAATGATGGTGCGTGGAAGGCCAAAGCGGCATATAATGTTTCGTACAACAAAGTTAATGACCTTCTTAGAGGTGATAGTGGCCAAAGGTTCTGCCTCAGCCCATTTCGTGAAATAGTCGACTGCGACTATTGCATATTTCGCACCACCTTTGGATAAAGGCAAAGAGCCGATTATGTCGATTCCCCAGATCGCAAATGGCCAGGGACTGATCATTTGTGTGAGTTCCGTTGATGGAGCCCTCGGGATTTTTGCATATTTTTGACATTTGTTGCATTTTCTTGCGTAGTCCGCGGCATCCCGGTTTACGGTGGGCCAGTAATATCCATAGCGGAGGATCTTCTTTGCTAGCGTTTGCCCTCAAGACTCGCTTTGTTTCATCATGAGCGATGCACCGTAATAATGGGACTGAGAATCCTTTTCGATACATGGATCCACCCTGCATTACGTACCGCGCAGCCTTTCGAAGGACCTGTCGTCTTTCGCTTCTTTTTTCTGGTAAAGCCCCGGTTGTCAGGTACAATTTGAATGGGGTTATCCACGAGTCCTTCTCGATTTCTGTTTCCAACACGCGATCGATTTTCATCTCGTCTATGCTCGGGGCATGCAAGACTTCAATGGGATACAATCCCATTTGTTGAGCATCGTCGGTACTTGCGAACTTAGCCAACAAGTCGGCTTCTTTGTTCTGTTCTCGCGGGATATGTGAAATGTCATAACGCTCAAGATTCGATAGTAGTTCTTGGACCTGAACGAGGTACGGAGCAAGCTTTCGTCCCTTTGCTTGGTAGTCTCCTCGTACTTGGTAAACCACCAACTGCGAGTCACAAAAGATTTCGACTGATTTGATCCCGAGTTCTTTGATGAGCTTCAAGCCAGCGATCAGTGCTTCATATTCAGCTTCGTTGTTCGTAGCCGGGAAATCGAGCTTCAGGGCATAACAGATTGATCGGTTTTCCGGAGTTATAAGAACCACGCCTGCGCCGGAACAACGGTCGTTTGATGCACCGTCAGTGTATAATTTCCATCGAACGGGGGAATGATGTCGTGATCATCCGGTTTGACGGGTATGGTAAACTCAGCGATGAAGTCTGCTAATGCTTGCCCTCGGATGGCTCTCCGTGGTAAGTACGCGATATCGAATTGGCTCAACTCGATGTCCCATCTTAGCAGTCTTCCAGAAGTTTCCGGCCGTTGGAGTACCTGTCTCAGGGGTTGATCGGTATAAATACCGATTGAGTGTGCTTGAAAGTATGGGCGCAGTTTGCGTGATGCAATCACCAAGCGATAAGCCAGTTTCTCGATTTTTGGATAATTCCTCTCTGCCCCTATTAGATGCTTGCTAACATAATACACCGGCTTTTGGACTCGGTCTTCCTCACGAACCAAAGCCGCACTTATCGCATGTGGGGATACGGCCAGGTATACGTACAACATCTCGTGGTCGATTGGTTTTGATAGCATTGGTGGACTCTCCAGATGCCTCACCAGATCCCGGAATGCTTCCTCACAACCAGACGTCCATTCAAAATTTCTCTTCCCCTTCTTTATTATGTCAAAGAATGGGATGCACTTGTCGGTTGCCTTTGATATAAATCGACTCAGCGCAGCTACTTTTCCGTTCAAGCTCTGTACCTGCTTTATAGTCCTGGGTGCCTGTACATCTCGAATAGCTTGGATTTTTTCTGGGTTGGCTTCGATTCCCCTAGCGTTGACGATGAATCCTAAAAACTTCCCTGATGCAACGCCGAAAGAACACTTCAGCGGGTTGATCTTCATTCCATAAAACCTGAGTATGTTAAACATTTCAGCTAAGTCTTGAATGTGGTCGTTTGACCGTCGTGACTTCACGAGCATGTCATCCACATAGACTTCCATGGTTTTACCCAGCTGGTCCTTGAACATTCGATTCACCAAACGTTGATAAGTCGCTCCAGCATTCTTCAATCCGAAGGGCATCACTACATAGCAATACAGTCCGACATTTGTAACGAAGCTGGTGTGTTCTTGATCCGGAATATGCATTGGGATTTGGTTGTATCCTGAGTACGCGTCCATGAACGACAACAGCTCGTGTCCTGCGGTGGAGTCGACCAACTGATCGATCCTAGGCAACGGGAAACTGTCCTTTGGGCATGCTTTGTTCAAGTCGGAATAATCTACGCAAGTCCTCCATTTGCCATTGGCCTTCTTTACTAGCACGGGGTTGGATACCCATTCAGGGTAGAGGACGTCGTGGACGAACCCATTCGCCTTGAGTTTGTCCACCTCCTCTCCAAGAGCGGCGGATCTCTCCGGATCCATTCCTCTCCTTTTTTGCTTGACTGGGACGTATTTCGGGTCTATGTTCAACATATGACTCATGATGGCGGGAGAAATCCCACACATATCAGAATGCGTCCAGGAAAAAACATCAAGATTCGCCCGGAGGAAGTCGCTAAGGTCTTCAGTCATTGCGGGGACAAGCTGTGATCCGATCTTCAGTATTCGCGAGGGGTCGTCGCGGCTAACTGAAATGTCTATTGTTAATTCAGCCGGTGCCGCCTTCTCTTCCCTGGGTTTCTCATCGTCGTCTCTCGGATCTATATCTCCGTAGATCCGAGAACTATGCCCGAGCCAGGGCTCGGGCACTACTTGTCAATTATCCGCATTGAGGATGCGGACGGGGTTGTCCACAACCTTTCCCTTCTCCCTCCGGTGGGCCTCTCGGAGCTCGGCCACATAACAGGAACGACCAGCTGCTTGGTCACCGTGAACAATGCCTACTCCTTTGTCAGTCGGAAACTTCAAAGTCAAGCACCACGGGGCTAATGCCGCCCTAAATTCAGCCAGGGCCGGCCGACCCAAGAAAACATTATACGGAGAGTCCACATCCAAAACTACAAAGGGTAGAATTCGTACCCTCCGACGCTCGCCTTGTCCCAGTTCAACTGGTAACTCGACATATCCTACTGCATCAGTCGCAACGCCGTTAAAGCCGTGGATACGAGCTTTGGATGGTTTCAAGTCTTTTGTCTCTAGCTTCATCTGATCGTAGGCCTTCTTGAAGATGATGTTGACTGAACTTCCACAATCAATCAAAATTCTTTTTACATATGCTGGTCCGATCGTTGCAGATATGACCATGGGATCGATGGTCGGAGCCTCTACCTGATCAACGTCTCTATTCCTGAACACAATATCGTCTGTCATCACGCGCTGCTGCTTAGTAGGGGCCCCGTCCTCTACGTTCGAACAGCACTCAAAATCTGCATGCTTCAAGGAGCTTGCATATCGTTCCATCTCTTGCCAGTTCTTATCTGCGGGATGAGGTCCGCCGATAATTGTATTTATGACCAGCCTTCCAACAGTCCGGGCAGGCTCCTCAGGATGATGTGGAGCTGGTGCACGACCTGGGTTGGACATCCCCTGTCCTCCTTCCTGTGGATCCTTTACAAATTCTTGCAACTTCTTTTGTCTGATCAATTTCTCGATAGCGTCGTGCAGGTGTCTGCACTCTTCCGTGTTGTGTCCATAAGTTTCATGGAAGCGGCAATATTTCCCAGTCCGCTTCTGTTCCTCGGTTGATTCTTTCGGGCGCGGCTTTCGGTATTGAAAAGTATTGCAGGTGGATAGGTAGATGTTCTCAAGTGGGACGTTTAGCGGAGTGTACTCGCTGTAGCTGGGAATTCTCGACTTCCACTTTCCCGCTTCTTTCCTCTTTCCTTGACTTCTTCCTCCGGACTCTTTGGGCTGCACAGGCTTACTCTGGACATTGACTTGGACCTTTCCCGAATTGTCTCCAGATTGCTTCACAGCAATGTTGCTCTTGATTGACTCTTGGGCAGGTCCCGGTGCCTTATCTCGTCGTACCCACCTAGCTTCCTCTCTTCTTATGAACTGGTGTGCCTTGGAGTAGAAACGCTCTAGCGTAGCCGGAGGTTTTCCTGCCAGCCAGTCTCCAAACTCAGAATTCGGATCTACACCTCTCATTACAGCCATTAGAATTGCATGGTCATTGGGATTACTGACTTCAGTTGCCGCAACGTGGAATCTTTGTAAGTACTCCTTCAGCGACTCTCCGGGATTTTGGATTACACTTGACAGAGACATCACGTCCTTCGGGCGTGTAGTGTGTATCCTGAACTGCTCAATAAACTTCTTTGCCAACTCCTCGAAATTTGATACGGATCGCGGAGGAAGTCGGGTAAACCACATAGTAGCGATCCCAGATAGAGTAATCGGAAAGCACCTACACTTGGTGGCATCATTTGCTCTGGCTGAATCCATCATCCATTCATACCTCATTACATGTTGTCTGGGGTCAGTCTTTCCTTCGTATGCAGGAATGGTTGGCATGCTAAACTTCTTGGGGTACGCCGCTTGCAGCACAACATCCGTGAACGGAGTGTGACTTCTTAACACTCCCCAGTCGTCATTTGATAAGCCCTGATTTTCTTTCATCAGTTGCCTGATCATGGCTGTCAGATCGGGTGTCTGTATGGAAGCTGGGAGGTTGGAGTCAGTTCTACGCGCCGGTCCATGCTGATGCCTCCTTTCCTGGCGATCAGCCAATCGTGCGTCTTGAGGTTCAACATTGTTAGCATTTTGATGACCTGGAGCCCCATCTTCCATCTGTACTCCGGTTCTGAAGCTTCCAGTTCTGGCTTGGTCGCGGTCTCCAGCTGTTCGAACAGCAGCATCCGCCCTTGCAGCTTCAGTCTTACGGCGTCTACGCCTGGGTGGTTCATCAGAAGAAGTAGAGCTGTCAGATGAGGAATAAGCAGCTGGATTGCCCCCAGCATCCTGTTGCTGTTGTTGAGTAAGTTGTACCATCAGGTTGGCATTAGCTTGCATCTGTTCTCCTAGTTGTCTCCTGCTTTCCCTAAGTTCTCTCATCAAGTCATTGAACTCTACTCTGGTGACAACTGGAGTCTGTTCTTCAGCGGCAATCCCTGCACTCGGGATCGCTGGTTGATTGCTAGGTCCTGCTTGTTGCACGCTAGCAGTCTCGCGGGCATCCGCATTATGAGAAGCTGACCTGGTACGTGGTCTCGCCATTGTAGAGTTATTGGTATGAACTCTGAGTAGAATCAATGGATGTCCTATCAGTGAGTCGGATCTTCTTCGGGGGATTTGTTCAATCCAGTAGCTTCAAAGCAGATCCTTGAGGTCTGAGAATTCGACTCTCAGTGAAAGCACCAAAGTGTTAGCACCAAAATTGGTCACTAACCTCGTAGAAGAAGATTGTGAAGAGATATAAGTGATGAAATCAAATTAAACAGAGAAGACAGTGCTAATCTAAATACAGAAAGTAAGAACACCAAATTTATAGTGGTTCAGCGTAATTGCCTACGTCCACTTTGAGGTTAAACTTTATTGATCTTCTTTATAGTTGATTACAAATACAATTCGTGAATCAAATGTTTGAATGAAGTTGTTAAGTAGAGAAGATGAGTCTTGAAAATGGCAGAGTCTCCCCGGTGTTTTCTCTCCCAAAAAAGGATCCATTTCACTGTGACCCTGCCCCTCTATTTATAGGCAAAAGTGGGCTGGACTACCCAAGTGGGCTTGATAGCCGAACGCTCTAGCCC
The DNA here is from genome assembly GCA_030737815.1 of Allium fistulosum. Taxonomy (NCBI): domain Eukaryota; kingdom Viridiplantae; phylum Streptophyta; class Magnoliopsida; order Asparagales; family Amaryllidaceae; genus Allium; species Allium fistulosum. The sequence continues at coordinate 1,032,562,703 of CM060905.1, forward strand.
AGGCGCTGCATGCCGAACCAGGTACGCCGAACGCTTCCATGCCGAACGGTCCTTCCCATGCCGAACGGTGCTTCTGATGTATGGGAAGTGTAGGATGGTTGCAGTGAAGCCGAGCATATCTCTGTTCGAAGCTCTTGACCGATCAATGTATGTAGGTCGAATGATATCGTTACCTTGCGTAGTTGTGCATACTGAATGCCTTCTGAATGTCGAATGCTCTCGTTGCCGAGTTATCCTATCACCGAGTTCTACTGACGCCGAGTGCCTCTGGATGCCGAGTACTCCGGATGCCGAGTACTCCGGATGCCGAGTACCATGGGATGCCGAACACTAGTTGACGCTGAGCATAGGTTGTTGCCGAGTGCCAGTTGATGCCGAACACTACTTGACGCCGAGTACCCTTGTTGCCGAGTACTACGCCGAGTACTCATGGATGACAGTTGCTTCGCCGAACACTCCTGGATGCCGGACACTCTCTGATGCCGAGCACTTATTGCCGAGTACTAGTTGCCTGGTCAAATCCCCAGGAAACACCTCCAAAACGTACACGCATAGTGAAACAAGAGCCATGGCGATGCACGATATTTCACTAACACGGAGCTACGAAGCTCCGTTTTGCAAACCGACTTCACTGATGGCTCTCTTTCCCCGAGCTCGACCAAACCGACATCTCGAACCAACTCCACCATGCCCAGGTCAAAACGCGCCTGCACCCGACTTCCCTCGTCACGCCACCAGGTCGCGAGTTTCCATACTCGACCGCACCACCCTAAAATGCGCGTATGTGAGCTCCTCACTACTCCAAAGTCAACGCACCCTGCCTCGACACCAAAATCCACTCGAAAAGTTCACAAAATCCAACACTAGATCTACTGCTCCAAAGTTAACCTCTGCTTGAGGTGGTGGAGCACGAATCTGAGGCCATGGGCGAAAAGCTCCAGCTTTTATGATTTCAATGATACCAATTTTGTAATTTTTTTGATGACTGATTATTGGGTTTTGAATTTTATGAAATGCGGCCATTATCTTGCTTTACTGGACACGATGAAGGAATAGGGAGATGATGGAAAAGAAAATAAAAATGAATGAAGCTAAGTGTTTAAAAGCCTTTGGTTTTACAACCAAATAAAAAAATGACTGTGTTCACCTTTTCCATGACAAAATTTTTTCTCGAGCCGCCAAAATGTATGTGGGCTACGAGATGATGAGTGTGTGGGCTATGAGATGATGGGTTGATATGGTGGGTATGTGCATATAAATATTATTTTAATTTTAAAATATTCAACAAAACATACCCAAAAATCTTGAACTCCAAACGAGACGTGCCGCCTCGCATTCCTAATGTTTTACCCCTATTCCGAATACAATGGAACTTGTTTTGAGATCTGATTCGATCGTATGCAGAAGATAGGTTTTTGGACCTAGTTATTATATTAAATTTTCAATATTACTTTCAACGCGTTTCGATCTCACACGACCAAACGATACGTCGAATTGCTATGAAATTCGACGGCGTAATATAATTCAGTATTACGGATCGAATGAAACTGGTTTCATCGAAATCCGAGACTGTGGCCCGGATGGCTAATTTCATAGTTTAAAATATTTAATTATCGACATTTAAATCTGATTTTTTTATGTTTGTATATAAATTTACAAATTGGATTTACTAATATTATTTATTAGTTAAATGGAGTTAAATAAAATTATTAAATCCATTTAATTAAAATTTAATTCAAAATTCTAATATTTAATTATTCCCTATATTTGAATTATAAATTATTAAATTCTAAAATTCAATTATTTTAAATTAATTAAACATTTAAAATCAATTTTGGGTCGTTACACCAGATGATCTATAAAGATGGATGATCAAACGAACTTCAAACGACTTGATATTTGGAGAAGGCATTTAAATAGATGATAGGAAGACAACCAAATTAAGATTACTTCAAAAATATACTAAGTGGATGGATAGCTAGCGATCCATCCCTCCTATGGATAGCTAAAAATCCATCAAGATAGGTCGGATCACCCTTAAACTTTCCAAGCTCCTTCGTAGCACTAAGTAAAGGCTTCTGATAGAAAAATATGCTAAGTTGATGGATAACTAGCGATCATTCCCTTATGGATAGCTAGCGATCCATAGAAATGGCTCAGATTGATTTGATATTTTTGGCGATGACTTGAGATAACAACCAGACCCTTCTGCACTTGGACTTCTAGTCCAATACTCATTGAATTCCCCTATAAATACTCACTTATCCACAACATAAAGAGAGTCTTCTGGACTGGCTGCTAGAGCTCTACAGAGATTATTTTTTACTCTTCTCCTCCCATACTATAGTCATCTAGGGGTTCACTATGATTCTCCAGTGAACTCTTGTACTTATGACTTGATCTAACTTAGAAGATTCAATCATATTGTAATCTGATTCAATTTGAAACACGGTCAGTTAATAGAAAGTTATAAAGTGGACGTAGGCTTCATTAACAGCTGAACCACTATAAAAATCTTCTTGTCTTTTTACTATTTCTGATCTTTTTACATTTATTTTCTATATTATTGCTCTTTAGAACAGGGCTTGTGCTTTCACACTCAATCCAGGGTGTTGATCCATTTTTTATTAACATTTTGGTGCTTTCACTGAGAACCCCTAACTAAGGCTTAGATCTAGCTATCTACTTTGGATTAGATAGGTTCAGAAGTTAGATCCTCAATCTCTGCAAAGAATATTTGTTTTTGAGAATCAATGGTACTAGGAAGAAGAACTACCTCCAGAAGATCCACAGGAGCTACCATTGCTGGAGAAGAAACAAACCCTCAGCAAATTGAAGTCATCAAACCCTAACAACCTGCTATTAGGAGCTAACCTGGGAGATTAGGTTCCAGGATCTTCCATATAGCATGAAGTAGTGACTATGGGATAATTGAACAAGACGGTTGATGAAATTAACCAGAAAATAGCAAACAGTCAAAAGGCTCTTATGGAAAAGATAGATTCTCTCTTAGCGCTTTAATCACTAACTACTCCCAGAACGATGTCTAAAGCCGTGGTTGCTACAGAGCAAGAGCATTCTTCTATTTCTGGCTTGAACGGAAGAAACAGAAGGCAAAAGAAAAAAGAAGTAGTAGGCAAAGCTCCACGAATCATGATAGAAGAAAACGTTAACACTCCACCCACTACAAAAGCACCTGCTACAAACCTGAACTTAGGGGTGAAAACCCCATGGTGAAATATAATGATGGCTCTCTCTGGCTCTAGAGATGACAAACTGGATGAAAGTGCTAACGTGCAAAATGCTAGAAGAAGCTCTAAAACCCATGCCGCAGCATAGCGCCAAGCAACGGACGAGGAACTGCTACTCAAACGGTACTCATAGAGGCAGGAGAACCAAGAAGATATGACATAAACTGGGATCAATTACAAGGCCAATCTCCCGTGGTATATTATGACCACTCCCAACTGACCAGGTTCCAATCCCATCATGGAGCTCCCACCATCGAATCGCGAATGGTCATCATCGAAAATCAGCAAAAATCGTCAAAATGGTCGTTGAAAAACTCATTTCAGGGTTGACTCGGGGTCGAACTCGGATAATTGCCTATTTGACTTATAGCAGATTCTGGAAGTCCTGACTCGAAGTCGAACTTAGGTAATCACCCATTTTACTCGAAGCAGACCCAGGAAATTGCGAAATCAGACTCGGGTAAAACCAAGATTTTCTCCAAGAAAACATGCAAATGACTCCAAGCACCATTCGTCACTTACCCAGCACTTCAAATTATGTGTCTCCAAGCGAACCATGTGATGACTCCAAGCAATGGCTAATTTTCTCGGGTTGGACTCCAAGTAAAATACAACCAATCCATCAACGTCGATCATCTTGCCTATTACTTGAACATGCGAACTCCAAATGCCTTGAAATTTGGAATGCAACCTTTTGGGCCTTCCTTGTCGCCCCAGACCGATCTCACCTACTTTGAAATTTTTTGGGGATCGTCGCTGATCTATGACCTCATCCTAAGCGATTTTCCATTTAATTGGCATTTCCAATCATTTAAGCATAGGATAATCATACATATACCATTCTCAAGCATTATAAACAACTGTATCTTGAAAGCGGACCGAACTAACAACAATTAGAGCATCTTCCCCAATCGAAAACCATTCACCAAAGCCATTCGACATGCAGAATATCCAAAGAAGTTTATCATGCCAATTATACCTTCCTACAACTGTACAAATAATTCAAAATTATTTTTTTACGAGTATGACGAGTATATGGACGAAGCGAGGGCGACGAATGCAGTCTACTGCAAGGCCCTCGGGAATCATTAAAAGATGAAACAACCTACTACCTTAGAAGAATTCTATAGGAAGCCAAACCAGTTCTAGAGACTAAAGGTAGTGCAACTAGAAGAAGGCAAACCTGGCAATTTGCCAAAGAACATACCAAATGGTGAAGAAGCTGCAGGACCTCAGGGACCTTCTGCCCAAGCAAGGCCACTAAGACCCAGTAGAAAAGCGCCCCTGCTAACTGACGAAATCAAACGAAAGGATGATTATCAATTAACACTCTGTCTAGCTAGCTACTAAGAAATGGGGCAACAACCTAAAGTGATGCCTTCTCATCCATTCTTTAAACTTTCCTTTTCCAAATGAGCTATACCGAGACACTAGGGGCATCGCAAATAGCATAGCGAAAGAAATGCTTATATGCCCTCGATGAGTCATGTTGATCCCCTTCTAAGAATTGGAGTTGCTCTGGTAGCATCGAGAAGGCTTGTTCAAAGGATCGTCGAACAAATAGATCAAACACCCTAGTTTCCAGGAACCGATAAAACTATGTTCCCATGAGCCGAATCCTAAAATTTCCTTTTGAAGTCGATGAATCATCGCTTTTAGACCACCGGGCCATTGGACACATGACCCAAAACTCTTCTTTGAGTCAATGAATTATCGCTCAAGGCCGTCTGGTTGCCGGACATCCGATCAAAATTCCTCTTGAAGTCGATGAATCACCGCTTTAAGACCGCCGAGCCGTCGGACACATGACCAAAAACTCTTCTTGGAGTCGATGAATAATCGCTCTACGGCCGTCATAACAAAAACCGATTGGAGGAAATTCAATTTTTCATGAATAAGAATAACTACGGAATTGATTGAGCAACAGCCTTGCATCTCCAAGGGTAATGCTTGATGGTTATAAACAAAGCTAGGCAACAGAAACGCCTGGGACTCTCATCCTCCCAGGATATGGCATATCATAGGGTTAGCAACATCAAGAAAACATCCACATTGGGTTAAAAGGAATTTACTCAACTCTGTAGGATCGGATAAATGATTCAATCCTCATCAACATAATGTTAACACTGGCCGAAGATAGGCGGCACTAAGAAAAGACTTATACAATCCAATCATCGAAGTGCAAGTTTTCGAAGACGAAAACTACTGCCCACCTGGATTAAAAGCATTGCCGAATCGGTAGTGAAAATCGTCCCAACCTCCTGAGTATCGATGTTGCCCAGGCAAAATTAAGGCCTTTTCTCGTTTCCTAAGTACCGATGTCGCCCCGACAACGGTGAGAAACTTTCTATTTCATAAGTATTGGTATTCCCCAAGCAATGCCGAGAAACCCTCTATTTTCTAAGTACCGACATTGCCTAGGCAACGCTGGAAAATTTGCTATTCACTATGTACCGGTATTGCCTCAGCAACGCTAGGAAAACTTTAATCTATAGGTTCGATGAGAAACACTCATCGTAGTAAACCATCAATGCACTAGCTTTCGGAGATAGAAGTTGGTCCTGAACTGTGATTCTACCCTTGTCTTCAGTAAACTACCGTTGCTTGAAAATGGGCAACAATAGGAAGACATAACCTTTCATAGGTCAGCTGGATGGTTCGACCTTTCATCATAGGAATCAGCCACTACACAGAATTAAAGTAGCACCGAAAGGAAATCCTAGGATTGAATTGCTCGTGTGTTTATTTCTAGGGATGAAAGCTGGCGCACAACCGAATTTCCTGAATTCAACTTAGAAAGAATTTAGATACAGCTAAAGGATAGGCAGCCTTAAGGAAATGTTGCTTGGAACCAAGAGGCTAGGTTATCAATTCCCGAAGATAGGAATTGGTGTATGAACAGAACTTCCATGACGAAAGCAATCAAGCAAAGCATGCACAACTAAGGAACGTAAGGACAATCACGGAAGGTCGAAACTAAAACCATCAGACTTCCTCAATCCTAGAATAGGATTGAGAACCAGACCAAGGGCAATCGAATCATTTGTCCCAAACCTCTCCATCTCTCACAATTGCCCAAATACAGGCGTTCGAAATAGCTAGCCCTTGAGCAGGGATAGATGCACAGATACTTGATCGAAAGAAATGTTGCAAAGTCCAAACATGAATAACTGCAAGGTTGATTAGATAACGATTCTGTATCGCAAACAGAGCATTCTTGCAATAAAATCGCCAACAAAGAAAATAAAGGATTTAACATTCAGAAATCTACCGTCGCTCAAAGTCTGGCAATGACGAGAAGGATCAATGACCTACTTACGGTCTAACTAGATCATTTGGTCCAACTTGCAGGAATATGCCATTACCCGAAGTTTAGTGATGCTAAGAAGAAACCCCCAGAATGAAACTATTGATACGTTGGCTTTTGGAAATAGAAGCAAGAGTTTGACTGAATCTTCAGCCCTATCTTTTGGCTTCTCATGTTGTCTGAAGATTCACAACATCAAGGAAAAAACCAAAGAGTTAGGTCATCTGTGCACAAGTTTCTGGAGATTGAAAATGATGCATGATTGGGGTCTCAACACTGGACTTGGAAGAATTCACTCTAGCAAAAGATGATGGGGAGGGGTCTTACCAGCACATGTACCCAGAATGACATTGGATGACGATGTCAACTTGGAGGAATTCAATTGCAGTCAGGAAACAAACATCAATGAAAAAATCAGAGCTTGGAATCAAGCAGCAAAGTCCCTAGCTTCCGAAGATAGGAGCTATCGTGTCAATCAAACTAAGGCAATCAGACATATGGCCCAGTAGACCTAGTCTCTAGAAAACATATAGACATAGTATTCAGAGTAATCAGCCCTATGGACTAGGACATATAGACCAACACTTTATCGAAGGAACTCAATGGAGCATAAACAGGAATAGCCAAAAAATTGGCTAGACCAAGCTACCTCATAGTTCTGAATAAAACTATGAAATAGAATATGTCGAAATGACCGCAGAAGTATTACTTACATGTATAGAATTACAGTAAACGAGTATCCTACACATGAACACAAGAGGTGTAATTGCAAGAAAAAATAATGCTCGAAATCGAGCAATTAAACCAACAGTCCCCGGAGATAGAGGCTGCTGTGCAGGTTGAATTTAGAAAAACGCAAAGGAAGGATAATCGCAATCGAACAAGTCATGCGCTAGAGTCCGAAGGCTGAAACTGTGCCTGATCGAACTTCTTTACAACTCTACAAGAGCAGTTGTGCCTTGTAAATTATCTATAATCAATCATCCCAATATGACAGGAATAATAATCGAAGCCTAAGTTGCGAAGGACCCAACTTCTGGAGGAGTGGAAGTCCCTCCGCCAGACTAAATATTGGATGACCGGAAAGTCATTTTCAACAATAAAACTTAGCATTCAACCTTGTCAGGTATGTTTTACTTTAAATAATATCCTCATATAACCAACGCCCGAAATCCAAAGGAAATCAGCGTATGTTGACTAGTCGGGTTCTGAGCATTGACCGAGGCAGATGTAGTATGTTATCTACATGAGAAGAGTCCAATATCCCGAATACTGCAAACGAACAATCTACTGTAGATGGCTTGCTTACATTTGAAAAAATAACCCATATCATCATTTGAAATTATCTTTTCCACAAACAATCGGTAACGGAGCCACTATCTAAAGCGATGCAGGAAGATTTTCTTTTAAGATGTGTAGAAAGAGGAAAAGCGATATGATTGAATCATCCACTATATTCAATATTGGAATAAATCATCGTATTAGAATTCAAAGCGGCAATAGGAACTTAACCAAGTCCTCGAAAAAAAACCGCTATAGACAAAGAGCAAGACTTCGCTCGAGAACGGCATACAATCATTCGAGACAAAACTTAGCTTCATCGTAGGCCGAGTTAAAACTATGTATGTCGACTCCAAACCTACGTCGTGTACTTACTAACCGACCTAAACCATTGTGTAAACTACGGAGCAAAGGTTGCATCGTCAATACAAGGAATTGAAATTCAAAACAAAATAAAAAAATGAACGGCTATCAGAAGTCGGTCAATTGAAAACAACATCTTGAGATGGACTCTGACGATTCACTGAAATTCATAGAATAGTAACCCGAAACTTGTCATGTTCCAGAGCACACTTTGTTTCCAACGAAAGTATACTCTGGGGGCAAATGTTAATAGGGTTTTTAACCCAGCCGAATTCAACAGGAGTTAGAACATTCAGACAAAACCAGAATGACTTGAAACTTGAACAAGGCATCTAAAAGAACAAGTCAATGGAACTTAAGAGAAACAAACCAAAAATCCACTAAGTAGATGGATCGATAGCGATCCATCATCCATGGATCACTAATAATCCAAAAGGAATCATCATGAGTTGTCAAAGCCTCTTGTATCATGATCTACTACCTCTTTTAAGAACACTTTCCAAGTTTCACAGCATTCCAAACAAGCTAGCTCAAAAATAAAAGACTCGTCTGATTCAAGTTGTTTGACCAAAAGCAGCTAACTTAAAATGGACCTAGAGAACACTGCAGAGTCGGATTGACTTGAAATTTTGGAAGAACACTTATAAGACATAAAGAAAGCTCATAGAAAAAATGGGATCATTTGGAGGTTGTTTGATGGATCGCTATCGACCTAACTAGATGGATCGCTAACAATCCATGTAGGATGGGCCCACAACCTGAAATTTATAGGGTAGATCCCACACAACCTAGGGAGAGTACCTACAAAGTTTCATCTAGTTTCTTTAAGTTTTGAGTGAGTTATGGATGATTCTTTTGGATCAGATGACCCACAAAGACAGATGATCAAACGAACTCCAGACGACTTGATATTTGGATAAGGCACTTAAATAGAAGATAGCAAGACAACCAAACTAAGATTACTCAAAAATATGCTAAGTGGACGGATAGCTAGCGATCCATCCTCTATGGATAGCTAGCGATCCATCCCCTATGGATAGTTAGAAATCCATCAAGATAGGTCGGATCTCCCTCAAACTTTCCAAGCTCCTTCGTAGCACTAAGTAAAGGCTTCTGGTAGAAAAATATGCTAGTTGATGGATAGCTAGCGATCCATCTCTTATGGATAGCTAGCGATCCATAGAAATGACTCGGATTGATTTGAGATTTTCGATGATGACTTGGCATAACAATTTGACCCTTCCACACTTGGACTTCTAGCCCAATACTCACTGAATTCCCCTATAAATGCTCACCTATCAGCAACATAAAGAGGGTCTTCTGGACTGGCTTCTAGAGCTCTGCAAAGATTATCTACACTCTTCTTCTCCCATACAATAATTGTCTAGGGTTTCACTATGATTCTCCAGTGAACTCTTGTACTTGTGACTTGATCTAACTTAGAAGATTCAATCATATTGTAATTTGATTCAACTTGTAACAGCAGTCGGTTAATAGAAAGTTATAAAGTGGACGTAGGCTTCATTACCAGTCGAACCACTGTAAAAATCTTCTTCTTTTTTTCTTTTTTTGCTCTTTTTACATTTATTTTATATATTATTGGTTTGTAAAAACAGGGCATGTGCTTTCATACTCAGTTCAGGGTGTTGATCCATATTTTGGGTTAACATTTGAGTTTCAACCTAGGAGGTTGCTTAATCAAAGAATTTGGTTGAAGTTCTGATCAACCGTGAGGGGATCAAATGGAAGCGCATTTTTGATCTTGTTAGGTTTGCCTTGAAACAGTTATTTGTATTTGGTCTCGTGTTATGTTTAAGGTCAATTGCTTAGTTGTCAAAAAAATTTTGAATGGAGCTAACTTCCAACGTTTGGTCAAGTGGTTTGTTTGGTTGATTTTCGAGATTGAAGATGTTAAGGTACAAAGTCATGTTAACAAAAGAAATTTTCATCGAACCATTTCGATAATTGATTAGGGCATTTGTAGTGGCTAAGAAAGGTCGTCCTAAAATCAATGGAATTTGGCTTATTGGATTATTCACAGGTCGTGTCTCTAAGACGATGAAATCGATGGAAATATGAATTAGCCGATTTTGATGAGTACGTCCTCGATTTCCCCTACGGGTTTCTTTATCGAAATAATCGACAAATTGAAGAGTTAATTTCATTGGTTTTAGTTCACCCAAGCCAAGTTGCTGGTAAACTGAATAAGGATTCAAATTGACACTCGCACCCAAGTCTAATAAGCATTTATTAATTGTTTTATCTCCTATCGTGCACGAGATCATCAGACATCTAGGATCTTCGTATTTTACGGGAATTGATTGAGACAAGACTTCGCTAAGACTAGCAGTTAAGAAAAATTTCTTGGCTACATGAGTGTGTCCTTTTTAGTACACAAGTCCTTTAGAAACTTAACGTAACTTGGGACTTGTTGAACGATATCAAGCAGAGGGATGTTCACTTTGATTTGTTTGAAAATTTCCAACATCTTTTCCATTTGATTGGAATGTTTCCTAGGTCGAAGACAATATGGAAATGGAATTAGATACTCAGTATATTGGTCTACTTGAGTAGAAGAAGAATTTGGATTGGAATTTGATTCAATATTTGACTCAATGTTTTGTTCTGAATCGCTTGTCATTTTCAAAGTGTCAAGAGGAGATTTCGATAAATCATTTGGATTGACAACTTGGTTATTGATTAGTTTACCGAAATGCAAAGTCATGATAGCATTCATTTGGTTCACATTGCTATCTTGAATGACATGAGCCTGATTCGAGTTTGTGTTTTGATTTCTATGGTTCAAAACTAGCTAACTTGGGAACATATCTCATTTACATTAACTTACAGAAGTGGCTAATTGGCTCATTTGCATTTTGAGTTTAGCAATCGATTAACTCATATTTTGCATGTACGAGGTTAAATAATTTTGCAAATTGTTATTTGATTGGAGGTTTTGAGTGGTCGCTTTAGCCAATATTTCAAGACTATTCTCAACTGAATTCATTCATTTATGATCTTGGGGAGCGAAAGATTATTGTGCTTGATTTTGAGAAGGAGGCATAAAATTTTGTTGAAAGTGGTTAGGCTGAAAAGGAGGATTCGAAGCACTGGGTTGAACCAAATTCACTTTATAATTATTTTAGATCCATGCAAAGTTAGGATGATTTCTCCAGCCGAGATTGTACGTTGAATAAAATGGGTCATTCTTAACCTTGTTAAAAGCATTGAGTTGTTCTAAAGATTGAGGGCATTGATCGGCGATGTGATTTGGATCGATACATTTATAACACAATGGTTGGGAAGCATGGTTCATTTGATTGGATGAGAAAACGTTGTCGAATTTATTGATCATCGCATCGATTTTTACTTCCAAAGCCAACGATGTTCCTACCGAGTGTGCATTCGATCGTGAATAGATCGGCTTCCCGTGAGAACGTTCCCATTGGGATGATTTTTCGGCTAAGTTTGCAAGGAATTGCTAAGCATTTTCGTGATGTTATGCAAGAAAATTGCCTTAGCACATCGATTCAAGCATGGTTCGTGAACTATTTTTAAGTCTATCATATAAGATTTGGGAAAAAGTCCATTTTTCAAAATTATGGTGTGGACATTCTATCAAAAGCTCTTTGAATCTTTTAAAGTATTTTCCAAAAAGTTCGCCCCTAAATTGATGAAATTTTACAATTTCATTTCGGATTTTGGTTGTTTTTTCCTAAGGGGCAGAACTTTTTTAGAATACTTTAACGAATTCATCCCAAGTTTTGATCGAGTTTGAAGGCAAGCTATACAACCATTTTTATGCATAATCGGTAAGGGCGAATGGAATTAACTTAAGTTTGATTCCATCGTCACATAATTGTTGGAGTTTAATGGTTGCGTGGACTTGATCGAATTTTTTTAAAATATGTATGGGTCATCGTGTTCGAAGTTGCCAAATTTCGGGAGTTTGGCAATATGATTTGAATGAATTTTGAAGTGATTACCCATTGGGGAGGGTAAGGTGATACAAAAAGGAATAGAAACTCTATCGAGAAAGATTCTATCCATGAGAGTTCGGGGAGGGTTTCCATCAGCCATCTTTAAAGGATCGTTCGTTCGGGTTAAACGATTCATCGTTGTGTCACGAGTCCGGGTACTCATGCACAAGTGAAAAGATCAAGGGGAGAAAGACGTGAAAATCAAGGTTTAGAGAATGATACGAAGTGAACAAAAATTTCTATTTTTTCAAAAGAAAAATGTTTACCAAAAAGAAATTATTTTCAAAAAGAAGATTTAGTTTTTTATGTTGTTTTGTGTTAGTTTTCATTTTAAAAAAAGTAAAAAAAATGCATTGCATTTTTGTTCTCAGTATTCCATTTCTGCTCTTTGTATTGCATTTGTTGGCAATCTGCTCCTTTCAAAAAAGTTTTTGTATTGCATTTTATACAAATCTGATTGTTGCAAATCTGCACTCTGTGTTGCATTTGTTATTTTTGTTCTCTACATTGTTTCACTTGTTTCCACCTCTGATGTTCTCTGCAGTGTATTGTCTTTGTGGACCTCCTTCATCACACAAACACTTCGTCCGTCTCCTCCCCCTATAGCAATATCACCTATACATCACCAAACAACACACCAACATCTTTCCCTCACTTCACCCGAACTCTAAAATAAACTCCTCCAACTTGCAACTCCACTCACAAAACAGATTATCAATTCCTCAACAAATAATATCACATTACAACATCAGATTACCAATTCCTTAAACATCACAACTCCACTATTAAACTGCCACCAACACCTGACAACCCATTCCTAGAAAACACCTCAAACATCCAACCTCCTTCTCCTCACCTTTCTCTACCAAACCCAACAATCAACTCCAATCCCCAACAGACCGTACTCCTGAACTACCAAAACTCGAACCGATCACTTTTAGCAACAATCACTGCAACCGCCATCAACCACTTCCTTAAATACGCAAGCACCCTCCTTAATCATGAACAAATAGATTTGCCTCACCACAATTGCCAAATCCTCAATCGCCTGTAGCTTCAACCAGAACCGCCAAAGAAATCAAAACAACAAATCACAAATCAATCACCCAAAACCAACTCGAATAAAATCCTCAACCATCCCCTACAATTTCAACACCTCTATATAAGCTTCTACTTGAACCACAAAAACATCAAACAAACCCATCTATGACCAATCTCCAGCATCGCAACCAACCACTGCAACTCCTCTCACAAACCATCGCAACAAATCGCGGCCCCCTATCAGCAATCGACTTAAATAAGATTTAGAAGTAGCGTAATTTTTTTTAAAATACAATTTCCAATTTTTTCCCTTTCTCCAGTTCGCCCCTTTTCCTTTTTTAACAAAGAATAAAAAAGGGAACTAGGATATGAAAGTTTTGCATATTAGGCTAGTGAGCTTTTTAGGCCGAGTTAAATTAATTTTTTCCCTTTCCTTTTAGTGTAAATTCATTTGTTAAAAAAGATTTAAAAAAATTGTTTTTATTTTTGTTTTATCCTTAAAATAAAATCTTGTTCAATAATTTTTCAGGTTGCAAAAGTAGAAACTCAGAAGGAGAAGAAGTGCTTGCTTAGTAAAAAAAGCCAATGCTCTGCTTTGCTTGCTAAAAAAAATTGTCACTTATAAATAGAATTGCTAATAATTCTACACGTTCTAATATCGTGTTCTTATCACTTATTTTTATTTTCTTGCATTGTTGGTTGCTTGCATTTATTAAGAAATTCCATATATAGTTGCATTGTTAATACACGTATAATTTCTGTTTTGCATTCATTTCGTCTTATTTTCTTCTTTAAGGGCAATACCCAACTTCACATAAGATGGGGGATCTCATCACCCCTTCCTTGGCCCACAAATTGCATATCATAGTATAATTTGACTAATAATAATGGATAGACATTGGACTTAAGGGAGTTATGACCTCATCTAAGGAAAAATTGTACCTTGACAAGTAGATTTATTTTAATAATTTATTTCTTGTAGTCTTGGCTATGGTAGAGCAATAATCTTTTATAAATATTACGGTGATTCGTAAATATTATAGTGATTGTTTCTCTGAAGGTACTTAAAACCTTCGATTGTATTGCTATAGTGATTCGTGGTGCACAAATAACTCATGTCTGTTACCTAACTAAGAACTATTTTGTTGAATTAAGTCAATGTGTGGTTATACTGTTTTGGGTTAGCAGCTACTAAGGACAGATTATTTGTAATCAAGTCCTTGCATTCATTTAGTTGCATTAGTTCATGCATATATAAAAAACTAATAAAAACAAAAAAGTCCAAAAGTTAAAAAAATCACATTTTCCTTAACCTAGTTTTTAAACAAAAATCCAAAAAAATCTTTTCAAAAAGAAAAACATTTTAAAAAAGAAAAAAAAATTAAAAATCCAAAAAAAAATCTTCCTTTTGAAAATAATTTCTTTTTTGGAAAATATTTTTCCTTTAAAAAAGACAAGAAAAAATTTCGCTTCATTTCATTATCTAAACCTTGATTTTCACATCTTTCTCTCCTTGATCTTTTCATGTGCATGAGTGTTTGGACTCATGACACAACGACGAATCATTTAACCTAAACAAACGATCCTCTAAAGATGGCTAATAAAAACTCTACCCGAACTCTCATGGATAGAATCTTTCCCGATGGAATTTCTATTCCTTCTTGTGTCACCTTACCCGTCTGAACGGGTAATCAATTCGAAATTCATTCAAATCATATTGCCATGCTTCCGAAATTTGGCAACTTTGAACACGATGCCCATACATATTCTTAACAAAATTCGAACATGTCCATGCAACCATTAAACTCTAACAATTATATGACGATGGAATCAAACTTAGGTTGATTCCATTTTCCCTTACTAATTATGTAGAAAAATGGTTGTTTAGCTTGCCTTCGAACTCGATCAAAACTTGGGATGAATTCGTTAAAGTCTTCTTAAAAAAGTTCTACCCCTTGGAAAAAACACCCAAAATTCAAAACGAAATTATAAATTTTCATCAATTCAGTGGTGAACCTTTCAGAAAATACTTTGGAAGATTTAAAGAGCTTTTGATAAAATTTCCACATCATAATTTTGAAAAATGGACTCTTTGCCAAATCTTATACGATGGACTTGAAAATAGTGCATGAACCATGCTTTAATTGATGTGCCAAGGCAATTTTCTCGCCCAACATCACGACGATGCTTGGCAATTCCTTGAAAACTTGGCCGAAAAAACATCCCAACGAGAACATTCTAACTAGAAATCCATCTATTCATGTTCGAACGCGCACTCGATAGGATCATCGTCGGCTTTGGAAGCGAAAATTAATGCGATGATCAATAAATTTGACAATGTTTTCACATTCAATCAACTGAACCAAGCTTCCCAAAAATTGTGTTAGAAATGTAACGATCTGAATCACATCGTCGATCAATGCCCTCAATCGTTAGAACAACTCAATGCTTTTAACAAGGTTAAGAATGACCCATTTTCTCCAACGTACGTTCCCGGCTGGAGAAATCATTCTAACTTTGCATGGAAACAAAATAATTCTAATTGGAATTTGCTTCAACCCAATTTTCAAGCATTTTCGAACAATGCTTCGAATACTCCTTTTTAGCCTAACCACTTTCAACAAAATTTTGCGCCTCCTTCTCAAAATCAAGCGCAATAATCTTTTTCTCCCCAAGACGATAAACGAATGACTTCACTTGAGAAAAGTCTTGAAACTTCGGCTAAAGTGACCACTCAAAACCTCCTATCAAATAGCAATTTGCAAAATTTGTTAAACTCATACATGTAAAATAGTCAATCGATTGCTAAACTCGAAATGTAAATGAGTCAATTAGCCACTTTTGTGAGTGAACGTGAACGACGAATGTTCCCAAGTCAGCCAGTTCCGAACCCTAAAATTCAAAACACGATCTCGAATCAAGCTCATGTCTTTAAAGATAGCAATGTGAACCAAATGAGTGCTATCATGACTTTGTGTTCTGGTAAACCAATCGATGATTAAGTTGTCAATCCAAAAGATTTACTGAAAGCTCCTCTTGACACTTCGAAAATGACAAGCGATTCTGAACATAACATCGAGTCAAATATCAAATCAAATTCCAATCCAAATTCTTCTTCTACTCAAGTTAACCGACCTATAGAGTATCGAATTCCATTTCCACATCGACTTCAACCTAAGAAATATTCTGATCAAATGGAAAAGATGTTGGAAATTTTCAAACAAGTCAAATTGAACATCCCTCTCCTTGATATCGTTCAGCAAGTCCCAACTTACGCTAAGTTTCTAAAGGACTTGTGTACTAGAGTTTGACACACTCATGTACCCAAGAAGGTTTTCTTAACTGCTGGTCTTAGCGAAGTTTGTTTCAATCAATTCCCGTAAAATACAAAAATCCTTGATGTCCAACTATCTCGTGCACGATAGGAGGTAAAACGATTGATAAATGCTTATTAGACTTGGATGCGAGTGTCAATTTGATTCCTATTCAATTTACTAGCAACTTGGCTTAGGTGAACTAAAACCAACGAAAGTAACTCTTCAATTTGTCGATCATTCGATAAAGAAACCCATAGGAGAAATCGAGGAATTACTAATCAAAATCGATCAATTCAAATTTCCCGTCGATTTCATCGTCCTAGAGACACAACCTATGAATAATCCGATGAGTCAAATTCAATTGATTTTAGGACGACTTTTCTTTGCCACTTCAAATTCCCTAATCAATGGTCGAAATGGTTCGATGTAAATTTATTTTGGTAACATGACTTTTGGACCTTAACATCTTCAATCTTGAAAATCAATCAAACGAACCACTTGACCAAACGTTGAAAGTTAGCTCCATTCAAAAAAATCTTGACAACGAAACAATTGACCTTAACCACGAAAGCAAGACCGAATACAAACAACTGTTTTAAGACGAACCAAACGAGATCGAAAATGCACTTCTGTTTAAACCGCTCACGAATGAGTTAGAACTTCAACCAAATTCTTTGATTAAGCAACCTCATAGGTTGGAACTCAAACCTCTTCCTGATCCCTTAATTGTGCAACTTAGGTGACGATGAAACGTTTTCTGTCCTAATCTCTTCAAATCTTTCTCTTGATCAAGAAGATCCCTTCTTTCAATTTTGTCGAAAAAAAGAGGCAATTGGATTGTGAATTACTGATATTAAGGGAATTAGTCCTGCTCTTGTTCAACATCGCATCCACTTAGTTGACGAAGCCAAGCCTAAACGCGCAACGAAAGCTTAACCTCAAAATGAAGGATGCGGTTCGAGATGAATTCTTAAACTCCTCGATAACAGAATCATATATCCCATCTCTGATAGTTCGTGGGTTAGCCCAATTCATGTCATGCCTAAAAAGTCCAGACATACCGTTATCACAAACGATACTAACAAACTCATTCCAACTCATGCTCAAAGAGGTTGGCGTGTTTGCATTGATTATCGAAAATTAAATGCTGCAGCATGAAGAGATCATTTCCCTCTTCCTTTCATCAACCAAATTCTTGAACGATTAGTTGGCCACGGATTATATTGTTTTCTTGGGGGGTATTCCGGTTATAACCAAGTTCCAATCGCTCTAGGATATCAAGAAAAAACACCTTTCACGTGTCCTTTCGAAACGATTGCTTACCAACGTAGCCATTCAATCTTAGTAATACCCCTATGACTTTCCAACGATGCATGGTCAGCATCTTTTCCGACATGATCGAACACTTTCTGGAAATGTTTATAGATGATTTTTCCATCTATAGAAACTCTTTTTCATAGTGCTTACACCATCTCGAGATGGTTCTAAGTCGATGCAAAGAAAAACACTTAACGTTAAATTGGGAATAATGTCATTTCATGTTCAAACATGGCATTGTCCTTGGACATGTCATTTCAAACAAAGGCATTGAGGTAGATAAAGCGAAAGTTGACGTAATTGCGAATCTACCTATTCCCAAATCTATCAAGGACGTTTGTTCATTTCTTGGGCACATTGGCTTATATCGACGCTTTGTAAAGGACTTAGCAAAATTGCTCAACCTTTAACTACTATTTTGGGAAAAGATGTTCCTTTCGATTTCAATTCTGATTGTGTCTCGTCTTTCGAACGTCTTAAAATGAACTCATTTCTGCTCTAATCATTTGCTCGCTCAATTGGGATCTTCCTTTTGAAATAATGTGTGATGCTTCTAACTTTGCGGTTAGTGCTATCCTAGGACAACATATTAATAAAATTATTCATGTCATCTATTGGCTAGTATGACTTTAAACGATGCTAAACTCAGTTACATGACCATTGAAAAAGAGCTTTTAGCGGTAGACTTTGGGCTCGAAAAGTTCCGACCTTATTTGATTGGCTCGCTCATTATGGTTTACATTGATCACTCCGGTCTTAGGTGCCTTTTCGCTAGAAAGGATGTTAAGTCTCGTGATCCGTTGGATCCTTTTACTCTAAGAATTTGACCTTACGATCAAAGACAAAAAAGGATCCAACAACGTCGTTACTGATCATCTATCGTGCCTTCCAAACGCACCATCTTCTTTACCGATTAGCGAGAACTTTCCTAATGAATAACTCCTTTCTGTTTCCATCGATCCACGGTATACTGATATAGTGAACTATTTAGTCACTAAGGAAACTCTTTTTTTTTTTTTTTGAAATAAGATAAATAAAAATTTCTTTCCCAAGTGAAATATTTCTATTAGGATGATCCATACTTGTTTAAGTATTGTTCCGACCAAATCATTCAACATTGCATCCCGGATTACGAAATTAAGAGTGTCCTTTCATTTTGTCATGACTAAGCTTGTGGTGGTCATTTTGGTCCTAAGAAAACAGCGGAAAAGGTGCTCTATTGTGGTTTTTACCAGCCTACACTTTTCAAAGATGCATTCGAGTTTTGTAAAACTTTTGATCGCTGCCAAATGTTAGAAAAAATCTCTCAACGAAACATGATGCCTTTGAACCTCATTCTTACGATCGAAATCTTTGACGTTATGGGACTGTTTCCCAACTCTTTTGAAAATTTGTGCATTCTTCTTGCTATTGATTATGTCTCTAAATGGGATTGAATCCATTCCATGTAAAACAAATGACCACAAAATAGTTGTGGAATTCATAAAAGAAAACATCTTCTCAAGGTTGGTAACACCTCGCACGATAATAAGCGATAATGGAACTCATTTCTATAATAGATCATTTGAAACTCTAATGAAGAAATACTCGATAACCCACAAGTTATCCACTCCTTATCATCCTCAAACTTGTGGTCAAGTTGAAGTTTCAATTCGCCAAATCAAGCAAATTTTGGAGAAAGCTGTGAATAAAAATTAAAAGGATTGGTCATAAAAATTGACAGATGCACTTTGGGCTTATAAAACTGCGTATAAAACTAATCCAGGGACGTCTCCTTTTAGGTAGTATGTGGTAAAGCGTGTCATTTACCTACTGAACTTGAACATAAAGCGTTGTGGGTGATTAAGAACATAAATTTTGATCTTGAAAAAGCTGGCGAAAACAGAAAATTGCAACTCAATGAATTAGAGGAGATTAGGAACAACGCATATGAAAATGAGAAAATTTACAAAGAAAGAACAAAAGTTTTTCATGACAAGACAATCCTAAGAAAAACATTTCCGCCAAATCAAAGAGTTCTTTTGTATGACTCTCGACTTTTTTATTTCCTAGGAATTAAAATCAAGGTGGACAGGACCATACGTGGTACGTACTGTTTTTCCACATGGTGCCATAGAAATAGGAAACTCTAGGGATGGATCGATTTTTAAAGTCAATGGTCATTGTTTAGAAGCTTACTTGGAGTTGGCGAGGGATCGAGAAAAGGAGCTCATGATTCTTCATGAGCCACACTACGTCTAGTAAGAAATTTTAACCCTCTCCTGTAAATATGTACATATTTTTCTCCGTTACACTCATTATATCATGCATTGACTGTGGGAACACAATCAAAATCAAGTGTGGGGGTGTCTCATGTTTATTGATTTTTCATGGTTTATTTTTTGCATTTTCTTTCCAAAACAAAACAATTTTTTTTATTTAGCATACCAATTTACTTTTGAAGAAAAACGACATAATAAGTATATGTTTTCGGCTATTAAATTGAAATTTTTGAAAAATTACCTGTCTCAACAAAAATAAAAATAAAAGTTTGATTATAAGTAACTATGGTGTAACTAGCATATAGAAAGGTTTATAGGTGATAATTATGATGTATATCCTAATTGTAATCTTTGTTTAAAAGAGTGGTTGATTTAAAGTAAAGGCGATAACATTTTTGATCTTCTAAGTTAAGTGGTGCTAAGATGATTTTGCATAACTCTCTCTTTTCGAAAAAAAGAAGAAAAAAGATTATAATAACAAGAAAAGCCTAGAGTCATGCGTTCACACGCAAGTATGTACATTTGCCACGCTTTGTACTATAACATCCCCCTACTTGGAGGCCCAAAACTAACGGCTAAGGATGCTGCAGTCATCCATGGTTATTAATCAACAATGACCAAATACGGCGATATTAGACACATTGATGCACAGAAACACAAGAATATGAAAAAAAATTAAACCGCAAACAAATCCATTACAAAATATTCCAAATTGATTACATAATCCTAGTTCGCAGACCATGTTCAGATAACATATAATTATTACAAAATACACCAAGAGTGTATAATAATAGGTAATAAACAAATTTGCCTTTACAATCAAAACACACAGCAGAAATAAAAGAACTCTAAAAACAAGCTTGTCTCCTGCATGTCTTCGGAATCTTTATTCATCTAAAAGAACACCTGGAAACCTTATCTCTCAACCTACTCAAAATCAATTGAGTACCCGAGAGTTTAAGGGAAAAACAAAAACTTCGAGTCAAACAAAAAGCCTGGTATGAATAATAATCTACCACCTCAAACCATTTAGATATCTAGTGAGACCACGCTGCTTAGCGGAACGGGTTTTCCCCTCACTATAATCCTAAAACATTTGTAAAACCATATATTGTGCTCCTGCATCCACAATGGTTAAAACATAGTATTTCAAAAACTTTATGATGATATGCAAAACAAGTAAATCAAATTTGGATTACCCATCTCCATTCATTATGACTACCTGTCTCAATTATAGTTTCTAGGGTCACTATTAACCTGTTAAATGTTTATGGACTATCTGCCCATTTTCGTAATTTTCATGGGATTATTAAGAATCTATTTGTAACTCCAATATCTTTCCTCTTATTCTAGTTTTCATGGGCTAACTAGGAACCTATTGACTATTTGTCAATATCTTAATTTCTTATCTTAGTTTTCATGGGCTGACTAGGAATCTATTGACTAGCTGTCAATATCTTAATTTTTTATCCTAGTTTTCATGGGCTGGTTAGGAACCTATTTACTAACTGTCAATTTCTTAATCCAGATATAGTATTCATGGGCTAACTACAAACCTACTGGCCCCTGCCAGTATCAAATCATAGTTTTCATGGGCTGACTATGAACCTATTGGCCCTTGCCAATATCTTCGGTTATATACAGTTTTCATGGGCTTACTGTAAACCTATTGACCCCTGCCAATATCTTTAATTAAGATTTCAACATTTCGTAAGTTATATTCACTACTGGATCAGCCTAACTGGTTATTCTTCCCTTTCCTAAAGTACCGTTATGGGTTAATTACAGTGTGAATAAATATATGAAGAAGTAATCAAAACAAAAAAATAATACCAACACCTGTGGTTTATTATCTTATATATGTATATGTCCCGTTTAAACCATTTAACCTTTATAATCAATGAAAACTTCTTCATTTCAAAATCCTTTGTTTATTTATGCCATGGTTATTCCTTTAAATTGAGATTGGGTTTATGTTTTGAAATCTTAAAAACATCTCTTTTGAAACCACTGGATGACTTTCGTCGAAAGCAAAAACTTCTTTTCAAAACATAATAAACATACCTTTCGAAGTCCATGATAAATATTCTCTTTTGAAACCGAATTTACCTTTAGATGGTATCAAAACGTCCTTTTAAACATAGTTCGAAACAAATGAAAGTACCCCTTTCGAAAGCATTAGGTTTACTCTTTAAAAACATCATTCGAGTCAAAATGGTTATATATGAAAGTATCTCTTTCGAAACCAATTATAAAATTGTTTGGGGGAAAATTGATGGAGTTGGAACCATATAGTCGAAAGCAGCAGCTTTTAAAAAGTAAAACTTCGAAGGATATAGTCGAAACCCCCTTTCTACTCCATGGCCTTTGAAACCCTCAACCCCTTTCGAAAGCATTTAAGAAGTGGCTTACTTAAGTAAAACAAGGATAACCTTTCGAAAGAATTGTGGCTTTAATATAGTCGAATGGTAGAATAGCTGTAATGACCCTAGATTTTAATTTAATTTAAATTGATAATTAAATGAATTTTTGAATAAAAATTTGTAAAATTTATTATAAATGGAAGTGAGTTTCCCCGAATCCAAATAAATTTGATATAAATCATTTAAATTTAAATATATTGTAAATATTTTATATATGTGAATATATATGTATATAGATATATATGAGTAAATTTGAGTATATATGTGTATATATTGGATTTGAAATAAAATCTTAAAATAAATGATTTTGAAAAAAATAAATAATATATATACTTTGGACACAAGTATAAAAATAAATAAATTGATTTCAAAATTTAGAATTAAAGTCAATTTGAATTTCAAAAATAAAATAATTAGTATTAGAGTTAAATGATAATAGATGTTAAACTGGAAATAAAAATATGTATATATAAGGTAACTATAAAGTAAATAAATTAGATAAGATTTAACAACAAAATTAAATCTAGAAATTCATCTATATTTTATTATGAATATATATAGTTTTATAAATATAAAGTAAGTAAATGAACCTTAACATCATAGTACGAATATTAACAAACAAAAATAATATTAATAAATATTTATATGTAGAAAAGAAAAAATATATAATATGTGATGAAAATTTGATGTTGATAATTAAACTTTGAATAGAAAATAAAAATTTAAAATGTATGTTATAATAAAATACATTTAAGTATTATTTAAAATTAAGTAAGTATAAAACAAATAAAAATAATAAAGAAAGATTTAATAAAAATTAGAAGTTCACTTGTATTTTAAAGTAATAAAAACAAACAAGAAAAAGAAAACAAACAAATACAAATACAAGTATGCAAACAAGTAAGAAAGAAATAAAGACAAGTATATAAATGCAAGCCACTAATATCTCCAGCCAAAATGAAACCAAAACAAATATCTCCATGCTTTGTACAGCTGAAATGGAGTATGGGAAGAAAGTATACATGGTACAAGTAATTAATGCAAGCATGGCCAAACAAAGGAAAGATCACTACCTATTGTACAAAATATTATACCCAGTAAACTTCATTTCTTTATATCTCCTCTTCATTTCATTCTCGTTCATCACAACTGAGGGAATATAAAGTAAGCATCATCTTTAAACTTAAAACCAAACTCAAAAATTTCTTTCAAACTAAAATCCCTAAAACAAAAATGAAAGCCAGAGAAGAAAAGCCTGTGAGCAAATCTGAAGTGATGATCATTTCAAAACTTAAACAAACAACAATCCAATTAAAAGCAAAAAAGAAGATCCAGGAAGATCAAAGATTCAACCTTTTCAACTCAAAAGTTGTTTTCTGTTTGAATTTTATTTCCAGGTGAGCAAACTCTGTTCTTTCCTACTAAGTGAGTAAATCTTTCATTTAAAAACAGTTCTAATTATTTCATGTGATGATCTTATGTGATAAAGTTGTGATATGGGTTGCAGGATTTATTTTATCTGGACATATGAATGAGATTTGTCTGTTTACCTGTGTATTTGTATATATTCACATATTTGCTCTATTATTAGCTACAAACTCATCATCATTATCAAATAAATTCCTATCTTTTTAAAACACTCAATATTAAACTTTGAATTATGAAAAGAAAATGTAAATAACAGTATGATCTTGTTTTTAAAAATAGTTTAAAGTAATTAAATTTAGTAAATAGACTGTAAATATTAAGATTACAGTAAAAATCTAGTTTTGTTAAAAAAATCAATATCAACGATTTCAACTTTGAATTATATAGTCTGATTCTTGTTAATGAATCATGAATTTTAGAATGAATTTGGAAATTTTTCATTGAGTGTTGGCCGAGAATTCGAGAGTTGATCGTTTTTGGGATTTTGGCCAATTGCCATTGAACGGCGACGACTGAATGTTCGAGCTTTGGCACGGAGGTGGTTGGGGTATGGAGAATCACGGAAAAAATATTGTTTGATTTTTCTATTGGCTGTGATGATCGGAATTGGTTGAAGTAGGGTTTGTGGGATGTTTTTGTGGGGTTGACTATCGAAGTGATCTCGGCGTCAATGGAGATTCGAGCTCGATCGCAATGGTGGTGATCGCGACTTGATGATGTGAGGCTACTATGGAAGGAAGGCCGAGGGTTCCAGTCACCTAGATCGTCGGTGATGGGTGATTTTCCATTCGAGTTTGATGTTCCAGTTTTGATCGAAGTACTCGATTTTGATTTGGGTCGAGATAGGCGGAGCTGGGTGGTCGAACCGAAGGTAGAGGTCGTTGGTGACTTGCCGGAAGGAACGTCGATGGTCGGAAGCCAGTTGGGTGAACGTGCACGTGCACGTGGATTCTGATATGTCTGGGTTGTAGCTTGAATGGAGGAAGGAGAAGAAGAAGAAGGCTCGGGTTCGTCTCGAAGAATTCGCGAAATTGACTCGGGGAAATAAATGATATACGAGAACTCGAGGTTGGTCTCGGGATAATTGATGTTTGGCTCGGGTTATTTGAAGTACAGCGGGTTTCAGAAATTTGAAATAAATAATAGCAAAGTTTAAAAGCAATGGAAATTTAAATCGAGATTTCAAGATATATTAACTATGTTTTAGAAGCCAAACTTAATTTTAAACAAGTTTTAAGTCAAGTTTTCAAAGATCTGATTTTCAAATTAAAAATATGTTTTAAAATTGTTTTGGGTTTTGAATAATTATATTGGGATATTTATTAAAAAAATTCTTAAGTGTTTTCAAATAGAAATTGATGATGTGATTAAATAAGTGATTAAGATAAATGGGTTATCTTAAGATTAAAGGATCATTAATTTGAAATTTATTGATAAATACTTAATTAAAAGTTAATTAAGTATTAATTAAGGATTGATTAGTTTATTGAGAGTTAATTAGTTAATAATGAGTAATTTAAGGATAATTACTTAATGATAGTGATTAAAGAATAATTAATCAATTTCTTAATTGATGATCAAAGGGAAATCAATTACTTAAAGATAATTATTTGATTAAGGGTAATTAATTAATAAATGAAGGTGATTAAGGGATGATAATTAATTGAGGAATAATTAAATCAAAGTAATTAATTAAAGATAATTAATTAAATGGTGAATTAAATAATTAAAGGTTAATTATTTAATAATTAAAGGTTGATGAATTATAATTAAAGGTTAATTAATTTATTATAAATGGTTAATTAATAAATGATTAAAGAATAATTAATCAAAATGGTTTATAATTTATTAATAATTAATTAACCAGGATTAGTAATTTATTCATAAGAAATTTATCTGATTTAAATTGATCAGACAATTAACTGACCTTACTTATGAATGTTTGGATTCTATTGGATGATTTGATTGTTTGATATCCCTGATTTGTGATGCTTTGTGATACATCCTGATTTATGATGTGATCTGTAATTTACTTATCTGTGATATATATATATATATATCTGTGATCTGTGAATGAACGATAAGCGTGATAGTTAATACCGCTTATCGACTATATTTCTATATTTGATCTATGATAATTGAAATGATGTTGCACTATTGTGTTAAACCCCTAGACTACACCCATACACACACAAATATGGATTTCACGTGGAAATCGGTTAAGTCATAGATAATTTAAATTTAATATTTTTGAAATTGAAATTTTAATTTCAATTGATTTTGAAATTGGAAATTTGGGTTTAAAGTGAAAAGCTTTTGAAATGGAATTTCAAAGATAAAAGTTATTTTGAATAACTCAATCGAGTTTTGAAAATTTAAATAATTTGATTTAAATTTGAATTCAAGTTTGAAATTGAATTCTATGATTTGAAACTAGGGATTAAAGATGCTGTACAAGTTATATATGGGTTAAACCATTTTAAAGGTTTTGATTTGGGAATTTGAATTTAATTCAAGGGTTTTAATTCGTGTAAATATAACTGGATTTTTCCAAAACGAAAACTACTTGCTTTCAAATAATAATAGCTTTCATTTTAAGAAATTAATTTCTAAATTGTGTTGAAAGATTTCAAGTTTGAAATAAAATCGAAATGTTTTGAAAACTATGAAATGAGTCTTTGATTCAAAGACCGAATGAGTTAATCCAACTTGAAAATAAAATTGTTTTGAAAGGCTATGAATGAATTTTTGGAAACCAGTTTTGAAAGCTATAAGTTAAATCTTGACTTAAAGATTTAACGAGTTAATTCAATTGAAATGGAAATTGTTTTTAAATCCATGAATGGATCTTTGTGAATGGGGTTAACTTTGTGAATTGAATCTTTTTGTTTAAAAGATTGGAAATGGTAATTTGTTTTAACCATTCGAATGAAAAGTTTTGGGTTTTAAGCTGTGATTTAACTGAGACCCCAGTATCCATATGATTTTTTAATTGCGCTCACTATTCGGGTTAGCCGGGAAAAGACATCTGCGTCGTATAACCCATTCTGAATAATGATACGACGTATATGGATAGCATTTGAAGACCGGTGGTGAAGACCGGATACTTTCGAAAACGAAAGGATTACCATTGATTGTCTCTGCATCTGCTGATCCCCAGTATAGAGATTTTATCACCCTTTGTGATGGGAAGTCTAGACGTGATTAGAAAATTATCCGGATTTGCAAGGGCTTCGTAAGAAGTGCCTTCGGTTCTGTTCGAACCCGGAACAGACTTGAATGGTTACATGTCTGACATTACACTTTGAGATATAAAGCCGATTTCTTTCAAATACATTTCTGTTGGTGGCGGAGAATTTATTCTCTTAGCTTAACACCCTTCTCTGAGACGTACGAGCTCAGAGGTTATGTAGTTGAAGGTTATCAGCGATATATTCCCAATTTGGTAATGTGACATGCTGAGTGTTGTTGTGTGATGATCATTGTTTGATCATTTGTGATATGATTATTTGTTTGATCATTTATCTTTGTGATCATTACTTTGATCATCTGTTGACCCAAAGCATGGCTTTGTGCCAAAGCGTAGCTTTGTGGACGATACTTCGTCGAACCTCACACCCCGGAATGGTCAAAACAGGAAAGATGCGGCAAGGTTATTGGGGGTAGCACCCCTTAGGGTATGTACATTCCTTCTGGATAGAGGTGGTATCATGGTATGGAGCCCAGGTACTTAACCTATGTAATTGCTGCAAAATTTATTTCTTTGTGGTTGTTGGTTGACGGGATCCCGGATAAAGGTTGGTTACAACCGGGGGATGACATACTCGTGTCAGTAGTTACCCAATTAGGGGTAACTCGGCCTTGTGTTGGCAGAGATCCGGTTAGGTTCTCGGGACGTCCTTCCAGAGGCGTTTCCATGTGGCAATGGGAAGTTCCTTGGCCTGACCATTTGTTGGAAATCCAAACAAAACAATACGAGCCCTATACGGTTTTAGTTGTATTACCTGCCATGGAATGTGGCGGTAACCTGCTATTGAACATGGTAGCTATAGTAGGCATACGATAATGGTTGTATGTTGGCTAAGATTTATATTCTACTTTCGAAAATGTTTTCCCACTATGCACTAATAGCAATATCAAATCAAATGATTTGTTTTACGTAGTAAGCATCTTTGACTATCATAAGGAGAAATCTCCTTCGATTCTGTGTTTGCATTGTGTGTGTGTGCGGGAGGCCTTATGGTAGTTTCATTTTCCAAAAGCATTGCGAATTGACTTTAAAATTCTCTGCTATTTTGCTTTTAAAAGATAAACTGTTTTTGTTGCTCACACCAGTCCCATGACTGATCCGGAGTTTATTGTTTCTTTCCTAAACTCTGGGTGCTCAAAATTTTCTACACGAGCAGTCTAGAGTTGGGTTTTTCAGATAGTCAGAATTAGTAGATTTTTTGGAGCTAGTTCAGTCTTTGGATATGGACTGCACTTGCTTATCTTTGTGCCTCGTTATTCGAAGTTCGAGCTATTTCTGGATTAGTGCTTTGGAGATGGAGATTATCCGCTGCTGGTGTTATCGTTTTCTTTTCCGCTGCTATTTGTTGTATCATACCTCTGATGTATATTGATATTCATTATATCATTCTGTTGTATCGGATATTGTATCAATGCTGTATGTCAATGTTTTATTCTTTTCTTCCGCTGTGTTGTTATACTTAACAGTGTTATAAGCTCTGGCGACTTGGATTTGAACGGTCGAATCTGCGGCATTCGAGTACGATGTAAAGTATGGATGTCGATTTTCAAGCGGGCAAAATTCGCTTCGTTACAATAGCGGCTAGGTTTCGACTAGGTTGGAACCACTCCTTTTGAAAGTACCGATTTAAAGAAAAAGGTACCCCTTCGAAAGCTATTTGTAATGACCCTCTCGAAAGCATTAGTTTCGACTATGTCGAAGGCTTTAAGTAAAACAAGGCAAGATCTTATCTTTTGAAAACAAAACAGCGTATTGACTCCATCGGAAGCATTCCTTTCGACACCATGGCTTCCGCCTACCTTCTAGTCCAATACGTACCATCTAAGTGTACCTTGTGTATTGGTTTCAACTATGTGGGTTTCGACTAAGTGGGTTTCAAATGGGATAAAGCGGAGTCAATGGAGTCGAAAGATGCTGCTATTTTAGGCGGAACCATCTTTTTTGAATTAAAGGCTGAAACGTAGCAACTTTTAGTAATTACTTTAAACTGTTTGCCTATTTGTAAACCTTTGATTGGTTGCTTTATAACTTTTCAAATACTTTTAAAATTAATACTGTCACATTTAACCAGATCTGAATTAAAGAATATAACATTTAAGCCCTTCCATATAACAAAACCAACATTTGTAGAAAAGTCATTCTTTTAAAATAATTTATTTTCCCTAGCAAATAAATTAGGAAAAATCCCCAAAAATCACAGAAAGTCAATTTCATCGTATGATCAAACATATTAAAATTTCAGACCCAATTTCTTCTTGAAATACTCTAAATAAATTTTAAACCCAATTACATCATATTTTCCACTAAAAATTCATAATAGAATTTTCATATCTTGGAAAATTATGAAAATAAAAACCCATCTCTAAAATCATGTTTTACTTAACGTAAAATTTTTCCATGGCATTCTAAAATCAATAACACTCAGTTTTTACCCTAAAACCGTACGAATTTTGCATATAAATGACTGGTTTAGATCAAGCAATCAATAACTTAACTATATCATCATTCAAAATATCATAGAAACGAAATTAAGCCTTAAATCCAAAATCATATGATAAATAAAAAAAAGGAGATGGAATGAATTATTCTTCATCTTAGATATGATAAGGAATTTGAGATTAGTTGTTGATTAATCCTTCCTAGCTTTGATTTTAGCTTTAGATTGTAATCTTCCTCTTTGATAATGGCTGGCTCCTTAAGGTTTTTGCATTTATTTTTTGTTTTGAGAAAAATGAATATGAATAGACAAGAGTGAGAAGTGTATAGCCATGTGTAATGAAGTGGCTATTTTACTAATATGCCCATGTGTAATTTAATTAGCAAATAACCCAATTAAAGCTCAGTTACTTTATTAATAAGCACGGCCCTATATATGGTTTATTGAAATCTCAATCCCCTTATCATCATTATTCTATTTAATTTATCTAAATAAATTTCGTAAATAATGTTATCAAAAATTAGGGATGTTACAGGCTCCCCCTTAAAGAATTTCGTCCTTGAAATTCAGTAAGGACTAAATACTAAACATAGTAATCATCTGTAACGACTCCTAATAACCATAACAATCATACTAGCCTATCTGACTAGTAGTTATCTATATAAATTTAATATAGACATACCCTCAAAGTAGATCAGGAGAAGTATCTCTAATCCTGTCCTCTGTCTTCCAAGTACATTCCTTCTCGTTGTCGCTCCACTAAACTTTTACCAACTTGACTATCTTGTTCCTTAATCTTTTCTCATCTCTAGCTACAACTTGAATTGGTTGTTTAACAATAGTCAAATTAGGCTCTACCACTAAGTCATCCAATCCTGTCGGAGGAATAGTAGTCTCTGGATCATGCACACACTTACGAAGATGAGACACATGACATACATTATGGACACCTGCCATACTGCTCGACAACTCTACTCTGTATGCGAGCTTTCCAATTCTCTCTATAATCTGGAATGGACCTACATATCTCGAGGCTAACTTCCCTGACCTTCCAAATCGCACCACACCCTTTATAGGTGATACCTTAATGAAAACCTTTTTCCCAATTGAGAATTCTAGGTCTTTATGTTTCTTATCTGTGTAACTCTTCTGTCTAGACTGAGCTTCCTTCATCCTTCCTCTAATTGACTCAATCTTCTTCGACGCCTCTCTAACCAAGTCTGGACGTAAGACTAATCTATCTCCAGTCTCCAACGAACATGCTGGTGATTTGCATTGTCTTCCAAACAAAGTTTCAAACAGCGTCATTCCTATACTAGTCTAATAGCTATTATTATAGGAAAACTCAACCAAATGTAGGTGATCCTCCCAAGATCCACAAAAGTCCAATACACAAGCTCTCAATAGATCCTCGAGCACCTTATTGACTCTCTTTGTCTGCCCATTTGTCTGAGGGTGATATGCGGTACTCATATTTAGCTTGGTATCCATCAGCTCCTGTAGATTCTTCCAGAATTCACTAGTGAATAAAGCATCACTATCACTAACTATACTGCTAGGAACTCCATGCAGTCTACCTATGTCCTTCAGGAACAACTTAGCAAAAACAGGTGTCGTCCTAGTTGACTTAACTGGAATGAAATGGACACTTTTGGTCAATCTGTCCACTATAACCCATATACTTTCATTACCCCTATTTTTCCTTGGCAACCCGTCTATAAAATCCATGGATATTGAATCCCATTTCTAAAATGGAATCTCCAAAGGCTAAAGTAATCCACTCAGTTTCTGATGTTCAGCTTTCACTTGTTAACAGTTTGCACAATGCCTAACCCACTAGCCAACATCCTTTTTCATGCCTTCCCAATAGAAGCTCCTCTTTATATCCCGATACATCTTGGTTCCTCCAGGATGAATCGTAAACTTGGACCAGTGACATTCTCCAAGAACTTCTTCCTTCAAGTCCTTAATATTCAGAACACACAACCGTCTCTTCTTTCTCAACCATCCTCTCTGGTCAAGGCTAAAATCCTTTAGATCATCAATCTCATTTCCAACCTCAAGTCTTATGATCCTCTCAGCTAATATTGATCCTCCTTCTACTTAGAAGCAATTCTCTCAGTCAATACTGATCGAACTTCTAAACAAGACAACCAGACGATACCCTGACTACAACTAGCAGTCGATCTTGACTGCATACCACAACTAGCCAAAGCTTCCAAATCTTTCCATTCCGCAAACATAGCTAACACCACATTTTGATGTTTTCCTAAGTGCATCCGCTACCTTATTACCTTTCCCTGGTGTATACTCTATACGAAAATCATAAGCGGCCAAAAACTCCAGCCACCTTCGTTGTCTCATATTCAACTCCTTCTGAGAGAATAATTATAGTAAAGACTTATGAACGGTATAAAGCTCAAATCTCTCCCCTAAGAGATAATGTCTCCAAATCTTCAATGCGAAGATCACTGCTGCCAACTTCAAATCATGAGTATGATATCTCACTTCATGCGATCTAAGTTGTTGTGAAGCGTAGGTAACAATTTTACCCTTCTACATCAACACTGCTCCCAATCCAGTTCCACATGCATCAGTATATACCATCGACCCTTGGTTTCCGTCTGAAACCACTGACACTGGTGCATTGGTCAACAAATGCTTTAACATAAGGAATGCTTCCTCACATTTTTCGAACCAGACAAACTTTACCTCCTTCCTGGTTAACTTAGTCAAAGGTGCTGCTATCCACGAGAAATCCATAATGAATCTCCGGTAGTAGCCAGTGAGTCCAAGAAAACTTCTGATTTAGTCACCGTCTCTGGTCTCTTCTAATTATTCACAACTTCGATCTTATCCAGATCGACTGACAATTCTTTCTCCGAAACCATGTGACCAAGAAACTTAACCTCTTTCTTTTAAAAATGACCCTTGCTAAACTTCGCCTTTAGCTGATTCTGCCTCAGTGTCTCAAGCACCACTCTAAGATGAACTTCATGCTCTCTCATCCTTAGTGTATATTAAAATGTCATCTATAAACACTAGTTCAAACCTATCCAAGTACTCTTGGAAACTCGGTTAATCAAATCCATGAAGAAAATAGGTGCATTAGTTAATCCAAATGGCATCACCAACCACTCATATGAACCATACATAGTTTGAAATGCTGTCAAAGGAATACTGTCCTTCGTCATTCTTAACCGATGGAAACTTGTCGCTAAATCCAACTAGGATAACACTCTAGCTCCATTCAACTGATCGAACAGATCATCTATTCTGGGCAAAGGATACTTATTCTTAATTGTCCTTTCGTTTAACGTACGATAGTCGATGCACATCCTTACGACCCATCCGGTTTCTTCACGATCACCATGGCCGCTCCCTGAGGCGAACTGCTTGGTCTAATAAAATTCCTTCCTTCAAGATCCACTAGTTGCACCTTCAATTCCTTCATCTCGGTCAGTGTCATCCTGCTAGGTAGTCTACTCACATGTTCAGCTCCGGGTACTAGATCTATTCTAAATTCAACAGCCCTTTTAGGTGGTAGTCCTGTGACTGGCTTAAAGACGTCTGCAAACTCTCTTGCTACCCGAACCTGACTTAACTCCTCTCCTATCTACATAGTACTGAACAAAGTACTAATACTCCAGTCAGAATTCTCTACTTAGAATATTACTTGGTTATGACTATCAGGGTGTCTCAGTGATATCTCTCTATTCTGGCAAAATATTCTAGCCTCGTACCTACCCAACCAATCCATACCCAAAATGATCCTGAACCCTACAAAATCAATAACATACAAACTGCATGCAAACTTATGACCTAACAAATCAAGTTCTAATTGGTCACATCTTAACCCTAGAATTGTATACCCTCCTATTGGATTCGCAACCCTTAAGGAAGTAACAAGGTAGGTGGTTTCTAAACGTAATCTATCAACAAAACACTGAGATATAAATGAATGTGATGCACCGGTATCAAAAACTACTCTAACTGAAATACTCTGAATCAAAAGCGTACCTTCCATCACAGTCTTTCCCTTATCTGTTGTAGTAGGCCTAGCTGGTCCAATAGCAAAGACCTTTTCTTCATCCTCCCTGATTGGTTCTAGGCACTGATTCTTATAATGCCCAACTTAATCACGGTTGAAGCACTTCATATTCTTCTTATTCGCAGCTTTCTTCTCATTTCCTGACCGACACTCATTTGTAAAGTGAACCTTCTTGTCACAATTATCGCAAACTATCTCAGCCTTTGACTTTTTTGCAACATCTCCCTTCTAGGCTCCCTTCTTCTTAAAGAACTTTCTCTTCTTCCCTTAAGAACCCTGAGTTTCCACTAACTTCTCTTTAGCATGATCAGCAAGTAACTCCTCCTGGCGAATGGCCATCTCCACCACCGCATTACAAGGATCACGGACATGTGTCATGGTTGCTCTAGCAAGCTTGGGCCTCAATCAACGAATGAACCTCTCATTCTAGTAGCATATCCATATCGAGACAGCTCTTCAAACTTAGTAGCATACTCGACTACTGACATCTCTCCCTGAACTAAATCCATAAACTTCCTCATCAGCTCTGACTTAGCAAACTCAAATACAAACTTCTGCTCAAATCATGTTTTAAAATCAGCCCAAGTCAACTGATGTTCTACTCTGGCAGTGACACTATTCCACCAGTGTAGCGGTGACCCCTGCAGCTGTCTAGAGGCCAACCTTAACTTTTTCCCATCATTCAGACCCAAATGAGTAAATATACGCTCACAATGCAACAACCACTTCTCAACCTTTATGGCACTCTCTGTTCCCAAGAATGGCTTTCCACCTTAACTGGTGTAATATCTACTCAACAAAGCATAATTATTCCCAACTAGATCCACAGGATTAGCTCCTCCTATGTTTCCAACAACACTAGAAGTAGCTCCTGCTTGCATCAAACCAACAAAGAACTGATACATTGCCCCCACATCTACTGGTGATTTCCAACACTCACATTGGCATCAGCATTTTGATTACTAGCATTAGCCGGTTGACCCGGGTTCCTTCTTGTAATGGGTCAAGCATTTCCATTAGCTGTGGTGTTTCCTCCACCGAGATTTCCTCTTCCATTTCCTACATCCATATCTCCTTTCTCGTAAATCTACATACAAGCTTTAGTAAGATACAGAAGAACGGTCTAAGAGAGCAAGGAATACGCACTTATATATATAACTATATATATCAAATACAAGTACGTTGCTATAGCATTAACCCAAACCTCGATCTTATTATCTGATTTATTAGATTATGTTTGGAAAATCATTTAGGTTTTAGTTTCTTTTATAGTTTCATAAACCTATGCTCTAATACCAACTTGTAACATCCTCCTACTTGGAGGCCCAAAAATAACGGCTACGGATGCTGCAGTCATCCAAAACTAACGGCGATATTAGATACATTGATACACAGAAACACAAGAATATGAAGAAAAAAAATTAAAAAGCAAAAAAAATCCACATTCTATTTCAAAAATATTCGAAATTGATTACATAATCCCATTTCGCAGATCATATTCAGATAACATATAATTATTACAAAATACGCCAAGAGCGATATATGAAGACGCCCCATTGGTTGATCTGAGTATATAATAATAGGGCAATAAAACAAATTTGCCTTTACAATCAAAACACACAGCGGAAATAAAAGAACTCTAAAAAACAAGCTTGCCTCCTGCACGTCTTCGGAAGCTTTATTCGTCTAAAAGAACACCTGGATACCTTAGCTCTCAACCTACTCAAAATCAATTGAGTACCCAAGAGTTTAAGGGGAAAACAAAAACTTCGAGTCAGACAAAAAGCCTGGTATGAATAATAATCTACCATCTTAAACCATTTAGATATCTAGTGAAACCATGCCACTTAGCGAAACAGGTTTTCCCCTCACTAGAATCCTAAAACATTTATAAAACCATATACTGTGCTCCTACATGCACAATGGTTAAAACATAGTATTTCAAAAACATTATGACGATATGCAAAACAAGTAAATCAAATTTGGATTACCCATCTCCATTCATTTTGAATATTATAGTTTCTAAGGTCACTATTAACCTACTAAATGTTTATGGACTATCAGTATGTTTTAATAGTTTTCATCGGATTACCAAGAACCTATTGGTAACTCCAATATCTTTTCTCTTATCCTAGCTTTCACGGGCTAACTAGGAACATATTGACTATCTGTCAATATCTTAATTTCTTATCCTAGTTTTCATAGACTGACTAGGAACCTATTGGCTAACTATCAATATCTTAATCCGGATATAGTTTCATGGGCAAACTACAAACCTATTGGCCCCTTCTAGTATCAAATCAAAGTTTTCATGGGTTGACTATGAACCTATTGGCCTCTGTCAATATCTTCGGTTATATACAGTTTTCATGGGCTTACTGTAAACCTATTGACCCCTGCCAATATCTTTAATTAAGATTTCAACATTTCGTAAGTTATATTCACTACTGGATCATCCTAACTGGTTATTCTTCCCTTTCCTAAAGTACTGTTATGGGTTAATTATAGTGTGAATAAATATATGAAGAAGTAATCAAAACAAAAAAATAATACCAACACCTGTGGTTTATTATCTTATATATGTATATGTCCTGTTTAAACCATTTAACCTTTATAATCAATGAAAACTTCTTCATTTCAAAACCCTTTGTTTATTTATGTCATGGTTATTCCTTTAAATTCAGATTGGGTTTATATTTTGAAATCTTAAAAACATCTCTTTCGAAAACTATGGATGACCTCCGTTGATAGCAAAAACTTCTTTTCAGAACATAATAAACATACCTTTCGAAGCCCTTGATAAATATTCTCTTTCGAAACCAAATATACCTTTCGATGGTATCAAAACGTCCTTTTAAACATAGCTTCGAAACAAATGAAAGTACCCCTTTTGAAAGCATTGTGTTTACTCTTTAAAAACATCATTTGGGTTAAAATGGTTATATATGAAAGTATCTCTCTCGAAACCAATTACAAAATTGTTTGGGGGAAAAATTGATGGTGTCGGAATAATCTAGTCGAAAGCAACAACTTTTAAAAAGTAAAACTTTGAAGGATATCGTCGAAACCCACTTTCAACTCCATGGCCTTCGAAACCCTCAACCCTTTTCGAAAGCGTTTAGGAAGTGGTTTACTTAAGTAAAACAAGGATAACCTTTCGAAAGCATTGCTGGTTTCAATATAGTCGAAAGGTAGAATAGCGGCTAGGTTTTGACTAGGTCGAAACCACTCCTTTCGGAAGTACTGATTTAAAGAAAAAGGTACCCCTTCGAAAGCTATTTATAAATACCCTTTCGAAAGCACGAGTTTCGACTATGTCGGAGGCTTTAAGTAAAACAAGCAAGATCTTTTCTTTCGAAAACAAAACAGGGTTTCGACCCTATCAGAAGCATTTCTTTCAACACCATGGCTTCCACCTTCCTTCCAATCCACTATGTACAATCTAAATGATACCTTGTATATTAATTTTGACTATGTGGGTTTCGACTGGGATGTAGTAGAGTCAATGGAGTCGAAAGGTGCTGCTATTTTAGGCGGAACCATCTTTTCTGAATTAAAGGCTGAAACGTAGCGACTTTTAGTAATTACTTTATAACCGCTTGCCTATTTGTAAACCTTTGATTGGTTGCCTTATAACTTTTCATATACTTTTAAAATTAAAACAGCCGCATTTAACCAGATCTGAATTAAAGAATATAACGTTTAATCCCTTCCATATAGTAAAACCAACATTTGTAGAAAAGTCCTTTTAAATAATTTATTTTCCCTAGTAAATAAATTAGGAAAATCCCCAAAAATCACAGAAATTCAATTTCATCATATGATCAAACTTATCAAAATTTCAGACTCAATTTCTTCTTGAAATACTCTAAATAAATAATAAACCCAATTACATCATATTTTCCATTAAAAAATCATAATAAAATTTTCATATCTTGGAAAATTTTGAAAATAAAACCAATCTCTAAAATCATGTTTTACTTAACGTAAAATTTTTCCATGGCATTCTAAAATCAATAACACTCGGTTTTTATCCTAAAACAGTACGAATTTTGCATATAAATGACTTGTTTAAATCAAGCAATCAATAAGTTAAGCATATCATCGTTCAAAATATCAGAGAAATGAAATTAAGCCTTAAATACAAAATCATATGATAAATAAAAAAATGAGATGGAATGAATTATTATTCACTTAGATATGATAAGGAATTTAAAATTTGTTGTTGATTAATCCTTCATATCTTTGATCATTAGTTTAGATTGTAATCTTCCTCTTTGATAATGGCCGGCCCCTTAGGGTTTTTGCGTTTGTTTTTGTTTTGAGAAAAATGAACGTGAATAGACAAGAATGAGAAGTGTATAGCCGTGTATAATGAAGTGGCTATTCTACTAATATGCCCATATGTAATTTAATTCGCTGATAACCTAATTAAAGCCCATTTAATTTATTAATAAGCATGGTCCTATATATGGTTTATTGAAATCTCAGTCCCCTTATCATCATTATTCTATTTAATTTATCTAATTAAATTTTCTAAATAATGTTATAAAAAATTAGGGATGTTGCATGTACCCTTCTCACATAAGCCAGAAGGGCATTGCATGATAATAAACACCTAAAGTCATATGTTCATACTTAAGTATGTACACTCATCACGCTCTGTATTCTTCTCACGTAAGCCCGAAAGGCAATACATAGTTGGTATATCTGGCCTCAGTATATCTGAGTTAGGTGTGTAAACAATAATAATGTTAATATTTTTCAAAATAGAGAGAGCAAGCAATTGAAACCCAAGCTCTCTCTTCAGTTAATTGGTTTGACTTGTTATTCAAAAGAAATTAAAATGCCACTTTATAAACTTTGATAATGAACTAAAGGATTCATTTCATAGTTGCACTATTTTATCAACTGAAACAACTAGCCAAACTAGAGTCCAATTGTGATGATAACTTAATT
The DNA here is from genome assembly GCA_030737815.1 of Allium fistulosum. Classification (NCBI taxonomy): domain Eukaryota; kingdom Viridiplantae; phylum Streptophyta; class Magnoliopsida; order Asparagales; family Amaryllidaceae; genus Allium; species Allium fistulosum. The sequence continues at coordinate 1,032,601,369 of CM060905.1, forward strand.
TTTGTTAGAAGTTTTGATAAGTAAAAAAGACTAAAATTTCTTAATAATAACCAAGACTTATATCTAACTTACTCAGGTCAATTTAAAAGTAAATTCTTTATTTGTAAATATTTTTGAAAACTTGCTTCATGTAGTTGCATTAGAATTTGCATATCGCATTTGGATTTTTTGGGTAGTATCCGCTGAAAACCCTCATGAGACAACACTCGTCCTACTAGGGACACCTAGATGTTTAACGGCTTGTTGAATACGCTCAATGCAATCGTGTTTCCTATGAAAATGAATATATCCTAGTTTTATTTTATTCGAGGATGAATAAAATGGTAAGTGTGGAGGTATTTGATGTACATGTAAAAACATATATTTTTACTCCTGTATTTAATCTTCTTTTATTAAAATAACGGCATATTAGGGTGGTTTTACACATTTAAACCAAAATTCAAAGAGATTTTCAAATCATCATTCATGTATCTACATGTGGGCAAAATGGTAGTTTTTGTGTGTAAATTAATTTGAAAAAAAATTACTTGCACATTTTATTTTATTTTATAGGAATTTGCAGTGCAAATATGAAGAGTCTTCATGTATGTATGCATGCACATATGTTGAAAGCAAAAGTAGAATGGAAACAAAAGAATTCACGTAAGATGGAGGAGCCCACCTACTCACTAACTAATGGACTATAATTAAAATCAAAAGCATATGTCAATGGAGGATTAGTTAAGTGCTAATGATGATTTGAAGGCTACACAATCTCAAGAGAATTTTTGGTAGTCCCCTAAAAATGGAATTAGAGTTTTAGGCATGTATAAATACCCCCTTATGTTTATGTAATAAATCTTCTTCTTCTCTTTTTAATGAATTGAGTTGTAATCAAAAATTAATAAATGCTTCTCTTTAATGGCTTCTTAGCCATCTTCTTTTTATGCAACTTTCTTTCTATGTATTTTTTAAATTTTATTTCATGTTAGTAGATTAGATTTATTTTCATGCAAGTAGCTTAGTTTTATTTTATGCAAGTTAGTTAGCTCTTGTTTTCTTTAATTAGATTTTGTTTCTTTTTTTATTGAAATTAATTTATGTTAATATGTACTCAAATTTGAGAAGCTAAACCTCTTCAATTTAGTGGTAATGAAGCTCTCGTGAATCATATAAAATTAACATAAGGATTTCATTTTTGATCTCTCTTTTGTGCTTAATGGAAATTTTGATGTTTATGGAATTTTGTTGTTTAATATTGAATTTGATAGCCTATGTTGTTCATAACAAATAGGCTATATTTAATTAAGCATAAACACAAGTTTCTATTTCATCTGAATATGATTTTGGTAATGAAAGTGAAACTAGAATCAAAATTTGATGCTCTATATTACTAACTCATAGTAAATAGATCATGCTTAAAATAGATTTTATTTTTAGTTTCATGCCAATTTCACGAGAGTTGATAAGTGAGTTAGACGATGTGTTAGAGTTTGATGTTTTAAATGTGTTAGTTAATAACACAATTAGGCCATACTTATAATAAATACATCCGTTAATTCCATAAATGATTAAAAAGAGAGATTATAAATTTATTATGTGTTGATTTGTTTGAACATGAGAGTGGATTTGCCTCTAAATTGCCTTTTAATCTCATAGTTTTATTCACTTTTGTTCTAGTCTATTTTCCGCAATTTTCTTAGTTTAAAACAATTTCAAAACCTTAGGCTAATTTGATTGGGTAATTTTAGAATTTTTGCTTTCTCAGTGGATCGACCCGTACTCGCATACATACTATGATTGTACGCCATGTGCTTGCGGTTTTATTACGATATATTTCCGACGGTATTCCAATTGATGGAATTTTCTATCGATGAACATAGAGCGTGTGAGGTATCATATATGTACACAAATATTAGAACAATTTTCCCGATGTGGGACTAATACTGTTGTTCCCATCTTCAATAACAATCTAGCTCAACAATCCACCACTATATTGTTTTATTGACGATCAGTTTTATATTAGCTTAAGATTACGCATCATATATGGTATCTATTCAATTAAACCACATATTAGTGTAAATATCTCAAGACCTTAAAGAAGTGTCGGGCGATCTTAACTTAAACGAGTCTCCTTTGACTTATAAAGTCGGAAAAATTACACACGTAACTTTATTTTACCAATAAATTTCCCTCCCTATAAGTACCGTTATGGCCATGTGCTCCATCCCGGCTTAATCAACTCTTACAAGAGTAAACTCAATGAACTCTTGCTTAGAAACTGCACCACTTCCAAGTTCAAAGGTAAGGTTCTATCCCTTTTAATGTCTCTGTTACCAGACAACCTAGATCTCTACTAAGCGTTTTCAACTCAACCTCTTCATATCTGTAATAGTGTGCACTAAATTTACTTTGTGTCTTCGAATCATATGATGGGTTGTTATTATCCATTAAACCTTAAAATTAAGTTAGTTAATATTAAGGTGGGGTTACCACTATCATTGATTATTCATAAGACAGGGTTTAAGGCTCATTCATACAGATGTGGAGCTTACCATTTCTCTAGTCATGGCTTTTGTGAATAGGTTCGCCAAATTATTACTAGCCTTACATATACAATGGTAATTGTTCCATTATTTATTATCTGTCTTACATACTCATGTCTGAGGGTTATATGTCTCAACTTTCCATTGTATACATTATTATATGCTCTAGACATAGTTGCCTTGACTATCACAATGTAAAGCTACCACTGGCATCGGTTTCGGCCATAACTTCATATCCAGTAACATATTCCATAACCATTCATACTCTTTTCCAATGCCCACAAGTGCTATGAAAACAGATTCCATAGTAGAGTGTGTAATACATGTTTGTTTCTTTGATGCCCATGAAACAACACCTCCTCCTAATGTGAAAATCCAACCCGAAGTTGATTTATTATCGTCAGCACCACTTATCCAACTTGCATCAATATAACCCTCTAATATGCTTGAAAATCCATTAAAAAAGAGCCCTAGAATTTTGGTCTTTTTAAGATAGCCAAGGAGTCTTTCAATTGCTTTCCAATGTTGTATTCCAGGGTTGTTGGTATATCACGCAAGTTTGCATACCGCATATGCTCTATCAGGTCTTGTACAATGCATAGCATACAATATACTTCCAATGGTGCTAGCGTACTCAAGCTGAGCGAAGTCCCTTCCCTCATTTTTACTTATATTGATACTTGAATATATTAGGGTATTTGAATCCCTGAATTTTAGGTTCCCAAATTTCTTAAGCATTTTTTCAATATAATACGATTGACTTAGTGCATAATTTCCACCAGTTTTGTTAACTTTTATCCCCAGTATTGTGTCGCTTCATTTAAGTCTTTCATTTGAATCACTAGGATAAATATTCTTTGGCATTATTTATGCCTTCGATATTTGTGCTAAATCTCAACACATCATCAACATATAGACAAATGACAACCCCATATTCTTTGGTGAAATTAGAGTAAATAGATTTGTCTGCACTATTGTATTTGAATCCATATTCTAAAACCGTCGATTCGAATTTTCATGCCCTTGTTTAGATGCTTGCTTCAGTCCGTACAGTAACTTGTTAATCTGCAAACCTTATTTTCATTATCAAGAAGTATACACCCTTAAGGTTTCACCATGTAGACTTCTTCGTTAAGTTCACCATTTAAGATGGCTATTTTCATGTCCATTTGATGGATATGCAACTAATAGATTGACATTAAAACTATCAATACTCGAACGGATGTGATTCTTGCCATAGGAGCATATGTATCGAAGATTGCTTTTTTTCTTCTAAATCTCTTGGCTACCAATCTATCCTTAAAGGTTTGTACACTGCCATCATAATTATGTTTTCTTCTAAACACCCATTTGGAGCCGATTGTCTTTGATCCTGGAGGTAAGTCTGTTAATTCCCACATATTGTTTGACAAAATTGAATCCATATTATCATTGATTGCCACTTTCCAAAAGGCAGAATCTCTATATGCTAAAGCCTCTTTATGAGTTTTTGGATCATCTTCTATATTTAGCACTATAGTATCTTATTAAGAACTTTAGTTCTAGTTCCTTCCACAAGAAATGCTACAGCTTGAGAAGATACGAAATTTGGGCCAAATTTTTTCTCTTTTCTAATTATCTATGTCCTCATTTATGTTTGTTCTTATATCACCTTCCTTTTATTGTTAGTAGAATGTGTTGGAATATCTATTGGTATTTGAATGATATTGGGGCTTGGTTACTGAACTGTAGTTGAATCGGTTTTGAATTTATTTTCCATAAACTTGACATCTCATGATTCAATAATCATGTTGAGGATAAGTCTAACAATCTATATGCTTTAGAGTTTTTAGCATGTCCTACGAATATACTTTTCAACGCTCTTGAACCTAGTTTAGTCTTTTTTGGATCAGTCATGCTATAGAAGTTAATACACCCCCACACCTTTAGGTGTCTTAGATTTGGTTTTCAACCATTTCATAGTTCGTAAGGAGAGACTATAGTTTTCCTTGAGGTGATTCTATCATGTAAATGACATGCAAAGAGTAATACTTCACTCCATAAGTTAAGTAATAATTTAGCATTTAACAACATAGAATTCACCATATCAACCAAAGTTCTGTTTTCCTTTCAGCAAAGCCATTTTGTTGTGGTGTGTAAGAAGCCATGTGTTGATAAATAATTCCATGTTCTTCACAGAAGTTAGAAAATTAGATGAAGAAATCTTCTCTTTCTCTATCACTTCATAAGACCTTTAGTTTCCCACATTTCTGCTTTTCAACTTGTGTTTTATAGCGTTTAAACATATCAAAGGCTTCATCCTTATTTCTAAGCAAATATACACATGTGTATTTAGAGAAATCATCAATAAAGGTAATGAAGTACCTCTTTCAACCTCTGGTTAAAGCTCTATTTAATTCCAATATATCAGAGTGAACTAAATTCAAGAGTTTTGAATTTCTTTCAACACTTGGAAAAGGTATCTTAGCAATCTTGGCTTGTATACATATTTTGCATTTATCATGCTCATTATTTGTAACAGAAATAATACCATGTTTAGACATATATTTCATGGATTTATAGTTTAAATGTCCAAAACGTGCACGCCATAAAGATAAAGAATCAACATTATAAGCAGAATGTTCCTTTATTTCATTAATATTAAGTTTGAACATCCTATCACAAGCATAACCTTTACACACAAATACACCATTTTTGGACAGAATTAAATTATCAGCCTTCAAGACTGATTTGACACTGCTTTTGCATAAGATCGATGTAGAGACCAGGTTCTTCTTTATATCAAGAACATGGAGCACATTACTGAGAGTGATCGTCTTGTTGGAAATGAACTGAATCTTCATGTTTCCTTTTCCTAGAACTCTTGCACCATTTTTGTTTCCCATAAGAACTTCTTGTTGATCTGCAACCTCCTTATAAGTTTTGAAATGATCTCTATTGTTGCAAGCATGAACCATTGCACCGGAATCAAACCACAAGTTTGAAGTTTTTTCTAACATCCTCCATTTAGAAGCCCAAAACTAACGGTTATGGATGCTGTAGTCATCTATAGTTATTAATCCTCGGTGACCAAATACAATAATATTAATTACATTGATATATCAGAAACACATGGATATGAAAAATTTTAAAATTTCAAAATAACATTCATATTCCATTCCAAAAACCTTTTCAACATTCTTTACAAAATCCCACAATGTAACCACGTTCTGATAAATATATTTACTACAACAAACTCTAAGAGTGACATATGAAGATGCCACCTTGGTGATCAAAGTATATAATAGGCAATTAACAACTTTGTCTTAACAAAACAACATAGCGGAATCATATGAGAGAGAGCTCAAATAACTACATGCCTCCTGCACGACTTCGTAAGCTTATTCATCTTAAGAGGTACCTGAAAACCTCAAATCTCAAGCTACTCAAAATCAATTGAGTACCCAAGAGTTTAAGGGGAAAACATAAACTTCGAGTCAGACATAAAGCCTAGTATGAATAATAATCTACCATCTTAAATCATTTAGATATCTAGTGAGACCACACCGCTTAGCGGAACAGGTTTCCCCTTACTAGTATCTTAAAAACCTTTATAAACCATTTTCTATGCTCCTACAACCACAATGGTTAAATCAATTCAAAACATTATTATGTGATGATATGTAAAACAATTGAATCAATTCTGGATTACCCATCCCCATTCATTTTGACTATCTGTTATAATTATAGTTTCTAGGATTACTATTAACCTAATAGTTTTTATGGGCTGACTAATAACCGGTTAAATATTTATGAACTCCCTGTCCACTTATATAGTTTTCATGGGATCACTATGCATGTATTGGTAACTCTAATATCATTTCTTTTATCCTATTTTTCATGGACTGACTAGGAATCTATTGATTAACTATCAATATCTTTCTTTTACCCTAGTTTTCATGAGCTAACTAGGAAGTAGGAACCTATTGACTATCTGTCAATATTTCATTTTCTTATCCCGATATAGGTTTTCTTGGGCTAACTATAAACCTGTCTAACTGACATCTTCAATTATACATAGTTTTCATGGGCTAACTATGAACCTATTGGCCCTTGCTAATATCTTTCCCCTTACACAGTTTTCTTAGGCTTATTGTGAAGCTATTGGCCTCTGCCAATATCTTTAATTTATATTCACTACTAGGTCAATTTAACTGGTTATTTTGCCCTTTCCCAAAGTACGGGTTTGGGTTCATTACAAAGTTAATATATAAATATATTGAGAAGTAAACAATATGACTTGCTTAATTCTTTTAACTCATCTATATAAGTCTAATATAGACATACCCTCAAAGCAGATCAGGATAAGTATCTCGAATCCTGTCCTCTGTCTTCCAAGTGCAGTCCTTCTCATTATCACTCAACTGAACTTTCACCAACTTGACTGTCTTGGATCTCAATCTTTTCCCATCCTTTGCTATAACCAGAACTAGTTGTCTAATAACTGTCAAATTAGGCTCTACTACCAACTGATCCAATCCTGTTGGAGAAACAGTGGTTTCTGGATCATGCACATACTTACGGAGATGAGATATATGGAATACATTATGGACACCTGCCATATTGCTCGGCAACTCTACTCTGTATGCGAGCTTTTCAATCCTCTCTATAATTGGAATTGATCAACATATTTCGGTGCCAGCTTCCCTAACTTTCTGAATTGTATCACTTCCTTTATCGGTGACACCTTAATAAAAACCTTGTCTCCAACTGAGAACTCTAGGTTTTTACGCCTTTTATCTGTGTAACTCTTCTGTCTAGATTGAGCTTCCTTCATCTGTTTTTGGATCAACTCAATCTTCTCTAATGCCTCTCAAACTAAATCTGGACCTAAGACTAATCTGTCTACAGTCTCTAACCAACTGATGGCGATTTGCATGGCCTTCCATACAAAGCTTCAAAGGGTGCCATTTCTATACTAGTTTGATAACTCTTACTATATGAAAACTCGATCAAATGTAGATTATCTTCCCAAGATCCACCTAAATCTAATACACAAGCTCTCAACAAACCTTCGAGTATTTTATTGACTCTCTCAGTCTGCCCACCGTCTATGGCTGATATGTTGCACTCATCTTGAGCTTGGTATCTAATACTCTCTCAAAATTTGCTAGTGAATAATGCATCTCTATCGCTGACTGTGCTACTAGGAATCGCATGAAGTCTAACTACGTTCTTCACGAACAACTTCGCTAAAACATGTGCCGTTCTGGTTGACTTGACTGGAATGAAATGGGCGCTCTTAGTCAACCTGTCTACTATGACCCATATGCCTTCATTCCCCCATTCGACCTTGACAATCCGTCAATGAAATCCATGGATATAGAATCCCATTTCCAAACTAGAATCTCTAAAGGCTGAAGCAACCCGCTCGGCTTCTGGTGTTCGGCTTTCACTTATTGACAGTTGGCACACTGCCTAACCTACAAGCTAACATCCCTTTTCATGCCTTCCCAATAGAAGCTCCTCTTTATATCTTGATAATCTTCATTCCCCCAGGATGAATCGAAAACTTGGATCATTGACATTCTCCTAGAACTTCTCTTCTTAAGTTCTTTACACTCGGAACACATAAGTCTCCCTTCTTCCTCAACCATCCTCTCTGATCAATGCCAAAATCTTTAAGATCATCAATCTCGGATCCCACCTTGAGTCTTTTAATATTCTTAGCTAATTCTGGTCCTCTTCTATTTAAAAGCTATCCTTTCAATCATCACTGGTCGCACTTCTAAATAGGCCAACATAGCAGTACTTTGACTAGAACTATCAGTCGACCTTGACTTTATACTACACATAGTCAAAGCTTCCAAATCTTTCCATTATGCCAACATAACCAACACCGTATTCTGATATTTCCTTCTAAGAGAAGCCGCTACCTTATTTCCTTTTCCGAGAGTATATTCTATACCAAAATCATAAGCTGCCAAAAATTTTAGCCACCTCTACTATCGCATGTTCAACTCCTTCTGAGAGAATAAATATCTTAAGGATTTATAATCAGTGTATAGCTCAAATCTCTCCCCTAAGAGATAATGTATCCAAATCTTCAATGCGAAGATCGCCGCAGCTAACTCCAAATCATGAGTAGGGTATCTCACCTCATGCGGTATAAGTTGTCGAGAAGCATAAGCAATGACTTTATCTTTCTACATCAATACAGCTCCCAATCTTGATCCACAAGCATCAGTGTACACCACCAACCCTTGGTTTCCATCTGGAACTACTAGCACGGGTGCATTGGTCAACATATGCTTTAACTTAAGAAACTCTTCCTCACATTTCTTGAACCAAATGAACTTTGCATCCTTCCTGGTAATCTTAGTTAAAGGTGCTGCTATTCGCGAAAAACCCCTAATGAATCCCCAGTAATAACCAGCAAGCCCGAGAAAACTTCTAATCTCGGTTACCATCTCTGGTCTCTTCCAATTATGGACAGCTTCGATCTTAACTGGATCTACTGCCAAACCCTCTTCTGAAACTACATGACCAAGAAACTTGACCTCTTTTTTCCAAAAATGCCATTTGGAAAACTTCGTCTTTAACTGATGCTGCCTTAGCGTCTCTAACACTATTCCTAGATGATTTTAATGCTCTTTTTCATCTTTTGAGTACACCAAAATGTCATCTATGAACACCAATATGAACCTATCTAAGTACTCTCGGAAAACTTGGATCATAAAATCCACGAAGAAAGCATGTGCATTTGTCAACCCAAATGGCATCACTAACCACTCATACGAACCATACCTAGTCTGAATTGCTGTCAAAGAAATACTGTCCTCCGCCATGAAAGGGAGTGCGGATTAAGGATCTTAAGGCTAATTTAACACTAGAGAGAGGGTTAATAGTGTTTAATGGATTCTAAGACTTATATGGACTAAATTAAAATTATGACACAAACAAATATAGAACTTAATCACAGAACAATCACAGAATCATACACAGATGCAGAAAGTAAATAAAAAGCAGTAAAAGGAAAGAACACACCGGATTTTATACTGGTTCGGAGTTAACATAGATCCAGTCCTGTACCAAGGCAGAACACCTCATATAGATTTTTATTATACCAAAGTCGAGATTACAATCCTCAGTTTCTAAAGTCCTTGAGGTACCCTCCTGTCTCACGAGTCCAAGGCAAACTCTCTTGATTTACGGGCCACAAGATTACCCAATTGATTTCCAGGCACAACCACACCTTATAGAGTGACTCGATAAACTTTTGATTACAAATTGATCCTATAACTCTGAATAGCACTTTGATCTTTGAGAGAGGGTAGAGAATCAAACAAGAATGAGATTATAATTTGATTCACTTGAGAATTCGGCAGAATTTCGATACGATCTTAAAAATATGAAAATTTTAGAATATGGATTTGTGGAGAAGGAGTAAAGAAAATATGAAAATAGTTAGTTAAAAAATTTGTTTGTGAAGGCTATTTATAGACCAGTAACGGTCATAACCATTCGTGAAGAGATTTAAACAAATAGACACTTCTTTTGAAAATTGAAACTTTTGAATTTAACGGCCACCATGTCGACATGGGATATCCCATGATGTCGACATCCCTTAGTTAAAAACAATGTAAAATTTGTTTTGAAAATGATATTGAAAGGAAAACAAGATGAAATGATTCTGGAGTAAAATAAACTAATTTTCCTATGTTTTAAAATAAAGAAGATTAGAAAAATATATTTTTAGAATGTATATATAAATTTGATTTTAAATCTCAAGTATATATATATTATTAAAGAATATTTAAAAATCAGAAGATAGTTTTAAAAACAAACGAAGTTTAAAACAAGAGTTTATTTAAAAACAAAGACAAAGAATATTTTAAGGCTAAAACATTTTGAAAAATAGTTTTGAAAAACCATTTTGAAAAACAATTTTGAAGTAGTTTTGCAAGCTTCTTCCTGCAGAATATCTCATCACATCAGGACTCGAGAACTTGTACAAAACCAGGATGTTCGTGGGTTTGTAAGCCACTTGTCGTTGGTTTGTAAGCTATTTGTCGTGGGTTTGTAAGCCACAAGAAGATAGAAATGGATTCCATCCCAAATGAAATATGGAATAAAGATTTTCATGCTATTATGAAGTTTTAACAATAAACTAGACACTTATCTTGAAATCTTGATCTTGATACTCATGAGTCTTCAAACTTGATTTCTTCATTCTTGATCTTTATACTGTATAGTCTTCAATAATCAGTACCTGCCTTATATATATCATGCATAATAACATCATATATATCTAGACAATAGTGTTAGTATATAAGTTATAATAAAATAAGTTACAAAGGTTGTTTTCATCAAAACCACTATCTCCAGTTCCTAACAATCTCCCCCTTTTTGATGATGACAACCTTATAAAATATACTTACCACTTCGATCATACCATAACCCCCTTACACCGATAACTTCCCCTTACTCCAAGCCTACTATTTTATATAACTTCTCCCCCTTTGTCATCAACAAAAATAACCATCCTAAAACCAAAAAATACCCCGTAAACTAATACTAGAACAAAGTATAGTAAATGAAATATGAAAGACATTAACATAATTATGTTATAATTATTCAATACATAAATATGTATAAGTATATTTCAGACAATCCAATCAACACACACATCAAATCCAATCATGTCAAACAAGTCAAACAAATCAATCAAGTCAAATAAGTCAATCAAGTCAAACAAGTCAATCAAGTCAATCAAGTCAAACAAGTCAATCAAGTCAATCAAGTCAAACAAGTCAAACAAGAAAATCTAATCAAATCAAAAACTAATAACCTTATACTATAAGACAATAATACAAACTCACCCTAAATAAAATATACTTGTTATGTGTACATGTATGCAATATGTAGTTTGTAATGCAGTATGAAATATATGACATATACAATGTAGCATGAGATGATATGCAGAATGAAGTGCAACTTATGATGCGAATGATTATGATATTTCATGCATTGTAATTTATGATGTAATATGCAATGAAATGTGATATGAAAAGGACGCATAATGATATGTAACATGAAATAAAATGATAACGAAGTAAAAATAATAATATGAAGAATGATATAATGATATATACTATGGTAAGAGATATTCAGATTATAAGATAAACATGAGTGATAAGAAATATCTAATTGACAAGCATATATATACATGTATGTATGTATATATGTATGTATGTATGTATCAAACTATTTATTATAAATCACATCAACCAAACAAAGGTAATACACACCAATTACTAGACTTAGGTTAAGGAAACTAAAGAATGGGACTGAAAGAGTAGTAAAGACAAGAGTTTAAAGGTAATAAATGATATTAAAACTATAACATATTCATGAAAGGTAGTAATCAAACTCAAATCAAAATCAAATTGCTAAGAAATATGGATTTAAACTATATATATATGATCAATATGGTTTTTTTAAAATTAATACCTTCCTTATTTAATTTTTTTAAAGTAGTTTTTTTTGTTTTTTTAACTTAATTGTCTTTTTAAGAATCCAAACTTCCATGTTTATAAAATACTTAACTTACTAATTAAAACTTATATATTAAATTATTATTGATTAAAATATTTAGAAACATGTTTAAACACCTTTTAAATTAAAAAAATATCATAATGAAATATTAAATAAAATAACAAAGATTGAAAAACTAAAATAAACATGTGTTATTTAAGGCCTCTTACATTACAAAATTTAGTTAATTATTAAAAAAATATATTTAAACATGAAATTAATTTTAAAATATTCTAATATAAGTTAGAAAATAACTCTAAAAAGAATAGAGAAAAATACTTAATTTAAATATCATTTTTACATAGTTTAAAGTTTCAAATAGAAAAGACAGCATTTACAGAATACTATAAAATGATTTTGCAGTAAAATATATTCAAAAAATTATAAAATAGAAACTGCAGCATTTAACAAATGCTGTGAAAAGTTTCTGAAACACTACAGCGTTTCTTAGCACAGTAATACTATAAAAACGAATTTGCAGTGCTTAAAAAACGTTAACAGAAGCAAAGACAACATTTCATAAATGCTATCTAAAGTTCTGGGCCTGTTTTTAACATGATTTTGCACTAATTTTACGACTAGATTTTAACATGTAAATAATTGATTTTTGGCCCAATTTTTTTTATAGTAGTTAATATAATTAAATTAAATTAAAAACATAAAGAAAAATATTGAAAAAACATGTGTAAAGACACTTGACATTATGCATGTAAAAATGTTTTTATTAAAGAACAAGTGTAATGACACGTGTCATTTTGCATGTATGTCACTATCTATTTATATGACAAGTGTCATGTGATGTGGCGTAATCTTATTAAATGAAGAAATCTATAAATAGAGCCTTATTCTAACATTCTAAAATCATTCTATTAATTTCTTAAAGACATAAAATTAGTGTCTTAAAAGAAATAGAGTACGAGCAGTAAAAACAATATTAGAAAAGTTGAAATCATGAATAAGGGTATGATTTTCTACTTAGTATAGTTGTAATAAATTAGTAGTAAGATTTTATTTGAAAGATAACACATTTTAGAAGGCCTTTTTTTAAAAAAAAAATAGACTGGTATATCGATATGTATACCATGGTGTGTCGATATATGGATCAAAATATCAAAACTTATAAAAGAGATAAATTTTTATACCTAACTAAATGCATAAATATATATTCCTAAATGCAACAATAAAGATGAAATAATAGTAAAGCGTACCTCTTTTTTCACTCCTCTAAACTTTGTTGTTCTTTCATTGTCGTGAACCACACATTTATATCTTTCAGAATTTGATGATGAGTTCTGTTCTATTGCGACGGACTTGTTTTTTGATCATCGTAGTATATTCATTTGCAGAATTTGAAGACCGTATGAAAAAGAAATAGATGATTTAGTAGATTGATGATGCAGCACGCTGTGCTAAGTCGCATACTTTAGGTCGCGAACGACCTAGCGACTTACGACCCAACGAGAAACAGGGGAAGGATGATGTAGTGCACTTGGATAAATCTCATGCTTTAGGCCACCAATGACCTAGCAAACTACGGTGTAACGAGTTATGAAGAGAGGTGGAAGCATTACCCCGGAATAACGAGCTATGCCTTAGGTCGTTCAAGCGACCTAGCAAGTAAGTCGATGAACCTTATGCCGCGAAAGTTAGGTCGTTCCTATGTTATTTCTTAAATCGCGCATGAAGGGTTAGGTCGCTCAAGACTTATGCCGTTGTTTGTTTTAGGTCGCTCGACCTTATGCCGCTGCGAAGCTTAAGTAGCTCCTGAAGCTCAAACCGTTGTTTTTGTTGAGTCGCATGATGTTGAAGTTTGTTATGTCGCATGTGTTTTGTAATGTAACTCGTAGGTCGTTCTCATATGTAACTGGATGTTAGGTCGTATGTGCTGGTGTTGTAACCCTATAAATAGGGGAGTGTTGTGTCATTGTAAGGTTGTTGATTTTTGGAATAAAATTTGTTTGTGTGCTTTGTGCCACTTTGTTGAAGTTGAGTGTGATCTCCTTCATCTTCCATCTTCAGATATTCGAGTGCGCTCGAATCAACGGACTTGAAGCCGATTCACGGAATCTCGTGCGCGAGATCAACGTCGAAGAATTGTAGATCTTTTAACACGGTATCGTGCACGATCAACGTGTTGGAGATAGCTAGAATCCGGTATCTCGTGAGATCAACGGATTTGGGCATTTATCTTGGGTATCATCAATCCATCAATTCATCATTGTATCATTTCATCGATTTGTTTGACACGAATTCTTCATTTCGTGGTCAAGTGTTATATCCGCTGCGTCAGTTTGGTATCAGAGCTATACTTAGCTATACCATAGCTAAGCCGAGCCTATTGGGAGTAAAGAGGAAGTGTTGGAGTTAGAGCCGAACCTAATCTTAGCAAAGCCGAGCTAAGTCGAGAATAGATCATGCCTCCGAGACGTGCTAATCGATTTCAAAATGTTGAAGATGTATATAAAAGACAAGAAGCAGAGGCAATGGAGCAACGTATCAATGAGAAGTTTAACGAAGGTATTGGAAAGTTGGAGAAATTGATGATTGACATGAATAAGAGAAGAACGTCGCCAGTTTCGAATCGGGGTGGAAACAGGGTTTCGCCGTCGGTTTCGAAAGAAAGAAGAATCTCACCGCAATCTTATCAAGACAGAAGAGAATCATCAGTTTCCGTAATGAGAGACCACCAGGAGTACAGAAACGAAGATAGAAGATATCAATGTGGTTTTGAACATGAACCCTATCGTTATGTTGAACGACAGAGTAGAAGAGACATTCATGGCCGTAGAGATGTGGATGGTCGAGAAGGATATTGAAGTACATCTGATTTTGAGGAATATGGTGATAGAGGTAGTATTTATTATCGAGATCGAGGCCAAGTGCGAGATCGATATATGGATTCAGAGAATGATCGTAAATGGGAGTCTGGTATGAGGATGAAAATTCTAGAAATCAAGGGTGGTATGCAAGTAGAAGAATTTCTTGATTGGTTGTCAACTGTGGAAGAAATTTTGGAATTCAAGGATGTGCCAGAAAATCGCCGAGTTCAGTTAGTTGCTACAAAGCTAAGGGGAAGAGCTATGGCTTGGTGGCAGCAAACTAAGCTAACACGGGAGAGAATGGGAAAATCAAAAGTTGTTACTTGGGAGAAGATGAGAAAGATGATGAAAGTGACTTTCTTGCCGTACAATTATCAGTCTCTTATGTATCAACATTTGCAGAACTTAAGACAAGGAACGAAGTCGGTGAATGATTATGCAGATGAATTCTATCAACTGATTGCGAGAAATGATATTATGGAAACGGAGGAACAGCTAACAGCTAGATACATTGGAGGGTTGCGAACGCAGATTCAAGATATGGTGAATATGTTTAATCCGATGTCTGTTGCTGAAGCACATCAGAAAGCTCTAGCTTGGGAGAAGTAAGGGAGACGGGGAGTTGGTGTGTTTACAAGTTCTAACAACCAGAACAAGGGCGCTAGTAACAGTGCTAATGTTTCCAAAGCAGTCAATAAGCCGATTGTGAATGAAGCCGCTAAAGCAAAGGTCAATACCAGTATCAAATGCTTTAATTGTCAAGAGTTTGGCCATAAAAGTAATGAATGTACAAAACCAAAGAAGAGAGCATTAGTTGTAGAAGAATGTAAGTATGAGGATGTTGAAGCTGAAGTTGATTATACTCAATCACCGAAGTTTGATGAAGAAGAAGAAGAAGTTGTGTCAGGAGATGAAGGGTGTAACTTGATGATGAGGAGGTCTTGTTTAACGTCAAAGCAAGAGGATGATTCTAGTTGGCTGAGGAGCAATATTTTTCAGTCTACATGTACTATCTTGGGAAAGGTTTGTCGATTTGTTATTGATGCGGGAAGCTGCGATAACATTATTTCTGAAGAAGCTGTCAAGAAGTTAGGGTTGAAAACTGAAAAACACCCTAGACCTTATAAACTGGCATGGCTAAAGAAAGGTGGAGAAGTGAAAGTGGGAAGACGAGCATTTGTTACATTTTCTATTGGGAAGAAATACAAAGATGACATTTGGTGTGATGTGGTTGATATGGATGCGTGTCATCTACTATTGGGAAGACCATGGCAATATGATAGACCTGTACAACATAATGGTCGCACCAACAGCTACAATTTCATGTTCGAAGGGACACAAATCACTTTAGTTCCTAAGAAGCGTGAACAGAGTGAAAGCAAGCCAGAGAAGAAGGTGGAATCAACTAGTCTTTTATCTTCGAGAGAATTTGTTGAAGAGGTAAAGGATAGTGCTGAAATGTTTATGCTGATTGGGTATGAAACACATGAAGAACTTAAAATTCCTGAGGAGGTTAAGACGGTGTTGACTGAGTTTGAAGATGTCTTTCCTTCGGAATTGCCCAAGGAATTGCCACCACTGAGAGACATACAACTTCAGAGTGATCTAGTGTCAGGTGTTGTTTTACCGCATAGGCCACATTATCGTATGAGTCCGAAAGAACATGTGGAGTTGAGGAGATAGGTTGAGGAGTTGCTTGAGCAAGGGCGTGTTCGGGAGAGTCTCAGTCCTTGTGATGTACCAGCTTTGTTAGTGCCGAAAAAGGATGGTTCGTGGAGGATGTGCACAGATAGCCGAGCACTCAACAAAAAAAATTTCAGATACAGATTTCCTATGCCAAGACTTGATGATCTATTGGATTAGCTTAATGGGTCTGTAATCTTTTTGAAGATCGATTTGAAGAGTGGTTATCATCAGATTTGAATTCGACCAGGGGATGAATGGAAGACAGCCTTCAAGACACGGGAGGGGTTGTATGAATTGCTGGTCATGCTGTTTGGTTTATCTAATGCACCAAGTACATTTATGAGGGTGATGAATCAAATTTTCAAACCTTACGTTGAAAAGTTTGTTGTTGTTTACTGTGATGATATCTTGATATACAGTGCTAGTACAGAGGAGCATATTCAACACTTGCGAGAAGTGTTAACTATTCTTCGTCAAGAACAGTTCTATGCGGCAACAAAGAAATGCGTGTTCATGACGCCGAGTGTTTTATTTTTGGGATATGTTGTGTCCGAGGAAGGTATACAGGTAGATCAAAGTAAAGTTGAAGCAATCAGAAATTGGCCGTAGCCCAAAACTATAACAGAAGTCAGAAGTTTTCATGGGTTAGCTATATTTTACCGAAGGTTTATACCACACTTTAGTAGTCTGATGGCACCTGTTACTGATTGCATGAAGGGAAAGCAGTTTTTATGGACAAAGGAAGCAAGATCAGCTTTTGAGCGGATCAAGGAACTTTTGATGTCATCACCAATTCTAGTATTGCCAGACTTTCAGTTGTTATTTGAATTGCATACAGATGCATCGAAAGTTGGGATTGGAGGAGTGTTAAGGCAGAAGGGTCGTCCAATTGCATATTTCAGTGAGAAGCTTTCTGGAGCCAAGATGAGATATAATATTTATGATGTGGAATTTTATGCTATTGTGTAAGCTATGAAACATTGGAGACATTATTTGTTCCATAAAGAATTTGTTTTGTATACAGACCATGAAGCGTTGAAACATTTGCAAGGGCAGGAAAAAATAGCAGCTAGGCATGCATCATGGATAGCCTATTTGCAGCAATTTACTTTCATTGTAAAACACAAGTCTGGAGTAACTAATCGCGTTCCCGATGCATTGAGTCGGAGGAATAATTTACTAACTACCATGCGAGTAGAGGTGATGGGTTTTGACTTACTTCCAGAATTGTTTAAATCAGATTCATATTTTTCGGGAATCCTAGACAAAGTTAAGTAGGGAAACATGGATGGATATATGCTGGTAGATGATTTTCTATTTAAGGGAAATCAGTTGTGTATTCCAGATTGCAGTTTGTGAATGAAGATTATCAAAGAATTGCATGGGGAAGGACACGTGGGTCGTGATCGTACTTTGTAGTTGATCTCAAGCTCTTGTTTTTGGCCATCAATAAGAAAAGAAGTTGAAAAGTTTGTTCAGAGGTGTCATATTTGTCAAGTGTCAAAGGGGACCGCGACAAATGCAGGGTTGTATATGCCGTTGCCTATGCCGACTAAACCTTAGGTGGATGTTAGCATGGATTTTGTGTTGGGGCTGCGGAGAACACAACGCGGCAATGATTCTATCTATGTGGTGGTTGATCGATTTTCCAAGATGGTACATTTTATAGCCTGCAAGAAGACAGCAGATGCGGTTAATGTAGCACAGTTATATTTCAGAGAAATATATCGTCTTCAGGGGTTGCCTAAATCTATTGTTTCGGATAGAGAAACTCGCTTTCTAAGTCATTTTTGGATGAGCCTATGGAGAATGGTTGGGACAAAGCTGAAATTCAGTAGCGCTTATCATCCACGGACGGATGGACAGACTGAAGTTGTAAACAGATCCCTAGGTAATCTATTGTGATGCCTCGTGGATGACAATTTGAAGAATTGGGATTCGAAGTTATGTCAAGCTGAATTTGCACACAACCATGCAGTTAATCGTAGCACTGGGTTCAGTCCATTCCAGGATGTATACTCAACAATTCCTAAAGGACTGTTAGATTTGTCTGTAGTTCCACAGCATAAAGGAGTAATCAAACGGGCTAGTGATTTTGTGAATGAGTTGCAGGAATGCCATAAGGTGGTGCAGGAACGATTACTTAAGGCGAATGAGAAATATAAGCAATCCGTAGATGCTAAACGACGACGCGTTGAATTCAAAGAAGGTGATTTTGTATATGTCATATTGACCAAGGACCGATTTCCTATTGGCACTTACAACAAATTAGCTGCTAGAAAAATTGGTCCTTTGGAAGTCGTGAAGAAGATTAACGAGAACGCATATCAGTTGAGATTGCCGGATCATGTCCATACTGCCGACGTTTTCAACGTCAAACACTTGATTCCATATCATGAGAAGAAGCTTGATGAAAAAGAGGAAAATGAAAATTCGAGGATGAATTTTTGTCAACCGGGGAACGAACTTTTCCAAGTTCGTTGATTGTGAAGTTTCGAGATTTAAAGTTTTGTGAAGTTTGTGTTTGGATTTGTTGAAGATTCGACAATGCCTCCTAGAAGTGCTAATCGTCATCAGAATGTTGCAGATGTGTATCGAAGAGAAGATGCTGAACAAATGGAGCAACGAATTAGTGATAAATTCAATGAGAAGTTGAATGAGGGAATTGGTAGATTGGAAAGGCTCATGTTGGATATGAATCAAACTCGACAAAGAACTTCACCAATTTCGAACCAAGGTAGAAACAGGGTTTCGCCGTCGGTTTCGGAAGAAAGGAGAATGTCACTACAATCTCATCGGGATAGAAGAGAGTCATCGGTTTCAATAATGAGAGATCATCATGGCTATCGA
Source organism: Allium fistulosum (assembly GCA_030737815.1). Taxonomy (NCBI): domain Eukaryota; kingdom Viridiplantae; phylum Streptophyta; class Magnoliopsida; order Asparagales; family Amaryllidaceae; genus Allium; species Allium fistulosum. Next base: position 1,032,620,825 of record CM060905.1, read on the forward strand.
GATGAAGAGAGAAGAAATCATCGGGGATTTGAGGAAGAACCATATTGTGATTATGAAAGAAGAGGTAGAGAGGATGTGCATGGTCATAGAAGAGTCAATGTTCAAAATCGACATCGAAGCTCATCTAATTTTGAAGAAGATAGTTATGGTGATAGGGTTCACTTTCGATATCCAGGTCAAGGGCAAAATCGATATAGGAATGTTGAAGAGAATGGTCATACACGAAAATCAAGGATGGACACAGAAATTAAAAATTCTGAGGTGGTCTACAAGCAGAGGAATTCTTTGATTGGTTATCAAAGGTTGAAAAGATTTTTGAACTCAACAACGTTCCTGAAGATCGTCAAGTTAAGTTAGTTGCTAGAAGATTGAGAGGAAGAGCTATGGATTGGTGGCAACAAACTAAATCAACCAGAGAGACAATGGGAAAATCCAAAGTTGTCACGTGGGATAAGATGAAAAGGATGATGAAGGCAAATTTTTTACTCTACAATTATCAAGCTCGTATGAACCAATAGTTGCAGAAGTTGAGTCAAGGGAGTCGTGGAAAGGGAGTGGTTACAAGCCCCAACAATCAGAATAAAGATGTTAATTGCAATATAAATGTTTCTAAGAGAGTCAACGAACCAGTTGTACATGGAATCACTAAGACAAATATTGATGAGCATTAAGCGCTATCATTATCAAGAGTCCGGCCATAGAAGTATTGAATGTATGGAGCCCAAGAAGAAAGCCTTAGTTGTAGAAGAATGGGAAAACAAGGATGTGGATGATTCTACAGAAAGCGAGTCAGTAAAGGAAGAGGAACCGACTAGTCCATTATCTTTCAGCGAAAGTGTTGAAGAAGCGGAAGGTAGTACTAAATCGTTGGTTGGGTATGAGGCAAGTGAAGAGCTTAAAACTCCTGAGGAGGTTAAACCAATGTTAGAAGAGTTTGAAGAGGTCGGTCCTACGGAATCGTTCGAAGAATTACCACCAAAGTTTGACAACGAAGATGAAGAGGTCGAGTTAGAGAATGATGAATGTAATTTGTCGATGGGGTTTTATTCAACGTCAAAGTATGTAGATGTAGAAATTGATTACTCTTCACCGCCAAAGATTGATGTCGATAGTATGGAAGAAGAAATTGTGTTCGGAGTTGAGGGAAATAACTTGATGATGGAGGATTCTTGTTTAACACCTGAGCTTATGGATGAGAGCCAGCCAAGTGTAAATTCCTTAGTTTCCGAGAAGCCCGAACAAAGTGAAAGTGAAGCAGAAGAAAAGGCAGAATCAGATAGTTTATTGTCTTTGAAATAATTTGCCAATAAAATGAAAGATAGTGATGAATCATCAATGTTGATTGAATCTGGAGAAAGTTCTGATTTTAAGAATCCTGAAAAGGTTGAAGTATTTGAAGAGTTTAAAGATGAGATTTCTGAGGAACTGCCTGAAGAAACTAGTCTTGTATTTTTGGAAGAGTATGTTGAAAAGGTGAAAAATAGTAATGAATTGTTTGAGTGGACCAGACAAGGAACGAGTAAAGATCTTGAGGTTTTTGAGGAAGTTGGATCAGAATTTGATGAATCTGAAGTCGAATATCCTGAGGAATTACCCGAAGAATTACCACCACTACAGGACATTCAACATCAAACTGAACTAGTACCAGATGCTATTTTACTGAGGGGATCGTATGATCTTGTGAATCTGAAAGAACAGGAAGAGTTGAAAAGACAGGAGGAAGAGAATGATTATAAGTTAGAGTCGTCTGATCATGTCCGCGCTGCTGACGTTGTCAACGTCAACTGCTTGGAACCGTTTCATGAAAATAAACATGTCAAAGAAGAAGCGAGTGGGAATTCATTTCAATCAGGGGAAATTGTTGCAACACATCAGGGAAGATTCTAAATGATGATACATCTGAACGAGATAAGGAAAGACAAGAATCTGGGCATGAGTCATCACACTTCTTCAGTTGTAATTTACTAAGTCGCTCCGTGATTTTAAATTTCCTTATATCGTCTCGCATTTTCGTCACGATTTGGTTCTATATCACACCATCCTATTGGCACCAGCATCATGATGTCGTCTCCCTCGGATCACTTCCTTATGACGTCTGCCTAATACCACGTCTGCTTTATGCCATGCGTTCCTTATGTCGAGCCGCATCTTCAAAGGGTGAAGACAAGATCAATCTCAAGAGTGGTTATCACTAGAGCCGCATCAGACCAGATAATGAATGGAAGACAGCGTCTCGAAGAAGAAAAAAATGTGAATTTGGGACGAATTCTTTTCAACCAGGGGAGGATGATGCAGCGCGAAATAAAAATGATGTAGCGCGAGATAAAAAAAATCGCTTCCCTGAATCGCGAAGCCCTAGATCGCGAACAACAGAACCCCTATGTCGCGAAGCAGAAGGTCGCGAACGACATACTGATGTCACAAAACCCTAAGTCGCCTCCGGCCTTAGGTCGCGAGCAGAATGAAGATGGTCGCGAGCGATATAGTTTAGGTCGCGATGACGAAGGTCGCTCCAGATTTCCAAAGTCGCTTCCTTATGTCGCGAACGACATTCCAGTTAGGTCGCTGAAATCAGTAGGTCGCAAGCTACCGTATGTCGCTTCCAGAACTTCTTATGTCGCTCATCCTTATGTCGCTTCCAGTAAGTCGCTCGCTCCAGAATATTTAAGTCGCTCCTAATGCCGAAGTTCCTAGGTCGCGGAAGATTCTTATATCGCCTGCTTCTTAAGTCGCGAGTTTCTTAAATCGCGAACTTCTTATGTCGCCTGCTTCTTAGGTCGCGAGCATTCTTATGTCGCTCCAGTTAGGTCGCTGTTTTCTGATGCTTTGTTTTGTTAAGTCGTATGTCGCATTATGAAGTTGTAACTCGTTTGTTGTTGTGTCGTTTGACTGTTAAGTCGTGTGTTCTTATGTCGTTGTTTGTTAAGTCGTTTGTGTTGTAATTTGTGTGCTGTTAAGTCGTATGTGGTTAAGTCGTGTGTGTTGTACTTTCCATATAAATAGGGGTGTGTGGTCATTTGTAAAGAGAGTTGATTTTTGGGAATAAAATTTGTTTGTGTGCTTTGTGCCACTTTGTTGAAGTTGAGTGTGATCTCCTTCATCTTCCATCTTCGGATATTCGAGTGCGCTCGAATCAACGGACTTGAAGTCGATTCACGGAATCTCGTGCGCGAGATCAACGTCGAAGAATCGTAGAACTTTTAACACGGTATCGTGCGCGATCAACGTGTTGGAGATAGCTAGAATCCGGTATCTCGTGAGATCAACGGATTTGCGCATTTATCTTGGGTATCATCAATCCATCAATTCATCATTGTATCATTTCATCGATTTGTTTGACACGAATTCTTCATTTCATGGTCAAGTGTTATATCCGCTGCGTCAGTTTGGTATCAGAGTCATACTTAGCTATACCATAGCTAAGCCGAGCCTATTGGGAGTAAAGAGGAAGTGTTGGAGTTAGAGCCGAACCTAATCTTAGCAAAGCCGAGCTAAGTCGAGAATAGATCATGCCTCCGAGACCTGCTAATCGATTTCAAAATGTTGAAGATGTATATAGAAGACAAGAAGCAGAGGCAATGGAGCAACGTATCAATGAGAAGTTTAACGAAGGTATTGGAAAGTTGGAGAAATTGATGATTGACATGAATCAGAGAAGAACGTCACCAGTTTCGAATCGGGGTGGAAACAGGGTTTCGCCGTCGGTTTCGGGAGAAAGAAGAATGTCACCGCAATCTTATCAAGACAGAAGAGAATCATCAGTTTCCGTGATGAGAGACCACCAGGAGTACAGAAACGAAGATAGAAGATATCAACGTGGTTTTGAACATGAACCCTATCGTTATGTTGAACGACAGAGTAGAAGAGACATTCATGGCCGTAGAGATGTGGATGGTCGAGAACGATATAGAATTACATCTGATTTTGAGGAATATGGTGATAGAGGTAGTATTCATTATCGAGATCGAGGCCAAGTGCGAGATCGATATATGGATTCAGAGAATGATCGTAAATGGGAGTCTGGTATGAGGATGGAAATTCCAGAATTCAAGGGTGGTATGCAAGCAGAAGAATTTCTTGATTGGTTGTCAACTGTGGAAGAAATTTTGGAATTCAAGGATGTGCCAGAAAATCGCCGAGTTCAGTTAGTTGCTACAAAGCTAAAGGGAAGAGCTATGGCTTGGTGCCAGCAAACTAAGCTAACACGGGAGAGAATGGGAAAATCAAAAGTTGTTACTTGGGAGAAGATGAGAAAGATGATGAAAGCGACTTTCTTGTCGTACAATTATCAGTCTCTTATGTATCAACGTTTGCAGAACTTGAGACAAGGAACGAAGTCGGTGAATGATTATGCAGATGAATTCTATCAACTGATTGCGAGAAATGATATTATGGAAACGGAGGAACAGCTAGCAGCTAGATACGTTGGAGGGTTGCGAACCCAGATTCAAGATATGGTGAATATGTTTAATCCGATGTCTGTTGTTGAAGCACATCAGAAAGCTCTAGCTTGGGAGAAGCAAGGGAGACGGGGAGTTGGTGTGTTTACAAGTTCTAACAACCAGAACAAGGGCGCTAGTAATTGTGCTAATGTTTCCAAAGCAGTCAGTAAGCCGATTGTGAATGAAGCCGCTAAAGCAAAGGCAATACCAGTATCAAATGCTTTAATTGTCAAGAGTTTGGCCATAAAAGTAATGAATGTACAAAACCAAAGAAGAGAGCATTAGTTGTAGAAGAATGTGAGTATGAGGATGTTGAAGCTGAAGTTGATTATACTCAATCACCGAAGTTTGATGAAGAAGAAGAAGTTGTGTCAGGAGATGAAGGGTGTAACTTGATGATGAGGAGGTCTTGTTTAACGCCAAAGCAAGAGGATGATTCTAGTTGGCTGAGGAGCAATATTTTTCAGTCTACATGTACTATCTTGGGAAAGGTTTGTCGATTTGTTATTGATGTGGGAAGCTGCGATAACATTATTTCTGAAGAAGCTGTCAAGAAGTTAGGGTTGAAGACTGAAAAACACCCTAGACCTTATAAACTGGCATGGCTAAAGAAAGGTGGAGAAGTGAAAGTGGGAAGACGGGCATTTGTTACATTTTCTATTGGGAAGAAATACAAAGATGACATTTAGTGTGATGTGGTTGATATGGATGCGTGTCATCTACTATTGGGAAGACCTTGGCAATATGATAGAGCTGTACAACATAATGGTCGCACCAACAGCTACAGTTTCATGTTCGAAGGGACACAAATCACTTTAGTTCCTAAGAAGCGTGAACAGAGTGAAAGCAAGCCAGAGAAGAAAGTGGAATCAACTAGTCTTTTATCTTCGAGAGAATTTGTTGAAGAGGTAAAGGATAGTGCTGAAATGTTTATGCTGATTGTGTATGAAACACATGAAGAACTTAAAATTCCTGAGGAGGTTAAGCCGGTGTTGACTGAGTTTGAAGATGTCTTTCCTTCGGAATTGCCCAAGGAATTGCCACCACTGAGGGACATACAACATCAGATTGATCTAGTGTCAGGTGCTGTTTTACCGCATAGGCCACATTATCGTATGAGTCCGAAAGAACATGAGGAGTTGAGGAGATAGGTTGAGGAGTTGCTTGAGCAAGGGCGTGTTCGGGAGAGTCTCAGTCCTTGTGTGTACCAGCTTTGTTAGTGCTGAAAAAGGATGGTTCGTGGAGGATGTGCACAGATAGCTGAGCACTCAACAAAATAACTGTCAGATACAGATTTCCTATGCCAAGACTTGATGATCTATTGGATCAGCTTAGTGGGTCTGTAATCTTTTCGAAGATCGATTTGAAGAGTGGTTATCAACAGATTCGAATTGGACCAGGGGATGAATGTAAGACAACCTTCAAGGCACGAGAGGGGTTGTATGAATGGATGGTCATGCCATTTGGTTTATCTAATGCACCAAGTACATTTATGAGGGTGATGAATCAAATTTTCAAACCTTACGTTGGAAAGTTTGTTGTTGTTTACTTTGATGATATCTTGATATACGGTGCTAGTACAGAGGAGCATATTCAACACTTGCGAGAAGTATTAACTATTCTTCTTCAAGAACAGTTCTATGCGGCAACAAAGAAATGCGTTTTCATGACGCCGAGTGTTTTATTTCTGGGATATGTTGTGTCCGAGGAAGGTATACAGGTGGATCAAAGTAAAGTTGAAGCAATCAGAAATTGGCTACATCCCAAAACTATAACAGAAGTCAGAAGTTTTCATGGGTTAGCTTCATTTTACCAAAGGTTTACACCACACTTTAGTAGTGTGATGGCACCTGTTACTGATTTCATGAAGGGAAAGAAGTTTTTATGGACAAAGGAAGCAAGATCAGCTTTTGAGCAGATCAAGGAACTTTTGACGTCAGCACCAATTCTAGTATTGCCAGACTTTCAGTTGTTATTTGAATTGCATACAGATGCATCGAAAGTTGGGATTGGAGGAGTGTTTAGTCAGAAGGGTCGTCCAATTGCATATTTCAGTGAGAAGCTTTCTGGAGCCAAGATGAGATATAATATTTATGATGTGGAATTTTATGCTATTGTGCAAGCCGTGAAACATTGGAGACATTATTTGTTCCATAAAGAATTTGTTTTGTATACAGACCATGAAGCGTTGAAACATTTGCAAGGGCAGAAAAAAATTGCAGCTAGGCATGCATCATGGATAGCCTATTTGCAGCAATTTACTTTCATGGTAAAACACAAGTCTGGAGTAACTAATCGCGTTGTCGATGCATTGAGTCGGAGGAATAATTTACTAACTACCATGCGAGTAGAGGTGATGGGTTTTGACTTACTTCCAGAATTGTTTAAATCAGATTCATATTTTTCGTGAATCCTAGACAAATTTAAGCAAGGAAACATGGATGGATATATGCTGGTGGATGATTTTCTGTTCAAGGGAAATCAGTTGTGTATTCCAGATTGCAGTTTGCGAATGAAGATTATCAAATAATTGCATGGGGAAGGACACGTGGGTCGTGATCGTACTTTGCAGTTGATCTCAAGGTCTTATTTTTGGCCGTCAATAAGAAAAGAAGTTGAAAAGTTTGTTCAGAGGTGTCATATTTGTCAAGTGTCAAAGGGGACCGCGACAAATGCAGGGTTGTATATGCCATTGCCTATGCCGACTAAACCTTGGGTGGTTGTTAGCATGGATTTTGTGTTGGGACTACAGAGAACACAACGCGGCAATGATTCTATCTATGTGGTGGATGATCGATTTTCCAAGATGGTACATTTTATAGCCTGCAAGAAGACAGCAGATGTGGTTAATGTAGCACAGTTATATTTCAGAGAAATATATCATCTTCATGGGTTGCCTGAATCTATTGTTTCGGATAGAGATACTCGCTTTCTAAGTCATTTTTGGATGAGCCTATGGAGAATGGTTGGGACGAAGCTGAAATTCAGTAGCGCTTATCATCCACAGACGAATGGACAGACTGAAGTTGTAAACAGATCCCTAGGTAATCTATTGCGATGCCTCGTGGATGACAATTTGAAGAATTAAGATTTGAAGTTATGTCAAGCTGAATTTGCACACAACCATGCAGTTAATCGTAGCACTGGGTTCAGTCCATTCCAGGTTGTATACTCAACAATTCCTAAAGGACCGTTAGATTTGTCTGTAGTTCCATAGCAGAAAGGAGTAATCAAACGGGCTAGTGATTTTTTGAATGAGTTGCAGGGATGCCATAAGGTGGTGCAGGAACGATTACTTAAGGCGAATGAGAAATATAAGCAATCCGCAGATGCTAAACGACGACGCGTTGAATTCATAGAAGGTGATTTTGTATATGTCGTATTGACCAAGGACTGATTTCCTGTTGGCACTTACAACAAATTAGCTGCTAGAAAAATTGGTCCTTTGGATGTCGTGAAGAATATTAACGAGAACACATATCAGTTGAGATTGCCGGATCATGTCCATACTGCCGACGTTTTCAATGTCAAACACTTGATTCCATATCATGAGATTAAGCTTGATGAAAAAGAGGAAAATGCAAATTCGAGGATGAATTTTTGTCAACCGGGGAACGAACTTTTCCAAGTTCGTTGATTGTGAAGTTTTGAGATTTAAAGTTTTGTGAAGTTTGTGTTTGGATTTGTTGAAGATTCGACAATGCCTCCTAGAAGTGCTAATCGTCATCAGAATGTTACAGATGTGTATCGAAGAGAAGATGCTAAACAAATAGAGCAACGAATTAGTGATAAATTCAATGAGAAGTTGAATGAGGGAATTGGTAGATTGGAAAGGCTCATGTTGGATATGAATCAAACTCGACAAAGAACTTCACCAATTTCGAACCAAGGTAGAAACAGGGTTTCGCCGTCGGTTTCGGAAGAAAGGAGAATGTCACCACAATCTCATCGGGATAGAAGAGAGTCATCAGTTTCAATAATGAGAGATCATCATGGCTATCGAGATGAAGAGAGAAGAAATCATCGGGGATTTGAGGAAGAACCATATTGTGATTATGAAAGAAGAGGTAGAGAGGATGTGCATGGTCATAGAAGAGTCAATGTTCAGAATCGACATCGAAGCTCATCTAATTTTGAAGAAGATAGTTATGGTGATAGGGTTCACTTTCGATATCCAGGTCAAGGGAAAAATCGATATAGGAATGTTGAAGAGAATGGTCATACATGGAAATCAAAGATGGACACAGAAATTCCAAAATTCCGAGGTGGTCTACAAGCAGAGAAATTCTTTGATTGGTTATCAAAAGTTGAAAAGATTTTTGAACTCAACCACCTTCCTGAAGATCGTCAAGTTAAGTTAGTTGCTACAAGATTGAGAGGAAGAGCTATGGATTGGTGGCAACAAACTAAATCAACCAGAGAGAGAATGGGAAAATCCAAAGTTGTCACATGGGATAAGATGAAAAGGATGATGAAGGCAAATTTTTTACTCTACAATTATCAAGCTCGTATGAACCAATAGTTGCAGAAGTTGAGTCAAGGGAGTCGAGGAAAGGGAGTGGTTACAAGCCCCAGCAATCAGAATAAAGGTGTTAATTGCAGTAAAAATGTTTCTAAGAGAGTCAACGAACCAGTTGTACATGGAATCACTAAGACAAATATTGATGACCGCGTTAAGCGCTATCATTATCAGGAGTCCGGCCATAGAAGTATTGAATGTATGGAGCCCAAGAAGAAAGCCTTAGTTGTAGAAGAATGGGAAAACGAGGATGTGGGTGATTCTACAGAAAGCGAGTCAGAAAAGGAAGAGGAACCGACTAGTCCATTATCTTTCAGCGAAAGTTTTAAAGAAGCGAAAGGTAGTACTGAATCGTTGGTTGGGTATGAGGCAAGTGAAGAGCTTAAAGATCCTGAGGAGGTTAAACCAATGTTAGAAGAGTTTGAAGAGGTCGATCCTACAGAATCGTTCGAAGAATTACCACCAAAGTTTGACAACGAAGATGAAGAGGTCGAGTTAGAGAATGATGAATGTAATTTGTTGATGGGGTTTTATTCAACGTCAAAGTATGTAGATGTAGAAATTGATTACTCTTCACCGCCAAAGATTGATGTCGATAGTATGGAAGAAGAAATTGTGTTCGGAGTTGAGGGAAATAACTTGATGATGGAGGATTCTTGTTTAACACCTGAGCTTATGGAGGAGAGCCAGCTAAGTGTAAATTCCTTAGTTTCCAAGAAGCCCGAACAAAGTGAAAGTGAAGCAGAAGAGAAGGCAGAATCAGATAGTTTATTGTCTTTGAAAGAATTCGTCAATAAAATGAAAGATAGTGATGAATTATCAATGTTGATTGAATCTAAAGAGTTCTGATTTTAAGAATCCTGAAAAGGTTGAAGTATTTGAAGAGTTTAAAGATGAGATTTCTGAGGAACTGCCTGAAGAAACTAGTCTTGTATTTTTGGAAGAGTATGTTGAAAAGGTGAAAAATAGTAATGAATTGTTTGAGTGGACCAGACAAGGAACGAGTAAAGATCTTGAGGTTTTTGAGGAAGTTGGATCAGAATTTGATGAATCTGAAGTCGAATATCCTGAGGAATTACCCGAAGAATTACCACCACTACAGGACATTCAACATCAAACTGAACTAGTACCAGATGCTATTTTACTGAGGGGATCTTATGATCTTGTGAATCTGAAAGAACAGGAAAAGTTGAAAAGACAGGAGGAAGAGAATGATTATAAGTTAGAGTTGTCTGATCATGTCTGCATTGCTGACGTTGTCAACGTCAACTGCTTGGAACCGTTTCATGAAAATAAACATGTCAAAGAAGAAGCGAGTGAGAATTCATTTCAATCAGGGGAAATTGTTGCAACACATCAAGGGAAGATTCTAAATGATGATACATTTGAACGAGATAAGGAAAGACAAGAATCTGGGCATGAGTCATCACACTTCTTCAGTCGTAATTTAATAAGTCGCTCCGCGATTTTAAATTTCCTTATATCGTCTCGCATTTTCGTCACGATTTGGTTCTATATCACACCATCCTATTGGCACCAGCATCATGATGTCATCTCCCTCAGATCACTTCCTTATGATGCCTGCCTAATGCCACGTCTGCTTTATGCCATGCGTTCCTTATGTCGAGCCGCATCTTCAAAGGGTCAAGACAAGATCAATCATAAGAGTGGTTATCACTAGAGCTGCATCAGACCAGATAATGAATGGAAGACAGCGTCTCGAAGAAGAAAAAAGTGTGAATTTGAGATGAATTCTTTTCAACCAGGAGAGGATGATACAGCGCGAAATAAAAATGAAGTAGCGCGAGATAAAAAAATCGCTTCCCTGAATCGCGAAGCCCTAGATCGCGAACGACAGAACCCCTATGTCGTGAAGCAGAAGGTCGCGAACGACATACTGATGTCACAAAACCCTAAGTCGCCTCCAGCCTTAGGTCGCGAGCAAAGCAGAATGAAGAAGGTCGCGAGCGACATAGTTTAGGTCGCGATGACGAAGGTCGCTCCAGATTTCCAAAGTCGCTTCCTTATGTCGCGAATGACATTCCAGTTAGGTCGCTGAAATCAGTAGGTCGCAAGCTACCGTATGTCGCTTCCAGAACTTCTTATGTCACTCATCCTTATGTCGCTTCCAATATGTCGCTCGCTCCAGAATATTTAAGTCACTCCTGATGCCGAAGTTCCTAGGTCGTGGAAGATTCTTATATCGCCTACTTCTTAAGTCGCGAGTTTCTTAAGTCGCGAACTTCTTATGTCGCCTGCTTCTAAGGTCGCGAGCATTCTTATGTCGCTCCAGTTAGGTCGCTGTTTTCTGATGCTTTGTTTTGTTAAGTCGTATGTCGCATTATGAAGTTGTAACTCGTTTGTTGTTGTGTCGTTTGACTGTTAAGTCGTGTGTTCTTATGTCGTTGTTTGTTAAGTCGTTTGTGTTGTAATTTGTGTGCTGTTAACTCGTATGTGGTTAAGTCGTGTGTGTTGTACTTTCCATATAAATAGGGGTGTGTGGTCATTTGTAAAGAGAGTTGATTTTTGGTAATAAAATTTGTTTGTGTGCTTTCTGCCACTTTGTTGAAGTTGAGTGTGATCTCCTTCATCTTCCATCTTCGGATATTCGAGTGCGCTCGAATCAACGGACTTGAAGCCGATTCACGGAATCTCGTGCACGAGATCAACGTCGAAGAATCGTAGATCTTTTAACACGGTATCGTGCGCGATCAACGTGTTGGAGATAGCTAGAATCCGGTATCTCGTGAGATCAACGAATTTGGGCATTTATCTTGGGTATCATCAATCCATCAATTCATCATTGTATCATTTCTTCGATTTGTTTGACACGAATTCTTCATTTCGTGGTCAAGTGTTATATTCGCTGCGTCAATTGACCAACTTCGCGCCAAAACTTTGAATTTGAATTTTGAATGAATGGACACTTCAACCACTATAAATAGGCCCAACAATCGCCACTTTTCATAAAACTTTCTCTTCTTCTTCTTCTTCCCGTTTTTCTATTTACTATCAAACTTCTAGGAGGCATATCTCCTTCGTTTCTTAACAGAATTGGATGAAACCAGCAGCAAATCGAAGAGAAAGGCAAGGGCTACGATCTAGTAATAGTTTGATGATGAATTTGGACGGTATTATCGTGCAACAGGCCGAACAGTAAGAGAAATGTAGGAAATCTCATACACAGTTTTCCGTTTTGGATAACCAACTTCAAACTGCATATCTCACTCAATTTTGATCGGAATTTGATGATCCACCCATCAAAACGACCGTGAGAACAAGAACTACAATCTGGAAAAGGATTTGGGACAAAATACTCAAATCTCTGGATGCAATTTGAAGAATACCATTGATAATTTTGCTTTCTTTTTCTCTTTGTTCACCAAAACTTCATTTGACCATAACTTGGTCATTTCTTGATGGATTTGCACGAAACCAGTGACATTGTGAAGCAGAAGGAGAGAAGTATAGTATCAAATCAAGTTGTAGATGGGAATCAAAAGTTTTGTATTGATTTGGTACCCATTTCATTGTTGATTTCCATTATATATCCATTTGTTCTTCTAGATCGATGAATGATTATCTGCTATCTTTTAACCAACAGTCATTAGACATAACTCTTCTCCTGCAAAATAACATAACCTTTTAAAGATTCAAATGACTTTTCAAAATAACTAAATATAGTTTTAAACAACAATATCATGATGATTCTGTGACATATTCATATGAAAATAGTGTTAATAATTTTATAAAAAATTTCCATTTAAAAATTTTCAAAAAATCAAATTATGAGAATTTTGAAAACCAATGCTCTGATACCAATTGAAAGGGAGTGCAGATTAAGGATCTTAAGGCTAATTTAACACTAGAGGGGGGTGAATACTGTTTAATGGATTCTAAGATTTATATGGACTAAATTAAAATTATGACACAAACAAATGCAGAACTTAATCACAGAACAATCACAGAATCAAACACAGATGCAAAAAGTAAATAAAAAGCAGTAAAATGAAAGAACACACCGGATTTTATACTGGTTCAGAGTTACCCTACATCCAGTCCTGTACCAAGGCAGAACACCTCATACAAATTTTTATTATACCATAATCGAGATTACAATCCTCAGTTTCTAAAGGCCTTGCGGTACCCTCCTGTCTCAGGAGTCTGGGGCAAACTCTCTTGATTTACGGGCCACAAGATTACCCAATTGATTTTCAGACACAACCACACCCTATAGCGAGACTCGGTAAACTTTTGATTACAAATTGATCCTATAACTCTGAATAACACTTTGATCTTCGAGAGATGGTAGAGAATCAAACAAGAATGAGATTCTAATTTGATTCACTTGAGAATTCGGCAGAATTTCGATACGATCTTAAAAATATGAAAATTTTAGAATATGGATTTGTGGAGAAGGAGTAAAGAAAATATGAAAATAGTTAGTTAAAAAATTTGTTTGTGAAGGCTATTTATAGACCAGTAACGGTCATAACCATTCATGAAGAGATTTAAACAAATAGACACTTCTTTTGAAAATTGAAACTTTTGAATTTAACGGCCACCATGTCGACATGGGATATCCCATGATGTCGACATCCCTTAGTTAAAAACAATGTAAAATTTGTTTTGAAAATGATATTGAAAGGAAAACAAGATGAAATGATTCTGGAGTAAAATAAACTAATTTTCCTATGTTTTAAAATAAAGAAGATTAGAAAAATATATTTTTAGAATGTATATATAAATTTGATTTTAAATCTCAAGTATATATATATTATTAAAGAATATTTAAAAATTAGAAGATAGTTTTAAAAACAAACGAAGTTTAAAACAAGAGTTTATTTAAAAACAAAGACAAAGAATATTTTAAGGCTAAAACATTTTGAAAAATAGTTTTGAAAAACCATTTTAAAGTAGTTTTGCAAGCTTCTTCCTGCAGAATATCTCATCACATCAGGACTCGAGAACTTGTACAAAACCAGGATGTTCGTGGGTTTGTAAGCCACTTGTCATAGGTTTGTAAGCTACTTATCGTGGATTTGTAAGCTACTAAGAAGATAGAAATGGGTTCCATCCCAAATGAAATATGGAATGAAGATTTCCGTGCTATTATGAAGTTTTAACAATAAACTAGACACTTATCTTGAAATCTTGATCTTGATACTCATGAGTCTTCAAACTTGATTTCTTCCTTCTTGATCTTTATACTGTACAGTCTTCAATAATCAGTACCTACCTTATATATATCCTGCATAATAACATTCATATATATCTAGACAATAGTGTTAGTATATAAGTCATAATAAAATTAGTTACAAAGGTTGTTGCCATCAAAACCACTATCTCCAATTCCTAACACGCCACTCTCAACTGATGGAATCTGGTCGCCAAATCCAATTGGGAAAACACTCTGGCTCCACTCAACTGATCAAATAGACCATCAATTCTTAGCAAAGGAAACCTATTATTGATCGTCCTTTTGTTCAGTTTGCGATAGTCGATACACATTCTTAATGACTCATCTGGCTTCTTTACGAAGACCGCGGTCGCTCCCCATGGTGAACTGCTTGGTCTAATAAAATTCCTACCTTCTAGATCCACTAACCGTATCTTCAATTCTTTCATCCCAATCGGTGTCATCCTACTAGGTGGTTTACTGATAGGTTCAGACTCTAGCACAAGATCTATTCGAAATTCAACAGCTCGTTTCGGTGGTAGTCCTGTGACTAGCTCAAAAACATCTGCAAACTCTCTTGCAACACGAACCTGACTTAGCTCTTCTATTGTTTCCAAGGCACTTAACAAAGCACAAACCTTTCTGTCGGAATTTTCCACAAAGAAGATGATTCGATTATGACTATCTGGATGTCTTACTGATAATTCCCCATCCTAGCAAAATATCCTAGCCTTATATCTACCCAACCAATCCATACCCAAAGTGATCCCGGATTCTACGAAATCATAAACATACAGACTGCATGCAAATATATGACTTAACAAATCAAGTTCTAATTGGTCACATCTTATCCCTAGAGTTGCATATCCTCCTATTGGATTCGCAACCCTTAAGGAATAAACAAGGTAGGTGGGTACTAAACATAACATGTCGACCAGATTCTGAGATATAAACGAATGTGATGCACCACTATCAAATAGTATCCTTACTGGAATACTCTAAATCAAAAACGTACCTTCCACCACAGACTTTCCTTTGTCAGCAGCAGTTGACTTAGTAGATGATAGTCCAACAGCAAAAACTTTTCCCTTGTCCGCCCTAACTGTTTCTGGACACTGGTTCTTGTAATGCCCAACTTGATCACAGTTGTAGCATTTCACATGTTTCTTATCTGCAGTCTTCTTCTGCCCCTTGCCAGAACGGCACTCATTTGCAAAATGACCCTTCTTGTCACATTTGTAGCAGACTAGATCAGCTTTTGACTTTTTGGTTGTATCTCCCTTCTAGGCCCCTTTCTTTTTGAAGAACTTCCTCTTCTTACCCTGAGGACCGTATGATTCAATTGGATTCTCCCTAGCAGAAACGGCAAGCATGTCCTCATGGTGGATAGCCATCTCTACCACTATATCACTAGGATCACGGATATGTGTCAGGGTTTCCCTAGCAAGCTCGGGCCTCGGTCCCCGAATGAACCTTTCATTCCTTTTAATGTTTTTGTCTACGATAGCATATCCATATCGAGATAGCTCATCAAACTTAGCATATTTGATAACTGACATATCTCCCTGAACTAAATCCATAAACCTCCTCAACAATGCCGACTTAGCAATTTTAGAAATAAACATCTGTTCGAATCTCCTTCGAAAATCAACCCAAATCAACTATTCCTCCGAAACTCCGGCAGTCACACTATTCCACCAGTGGAGTGCTGACCTTGCAACTTCCTAGAGGCCAACCTTCACTTCTGCTCATCTTCTGAACCCATATCAGCAAATATTCTTTCGTAATGCAACATCCAATTCTCTACTTCGATAGCATCCTCCGTTCCCATAAATGGCTTTCCACCCAAGCTGGTGTAATCTCTGCTCAGCTTAGCATAGTTATTTCCAATATTACTAGCAACACCAGTAGCAGTTTCTGCTTGCATCAAATTAGCAAGGAACTGATACATCATCCCCGCATCTACTAGCGGATTTTCAGTACCCATATTGGCTTTAGCATTTTGATTAGCGTTAGCCTGTCGACCTGGGTTCCTCCGAGTGTTAGGTCGAACATTTCCATCGGTTGTGGTGCTTCCTCCACCTACATTTCCTCTTCTGTTTCTTGCTTCCATATCTTCTTTCTCGTAAATCTTTATACGAGCCTCAGAAAGATATAGAAGAACGGTCTAAGAGAAAAGGGAAATACGTACTTATGTATGTATGTATGTATGTATATGTGTGTGTATATATATATATATATCAATTACAAGTACGTTACAACCATGTTAACCCAAACCTCGATCATATTTCTGATTCATTGGACTATGCTTTTAAAATCCTTTTAGGTTTAAAATGCTTAAGTTTTCATAAACCTATGCTCTGATACCAACTTGTGACATCCCCTATTTAGAGGCCCAAAACTAGCGGCCATGGATACTGCAGTCATCCATAGTTATTAATCCTCGACAACCAAATATGGTAATGTTAATTACATTGATATATCAGAAACACATAGATATGGAAAATTTTAAATTTTCAAAATAACATTCATATTCCATTCCAAAAACCTTTTCAACATTCTTTACATAATCCCACAATGTAACCGCATTCTGATAAATATATTTATTACAACATACTCCAAAAGCGACATATGAAGATGCTCTCTTGGTAATCTGAGTATATAATAGGCAATTGACAACTTTGCCTTAACAAAACAACACAGCAGAATCATATGAGAGAGAACTCTAATAACTACATGCTTCATGCACGACTTTAGAAGCTTATTCATCTTAAGAGGTACCTGAAAACCTCAAATCTCAATCTACTCAAAATCAATTGAGTACCTGAGAGTTTAAGGGGAAAACATAAACTTCGAGTCAGACACAAATCCTAGTATGAATAATAATCTACCATCTTAAATCATTTAGATATCAAGTGAGACCACACTGCTTAGCAGAATGGGTTTCCCCTCATTAGTATCTTAAAAACCTTTATAAACCATTTTCTGTACTCCTACATCCATAATGGTTGAATCAATTCAAAACATTATTATGTGGTGATATGCAAAATAATTGAATCAATTTTGGATTACCCCTCCCCATTCATTTTGACTATCTGTCATAGTTATAGTTTCTAGGATTACTATTAACCTAGTAGTTTTAATGGGCTGACTAATAACCGATTAAACATATATGGACTCCCTGTCCACTTATATAGTTTTCATAGGTTCACTATGAAACTATTGGTAACTCCAATATCATTTCTTTTATCCTTGTTTTCCTGGGCTGACGAGGAACCTATTGACTAAGTGCCAATATCTTTCTTTTACCCTAGTTTTCATGGGCTAACTAGGAACCTATTGACCATCTGTTAATATTTCATTTTCTTATCTGGATATAGTTTTTCATGGGCAAACTATAAACCTATCTAACTGACATCTTCAATTATGCATAGTTTTCATGGGCTAATTATGAACCTATTGGCCTTTACCAATATCCTTTCCTTACACGGTTTTCATGGGCTTGCTGTGAACCTATTGGCCCCTGCCAATATCTTTAATTTATATTCACTACTATGTCAACCTAATTGGTTCCCAAAGTACCCATTTGGGTTCATTACAAGGTGAATATATATGTATATTGAGAAGTAAACAATATAACTTGGTTAATTATTTTAACCCATTAAGACTTCTTCAAAAATTCCATTTCAAAATACTTTATTCATTAATATGTCATGGTTTTGCTTTTAAAATGAGATTGAGTTATTTGTTTTGGAAACTATACTTTCAAAATCTTCGAAACCTTGTTTTCGACCTCATTGGATAGCCTCCTTCGAAAGCATATATCTCTTTTCAAAACATAGACTCCTGCCTTTTAAAATACTTTATAATCCTTCTTTCAAAACCTTTCGAATATAATTAAGTGTTACTTATCAATTATTAGAATCATAGCTTCGAAACCATTGGAAGTATCTCTTCCTAAAGTATTGAAAGTCCCACTTTCGACATCAATGGATTTACCTTTAAAAATATCATTTGGGTCAAAGTAAATATAAACAAAAGTACCTCTTTCGAAACCATTCTTTACCATATAAAAATGTTGGGGAATTATGATGGTTTCAGAACCTTCCCTTTCGATAGAGTCAAAAGCATATTTTTAAAAATACTAAAGGATAACTTCGAAACCCTTTCCGAAGCCATAGCCTTTGAAACCTATAACCCTTTCGAAAGCATTTAGGAAGCGGCTTAATTCTTCTTTAAAATAATACTACCATTCGAAAACATTGATGACTTCAATACCCTCGGAAGGTATAAAAATTGGCGATGGGGTTTCGACTGAGTTGGAACCCCTTCTTTCAAAAGAATTTATTTACAACTAAAAGAACGCATTCGAAAGCCCTTTACTTTTAAAACAAAATATGGCAACCCCTATGAAAGCTATTAATAAACTCCTTTAAAAACTCATATGTTTTGAATATCTCGAAAGCTTTTGTAAAACTAAGGCAAGCGCTAAATATTTTAAAACAAACACAGGTAACGACTCTATCAGAAGCAAAGCTTTCGACACCATACCTTCCGTCTTTCTCCAATCCATTATGTACCACCTAGATGATACTTTATGTATCAACTAACTTGCCTACGTGTAAGCATATAATTGGTTGCCTCAACTATTTCCATGCCTTACAAAACTAACCGCCTTTTATTTTTGGATAAACGTCAATATTAGCTTTTTGTAGATAAACCCTTCCCCTTAATTTATACATAAATCATTTAGATCCTTCTCTTAAAATAATTTATTTCATATTGTAAATTATTTAAGAAAAATCCCTAAAAATTATAGAAATTCAATTTGATCATGTTATCTAACATATCAAAATTTCAAATCTGAATCCCTGATATAATTTATGAAATAAATTCTTAAACCCAATTAATCATATTTTCATACGAAAATTCATAATAAAATTTCCATAGTTTGGAAAATTATCAAATTTGAAATCTAACTCCAAAATCATGTTTTACATAACATATAATTTTTCCATGGCATTTAAACATCAATATCACTTGGTTTTGGCCTAAAACCGTATGAATCTTCATTTAAGTAATCTTATTTAAATTTAAAAAAAAACTTAATTCAAGCATATCATCATCAAACATCATATAATCCAATTTAACCTTAAATCCGAAACATATATTCAGAAAAATAGAGATGGAAATTATTATTCACCTTGATTTATGATAAGGAGATTGGTTTGGATTTGAGATTATTCCCCTTTCTTAATTCTTTTTCTTTTCTTTGAATTTCCTTTCTTTTTCCTCTCTAATAATGGCCGACCTTATCCTCTTCAGCTTATGTTTATTTTTGTGAAAATGAATTATGAATGTGAATGGCCTAAGAGTCAAAAATCTATATATGGCAAATACCTAATATACCCTTGTGTATTTTAATTATCCTATAAACCATTCTTAAACCCATTTAATTAATAAGCACGACCACTTAATATTTATTCAAATCTCAATCCCCTTATCACTCAACATTTACATTATTCTATTTAATTTATCTAATTAAATCTCCTGAATAATGTTATTGAAATTCGAGGTGTTACATTTTTGTTTTAGCAATAGCCATGTACATGTCGGTTATCATGCCAATCTGTAAATCTGAAATGACAGCAATGATTTCTTGCATTTCCTCAGAATCAACCATATTTGCATTTGTAGAGTTTCTATTATTTGCATTTGTAGAATTTCATTATTTTGTATTGGAGGAGCCATGCACTCCCGCTTGTAGTGCCTAAGTTTACCGCGGTTAAAACATCCCTTATTCCTTTTCTTTTTTGGATTAGAGTTGTTTCCCTGCTTGCTCTTCTTGTTTGGCTTAAACTTTTGGTTTTGACCGCTCTTTCTCTTCGTTCCAGAATTCACATTATTCACATTAGAGATGGAAAAACACCATTACAGATTCTATTTTCTCATTCAATTCGTATGTGTTTTCCAATCTTTTCTAATGAGAGTTCCTCGATCATGTGTAAGAGCTTTTTGCGATTGTTGTTCCAACTTGGCAGAAGTTTTGCAATTATAGCCCCCACTTGGACTGAATCTAGAATATGCACTTTCAAGTCTCCAAGTTTGCTAACTAAGACTTGTAAGTCATGCATCTGATCCATTATAAAAACATCATCTTTAATCTGAAATTTAAAGTATTGTAGGGTGAGAAAATAATATGTTCCAATCTTTTCAGTCTTGTACTTTTCTTCTGGTGTATCCTAGATCTCCTTAGAAGACTTCATTTGAGTGTATAATTCGTATAAACGGTCATATAAGATTTTAAAAATGTGGCATCGACATAGCAGTTCATCTTCTTCGCATTTTAATCTCTGTAGATTTAATTCTTTAATGTCCTTTTTGGTTGGAGGAAAGCGTTGGAAGGTTTTCATCTAGTACGTAGGAGACCTTCAGGATGGTAAAAAGGAATTTTATTTTGTCTTACCAATGTGCCAAGTTGACTCCATCCAATCTATCTAGCTTGGCATAGTCCTAGTTCATCAGTTTAAATCCAGATTATGATCCTTTGTCCATGGTGAATATTGCTTTAAAAATGTAAGAGAATATTGCTTTAAGGATATAAGAAACAATTAAGGATTAGCGTTGAGTTAGATTTTGGGGTTCGTTGACGCTTTCCTCAATGCAATATTTGCCCCGACTCGTTCGGAGTTTGTTAACGGGTCGATGGTAAACTGCTTCCCAGATTACAGAAAACCCGAATGCAGATAGTAGCAATGTCTGTGAATTTGTAGGAAATTTATTATTTAACAATAAAAGAAGGTTTAAAATAAAATTAACCTTGGAGGCGTATATATAGTGCATGGACGGATGTTAGGCGAAGGGGTGCGACCATTAGAAAACAGTCGCAACTGTTTGCAATTAACAGTTCAAATTCGAAGAGGAAAAAATAGCACTTAGCACATGCTAAGCGCTTTCCGTTCATGCGTGTTATGGCAGTGCCCCTTTCCCTTCTTTTTTAGTTATTTTAAGTGATAGAGCATATGAGGTTGCATATATATATATACACACACATACAATTTTTCCGATGTTAGACTAATATTTTTGTTCCCATCTACGATAACAATCTACCTCAACACCTCTATCTTCATTGCGAACGAGATTCAGCCGTTTTGATCCCCTAAATATAGCGGTTTCAACCATATATATGTTAGTAACAAACATGTAAACATTGATAAAAACAATCACACAGATCACAGTAATTTAAATGTATACCCACAATTTTTTCTATTATTTTTAAAAACCAATTTTGAACAGCATAATTACTATAGTATCATTAAATATAATTTACCTCTAGTGCATATAAGGTTTGTGGGTTTCTAACCAATTTGTTCATCAACTCTAGATTAGTAAATGTATGTACAATAAAAATATAGGCATTGCTAAAATGAAAATACAATTGCTGAAATCTTATTATTGAGTTCCAAACAAACTCCATACCGTAACCTTATAAAACTCTCCGGTTTAGAACTCATTTTTTATAACTAACTCTTCGCAAAATAAATTAGTTTAGCATTTCAATGCATGTAGGAATAGGATTTGCACATTTTAGTTAGATGCTAGCTATTATACCTAAAGCTTTTAGGCACATTGGCGGAAAACTAAACCATCCGGCAGTATATATACAGTGAACAAGCTCATACATATCATGCATTGTAATAAATGAATACATAGAGTTATAACGCCATTAAGTATAAGTCAACATATGACATGCATGAAGAGAAGCACATTTTCCCTACAATGAGTGGGTAGGTCAGAAAATAGACATGTTAATGCCATACGGTATTGATAATTGTAACCAAAAAAAGGAGATAAAATAAAATTAAATGTTAGTAAAAAAAAAGTAAAAGGAACTCAACGGATATTATAACAGTCTATCAAAAAATCGTCATTCCTAGTTCATCATTATAGCATAAACTGAAAGAGCGATCCTATATTTTACTTCATCAACACAGTAGGGATTGAAAGCATAAAGTTAATGAACTTAAACTATAGTTACAAGTTAAATAAGATGATTAGATCCAAAATTGAGTACTAGGGAGGACATACCATTGTTTAGTAGGTACCGCAACAACAAATTGAGATCGAAATATGGAGGGTTTTCTGGTACGGGAGAAAGTAGATGGAAGATTGGGAACTATGGTAAATCGACCGTAGAATGGAGTCGGAGTTGAAAACTTGGGGGCAAACCGAGGAGGTTGAAATTTCTGCGAATTCAGAAATCTTTTCTGAGTTAGGAAAAAAATTCGGAAATTTTATGGCATTGGGAGAATATGGTAAGGTAATCAGCGAAGGGAGCGAGTAGGCGATAAAACTTGAAAGTCACTGCAAATTTGACAGTAGATGTGGTGGTTCTACTTTCCTATTTAAGCAATGGATTGCAAGTACATTTATCTACGATGTTGCATGCATTTTGATACATGCATAAACACTTGCATTTTAAAAGGTCGACTAAATCAGAAGACCGCATACTCTTTGCATTAGTATAGGTTCATAAACACTCCACGCTTGCATGGACATACTACATTAAAATTTTAACTAAGGACAATGATTGTCAGTGGATGATGGATGGGTAGTTTGTTGTAGTTATTGATTGTTGTACGTACGAGTTATATTTTTCCGTCCTTGGAGATTTTGAAGACAAAATCCTTTTAAGGGGAAAGAATATAACACTCTAAAAATTTAAGAGAGAATATAATAAAAGAATTAAATTTAAAATATAACAATGGCAAAAATGGAATTTCCATAAACATCTGTATCTGGCTACAAAACTTGCACGGATGCATTTGCAGCGGCTTTCTAGATAATTTTCATATATAACACGCTGAAAGCGGAGCTAGCATGGAGAAGTTATAGACGTTTTAAAATTTAAAAACAAAATTAATTAAATAAACTAATAAGGAAATTAAACTATCCTTAAATAAATAGCTCTACCGTTCGACATTCTAGGGGGTCACCGATCAACATGTAGTAGTCAACCGGTCTCCACCTAGCGGTCGATCGGTTGATGTTCCAGATTGATGAATTTGAGCGACCAACGGTTCAGATTTAACAAAATATTTTTACTTGGCTACGAGGTAATTGTTTAACATACCGGGTGAAACCAAAGATTCTTCTAGGGTTAATCAATGGTCAGGACTAATCTAAAACCCCTATAAATGCAAAGCTAATAGAAACCCTAATTCACAAAATTAGTCTGCCCTATTGAAACTCTACCAAATTCTTTCCTCACCAAATCTAAATTCTTCAAAAGTAAAATAAAATAAAAGTAGAGAGATTAAGAAGGACAAATCAAGCAAACAATTAATGAATGGGGGGAGATTCCAGACGGGATTCAAAGAAAGCTTGGATGTGAGGTGAGTGGGTATACTTTTAATAAAATGATTATATGTAATTAATTTTAATATGCACTATCTAACCTATGTTGTTAGAAATTAAGTTGGAGAATCATATGGTTTGAATCTGAGATATGAATTATAAATTGAATTGAAGTAAACTTGTTAAAAAGGGATTAATCTAGTTAAGCTCCCTTTCTAATCCTTTTCTAATCGTATAATCTGTTAATATAACTGGTTAATATTAATGTTAATAGTAAACCTAGATTTGAACTGCTTTCTATGAATCGGGAAAAGAATTGAATTCCAATAATTGGGATTTGGTTCACTGTAATTGCTCCAACATCGAATCATATAAGACCCTGTACTGGAAATTAGGAATGAACAATTAATTGTTAATTAAATAACCAAAACGAATTGAAATCAGAAATCAAAACCCTAAATCAATGAAGTTCGGTCAACCACACTATTTGGAGCAGTCGACTGCTCCAGGAGCAGGCGATCGACTGGTAGGCCTTCCAAAAGCTCAATATCAACCTCGGCCTAAGGCCTAGTTTATAAAAAAATTAGTTAATACATTGTGTGTATGTGTCTATATTATATATGGATGTTAGGAGTAGGGAAGCTAGTTCTTTATGAGGCAACACTAGGACGTTGTAAGGTTGTGCAAATGCTCTTTATCCAACGTGGGTTGATATTCTACCAGAGGTGCTATCACAAAGCACTCACAGGAGGTTCTACGGTAGATGCGCAACATTGACTGATGCCTAATGAAGTATGTGGGCCCGGCATAGCGGGAGTTCCTTGGTACTCATACATACTGATGTGACATGATACTGTGTTGTTGTTGGATCCCAACACGTGCAATAAAAGGTGTTACGTTACCATTGAGAGGTGGACATGGATGTAGAGGATGAGACATTTCGACGACTCGACATTACGAGCTCCTCCTCAATGCGTAACAATGGTATGCGTATACGTAGTTGTGGGAAACTTAATCCCATGGTAGGAATTGTAGGAAACCTATGCGGAATAGTTACACTAGTCATAATGTGAGAAATGCAGTCCCATAAAGGAAATTGTAGGATAACCCTATGTTGGAAAAGTATAGTAGCTATTAGTCGATCATTATTTGTCTATAGGCTCGATCAATTGTTCGTTTCTATGAATGAGCATGCACAAGTAGTTATTGTAGGTGTGTGTTGAGTTAAACCTTTTAAATAAAGTAAACAAGTAATTCCCGAACACTCTTAGGACACCCTAAGTCACATAGAGTATTATTAAAGTCAACTGCTTGTGATCACCATATACTAATAGTGTACTCATTCACCAGACTTTTATCTGACCTACCCATTTTCCTTTCTTTTCCCCATAACAAAAGGACATAGCAGCCGGTGATGGACCCGTCATTAGTACGTGGAGAGGTGAGCTCATTATTGGAGTTGCTTATCATTTTATTTTACTCTCCATGTAACTATCTATCTTATTCAATACTTAGTATTTATCAGACAATGTATCTTATTTCTGTGTACTCTGAATTTGACAACGTACTGTTTTTCTGGGATCATGTTTTAGGATATTTTTTGAGATATTTATTTTCTTTATTTATATTTTGTTGCCTTCCGCTGTGAGTTCTGAAAGGGCAGTACATCTTAGATCATATCTAAATATCTTTAGTCCCTATAATGCTTCAAAAATCCTGACAACTCGTGCTTCTTGGCTCCGATGCAAGTTCAAAAGTAACCTTAGGCTTGGGTTGGTGTGTCGGGAAGTGCGGGTTGTCATACTATATCTAAGTTGCAATAGTCTTTCTCTTGAAGAAACATTTGTGCCCGATGAATCATATTCCTTTAAGTACACTATCAAATCACATTTTGATAATGTACTTGGAATCCTTTCGGATTTGCGCATCATACCATATGGCAGAGTCAATACTCTTAATGGTTTAATTGGCTGTCAAAGGATTTATTATTCTCGACGTTGATAAGAAACTCGGTTTATGTTCAATGTGTAAGAATATTTATTGGACATTCTAATGCGTAGTGTTCATTAAGATTTGGTTAATTTCATATTATTCCTCATAATCATTTTTATCATTTGATCGTATCCAAATCTATTTTATTATCAATAATTTCAAAAAAAATTCCTTCACTACGAAGTTCGCGTAACATCCCCCATTTTGAGGCCTGAAACCATGCGCTACAGATACTACAGTCATCCATAGTATTAATTTCCGATGACAAAATGAGATCAGTTAGTTGTATCTATAACATCAAGGCACATGAATATGATATTTTTTCAAAATACATTTCACTAATAACTTTCAGATTCATTACATAATCTCATCAATTCCATATTCAGAGAAAATAAAATAATTATAAACATATTCCAAGAGCGATATATGAAAATGCCCCTTGGGTGATCAGAGTCTAACTACTTGACAAATATATTTCCTATCATTATATCTATTCAAATAAGGCAAAGCTTTAAACAACATAATGGAAATAAACTCCTAATATTAGCTTGCCTTCTGCACGTCTCCGAAAGCTAATTCATCTAACCCGAAAACCCTACCCTGAACTATTCAATTGAGTACCCAAGAGTTTAAGGAAAAAAAACTTCGGGTTAGTTAAAAAATCTGGTGTAAATAATAATATACCATCTCGAAATAAAAACAAATATCTAGTGAGACCAAGCCATAGAACAAAATGGTTTTCGCCTAAATAGTATCTTATCAAATATGTCATCTGAACATCAATCATGCACCTGCAACCACTATGGTTAAAACAAAACATGATATGGTCATATGCATACAAATTAGGTAAGTGTGACTAGTCTATCATTATAGGGTTATGCATTCCCAAAGTCTACCCAACCTATAAAATTGATTGTTTGTCTCAAATCATAGTTTTCACAGACCAACAATAACCTATCTTGCTGACTCGGGCCAAAACATAACCATATATACCAAAATCTCTAAAAACGGTTAGGAGGTCTCCAAATATGGTTAGGAGAAAACAAAACGATGCCAAAATTTCCAAATACGGTTAGGGGCCTCCAAATACAGTTAGGAGGTAACAAACAATGAAGCATATAGAGCTA
The DNA here is from genome assembly GCA_030737815.1 of Allium fistulosum. Taxonomy (NCBI): domain Eukaryota; kingdom Viridiplantae; phylum Streptophyta; class Magnoliopsida; order Asparagales; family Amaryllidaceae; genus Allium; species Allium fistulosum. Next base: position 1,032,647,441 of record CM060905.1, read on the forward strand.
CGAGTTCTTTTCTATGCGTACACATCTTTTAGTCTCACCACTGACAAAGCCATACACACTGAAATCGCAGACCCATACCACTCGGGGCTAATGGATGAAGCATAGAAGGCGACCCTACACCAGTCCCACATAAAATATTATCTGGTTTTAAATCCATGAGTCATATATTTTTGGTCAGTTTAAGGCATCCTAACACAATTGATTTATCTAATCTCCAAGATGCAATTCTACTCAGTCAGGAGTTTAGCCTGACCATACTCACTACTAGAACAACCTAACCGGTAATTATGTTCCTATGTCTCAAGATGCAATGTTGGGTAATGAATATGCAAGTATGAAACATGATAAAGTATGCAAATTCAACAGACCAAATGATAATAAGAACATATAACATCATCCATCAAAATATACTCAATTAATAGTCACATCCGCACAAAATTACTTTAGTTTAAGTAATAATTTCCTTTGGAAAATCCTTATAAAGTTTGGCTAAAATACCATTTCACTTCCATGAAAATATTTATCATTAGAATTAATAAATCTCTTCAAATCATTCTTAAAACAAGAAAAACAAAGCCCTAATTACATAGCCAAAAATCTTGTGCAGAAGCACTATCATCTTTACGGAACTTTTAAACATTCATTATCAAAACAAGGCTATTGAGCCTCTAGAAAACATGGCTTTCGAGTCTTTAAAACAAAGCTATTTGGTTATGAAACATACAACTGCTTTGTCGCTAAAATAGGGTTGTCGAGTCTTTATTTCGAGCCTCTAAACACAATTATTGAGTTTGTAAAACATACGGCTTTAATGCCGCTAAAACATAGTTGTAGAATCAATAAAAACATGGTTATCGAGTTTATAAAACAAACGGCCATCGTGCTGCTAGAAAACATAAGTATCGAGTCAATAAAAGACATGAGGTTTCGAGTTTAAAACCTTAGGGATGCCGAGCCTCTACACTTGAGGGTGTCGAGCCCTTGAAAACATGAAGGTGTCGAACATTAAAAAGAATGGTGTTGAGTCTCTAAATCGAAAGGTTATCGAGCTTCTACACCCATAGAATGTCGATCCCCTAAAAGCATACGGTGTCGAGCTTCTATGAAAATTGGTACATCATATAACTATCGAATAGCTATCACATGCATGAGTCTTCATAGTTATCGAGTCTGTAGAGTCGACACCTTATATAACTATCGAGTAGTTATTCCATGTACCAGCCTTTATAGTTGTCGAGTATTAATGAAGTAGGGTTATCGAATCTTTGATATGAAAAATCAACTAAGTGCAAATAGCCTTCCATGACCCTCCTAAGTCTAGTACACAAGCCCTTTTGTGAATCTTTAAGAACTTTGTTTTACATTTGTCCATATGTTTACGGATGGTCAGCGGTACTCATCTTCGGCTTGGTACCTAAGACTTCTTATAGACTCTTCTAGAATTCACCAGTGAATAAAGTATCTCTTTCACTGACTATACTACTAGGAATTCTATGCAGTCATAAAATATTCGTTATAAATAACTTTTCTGAATTAGGTGTTGTCCATGTCGACTTAACGGGAATAAAGTGTGCATTTTTGGTTAGTCTAGCTACCACTACCCAAATATTTTCATTTCCCCTATTCGACCTTGGCACCCCATCGATAAAATCTATGGATGTAAAATCTCATTTCTAAAGTGGCACTTCTTAAGGTTGAAGCAATCCACTTGGTTTTCGACGCTCAAGTTTCACTTGCTATGAATTTAAACATTGTTTCACTCATAAGCCTACATCCCTTTTCATTCCTTCCCAGAAAAAAACTCCTCTTCATATCCTAATACACTTTAGTTCCTTCAGGACGAATAGTAAACTTCAATCGATGACACTCCCTAAGAACTTCCTTCCTTATGTTACAAACATATAGAACGCACAACCATTCCTTCTTCCTCAACCATCCATTCTGGTCAGGACTAAAACCTTTTAAATCATCAATCTTAGTTCCTTCTTCAAGTCTTCTAATCCGTTCAGCTAGTAATGGGTCATCTCTCTGTTTAGAAGCAATTCTTTTGATAATTATTGGTTGAACTTCCTAACAGGATAACATTGCAATATTCCGACTAGAACTAATTGTAATGACCCTAATTTTGACTAACATTATTTAGGATATTTAATTAGATAAATAAAATAAAATAACGTAGATGGTTGAGGATTGATATTTTTTAATTAATAAAGGGTCGTGCCTTAATGAATGTATAAGCAAAAGAGAATTAAAAATAAGTAAGTAGAAGGAATATGATATGGGAAAAATAGGAATAGCCTTTGTTCTTATACCCTAAACCCTTCTTACATGCATTTCTTATTCATTTCAACATTTACAAACAAAACTAGAAACCCTAAGAGTTCGGCCGACCACCATTCAGAAGAACCAAAAGAAGATAAGCTATGAATCAAGTAGAAAGCTTGAAGAAATTAATTAAAGGAAAAATATCAACCATCTTAACATCAAGCTAAGATGAAAAATTATCTTACATCTCATTTGTCATAATGATTTCGGTTTCAAAGATTGACCCGGATTAATATTGTAAATAATATGCCATGTTATGTTTGTTTGAATGGATATATATGCTTGTTGATGATTTATACTGTTTCATAAGGATTTTATGATAAGTTTAGATTGAAAAACCTATTAAATGACATCCAAATGATTTGCGTTTTTGGTATATGGTCGAAAACATTATTTTAGAAGTGGGTTTCAAGTTTCATAATTTTCTAAGTTATTGTGGATTTATTATGAATTTTCTAAGAGAGAAAATAATTGATATTGGGTTTAAATTATTAAGATAAATAAGTAATGTATTTGGGCCTGAAATTTAAATATGTTAGAAAACATATTAAAAGTGAATTATGGTAATTTTTGGGGAATTTTCCTAAGTATTTTATTATGGTTATAAAATTATTTAAGTAAAGGGACTTCAATGTTTTATATGTTCTATCAAGGAGAAGGGTTTATTTGTTAAAATGTTGTTAATTGATATCTTGAATTCGGCAGCCTTTTTAGAAAAGGATTTTGATAAAGAAATGACAACCAATTACATTTTGACAAATAAGGCAAGTTAGGTGAAAAGAAATTCCTTTGATGGGCATAAAGTCAGTTTTGTTAGGAATTACCACTTCGCCACTTCCTTAGCTGGCTTTCGTCAACATGCCAGTTAGACCTTTCGCCCTTATTTGAAACCAAAGCACACGATATCAAGAAATTGGTATGGAGTGCATTGGAGAAAGGCGGAAGGGACGTGTCGAAACCATGCTTTCAAAGGGGTAGAAGTTATTCTTATAAGCTTTCGACTCCACTACTTACTTCTGTTTATAATTGATACTTTAGAAGGGGTTGAAGCCAACTTTATTAGCTTTCGAATCAATCAACTTGCCTTTGTTTCTAGAGAAGAGCTTTCGAATGAGTTGCCACTTACATAAGTTTTAAAAGAAGCTTTTGAATGGATGGCCGTTTTTGAACTCATTCGAAACTCATGCTACCACATTAAACTTTTTGAATTAGTTAAGGCCGCATTTTTTTATAGCCGTAAAGCAATGTATTCGAAAGGGTGATTTCACTTTTACCTTTGAAGTCATCTTCTCAATGCCGCTTTCAAAACAGTATAGGAGGCAATGGTTTCAAAAAGTTAGGTTTCAAAACTATCCTCATTCTTTTACTTGGGACTAATTCTTTCGAAAGCAATGCTTTCACCTCTGTTCTTTATGACCCTATAATTATACTATATGTTAAACTCAAAGGTTTCGAAAGGAATGGTTTAAATGGTTTCGAAGCTATGTTTCCACAAACTCTTACTTGAACCCAATACTTTTGAAAGGTTTATTTCTAAGTGTTTCGAAAGGGTTATTTAAATAGTTTCAAAAGAGGATGTCTAAGGTGTAAATGATGATTTTGAAAGGTCTATTTTCAATACATTCGAAAGGTATGTTTTGGCCTTTCGGCCTAATGTTTTCAAGGTTAAAGTAGCAACTTATTTGAAAGGGGTACTTTTAATAAATTCGAAAGGGATTGTTTAAGGTTTTAAATAAAGGATTCAAAATTATTGCTTTGGCTTTAAGGCATAAAGTTTTCTAAGTTAGAAAGGAGTATTAACCTATTTTGATAGGATAGAAAACCCTGTTGATTTAGATTTCATCAACTTTGTTTTTTGTAAAGCATATATCAATGCATAAGTATTTTCAGTAAAGCAATGAACAAGTTTTCCTTATTTAGGTATGATTTAAAAAGGGTTAAATCACTTTGAAAGAAATATTTTCAAGGAAAATTGGATGGGGTAGTTAACCCTAAGTAAATGACTCAAAGATTAGAAGACCAAATGGGACTAATGTAGGTTCATGCCATATACTTTAGCTAGTAGCCCTTATGTAAAATAAGTCTAAAATTCCAGTGTGTAGGGCTTTGTCACAGGTAAGACTAAAATGATGTTACACACTGAATGGAATACACAGAGTAGAGTTAGGTTATTGGTAAGCCCACAAAACCATTGGGATCAGTTGACTCTTGGAAAAGTAAGTTAAGGACGGATCGTCCAGTATTGTGTCTAACAGAATTTGGATTATTGGTTATGCCTGGTAGGCCCGAGTCAGCCAGTGGTTAATAGTCGGTCTGATAAAACTATATCGTTCGGACAGACGGTCCATTGATTACCTAATTAGTATGCATATGCTTTATTGCTATTATGATTATAATCAGCTTGATTGAATGTTTTTGATTTGCAAAAGGTATGCTTTTTAAAAGGATATTAGTGAGGGGAAACCCATTCCGCTAAGCGGCATGGTCTCATTTAATATCAGTAAATTGAGATGTAATAGTATTATTCACACCAGGCTTTATGTCTGACTCAAAGTTTATGATTTCCCCTTAAACTCTCGGGTGCCCAAATTTTGATTTGAGTAGATTGAGAGTTAAGGACTTTTCAGGTTAGTAGGTTGGACGAATAAGCTTCTGAACACGTGCAGGAGGCAAAACTAGTTATGTAGGAGTTATTTAGTATTATTTCCGCTGTGGTGTAACTAAGACTGATATGTCTATCTATTTAATACTCTGATCATCCAAGGTGGCATATTCATATGTCGCTCTTGGCAAAATTTGTAATGATTATATTTGATCGAAACCTGGGAATCATTTTGGGATTATGTAACTGAATATGAAATATTAATTTGAAATGTAATCAGAAAAGTTGTTTTTGAAATTTGTGATTTTATTTCACATTCATGTGCTTCTGATATTATGGATACTATTAACAGTACCGTATTTTGTTACTGGAAGTTAATACTATGGATGACGCAGCATCTATAGCGCTTACCTTCGGGCCTCAAGATAAGGGATGCTACACTGACCATTGACTTTAACCACGCACCATAAGCAGTCAATGCCTCTAAATCTTTCCATTTTGCTAACATAGCTAACATCATACTCTGATGTTTCTTGCTAAGTGCATCTGCAACTTTATTTCCTCTCCTTAGCGTATACTCAATACCGAAATCATAAGCTGCCAAAAACTCTAGTCACATTTGCTGTCTCATATTCAACTCTTTTTGGAGAATAAATATTTCAAAGACTTATGATCCGTAAATAAATCGAATCATTCTCCCTAAAGATAGTGTCTGTAACAACTCGATTTTTAAGAAATAATTAATTTATGTTAATAATAGTAATTGAATTAATTAATTTGGAATTTGGAGATTTATTTAAAAATTGGTTATGGAAATTATATAATAAAAGGATTTAATTATGAAAAATTGAATTTAAATAAGTTAAAATTTGCGAAAAATAATATTTTATAAATGGTGATGTAATCGAAATAGAATATGAGTTGGAAATGATTTTTTTATATATGGATTTGTATTTGTTCAAATTAAATAGCATTTTGTTTAAAAATTAAAAGAATGTATAAGTATGTACACACACATATTCGCTTATTTGTTTAAAGCCTAAATTGAATCAACCCAAGCCCAGATATTTCAAGCCCAAATCTATTTCTAGATACCTCTCCTTCTCCCTAAAGGATTCACTTACAGAATCTTTTATTCATTAATCTTCCAAAAGCAAATATAGAAAAAAAATTCCACTTCAAAAATTAAAATCAAATTATATAAATTAAAATAAATTATTAATTTTTAAAATATGAATCTTCATTCTCATTTACATCTATGGAGCAAGGCGATTCATGTTGCGATGAAGGTTGTGTGTGTGCACACATAATTGGAAACGAACTGAGAAAGAAGATGAAGAACGCGTGTTTACAAGTGATTTATTACTCATAAATCCATGTTTAATTCATGTAATTCATATTTATATATTATGGTTTTGGATTGCACTAATGTATATCTATTGTATTTGCATTAAATCTGAGAGAAATTGAGTGGAATTGAGTGAGGAAACGATGATCGTAAGGAAAGGAATGTATCAGGTTCGACCAATATAAGTCGACCCTTCATCCTCCATGGTCGATCTCTATAGGTCAACCCATCATAAGCTCTAGTCTACCGCTCATCTCTATAAGGTGCATGAATTTTAGGTGTTTTGTGAAGTAGTACCTGGTGTTTCTGCTGCTACTTTGTGTTTTCTTTCCCATGTGTGTTTATATGTGTGAGTGTGTATGCTGTATGTGAATGGCAGTATGTGTACATGACCAGGTAGCTATGCATCTTTGGGTTTATTGTTCTTTACGTTACTATTATTATTTTTATCTTGGCAGGTGCATTTATGTTGATGAGTATCCCTGTGATTGTACAAACAGGACTATGTGTGTATATCCTTCTGAGAGTGCTGATGTATGTGTGCATGTCCTATGTATGCATATGTGTGAATGCCTGTATTGGTGTGCGTGAGTTTTATGTATGTGTGAGTGTGTTAGCATAAGTATGTGCGTGTGTTGTACTTGTCTATACACTAGCTGTTTTGGTCTTGCTTTAGGAAACCTTTTTGTTACTCCTGGTAGCATCATTATGTGTTCTTGTCATTTGTCTTACTTGCATTTGCTATTTTTTATACTACTATGTGTTTTGTTTCTTCTTTTAAATGGAAGTATTTATGTGTTTTTTTCATGCAATTCCTTAACTACTGTAAATGAGTTGTACGAGTATTGGTTGTATATATATATGTTTAATATACATAATTGAATGTATATTAAAATATAAAATATACTAAATAACCATATATATTTTTTAGCAAGGTTAACCGGCTTGAAGTGGATCGTCCACTTTTATTAATATCCATTTAAACTAGGTGCTTGGCACAATCGTCAGAGCAGCTAAGAAAAGAAAAGTACAAGAGATAGGCAGAAGCACCTATACTACTATAAGAAAAGAACTACGTATCTACGCTATTGTTATCATCAACATGCCCTATACCAAGAGAAAACCCGAAAAGTAGTAGAGCCAGGTTATGCACATAGCTCATAGAATCAAGAGAGTATAAATATTTCCTAACCCACGTTTCATCTTCAAAGATAATCTTGTTACATTCACCATCTTCTCCATAAGTAGATAAGATCAAATCATCCACCTCTACACGATAAATCAAGGTACGCTCATCTCTATCCTCTCCAATATACATATGATAGCCTACGGATTTCGGATTGAATCTTATTTCAGAAGGTACAAGAATCCAAGGTCATTCCCGATGATTCCAATAGACAATTCGTTTTGCAGGAGAAGTAGGAACCAAAGCAACCGCAGCACTAGTCACCGAAGGGGGCTGATCAACGAGACCCACGAAGTGGTCAAAATCAACCCTATCAATAGGCGTAGCAGTAGGCCTAGACTCAGAAACCCACATTCTGCATAGAGGATGTGGTAATGTTGTCTTAGCAGGAATAGAGCATACTTACAAACCTCCAAAGTGTGACCAAAACACTGGCAAGTCACACACATATCAGGTTTCCAACTATATCTAACCTATACCTCGGTATCATGACCCTTAGCAATCCTAATCTTAAGCTTTGAAGGCAAAGGCTTATCAGGAGTGATCTCAGTCAGAGCTTTAGCACAAACTAATCTTGTTTGGCTATAGTATTAGAATCAAAACATTTAACCTTGCCAACAAGATTGATAAGCTAGTCTATCCCAATCATGGGTTGTAAAATAGAAGGAATATGAGAAACGTACACCCAGACTGGAACAGATAACACATGTTTTTTAGTCGTGTATATCGATGGACTCCAAGTAGCGATAACGAAAGGCTTTCCTTCTATAAGGGTCAGGTCAGATTCAAGAACACGTTATCTTTCATCACTTCTCGAGAATTTGAAATAGAACACTGCATTATCAAAATGCACTTTTAAACCACCTCTAAGATTCTATGCATAACGATATCGATGTTTAACTTGATGATAGGCAGGGTTAGAGTCTAAGAAAAAACCAACCAAATAATCAGGCCAATAATCGACTTTCGCTTGCAAAACTTCAATAGGAGGGGTCATCACATCGTCAGTCTTTACAATGTCAAAAGAACACAGGGAATAGACCCTGGCATTTATCAACAATGAAGAAAATAATGAAGACCACTTTGTGGATTCGACATGTGCAAGAGACTTAAGAGCAGCCTCAATAGGGAAGGACTGCATATTTGGAATAGGTGATAGTTTTCTAGAATCCACATTTTCGCAAACATCATTTGGGCTTACATCCTTGCCACCGATATTACCACTTTCAAAAAATCCAGCATCAGCATTTCTACCAACTACAAAATCAACATCATCGGCATATTTTATCTCACTAAGGATGCACCAAATACTGGCAACGAAATTTCAGTCCATTGGCCAACACTCCCATTAGCGGCAGCTTCAAATAAAGGTAAGAGTGAGAGAGAGAGGATGAATTAACCTGGTTTGAGCCGATGGCTATTCCAAAAATTAGAATATCAACATCTGAAGATGTGGCTAATGAATCGTTCAATTCAGAATTGAGGGGAACCAAAATCATCTCTTGATTGGTGGATGAAGGTGGAGAGATACGAGTTGTTGTAGGTGGAACAAAAGTGGGATGACAATCAGAGGTGGAACTTGGGGTGGTTGACCGAAAGGGGGAAGGTTCGAGATGCTGAAATTACGACCAGATCCGATCAAAGAACCACTTAAGTAAGTAGGCGAACATTGGGATGAGGGATAGACATGGAGGAGAAGACAACGTTGAAATGAGGGCGTGGTAATCAAAGTGAAGAGATGAACGGAGGAAGGAAGAAATCAGATGCCGCCATTGACCTTCTAATTATCGGGTATTTAATTAAAACTGACTAAATAACCATATTAAATATAAGTTAAATATATTTGAACTCTAATATCTATATGTTTATACGTTAAATAAGAATGAAAATCTAAGTTCGACAAATTAATAAAGTGATTTTAATTATATTACTTAAATAATCTTTAATTATTGTTTTATAAAAGTGTGAGATTTTAATTTATATAATAACTTAGGTTTTTGAAAATGTTATTTAAAAAATGGAATTTTAATATATAATTTATTTTGAAAATATAGTTAATTAATAATGAATGTACATTAATTGATTTGAATATTTTATAAAACTGTTTTAAAATAGTATCTAGTTATAGAAAATTATGAATTGATTCTTATGTGTAATATTTAGTATTCAAATCATTTGGATTATCAAATGAAAGAAAAGGGATTTTTAATGTTATTTGTGAATACTAAATTATTGTTATGTTAATTTTATAAAAGGTTGAGAAATTCTTTATTTATTATATCAAAAAATTATTATATTTGAGTCTCATTAATTTTAAGTTATATATTTATTATTGATTATACGTACATAATTTAGGTGTTATTTTTGTTATATAAAACTATAGCTCATGAGTATTCCATTATTATGTATTAAATTGTTTATTTATATCTATTTGAATAATTTATTTTTATATTTGTTCCTGACTTCTGGCTTCCTATCTTCTACATATTAATTCTGGTGATATGAGTAATTCGCCGTTGATATTGATTTGTTTAATGATTTGATATGATACGGTGTTGACATCTTTGATATGATCTTATGATATTTAATTCTGTGTAGCGAGAAATCTGAATAAACAGAGCTATAATACCATGGGATATAACCTTTAGTAATATTTTTTCGGTTATTCTTTGGACTCGTTATACATAATACTACATAGTTTGAGTGTACTTTATAAGCAATGAATAAACGTTTGAGTATCACGCAGTGGTATGGGATGCTGTTCTAATATTTATTCAGTTATTCATTGTAAGTAGATGACACTCGCATGGCGGGAATGGAGTGGATAGTGCGAGGTGATACATAGTGATATATGGCTACTTGTCTATAAATAGTGAGACTTCGGGTCTATATTTATTGGTTTTACATGCCACTATTATGATATACTCCTATTATGTATGTTGGAGAGCCAGTATCCACCTTGGCGGCCTGATCATGGGGTCGCACCCTAAATTCTTGACACCTTATATATATAGCTTAGTGCTACCTTTATGCGTACATTAGCCCCTTGTGTCACTAGACCAGCAGTCTGTTACCTATAGGGCATTTGTAGTGTTGTGACTTAAGGTCCTCGCGTCGATGAGCACACCGGTGGATACGTGTCACCACGACTGAGAGGTAACTAAAGACTGTAGAGACTTAGTGTCTCTACAACTTGCTTAATGCTATCAGTCTCCCGTCCAATACTGATGGAGTAGTAGATTGGCATATACAATTGATATACCTCACTGTAGTATTGATGTGCGCTAGGTGCCACATATTGTTATATATATAACTCAATTTGGGACATCGTGTCTATCATACAGTCATTTCCCGTCATGATACTGTCAGATAGTATGTATATGAGGAGATGAGATTATACATGTGATACATATCCAGAGCATAGTGGATTCTCAGTATTTGATAGGCAGCCTATCCTGTTTTATCTGTATTAATGATTTTTATTGAGATTGAGAGATATACTTGGGCAGTGCTTCATGCAAGCCTGATATGCTTGGTGATATCTCATTTATGGATATTTTTTGATTTGATGAATGATTTCTGGATATGTGTGATTCACTCATTTATATTAATTATGTGGTTTCTGATTTGATATGTTTTTATACGGGTAATGACATCTTTTGGATTTCAGAGCAGATTGATTTATATAGATTTGAATTACTTATGAGACGGGATGCCTTATGGTTTATTATTAATATCATACTTATATTCCAGGCATACGTTTCTATACCTATATGTATATTGACATACAGTTTAATATGATGATATCCTTATTAGTTTTATCATATATTATTCTCTCTTACATTGAGTTACCCTATTATGATACTCGATTAGACATAGTCTGACCCGTGTGTTATTTATTAATACTCGGATCAGTCCAAGACATTTTTACCGAGATGACTTGACTAACATTTATTTTATTGATTTTAGAAGAGATATATATTTATTGTGAGACATATATCATTTGAGATATTTTGTATTTATACAGACCTTTATGTAATATATATATATATATATATATATATATTATGTTATTGCTAAGATTGACTCTATATTCTCTGTTATTTACAGTATATTGTGTATTGTTCTGTCCTAGAGGCATACGTGTTGAAGTTTTGTACCAATACCATGTATTTACTGTGAGTTATTTATTTGATGTTTTAACACGTACCAATGTTAGTCCAAGGGAATATTCACGTGTGTACTCCATATAACACCAGTCTCCATATTATCTGGGAGTATAACTCTGTAATACTCTTGAATAGTATGGGTACAAAGGTGGGGTGCTTATAGTGTCTCCGCACTTTCAAAGCAATGATCACCGTTACCAAATCTAAATCATGATTCGGATATCTAACTTCATGTGGTCTAAGCTGTCGGGAAGCGTAGGCAATCACTTTACCTTTTTTTCATTAACATTGCTCATAATGCTATCCCACATGCATCAGTATACACAACTAAATCTTGATTTCCATCCGGAACAACGAATACGGGCGCATTGGCCAATAAATGTCTTAGCTTTAAGAATTCTTCTTCACATTTATCGGTCCAAACATACTTCACGTCCTTCCTTGTCATTTTAGTCATAGGTGCAACTATACGAGAGAAATCCTTGATGAATCTCTGATAATAGCCAGTTAACCCCAGAAGCCTTCCTATTTTGGTCATAGTCTCGGGTCTTTTCTAATTATTAACAGTTTCAATCTTAGTTGGATCTACTAAAAACCTTTTTTCCGAAACTACATGACCAAGGAACTTCACTTCCTTCTTTCAAAAATAACATTTTGAAAACTTCGCTTTAGGTTGATGCTGCAAAAATGTTTCTACCACTATTCTAAGATGAATCCCACGATCTCGTTCACTCTTATAATATATCAAAATGTCATCTATAAATACTAACACGAATCTTTCCAAATGTTTGCAGAAGATCTGGTTCAGCAAATCCACAAAGTAAACAGGTGCATTGGTTAGTCCAAAGGGCATGACTAATCATTCATACAAACCATATCTTGTTCAAAATGCAGTTAATGGAGTGCTTCCTTTGCCTCTCCTAATTGATGGAACCCTATCGTTGGATCCAATTAGGAAAATACCTTAGCTCCACTCAGCTGATCAAACAAATCATTTATTCGGCTTAACCAATCCATACCCAAAATAATCCCAAAACACACAAAATCAAACACATGTAAATTTTAGGTAAATGCATGACCTAACAGCTCAATTTCTCAATGGTCACATCTCATCCAAAGAGTTGCATAACCTCCTATTGGATTCGCAACCTTTAATGAAGTAATAAGGTATGATGGTTCTAGATTTAACTTATCTACCAAACATTATGGGACAAAAGAATATGATGTGCCAGTATCAAATAGTAATTTAATAAGTATGCCATGAATCAAAAGCATAGCTCTCGTTGCAGACTTTCCTTTCTCTTTTGTAGTCGGTCCAGAAGCTGATGGTTCCACAGCAAAAACTTTCCCTTTATCGGCCTTGGCCGATTCTGGACATTCATTCTTATAATGCCCCATCTGGTTGTAGTTATAACACTTCACGCTTTCTTTCCCACAACCTTCTTTCCATCAGCAGATCGACACTCATTAGTGAAGTCCCTTTCTTATCGCACTTAAAGCAAACAACATTATCCTTCCCTTTCTTGGCAGCTCCGCCCTTCTGTGCTCCCTTCTTATTAAATAACTTCCTCTCCTTACCTTGAAAACCTTTAGTGTCCATAGGTTTGTCACTTCCAAATGTCGAAAGCATTTCCTCATTTCTTAACACTATGTCCACCACCACATCACATGGATCTATAAGATGCGGCATTGTTTCCCTGGCAATCTAGGGCATCAATCCACGAATGAACTTCTCGTTCCTTTTAATCACAATATAAATAGTAGCATATCTGTATCTGGAGAACTTATCAAACTTAGTTGTATACTCCAGTAAAGACATCTCGTCCCGCTCCAATTCCATAAACTTCCTAAGCAAAGTTGATTAGCTATCTCGAAAAAAAACCATTCCTCAAATCTCCTTCTAAATTCAGCCCAAGTCAAATTCTCCTCTGGAACTCCTACAGTCACACCGCTCCACCAATACAAAGAAGCTTCTTGCAACTGTCTAGACGCTAACCTACTCTTATGCTCATCATTCAAGCCTAAGTCAGCAAAGATCCTTTACAGTGCAACAACCAATTCTCAACCTCAATGGCATTTTCAGTTCCTATAAAATATTTTCCTTCTAGTCCGGTATACAACATGGCATAATTATTGTGAGCAGGTATCTCCGGATTAGCACCTCCCGCATTACCAGCGTTTCCTCCCGCCAAACCAGCAGCAGAACCTGCTTGTATTATATTCACAAAGAACTAATACATAGCCTCCATATCTACTGGTGGGGTTCCAACATTCACATTAAAATTTGCATTTTGGTTAGCATTTTCGTGTCGACCCAAAATCCTTCTAGTGTTGGGTCAAACATTTACATTAGTTGTGGTGCTTCCTCCACCTATATTCAATCTTTCATTTCCTACTTCCATATCTTGCTTTTTCGTAATTTGCATACGAGTCTACATAGGATACAAAAGAATGGTCTAAGAGGGAGCGAAGAATAGAGATAGATTACATACTTATGTATAGCAAATAACAAGTACGTTACTATAGTTTTATCCATACCTCATTCTTATTCTCTGATTTGTTAGGATTATGTTTTCAAAATCTTTTAAGTTTAATTTCATCAAAATCTTTTATGTTTTATATAAACCTATGCCCCGATACCAAGTTGTAACATCCCCTATTTTGAGGCCCAAAACTAAGCCCTATGCAAGCTGCAGTCATCGATAGCATTAATTTCCGATGATAAAATAAGATCAGTTAGTTGTATCTATAACATCAAGAGCACATGAACATGAAAAAATTTCAAAATGCATTTCATTAATAAATCTCACATTCATTGCGTAATCTCATCGATTCCACGTTCAAAGAAAATATAATAATTACAAATATATTCAAGAGTGGCATATGAAGATGCCAACTTGGGTGATTAGACTCTTACTACTTGAAAGTTATAAATCTTGTTATTACATCCATTCCAAAAAAGAAAAGCGTCAAACAACACAGCGTAAATTAACTCATAATATTAGGTTGCCTCCTGCACATCTTTGGAAGCTTATTAATCTAACCCGTAATCCCTGCTCTCGAACTACTTAAATGAGTACCCCAGAGTTTGAGGGGAAAAACAAAATTTTGGTTAGAAAAAATGTCTGGTGTGAATAATAATATATCATCTCAAACCAAAAAATATATATGGTGAGGCCATGACATAGAACGGAACCGGTTTTCCTCTGACTAGTATCTTATCAAATATGTCAATCTGAACATAAATCATACACCTGCAACCGCAATGGTTAAAAAAAATGATATAATCATATGCATGCAATATGGGTAAGTGTAGCTAGTCTCTCATTATAGGGTTATGCATTCCTAAAGTTTACCCAACCCATAAAATTGATTGTCTGTCTCAAATCATAATTTTCTAAGGTCACTATGAACCTATTAGTTTTCACAGGCCAACTAATAGCTTATCTTACCAACTCAGGCCAAAATACCCAGATATACCAAAATTTCCAAATACGGTTAGGAGGTCTCTAAATATGGTTAGGAGAAAACAAACAAATATCAAAATCCCCAAAAATGGTTAGGGACCTCCAAACATGGTTAGGAGGTAATAAACAATTCTGTGAGCATATAGAGCTACATGTCCCTTTCTATGTGTACACATCTTTTAGTCTTACTACTGATAAAGCCCTACGCACTGGAATCACGGACCTTTACCAACCATGGACTAACAACTGAAGCATAGGGCACGACCTTACATCGGTCCCACTTAAAACCTTATCGAATTTTAAATCCATGATCATTTATTTTTGATTAGTTTAAGGCATTCTAACACAATTGATCTATCTGATCTTCTAAATGCAATTCTACTCACTCAAGAGTTTAGTCTAACTATACTCACTACTGGAACAACCTAACTGGAAATTCTATTCCTAAGTCCCAAGATGCAATGTTGGGTAATGAATACGTGAGTATGAAAAATGATAAAGTATGCAAATTCAACTGATCAAATGATAACAACATCATCCATCAAAATATGTTCAATTGATAGTCACATCCGCACAAAATTACTTATGTTTATGTAACAATTTCCTATGGAAAAATCCATATAAAATTGGACTAAAACACTATTCCATTTCTTTGAAAATTTTGATCTTTAGAATTGATAAATATCTTTAAATCATTGTTAATACAACGAAAACATAGCCCAAATCACATAGCAAAAAATTTTGTTCTAAACAACTGTTATCTTTACATAGCTTTTAAACATTCATTATCAAAACATTTCTGTCGAGCCTCTAGAAAACATGGCTTTTGAGCCTCTAAAACAAAGCTATTTGTTTATAAAACATATGGCTGCTATGCCGCTAAAATAGGGTGTCGAGTCTCTATGTCGAGCCTCTAAAACATATTTATTGAGTTTGTAAAACATAAGGCTTCCATGGCTCTAAAACATAGTTGTCGAACTAATAAAAACATGGATATCGAATTTATAAAACAAATGGCTATCGTGCCGCTAGAAACCATAGGTATCGAGTCAATAAAAGACATGAGGTTTTGAGTTTAAAACACCTATGATGCCGAGCCTCGGGGTGTCGAGCCCCTTAAAACATGAAGGTGTCGAACTTTAAAAAGAATGGTGTTAAGTCTCTAAACCCTAAGGTTGTTGAGCTTCTACACTCAAAGAGATGTCAATCCACTAAAAACATATGGTGTTGAGTTTCTATGAAAATTGGCACATCACATAGCTATCGGATGACTATCACATGCATCAGTCTTCATAGTTATTGAGTCTATAAAGTCGACATCTCATATAACTATCGAGTAGTTATTCCACGTACTATCCTTCATAGTTGTCGAGTATCCTGAAGTAGGGGTATTGAATATGTACAATGATATTTCTATAAAAAAAGTTGAAAACTGATTTGTTTCTCTTTAAAAATAAAACTTTCAACTAACTCTTGCCTCATGTCAAATTGTTATTGGATAACAAAATACCTTTCACATTCTTTTCAGAAATACTAGTAGATCACGTTCTACCTTCTCAAATAACTTTGCAAACCCTTATAATTAACATATTTAACTTATATTAATTTAATAGTTTTTTGGAACAATAAATCATAGAAAATCATAACCATTAAGGAAAATTCCCCAAAAATCATAAAAAATCCGAATTTCCATATTTTTCCATATACAAAAATTTTAGGACCAAAATATTAATTTAATTATTTTTAATAACTAAAACTCGAAATATATATTTATTTCTCTTAGGAAATTCATAAAATATTCATATGAACTCGAAAAATTATGAAATTGAAAACCCATCTCCAAAATAATATTTTGCACAACATATTCAAATTTCTAGTCAATAGGATATCAAAAACTTAGGTTTTGCTTTTAAAACCCATTAGTATAATTTCATAAAATTCCAACAAATCATCATTCAATCCCATAATGATATTATCAATCCAAACAAGACATATTATCACAATCAATTTGGAAATCAACCATAAATCTAGGAATAAACATAAGAAAATGAGATGATAATTATTATTCACCTTAGATGGATAAGAGAGATTGAGATTTGATGTAGATTAATTCTCCAAGCCTTTCCCACTAAATTCCTTAGCTTTTCCTCTTCTCTTTCTCTAGGTTATGGCCAACCTTATTTTATGCTTTTTTTTATTTTAGAAAGTGAAATGAGAATGAATGAGAGATGAAGGGTTTAGGGAACGACATAAAGGAGTTATTCTCATTATGCCCCTCCCATTAATCCCTCTCTATTCCATGTTTTAAAACAGTCTTATTAATTGATTAATTAAGGTTTGACCCAAATTAGTTAGCAAATCTCATTCTCCCTATAGGTCCACATTATTTTATTTTATTTATCTAATTAAATTAATTCTCTAAATAATGTTAAACAAAAATTAAGGGTGTTACAGTCGGTATTCCTGAAACGACAATTGATTCTTAGTGCAACATAATAGGTATTCTTGAGCATTTATGCATTACCTTATATTAAACTGATTTGATTTTTGTTTACAAAACTTATGTTCAAAATATAAATTGGTCATCCAATGACAATCGTTTCCAAAATCCTTTTAGGATGACTCATACAAGATCCTTCACATACAATTATTATGTGTAGTCTTTCATCTTGCACAGCCTACCAACTCATTGACCTAGGATATGTTGGGGTTTCTTATAAACCCTTATTTTGTGTGATTTATAAAACCTTATTTAGATAACTTAATTTTAACCTTGTGTACCACTTCTAATTACACAACCTTGCAGAAAGAAGTTAACTCAGCTTCACTCAGAATTAATTGTACTTCGTTCAATAAAGTTCGATTACTCCTTATCAATACATCATTATGTATCATAGGGAGGACTGACTTTTGAGATTGAATCTTTATTAATTTTTTAGGTATATTCAGAACTCTTTCCAATATACTCACATATTCGACCAAATCGAATAATTTCTATCGTACATTATTTTATTTACTTCTGTTTTATATTCTATGAACTCATGATTAACATATCACATGTGTATCATACACACATGTTCATGTTTACGATAATTCATTGGTGAATACAACAAAGTACATGGTACCATTTTGGAACTATCGATTGCATACATCTATATGTATAATTTCGACAAGTTCACCAACTCTTTTGACACTCCTACTGAATGGATGTTTTGCCCTTAATTGTTTGAGATATAATTAACTGGTATCATATGATTCATAATAATTAACTCATAAATTATTTCTCAAAATCACAGCTTAGTCTATAATTCCAAAATAATTGCAAATAATTTTAGATACTTTTGTTTTTTCAATGCATCACTTTTCTTATGTAAAAATACCACTATTATAGTTTTTATTATAACAAATATTCATATTGAAATAAATCTATGCCCATTTTTCAATCTTCACTAAAAACCAGTTATTATTCCATAAATAATATGTTGTATTCTTTTCAAAAATGATTTTCATAACTTGATGCGACCAATAAGTGTTGTATGGCAAGCTCCCACTGTTTGTGCCATTACTATAATAGTGTATCAAATACGAAGGTCCATTTAACCACTTAATATAAGTTATTTATTCCATCTATTGTAATCATTTTACAATTGAGAGTTTTTAGATCAAATATCCTGAATTTAAAAGAATATCTTTCATAGAGAACAATTTTATATTAAAAAAATGTACAATTTGGAATAGATATCGTATTTCTCATTCTAATGTGAAGTATCAAATATTATTTTACAATTCTCATTTCTGATGTTTCCTTATGAAGCAGAAGTGATCACTCACTTTCTTCATCCCAACTGTATCTTAAGTTACATTTATCTTCGTACTTCGCTTTCCTTTCCAAAATAGGTGAACCATTCAAATGAAATCCTTACCATAATTGATTATATTAAATACATGATCTTGCACTATGATTTATTTGCTTATTCCGAATGAACCAATTCCATCAAAGTTTCGTACATTACGAACAACGACTTTTTACCATATAACCTTTGTATGTGATTGAATATGGATCAAATATCCATTGTCTTATACTGCTTATGAGTTCAAAACTTAAAAGACTATACAGTGTTAGTCAAATAAACACGTAATTGACCAATTATGAATGTATTTAGTAGTTATAAAATTAGGTGCTTGCATGGGTATTGAAATAATAACATGCATAAAATATTTATTAATAAGTATATTTTATATTTCTTTTGTCGGTATTTAATTCAGTTCATTTGTATACCTTAATTGATAAACATTTTATTACTTATATTAATTGCACAAATTTATCAATGTAGATCATTATAACTTTATATAGAAAACGTTCTTATAATATTACAAAGGTTAAACGTTACCATTCCATTTTTCTAAAAAGGCTCCCACTAGACTTTTATTTTTCTCAAAACCCTAAGAGAAAACATAGAAATCTTTCAATTTCTCTATTGGGTCTTAGGACTCGTATGCCTTGGGATTTTGACCTTGAAGAAAGCTCAACAAATCATAGGCCCACATATGATGGATAACTCCTTATCGGTTGTTTCATATACAACTCGTAAACCTTGATTCCTTATCCTAATCTCATCTTTACCTTGAGGAAAGCTCAAAAAATAAAAAGAGATTATTCACTTATACCCACCATTTCGCGATGGCCTAAGTATAGTAAATATAACTAGAAAAAAGCTTAACAAAGTGCAATTATCAGACCTTGTCTATTCAATATATTAACAGTACTACACATAACAACCTTAGCTTGATAAAAGCTTCACAACTAAGGAGCATACAAGTAATCTATTAATACGAGTTAAAAGCAGATTAAAGACTTTTGCTCACGTGAGATACTGATAAAAATATTAACACTATAGCATGCCATCGACTAAAGTACTTGTGACATGTTACGAAACAATGCATCCGAACCAGTCTTAACATTGAGAAAAAAATCATCTGCAGAAATGTAAATAGTTAAAAACATGACACGATAGACGAACAAAATTTGTGGCAAATACATTTTACTTTGGAACACTAAAAGTAGCACCATAACATCAACTAAAGTAACTCAATTGATCTTTTAAACCGAGGAAGTCTCCAGACATTACTCTTCTGCCATTGTTCCCTTCTCGCTGACATAGATACCATCAAGAAATTTACGGATATCCCTGTTCTTCACATGACATTTCTATTAACACAACAATTACCACACATAAGATGATCTTTATTACAACAACAATACAAATTTCACCAAAATTGCCTTTAGAGTTTCATTGTGAAATGCGAATCGTCTATGTTCACCTAAACACCCTCTGCTTAATACTGTAGTGTCTACATTCAGTACTTGAAACAGTTGTTGCTAATCATTGTGATACATGTCATGTGTGAACTCAATTTTGCAGACTTATGCTAGATTATTATGACATAGAGTCTGAAGATTTCTAATACTGATCACTGATTTTCTTAAGATAAAGTAGTTGTACGTGGAAATAACTTAATTTTAAGTAGTCCCACATCATCAAAAATATCTTAATTAGCAGTGTATATAAGCCAAGAGAGGAAGCATAAGGTTGTCAATTCATGTAGATCCTATAAAATTGGGTTGAGGTGGGGAGGGTAAGTGAAGTCAAGTTGACCGCATAATAATTGAATGATAGTATGTAGCAATACCCAGAATGCTTCTTTAGGCGCTATTTAAGTCCTAACATTCAAAGGTCATTTTGAACTTTTGGTGATGCAAAGGGCATTTCGGGAATTTCAAAAAGACACGGTTGATTTTCAGTTCATTAAATTATCATTATTAGTAGTAAAGATATAAATGGTAGAGGACAAATTTATATTAAAGTGTCATGATCTTTAATATATTATATTGAGTGATATTGACCTATGGAATAATGTATTTCTTATGAAATACCCTCGTGGTTCAAATGTCGGACACTATTTCTCAAAACCACGGCTTAGTCTATAATTCCAAAATGATTGAAATAAATATTTATGTGTTTTCAATGCATCTCTTTTGTTATGCAAATAATACCACTATTATAGATTTTATAATGAATATTCATATTGAAATAAAACTATATCCCTTTTTCAGTTTGAACTAAAAAACAGTTATTATTTCATAAATATTTGTGGTATGCTTTACGAAAATGATTTTCATAACTTGATGCGACTAATAAATGCTATATGGCAAGCTCCCTCTATTTCTGCCATTACTATAATAGCGTATGAAATACGAAGGTCTATTTAACCACTTAATGAAGGTTATTTGTTCCATCTATTGTAACCATTTTACCATTTTACAATCGAGAGTTTCAAATCCAATATCCTGAATTTAAATGAATAAATTTCACAAAAACCAATTTTTTATATAAAAAATACGTTTTGGAATAGAAATCATATTTCTCATTCCAATGTAAAGTATCAAATATTATTCTATAATTCACATTTCTGATGTTTCCTTATGAAGCAGAAGTGACCACTCACTCTCTTTATCCCAGCTGTATCTCAAGTTACATCTACCTTTGTACATTTTCTTTCATTTCCAGCTTAGTTTTGCGACATCTACCTTTGTACATTCGTGCACCCACAGAAGTCGAGAGATTATTCGCTCATACCCACCATTTTGTGACTGCCTAAGTATAATGCATATACCTTGAGGAAAGCTCAACAAATATATGAAATTATCTTATCTTGTCTATTTGATATATTAATATACTGCACATAACATCCTTAGCTTAAAAAAAGCTCAATAACTAAGAAGCATGCAAGTAATCTATTAATATATAAATGGTAGAGGATAGTTATTAAAGTGTCATAATCTTTAATATATAAATGGTAGAGGATAGTTATTAAAGTGTCATAATCTTTAATATATTATATCAAGTTATATTGACTTATGGAATAATGTATTTCTTATAAAATACCCTCGTGATTCCAATGTCGAACACATCAAAAATCATGGTATACGTACTATACACATGTATTTAACCCTTAAGTCTATTTGTTTTTTTTCTATTCGACTTGATTTTATACGTTCATATTATGTAAGTTTAATTATTATGTAACTTTTATAATTTAATTAGCTTATATAATAGTCTTATGTACATACATTAATTAAATCCTATTTAATTAATTAACATTTTAATTAATTTTATGTTATTTAATCAAACATTTTAAATGAATATGTATACCATAACATTTATGGTTATACATATATCTATATATATTTGTATTTATCATTTGTTAATTAAAAATTAATAAACTTATTTAATTAGACAATTTAATTAAATATTAATTTCAAATTATTTTACCATATACATATAAACTTACATCATCTCAAACAATTCAAGATAATGTAACATATATCTATTTATATTATACATGCATATACTATAATTAATTAACTATTAAATTAATTTATATAATTTATTAATCTTATTAATAAATATCAAATTTTCCAAATATGTTTATTGTATTGTCAAAGATGTTGCACCAAAAAAGGGCACAGCACTCCAAAATGAAATTAAAATGAGAGATCTGACAAAATAAAGTAAGAAACACGAGAAAATTTTGTAGTGGTTTGGCAAATCTAAGGCTTACATCCATTTTAACCTTATTATCCTTTCGATTCTTTTTCGGAATACAAAGATTACAACCTAAATCCTATTAGTCTAATAGATCTCAGATTTAGTAGTGGTTTTCAGAGTTAAGGAAAAAGAAGATTGCTCTCTAGATCTAAGTGCCATCCTATTTCTAGTTACAAGTAACTTCATATTTATAGGCAAATTCCAGCATAGATCTGACGTTCTAGGTTTGGAAACATCATAGCTCTAAGATCCGAATATCCAGTAGGTAGAACAGGTCATGCCATACGAATATCAGGAAGAAATTTAGATCAGTACCGACTTGAATTTAGTCGACACTAACATGAATTTATGCATGCAAAGCCATTTTTCTTCATATTTAAGCTCCTTCCATCCATCTCTTGCCATTCCAAGTCTTAAATTCGTGTCGGTACCAACCAAATCATGTTGTACCGACATGATTTTGTTATCCATAAGTTCATCAAACTTCCTGAGTTTGTTTATATCATAATTCTACATAGTTCTAATCATGTTGGTGTAAATCATGTTTGTGAAAATCATGTTGGTACCAACATGAATCATGTCGGTACCAACATGAATCATGTCGGTACCAACATGAATCATGTCGATGCCAAGCTAATTTGCATTTTTGAAAACTTGACCAAATCTTTGATTTCTTCAATCTTGACATCTTTCAAGCCCTTGACTTATTCCTTCATCGGTTTGCAGTCTATTTCATTTGTTTGAGTCTATTCTAAGACTACGGTAAATTTGGCTGTAATACTTGCCCCTCCAAAGTATGCATTATGAATGCAAGGTGTGTTTTGCTCAAAAACAATTTTCAGCAATCGTTGACCTCTAGCAGTCAAGCTCTCCAGCTATTTATCGATTCTAATCGTGGTGAATCATCTGATTCTTTCGAATTCATCTGCAAATCAAAGGATATTCTGAACCATCATAGTTAAGACTTTAATCATGCTTAAGTGTTAGTTATAAATCATAATCAACCCGTGTTCATCTGGAGTTATCATATTATATACTACTGTCACAGTCATCTTGTGCTTGCTTAGGGTTAAGTTATCATAAATTGATATCTACATTGTAAGGCATCCAAACCATAAGGCCAAGTCTAGATCTCTTCGGATCACACAATTAACATCAATCTAGGGTCTGAACTCTTTGGATCATTTAATATACAATCTAGGTTTTGATCTCTCCGGATTAACCAACATCCAATTTAGGGTTAGATCTCTCTGTATTGTTCAACATCCAATTTAGGGTTCCATCTCTCCAGATCGTTCAAAATCCAATTTAGGGTTTGATCTCTCCAAATTGTTCAACGTCCAATTTAGGGGTTGATCTCTCTGGATCCATGTTGTGTCCAATCCGCTTGCTCTCCTATGAAGGGGCCCAATGTCCAAAGAAGTCCATCCTCTCACTCTTTGGTGAGAGGACTTACTTTCCTAGCTAACCCATTCACTCACCCTTTGGCAAGTGGGCTAGATATTTAAAAATGTCCAGTCCACCCACTCTCCGGTAAGAGGTCTTGCACCTTAAGTCATCACACCATCTCTCCCGGTAGGACTACCATGTTCAATCAATATCAGTCATCACATTTCCAGTGGTTTTCAAAATCAAATATTCATTTGTAAAATTCAAATCAAAGCAACATCCTAAGCATCCATTCCAAACATCTAACTCAAAGCATGCCTAGAGACTAATCGAGGTCTTGTACACATGTAAGCGACCCGAGATTATTATTGTCTTATTTATTCAAAACAAAAGGCAAAACTAAGGAATCGAATATGACTCCCATCTATCCCAATCAAGGGATTATCATTCCGACCCAGCTCCGTGGTCGTATCTAGATGTATTTATTGTAGATGATGAATACTGCACCACTCCAATTTGGTCCCTCACATACTGTTGCAGCCGGTTGTTTCAAACTTACTCTTCTATCAAATCATGAATGTTTCTATACTCATTCGTTTCATGTCCGTCCATCTCATGGAAATTGAAAAATCTTTCGGACATGTTCTCCCCATCTGTGGGCTCTCTCCTAGCTGGCTTTCGATAGGGGATCTACCCTAGTATCAAAGTAAATTTTATTTAGGGTTTCAGTTAGGTCAGTGTAAGAAGAGAATTTTGGCTCTCTTTTATTGGTTGTCCAAAGCTATCTTCAGCTTTTTGCTTTCCTTTGTGTTTTCTATACTCTTCTCTAGATGATTTTCTATCTGACTGTCATCCACACCATTAACTTTAATTTTCTCAGCTCCGGCATCCTCCTAACGTAAGTATCTGTCGACCTCATGGTAAAACTCCATAAGATACATTGGTGGATCCCTTTCTAAAGCAATTTTGAAGTCGGTCTTATTCACATCTCCAGACATCGCAACCATCAGAACAATCGATGGATACAACTTATGAACCACAACGGTTGATGTGTTAAACCTATCAAGTAACTCCTTAGCGTCTCTCCAGCCCTATGCCTCATGCTCGAAAGCATTATCACATTCTTTGGTCGAGAAATGTAAACTCTAAATGGTCTCAAGAATCTATCTAACAATCTATATCATGTTCTTATGGACTCATTCTCTAACTGCCTGAACCACATAGCAGCCAACTCCATCAAGTACAATAGGAAATAACATCCTATTACTTCCACAAAAGCACCCAACACCTCTATATGTGTAACACCCCGTATTTTTAGATAATTAAATAATCAAATAACGATGAACAGTGAAAATAAGCATTTTTGTAATTGTTAGAATATGGCCTTGAAACTTATACCATTATGTTCATGGCGATTTTCCGATCAATTTCCATATATAACTTGTTGAAATCCGAGTTAATACGAAGGAGTTACAAGAAGAACAAGATATCAGAATTTAACAAGAAGAAAAAGAAAGAAAAAAATAAGACCTTACGGGTCGACCTATAGGTTGACCCACAAAGCACAAGGGTCGACCCTAAGGTTGACCCGCAAAGAACATAGGTCGACCCGCATTTTCCCTGGACGTTAAATCGTCCAGGGACGTGCTGAACTTATATGATTCGATTTTTATGCGATCTGAAGCGTTGTTTTCTGGATCCAACGATCCGCAGCGAGCCTGTGATGTGGTTGCACCAGATTCAATCCAAAAATCCAATGGTCTGAGATCCCCAAACACCACTATAAATAGAACCCTAGGCCTAGCTATTTTCTCACAATCGGATTTTCTCCCAATTGGGTTCATTGCCTGAGGCTGAACCCTAAATAGAAAATATTTCTTGGAAGAATATCTTTTCAATAAAAATATTAGATGTCATAGAAGGGGATCCAGGAAGGCCATGGAGCAAAGATAAGGACGATAGGTGAGTGGATTTAAATTATATCTCTTTTATGTTTATGATATATATTATCGTTAGATTCCCGTTAAATATTTAATTCAGCATTTATTTCAGTAATTAGTCTACTAATTAGTTATGTTGAAACTGTAAATTTTATAAGAGAAGTGTACTTATATTTAAATGTTATTTATATGGAAAAGAAAGGAATCCAATTAAATATAAGTAATATTTGGCTTAAAAGTTGTAGAGAAAGGCATAAGTCTAAAAGTGAGAAATTTATAGTAAATTATGAAATGAATGAAAAAGGGGAAAATCTAATAACTTGATTTGGAAGTTAGTGATAGATTATTTGGTTGGTTTAGAAAAGGAAATACATTTCCATAGTTTAATATTGTAAGAATAACGATAAACGTAATTGCAAGAATAAAAGCAAGAAAAGTGGAATTAGTGCAAAATAGAGACATTACTGTATTTTGCATTACCCAACAATTAAAGAGACAATAAAAGAAATATCTTGCAATTACAAGTTATTGTTTATAGCATTATTTAGTATTAATATGGAAATGGATTTTTAGCACAGTTATTGTAACCAACCAAATATAATAGAACTACTTTCCAGAACAAGAGAATAACGTGAAGCGTTAAAGAAATTAAAGAAGAAGAAATAATCAAGTTAATTATTTGACAGGACTAGAAAACAGAAAATGTGACTAGATCTGCATTTATTGTGCAGATAATAGAGTGAAAAGTAAAGCAGTTATTATGATAAGTAACTTATGGCAGTTGGACGTAGTCCCAAGTTAAGAATGTTATATAACATAAGAGAACTTAAGAGAATTTAGTATCATAATAAAAGAAGACAGACTAAAATAGAAAAGAGACACTTGCAATTACATTTATAACATGTAGGTTATAAAAGAAAGAAAAGAATATAAAAGTGACAATTGCAAGTATAATTGTAACAAGTAGGTTATAATTAAAAAGAAAGAAATAGAAGAGGCTTATTTTATCAAACTTAGATCTTGGATTAAGTTAAGCAAAATAATAGAAGTGGCCCGTACCGACAGCATTCTCTTTCAAGTCTAGGACTGATGGTCTCACACATAGGTGGGGCTGGGCTTGCTGATTAGGGTAAATAAGTAGCCAAAAGAATAAGAAAAGTAAACTAAACGCAAAATAAATATTAGACGTAGGGTCTAATAAAATGGTAAGGTGCATTTGGAATAGCCCGAAAGAGAATTCGGATAAAGAGCCCAACGAAGCAGTTCATCGTAGATTTTTAGTACAGAAAGAGAACGTCCAATTTAGTTAGTTCAGGCTAGAAGGAAGTACGAGACTTCAACGGGATGTCAGGATACTCTAGGATGGCCCTTTGGGGTAGGCCTAACGAAGTTGCACCCCCGGAGGCAGGTCTGTAGGTGTTCCATCAAGAGAGTATGCCTTGACTGCTTTTGCATTGCAGGGCTAATGAAGCGGACCTTTGTAGGCAGTCAGAAGGTTGATGATGGAGTAGGATATTCGTATGACACCGTACTCTGAGTTGCAAGTAGGTTTTCATGGGCAGGACCCAAAAGGATAGCCGCATGCGGAGATCAAGCCATCATCAATCAGAGCGAGTTCGGGAAAGACTAGAGTTAAACCAACAGGCCAATGATTCTTTCACTATCGAGACATTGGATGAGGGGCGCAGCCAATTGGATGTTTAGATCGTTTTCAGTAGGGCACTGCCACTTAGCTCTTGAGAGGTCTTTCGATTAGTTGAGGGGGGATGTGTGGGGCCATAGCCATGATGAGAAAAGAGACAGACTAAGTAGAATATCTGTATTGTAGGCCTAACGAAGCAGACCTTTACAGATATAGAAAATACCCGATTGAGTTCCGTACAAGGTAGACCTTGTTGGCGGGATTCAGGGAGTAGACAAAACGATTACGTATAGTCCTCAAGTTACGCACTAGGTGGTACATTGTGGATGTCCGAGCACTAGTATAAGCTAGTGCGGACGCAGTTTTACATTTTCACAGCAGACAACGGAACATTTGTATTGTAAGCCTCACGAAGTTGTCCTTTATAGATGTAGTTACAGAACGCTCTAGGAGCAAGACAATGGAGTCCTTTTCGAGGAGGATACGGAAGGTACTATGGGTAGTACCTAGGACTGATGCAGTCTTTGGGCATGTAGCTACATATATTAGTTATTAGGTTTTAATCTACTAGGGAGTAGATGGTTGCGATTCAAGTGTAGAGGTGAGAGTATTATAAGCCCAGTAAACCTAATATAACAGAAAATTGAAATAAAATGGTATATGTAGAATTAAGCTTAGAAGTGTATAATTTGTCCATTCACTAGAACTTTAGTTTTGAGCCCCTCCTCCCAACATCCCATAGGTTAGGTAGATGGCAAAGACTTTCCAGCTTTGAGACACTTGTTTAGAAAGTGTTATTATCTTGGTGAGTATTTACTTACTATTATATTTTAGTCAGTTAAGCTGTGAGATATTTATTTGAGCTCTGATATATTTGTCTTTGCATATTTGCAGGATACCAGGTACCCAACTCGGGCTTCGATGGGCTTGGATTTTAGCATTTTTGCGAAAAATCTGGACCCACTGGAATTCGGGTTGTTACAATATGTCGGATGTATTTCATCAGATGAATGGTCGGATCTGTCCTCTCGTTGTATAGTTCAATGTCGGCAGTATGAAATCGGGTGGATTACTTGATTACTGGATGTTAGGGGTGAATGGGTTCACGTTCACGTCCTCTAATAACCGATCTGGAGGTCTACCTCTTACTATTCTTCTTATCATCTCAGCTTGTCGTCTAATGAAAGTCTTTGATCCATAGCTACATTCTACATCCTGTTCCTATGGTGAAATTCTACCACAAACTCCTCTGGCTGCGCATTTACGTTCTAATTCACATCTCTAGCTCCAGCATCGTCTGCTCTCGGCATCCTAGCTCATCGTAAGTCCAAATTGATAATGCCCCCTATAAATTCATGTCAGTACCGACCTAATTCAAGTTAGCACCGATCTGATTTTGTGGTGGGGCACTGTTCTAGTTTGCTCTGCTCTAGCTCTAGATGCTCCTACATCGGTTTTGGGTCTGTGGTTCTAAATTCCAGCTGATCTGGCTGTTCTTTGTTGATCCATCCTTCTGAAAAACCCATCAAGCAACTCCTGTCATCGAGCTATTTTTCCGTCTTGCGTCTATTTCATCATTCTCTCTATCTCTTCTTTGGTCACATAGACAGATAGATTTGAAGTTGAGGGCACTTCCTGGCATTCCATCATACTCTGGTTGACTTGGTCATGTGACTATTTTGGTAGAAGGCCTCTTCATCCCTTCCAAACTTTAGGTTGTTAAATATAGCTCTTTCCCAATGAAAGAACAAAAATGTTGCATCGAAAAATGTCACAACACCCTAAAACTAAATTAAAAAGTGAGATCTAACAAAATAAAGTAAGAAACACGGGAAATTTTTGTAGTGATTTGGCAAACTAAGGCCTACATCCACTTTAATCTTATTATCCTTTTGATTCTCTTCATAATACAAAGATTACAACTCAAATCCACAATATAATATATCTCAGATTTGGTAGAGGTTTTCAGAGTTATGGAAGAAGAAGATTGCTCTCTAGATCTAAAGTGTTGATCCTTTTCCTAGTTTCAAGTAGCTTTATATTTAAAGAAAAAATCCAGCATAGATCTCACAATCCAAGTTTGAAAACGCCACAACTCCAAGATCCAAATATCTAGTAGGTATAATAGGTCGCTCTGTACGAATATTAGAAAGAAATTCAAATATAAGCTTCTTCCATCCATCTCTTGCTATTCCAAGTCTTAAATTCATGTCGGTACCAACCAAATCATGTCGGTATCGGTATGATTTTGTTGTTCGAAAGTTCGTCAAACTTTCCGAGTTTCTTTATATCACCATTCCAGATAGATCTAATCATGCTGGCGTATATCATGTCAGTACCAACATGAATCATGTCGGTACCAACCTGATTTGCATTTCTGAAAGTTGCCAAATCTTTGGTTTTTTAAAAATGACATCTCCCAAGCTCCTTGACTTATTCCTTCACCAATTTGCAGCCCATTTCATCTGCTTGAGTCTATTCTAAGACAGTGGAAATTTTGGCCATGAAAAAGGCACTTTTGAAAAAAAATTATGACATTTATAATATGCATTATTTACAAAGCCAACTTTGAAAATCATATTATAACATTTAAAATGTAATTCCTATTTTAATTTAACTTTTAAATTTAAAATCTTATTTTAATTTCATAAGAAATTTGAAATCACATTATAACATTTAAAATGTGTTTCTTATTTTAAATTTAACCTTTAAATGTAGTGTTTTATTTTTAACTTTCAAAAGAATTTTGAAAATCAGCCCAACACCCAATTCGAATTAGGCCTTTTTGATTAAGGGAAACGTATGGGCTCACTTCACTTTTCGGGCTAGGCCAATAGCCAGGGAGAGCAGGGTACGTGATTACCGAAACCCAAGCCTAGGCACTACTTTTCTAGACACCTTACTAAATTAGTAAGCTTAATTAGTCAGCTCAAACATTACTAAATTTAGATCGTATAAACTATATGGCTCTGATACCATTGTTGGAACCATGCTAGATGGGAGTGTGTAACACCCCACATTTCACTGACAGTTAAATTAAAATAAATTTAATTGATAACTATGAAAACAGTGAAAAATGAATTTTTGCTAATGTTGAAATTTGACGACGAAACGTATACCATTGTGTTCGTGGCAATTTTTTGATCAACTTCCAAATACAATATTTTCTGAATGGACTTCAAATGGAGAAGTTATAGCCGTTCGAAGTTTTAGCGTCAGAAACAATTACACATGCAAACATGGAAATTTTATCAATTATAAACATTTGCAATTAATTCATATGATATTTATAAAAGTAGTAACAAATTTATTATGTTTGTAATGAATGTAAATTATTAAGAGAATTGATGTAAGAGAAAAAAAATAAGGGGAATAATTAACATTGCAAACAGAATCAGCTAAAAAGTGCAATTAATTAATATGTGAATTAATATTGGGGATTAATACATAATGTGTGTGTGTATATATCAGATGCCTCAATTTAAAGAGGTTTACATATAAATGTAACAAATAAATGTTCAAATTCAAATCTGGATAAAAATATATATAGGCATATTAAATATATATGTTAATTGAATGGTGGAATTAATTGACATGCCAATTAATGAAACGTTACACTGTATAAAACATTAATTAAGGAAATTAACTAATAGAGGAGACATGTTAATATATTAATGGGGCTATTAATTAGGATTATAACGTAATCAGTAGAAAATGTCAATTAATAAGGAAAAGAAATAATAGTTAACCTAGATTTGAATGTATACATATAGGCAGTATATTGTTGCACATAAAAATTAATTGAATAATCAATTAAGTAGAGGGTTAATTAGATAATTGGTGGGATGCATCTATATAAGAGAGAACGTAATGTAATTCGTTCCATCAACCGTCACTTTCATCATCCCTCTCTTACAGTAAACAATGGCTTCTTTCTTCATTCTTTTCTTCTATTTCTCGCAAATCTTCACCAAATAAATCCAAATAAAATATATGTGAACAAAATAGAGAAATTGCAACAAATTAAAGGAGAGAAGTTGTAGAACGACATAGTAATTTTAGAAGATAGAGATTTAAAGCTAAGGACGACATGTGAGTGGATTTAATTATATATCTTTTACGTTTATGATATATTATCATTAGATTACCATTAAATATTTTTATATAGTATTTATTTCAGTAATTAATTTTGTTAATTAGTTATGCCGAGACTGTAAATTGTATAAGAAAGCTTATATTTAATTAATATTAGGCTAGACAGTTAGAGAAAGGCATAAGCCTAAAAGTAAGAAATTTACTATTATTTACATCTATTTTAAAAGTTGAAATTTAGCCTGTAAATGTTAGCTTCTTTTTATTCCTTTTTACGCGAATAAATTAGTTAAAGAGACAAATTCGCAAATACGGACTAAAATAGAAAGAACACTAGATTTACAGAAATTAGATGTAAAATAAGAAAAGCTAAAATAAAAAGAAAAAAATAGAAATTTGCAGTAAATTATGCTAAAACGGAGAAAAATAAATAAAAAGGGAAAATCTAATAACTTGATTTGGAAATAAGTGATAGATTAATTGGTTGGTTTAGAAAAGAGAATACATTTATATAGTTTAATATTTAAAAGATAACGATAAACGTAATTGCAAGAATAAAAGAAAGTAAAAGAGAATTAGTGTAAAATAGAGAAACTACTGTATTTTACACTATCCAAAAAATAAAGCAACAATAAAAGAGATATCTTACAGTTATGGATTATTATTTATAACATTATTTGGTATTAAAATATGGAAATGGATTTTTAGCACAGTTTTTGTAACCAACCAAATAATATAGAACTACTTCCTAGAATATAAGAAGTTAAAGTGAAGAATTAATAAAGGAATCAAGTTAATTATTAGACAAGACTAGAAGATCTGCATTTACTGCGCAGATAATAGAATAAAAGTAAAGCAGTTATTATGATAAGTAAATTTGTGACAATCGGACGTAGTCCCAAGCCAAGATTGTCATATAACATAAGAGAATTTAAAATCATAATAAAAGAAGACACACTATAATAGAAAAAAGACACTTGTAATTATATTTATAATATATAGATTATAAAAGAGAATAAAAGAGATAATTACAAGTAAAATTATAACATAGGTTATAATTAAGTAGAAAGAACAAAAGAGGCTTATTTTAAGACTTAAATAAAGTTAATAAGCAAATAGAGCAGAAATAATAGAAGAGGCTTATTTTAATAAACTTAGATCTTGGATTAAGTTAATAAGAAAGATAATAGAAGTGGCCCATACCTACAGCATTCCCTTCCAGTCAGGAACTGATGGTCTCACAATAGTTAGGTGAGGCTGGGATAAGATTATGCTAATTAAGGAAATAAGTAGCCAATAGAATAAGAAAAGTAAACTAAATGCAAAATAAAAGATTAGACTTAGGGTCTAATAAAAGAGTGAGATGCGTTTGGAGCAGCCCAAAGGATGAAGAGCCTAACGAAGTAGTTTATCACAGATTTCAGCAGAGAAGAAGCACATCAAACTTAGTTATTTTGGGCTGGAAGCAAGTATGAGACTTCAACGGGACGTGAGGGTACTCTAGGATTGCCCTCTGGGGTAGGCATAGCAAAGCAGTCCTCCAGAGGCAGGTCTGTAGGTGTTCCATCAAAAGAGTATGCCTTGAGTGCTTTTTTCATGGTAGGACCATTATAAGCAGTCAAAAGGGGTTGATGTTTGGAGTAGGATATTCGTATGTCCCAGTACTTGCAAGTAAGTTTTAGTGGGCAGGACCCAAAAGGATAGTCGCATGCCGATATCGGGCCAGCATCGAAACCAAGGAGCGAGTTCGGGAAAGACTAGAGTTAAACCAACAGTCCAATGAACCTTTCACTATTGAGAGATTTAATGAGGGGCGCCGCCAATTGGATGTTTAGATTGTTTGCAGTAGGACACAACCACTTAGTTCTTTAGAGGTCTTTCGATTAGTTGAGGGGTGGCTGCGTGGGGCCATAGCCACGATAAGAAAAGTGACAGACCAAATAGAATATCTGTATTATAGGCCTAACAAGTAACAAGGTAGTCCTTTATAGAAATAGAAAATCCCCGACTGAGTTCCGTACAAGGTAGACCTTGTTAAGCAGGATTCAGTGAGTAGACATAACGATTATGTATAGTCCTCAAGGTACGCACTGGGTGGTACATTGTGGATGTCCGAGCATTAGTACAGACTAGTGCGAACGCAGTTTTACGTTTCATAGTAAACGACGGAACATCTGTATTATAGGCCTTATGAGACAGTCCTTTATAGATGTAGTCATAGAACACCATAGAAGCAAGACGATGGAGTCCTTTGCGAGGAGGATACGGAAGGTACTATAGGTAGTACCTAGGACTGATGCGGTCATTAGGCATATCGCTACATGTTTATCAGTTATTAGGTTTTTATCTACTAGGGAGTAGATGGGCACGATTCACGCACAGAGGCGAGTGTATTTTAGACCTAACGAACCTAATATAACAGTAAATGGAAATAAAACGGTATATGTAGAATTAAGCTTGGAAGTGTATAATTTGTTCATTCAGCGGAACTTTAGTTCTGACCCCCTCCTCATAACATCCTACAGGTTAGGTAGATGGCAGAGACTTTCCAACTTTGAGACACTTGTTTGGAAAATGTTATTATATTGGTGAGTATTTACTTACTATTATATTTTAGTTAGTTCCGCTGTGAGATATTTAATGAGCTCTGATATATTTGTCTTTGCCTATTTGTAGGATACCAGATACCCAACTCGGGCTTCAATGGGCTTGGATTTTAGCATTTTTGCGAAAAATCCGGACCCACTGGAATTCGGTTTGTTACATTTGGTATCAGAGCCTAGGTTTAGGATTCCTAAGTAGATAGGGTGTGAACATATTTTTATTTTTGAATAAAATATAAATATATTATGTACTAAAATCCAAATAGTCCCCAATTATAGATTTTAACATATGGAAAGTTTTTAGATAGTTTGCTAGTTGGCTTTGGGATGACCCAAGTATGGTTGGCCATATGTTAATTACCGATTTATAACATACATATAAGCCCTATTTTGAGAGAAGATTAGTATCCATATGTTATAGGAGATGGGGAAGTTCCATAGGGAGAGTGTTTTATTTTGGAAGGAATAAGAGGTTTTGGTAAGAAGAAAATCCACTTTATGTCTAACCTAATAAAATGAAACTTTTGAATTGAAAAGTTGAAAATATAATTGTTAATATATTTGAGGAAGTAAATATTGGGCTTTTGAAGAAAAATAAGTGGTATGAAATTTAAATTGGTTTTTATATGATGTAAATTTTGTTAAAAGTAAAATTCTTTTTGAAGAATTATAGAGCGTGTATAGCTCGCTAGTTTCCTTGTAGGTGAACACAGATTTTAAAATATAAAAACCTAGAGTGCGTGAAGTATCGAAAACGTGATTAGGTGACTCCCAAAGGAAATGCTTCTACATAGCATATGTGATTTATTAATATTTATTTTAATTGAATCCATATATTAGTATTTTTGGGTTGTAGTAACGGTGTTTTACGCAACATCTATTTTGACCCAAATGAGTTTGGGAGATAATTTCTAAAGTGGTTTGTATGTGCACTTATTATTTAAATAAGTATATGAAAATATTTTCTAGTTATAAACCAGTTTTGAAAATGAGTTCTTTTGAAAAATAATTTACGATAAATTAATGAATTTAGTAGGAAATATCTTATGTAAGTAAATATAGAGTAAACATACTTTAATCTATTGGAATGAAATAAATAATGAAATAATTTTCCATGAATCACAAATAAAGATGTTTGGTGCAAGTTATAAGGAATGCGTAAAACAGATGTACAAGGTATGGAAAGCACCATATTTTGTATAGCCTATTTCGATAAAATATAAAATAAATTTTTTATAATTTCACATAAACATGAAATCCTCCTCTAAAGGATTTATAGAAGGCTTTAGCGTTAATAGTTTCTCATAAGAGAAAGTAATTCCAATACATTAAGGTATAAACCATTAAGTGTAGTAAGTTAGAAACTCCTTCAAGGTTAATTAATTGGAAGAGTAGGAAAGTTAAGAGATTTTTGATAAAATAATTGTTCTTGTCTACTCTAGTCTTAGTAAATTTGAAAATCTATGAAAAAATAAGGATATTTTGAAAACATGTGAGCACATTTTTTTTAAGTCGAGAAAAAAGAAAAATGTTTTAAGAACAAGTAAGACATATTTTAAAGAAAGATGGTTTGGTGGAAAAGTAAATAAGTTTTTGGAAAGATAAAATTTTAAGTAATCAAGTACCTTTGAATTTCACAGGAAACTTTAAAATAACACTTTCAAAGGTGAGAATTTTGGGATTTGATGTTTCAAAAATTTAGGAGTTCTAATCTTTGAAGAAAAATGATAAATACAAAATCAAATCTGACTTTTAAATATGGAGTAGATAGAAATCATTTCCTAGATGTAATGGGAAATGTATAAGGCTATAGCAGTAATTACTCCTAGTAGTAATAATAAAAGTTCCCGTAAGGTGTATAGGACACTAGTGAAAACCTAAAAATGTTGCTTCATGTGTGTAGACTATAGAAGAATAGTGAAGTGATATTAGTAAGTTAGTAAGACACACGTGGTTGGGAGAAGTAGACCTTAGTTGGGGATAAATGAAAGGTAAAGAGAAAATTTCCCCAAGCTTAGTTGCCTTTTTACATAGAGACTGCATAGATTGAAACCCTTATCCATTGTAGTGAACGAGACTTAGTTATTCTTTTTTGAGCCTGGAATAGAAGAGATGAATAGATCTTATTCTTCATGACTAATGCAGCGTAAGTGGGTAACAAGTAATAGGCGGCAGGAGAAGCATATGAGTTACTTGGATTCCTAGAGTAGGACCTTCCTATGTCAGAGTGGACATGGTCCTAGACCTCCTAGCTCTAGATGATAGCTGTGTTTAGTTGCTATATTAAAAGAAGAGCAAAAGCTAATAAAAGGTAACTAAAAGAAAATAGTAAGATCTAAAGAAAGCAACAGAAACGTCAACAAAAATAAATGAGAACTGCAAAAGAAAAATACATCTTTCCCATAAATTAAGCTTGTGAAAAAGTTTGAAAAGAAAAATATTTCTTATGAAAACTGTGCTTGGGAAAGCAAATAGGTATTTTTATAGAATAGTAGCCTAAATTCCAAGTACGGAGAAAGATGTGCACAAAAGAAAAACGGAGAAATGTGGAGTTTTTTCGTTTTCTACCTTCTTTCTGACATAAGAAATCGAGTTTGGAAAATTAGATTTTTTTGAAATCCGAATATTAAAAGTTCTATGGTAGGATCTAGATGAAAAATTTGTTGAACTACACCCTTATTCAATAGGAGTGTGGGAAAAATTGGATGAAAAATATTTTGAGTTTTCAAAAAAACTGCATTCGTATAAAAATTGCAAGTATATTTAGGATGTGTGCATCATATTTTAAAATAATTTTTTAAAGAAGAAAAGCATTCATATAGGAGGTACCGCTTAGAAATTCTTGTACATGCATATACTTTGTATTGGATAACACTTTTGCACAAGAATACTGATGGTCGTAAAATTCGATGTACACAAAATGGTTGTGATTGATGCGAGAAATTACATAATTTTACCCTTGTCGAATTTCGAGGACGAAATTTCCTAAAGGGTGGGAGAATGCAGCACCCCACATTTTATTGACAGTTAAATTAAAATAAATTTAATTGATAACTATGAAAATAGTGAAAAATGAATTTTTGCTAATGTTGGAATTTGACCACAAAACTTATACCATTGTGTTCGTGGCAATTTTCTGATCAACTTCCATATACAATTATTTCTGAATGGACTTCAAACGGAGAAGTTATAGCCCTTTGAAGTTTTAGCGTAAGAAACAATTACATATGCAAACATAGAAATTTTTATCAATTATAAACATTTGCAATTAACTCATAGAATATTTATAAAACTAGTAACAAATTTATTATGTTTGTAATGAATGTAAATTATTAAGAGAAATAGATGTAAAAGGAAAAAAATAAGGGAAATAATTAACATTGCAAACAGAATCAGCTAAAAATTGCAATTAATTAATATGTGAACTAATTTTGGGGATTAATATATAATGTGTGTGTGTGTCTATATATATATATATATATATATCAGATCCCTCAACTTAAAGAGGTTTACATATAAATGTAACAAATAAATGTTCAAATTCAAATCTGGATAAAAAAAATATATGCATATTAAATATATATGTTAATTGAATGGTGGAATTGATTGACATGCCAATTAATGAAACGTTATAATGTATAAAATATTAATTAAGGAAATTAACTAATAGAGGTGGCATGTTAATATATTAATGGGGCTATTAATTAGGATTGTAACGTAATCAGTAGCATATGTCAATTAATAAGGAAAAGAAATAATAGTTGACCTAGATTTGAATGTGTACATATAGGTAGTATATTGCTGCACATAGAAATTAATTGAAGGGTCAATTAAGTAGAGGATTAATTAGATAATTGGTGGGCTGCATCTATATAAGAGAGAACGTAATGTAATTCGTTCCATCAGCCATCACTTTCTTCATCCCTCTCTTACAGTAAACAGTGACTTCTTTCTTCATTCTTTTCTCTTATTTCTCACAAATCTTCCCCAAATAAATCCAAATAAAATATATGTGAAAAAAATAGAGAAATTGCAACAAATTAAAGGAGAGAAGTTGTAGAACGGCGTAGTAATTTCAGAAGATAGAGATTTAAAGATAAGGACGACATGTGAGTGGATTTAATTATATATCTTTTACGTTTACGATATATTATCGTTAGATTCCCGTTAAATAATTTTATTCGGTATTTATTTCAGTATTAATTTTGTTAATTAGTTATGCTGAGACTATAAATTGTATAAGAAAGCTTATATTTAATTAATATTAGGCTTGACAGTTAGAGAAAGGCATAAGCCTAAAAGTAAGAAATTCACAGTTATTTACATCTATTTTAAAAGTTGAAATTTAGCCTATAAATGTTAGCTTCTTTTTATTCCTTTTTACGTGAATAAATTAGTTAAAGAGAAAAAATCGCAAATGTGGACTAAAATAGAAAGAACACTAGATTTACAGAAATTAGATGTTAAACAAGAAAAGATGAAATAAAAAAATAGAAATTTTTAGTAAATTATGCTAAAACGGGGAAAAATAAATATAAAGGAAAATCTAATAACTTGATATGGAAGTAAGTGATAGATTAATTGGTTGGTTTAAAAAAGAGAGTACATTTCTATAGCCTAATATTTAAAAGATATCGATAAACGTAATTGCAAGAATAAAAGAAAGAAAAAAGAAATTAGTGTAAAATAGAGAAACTGCTGTATTTTACACTATCCAAAAAGTAAAGCAACAATAAAAGAGATATCTTGCAGTTACGGATTATTGTTTATAGCATTATTTGGTATTAAAATATAGAAATGGATTTTTAGCACAGTTTTTGTAACCAACCATAGAATATAACTACTTCCTAAAATATAAGAAGTTAAAGTGAAGAATTAAAGAAGGAATCAAGTTAATTATTAGACAAGACTAGAAGCTCTGCATTTACTGCGCAGATAATAGAATAAAAGTAAAGCAGTTATTATGATAAGTAAATTTGTGACAATCGGATGTAGTCCCAAGCCAAGATTGTCATATAACATAAGAGAATTAAAGAGAATTCAATATCATAATAAAAGAAGACAGACTATAATAGAAAAGAGACACTTGTAATTATATTTATAATATATAGATTATAAAAGAGAATAAAAGAGACAAAAAATTATAACGTGTTATAATTAAGTAGAAAGAACAGAAAAGGCTTATTTTAAGACTTAAATGAAGTTAATAAGAAAATAGAGCAGAAATAATAGAAGAGACTTATTTTAATAAACTTAAATCTTGGATTAAGTTAATAAGAAAGATAATAGAAGTGGCCCATACTGACAGCATTCCCTTTCAGTCAGGAACTGATAGTCCCACAATAATTAGGTGAGGCTGGGATAAGATTATGCTAATTAGGGTAAATAGGTAGCCAACAGAATAAGAAAAGTAAACTAAACACAAAATAAAAGATTTGACTTAGGGTCTAATAAAAGAGTGAGATGTGTTTGGAGCAGCCCAAAAGATGAAGAGCCTAACAAAGCAGTTCATCACAGATTTCAGCATAGAAGAAGCACATCCAACTTAGTTATTTGGGCTAGAAGGAAGTACGAGACTTCAATTGGACGTGAGGGTACTCTAGGATGGTCCTCTGGGGTAGGCATAGCGAAGTAGTCCTCGAAAGGCAGGTCTGTAGGTGTTCCATCAAAAGAGTATGCCTTGACTGCTTTTTGCATGGCATAACCATTGTAGGCAGTCAAAAGGGGTTGATGTTTGGAGTAGGATATTTGTATGTCCCAGTACTTGCAAGTAAGTTTTAGTGGGCAGGACCCAAAAGGATAGTCGCATGTGGATATCGGGCCAGCATAAAAACCAAGAAGCAAGTTCGGGAAAGACTAGAGTTAAACCAACAGTCCAATGAACCTTTCACTATCGAGACATTGGATGAGGGGTGCCGCCATTTGGATGTTTAGACTGTTTGCAGTAGGGCACAGCTACTTAGCTCTTTAAAGGTCTTTCAATTAGTTGAGGGGTGGCTGTGTGGGGCCATAGCCATGATAAGAAAAGAGACAGACCAAATAGAATATCTGTATTATAGGCCTAACAAGTAACAAGGAAGTCCTTTACAGAAATAGAAAATCTCCGACTGAGTTCCTTACAAGGTAGACCTTGTTAAGCAGGATTCAGTGAGTAGACATAACGATTATGTATAGTCCTCAAGGTACGCACTGGATGGTACATTGTGGATGTCCGAGCATTTGTATAGACTAGTGCGGATGCAGTTTTACGTTTTCATAGTAGACGACGGAACATCTGTATCGTAGGTCTTACGAGGCAGTCCTTTATAGATGTAGTCATAGAACACCATAGAAGCAAGACGATGGAGTCCTTTGCGAGGAGGATACGGAAGATACTATGGGTAGTACTTAGGACCGATGCGGTCATTGGGCATATAGCTACATGTATATCAGCTATTAGGTTTTAATCTATTAAGGAGTAGATGGGCACGATTCACGCACAGAGGTGAGAGTATTGTAAACCCAATGAACCTAATATAATAGTAAATGAAAATAAAATGGTATATTTAGAATTAAGCTTAGAAGTGTATAATTTGTCCATTCACCAGAACTTTAGTTCCGACCCCCTCCTTATAACATCCTACAGGTTAGGTAGAAGGCAGAACTGTCCCACTTTGAGACACTTGTTTGGAAAGTGTTATTATATTGGTGAGTATTTACTTACTATTATATTTTAGTCGGTTCCACTGTGAGATATTTATTGAGCTCTGATATATTTGCCTTTTCCTATTTGTAGGATACCAGATATCCAACTCGGGCTTCAGTGGGCTTGGATTTTAGCATTTTTGCGAAAATTCCGGAGCCACTGGAATTCGGGTTGTTACAGAGTGAGTGAAATAAGTAGATTTCAAGAAATTTCCTATTTGGATCTATTGAGCCTATGAATTCTAAAATATTGTTAGGTCCAATCTAATAATGTTTTCAATAAAATAATATTTTATTTAAGTTGGTTAAAGGGAATTTTAAATTTAGTTTGAATTTGTATGTATAATGAATGTATCAAATGCATTCATGTGTTTGAATGGTATGGGAAGCATATAAGCAGTACATAAATGTATATAAATAAACATGTAAAAGTTTAGAGAAAGAAAACATTTTGTTTCTTTCTTTAACACAAATAATTAATTAAGGGAAGATGAGGCCATAAATGTAGAGATAGAAACCTTTCATTTCCCCCTCTCTTTAATTAGATTAGACTAATTTGCATATTAAATGACATTTACTAGTTAATTCACACATGCATTTGTTGTCCAAAATTTTGACTAATAAAATATGTATACACACAGACATGGGTCTTTTACACACATGCATACACATACATATGTGTGTGTGTTTATATATATTTAAATGTAGATTAAATAGTTTACACACTATGAAATTAGAACTTAAAAAAATACCTAATTTGGTAAGATTTTGGAACTAAATTAATGGGTACATATAAGAATCCATTTTATTAAATTTAAATCAAAGGGACATGCAATTATATGTGTGTATTTAAAAATTATGATTAGTAAAAGTAAAATCCAACCTGAACAAAAAAGGGTTAAAATGGGCATGTGACATTTGCATAAATGTTCACTTATAATAATAATTTTTTTTAAATTGTGTATAATGATTAAAAGATCTATATCCAAATCAACAATCATACAAGACTTATATTCATGTTCCAAATTGTTTCAAATAAATAACAAGTGTATTTTGTTCAAGTTTGGATTTTATGTAAAAAGCAATAGAAGTTATATTAGGTAATTTAAAATTAGATTTCAATCAAATTGCTAACCTTTCATTTTTTTTAGATTCAACTTATGAATTTCAAGTCTACCTAAAATCTTATGTAAACAATTAACAAAATTATTTTGGAATGACCGGAGTGAAAATCTTCAATTTTCAATTTTGCAATATGAAACAAAACTTTATGTAAATAAATATTTCAAAATGTTATTCAAACAAGAGTTTCTATATGAAAGAATTGGACCATTCAGGCAAGTATAAATTGTGACATTGAAAGACAGGTATA
This sequence comes from Allium fistulosum, assembly GCA_030737815.1. NCBI lineage: Eukaryota > Viridiplantae > Streptophyta > Magnoliopsida > Asparagales > Amaryllidaceae > Allium > Allium fistulosum. The sequence goes on from CM060905.1 coordinate 1,032,689,870, forward strand.
ATTAAATACATAGTATATACAACCAATAAAATAGGGATACATCCATAATAAATATCATTGGTGACATGTTAATAACAAAGAATGTAAATAAGATGATTTTAATCATATTAGCATGATGAGAATAAAGTTGGTTCAAGGGAATAAACAAAATATTCAAAACATTATCCAAATACATACAAATGAATGAATGAAATACGCGAAGGATAGAAATATATAATCATAATGAAATAATATATATAAATAAAACAAGAGTTCACCTTTTAAACGAAGCCAAGAGAAATACCGTGACTTGAGATTTCACATCAAATCTCAAGTAGATTGCCACCTAGCTTTGCAAAAGAAGGATAAACTGCTTATATTATTTTATTTGGTGTTTGGAATTGGTATTGGAGTTGATAGATTTTTTGGAAATATGGATTTAATTTCTAACCATGGAAAGTTAGGAGGAGAGAAGAGAATAAAGAAAAAAAATGAATGTCTGTAGGAAATGAATTAGTGGATTTTTATTTAATTGAAGGAGTAAAACCTTTCTCATTCTTTTAATTAAACTTTCCTAAGCAATTCTCTTAACTCTCTCTCTCTCCATTCCTCTCTATTCATTTGGTATGATGAAATTACTTGCCATCAAATGGTATAAAATTTCCATAAATTTTTTCATGCTATTATTTTTTATTTAAACTTATTTAAAAGCACATAAATATCGTATATCGATGCGTGAAAATATAACTTTTATATTTGCATTCAAATAATTTTAAATAACTCCTTAATATCGAATAAATTAAATAATAATCAATATTTCTCATATGTTAATTAATTTAACTAACTTACAACATTTTATAAATTAATTAAGTCATGTGCTTTTTCGAAGAATTCACAAAATAGTTGTGTGACTCAAAGGTGTAAATTAAGTCAGCAATTAATGTTAAACAACTCAAATATTAAGGTTCACACGTCACCTTAGCTAGTGGTGTGATATTTTGGTCGAATTTATCGCTTAGACAACTTTACGAGTAAAATCCTATTTTACTTATCAAGTGTTACTCGATAGTGATAATTATTTACAGCAATTCTCTTCGTCAAAACTATATCATATTAGGACTTATGAAATTTTGTTTTGGTCAAAATTCCAACATTGTTTGTTAAGATCGTGCAATATGCCTTAGAGTAGTGTTGTCAATGGATACCCGAAAAATCCAAAATCCGTCCGCATCCGCATTTAAAAATTATCTGTCCGATTTTTGTCAAGATTATAGTTCAAATTATGTGTATTTTAGTGCGGTAAAAGATATTTGTTTATTATTTTATTAAGTTAGTAGTTTATATTATATGCATTTAATGCTTTTTAACTGCTCAAAACTATTTATTATTGTCGTATTTATTAATTTTTAACACTTTTATAATCAATAGGATTGAAAAATATTTATGTTAAACTAAAATTTTCTTTTTATAATTCTTGATTTATCAGTTGTTAGCGGATAGGATAATTATCCGATATCCGTCCGTATCCGCAGATGCGGATATCCGATATCCGAAAATGATTTCGTATACGGATGCAGATATGCCACTATTCGCATTCGAAAGCATCCATTGACAGGCCTACCTTAGAGGGGTGAATACGGTATTTAAATTATTACGCGGTTAAATAGATAAATAATACAAAAACGTAAATGCCAAAAGTAAATAACACACAGATACACCCAACTTCGACCACTAACTCGTCAGTGCCAACTGCTACCCCCAAAGTTATTATCAGGGTTACATACGTGATGCTTAACACCTGTAAACTCGTCGCATTCTCTGCTAATTTGAATATGCTAATCATATGTCTAGTAACCCTGCTTGGACTCAATATTCTGAAACCAGAATCCTTGAACTATAACACGTAGCTCAATCCTAAAAAATCTAGAGTTCAAAATTTAAAAACAGAAAATACAGTACAAAACAAAAACAAAAACAAATGCCCCTAATTGAATATCTTGATATAATGAAGTACTGGGCTTGGAAATAAATTTCCACTTGATAATTGGTTTGACCAGGTCAAAGAATTTCACTCCTACCCCTTGCAAATCACGTGAGGTTCTCCCTTTTCTAATTTTGTTGATTCATCCAAAAAAAATTACCTCTGCCACACATAAAAATAATTTTTCAAAAGATCAATTGTTCCTCAACAACTCCACTGCCCTAAAAACGAACACTACACTGCATAAAAGTTGGGCCTGTTTCCTAAACGATTATTGCCGCCATGCCTAGAGGTGAAGCTGTCGCAATTTGGATCTGAAATCTCGACGCGGTTGTTTATCTGAATGTCTCGCTTGCCAATGTGTCGACGTCTCTGTTTGATCGGTGAGTAGCAACCGAACTTACTTGCATCCTAGCATGTTGAGATGCTTAGTTCAATCTTGCTTTAGTGTTACTACCCTTTTTTATGTTGAATTCAGTTTGCCTAAAATGTGAACAATGGTTTGATATTGTGTTTTGAATCAAAGCAATGTTTGAAAAAAAAACAATGCTAATGCTTTTGCCTTGGTCGCGATGCTAATGTTGCTTGTAGATTACTATTTGCATTGCCAAAGATTTATAACCATACTCTTATCGTTAAATATTGTATTCTACCAATTGATATTATCCTAAGATGATGAATCTATCTTTGGTACGGCCACCGATTTCTTTGGTTGTTGAAGCGATATGCTAGTGTTGTATTGAGATATACTAAATATGATGGTTGGAGGCCACTAAGCTGCCATAGGAAATTTTATTCTCATATTATTGGAGTTATAATATTGTTGGTTTGAGATGGATATTTTACAGGTTGAAGAAAGAGAGTGATCGGGTATTGATGATGGGAAATATTATGTTGTAATCCGATCATTTTTCCTTTTAATGTTCTTGAATTTATGTAGGCTTAGAGGGGAGACGTATAACTATGGAAACATTATTGAAGAGTATGTCAGGGAACATATGGTTTAGTGAGAGTTTGTTTTCCTTTATAGAAAAATAGAAGTTGTATATAGTAGGAAATAGATTATGTTGCATCTTTTAACATATATCATCTGATTGTATGTATAATTCTTTGCTTCTAAAATCTAATTATTTTTCTTTCTTCATAAATACTGCCTTTTAGTGCGTACTGATAGTTCCATACTTCAGATTTTTATTTATTTCATTTTCTCTGTATATGCAGTCATTTATTGCATTGAAAGGAAACTTCTCCACAACCAATATTTTATAACAAAAACCTGTAAATACACAACTTTAAGACAAACACATTAGATATAATATATATACTAATATCAAATGGAAATTAAATGCGATATCTGACAATATTTAATTTTTGATAATAATAAATATATATTATTTTATAAATAAAAATAGATGTGTTTGAAATCTAATACGTGTAAATCAGGCATATGAGATGTAGTGGATGATAATTTTATTAGAAATAAAATTGTGCTTTGACGATTTTTAAACTTTAACACACTCTGAAAGAAAAATCAAATATAAAAACATATTTATTATCATCAAACACGACATATACTCACAATCTCCCTCTTTTGATGACAACGAACAACATATGAGGATTTGACAAATGTAACATGTGTTGAGTGCGTACTTAATATTATAAGGTCAAAATCATAGCACGATTGTTTTAATATGTATAACATGCTCCCCCAATTGATATGCCCCTCTACATATGTTGCATATGTGTTTTGAATAAAATACTAAACTACTAACATTTCTTTCAACATTAACAATGAATTTATAATGTCACCAAATCTTAACCGCTTTCTCCCTTTTTTGTTTTCGTCAAAAGTATAAATATCAAATTAATACGATGAGAAAGAGATACTAAATGATGAAACTCAATGAAAATAGGACAATAAATATTAAATGAAAAATCATTTATACATCATAGTAACTATATTGATGAAAGTTATATTCCATAAGCGGAAAGAGAGTGACAAAATAAGTGTAATTACATGTAGTAGGATTCAAATGACATAGCCCATAAAAAGTTGCGTAATTAAAATAGCTTATTTTAAGCCATTATTACATCAATTAGAATAACTTATCCCTAACTCATCGTAGAGGAAATCAAGAACCTTCCGTCTATTCATTGTCACGAGATATCTTAAATGAGGATGGACATTGCTTGACAAGTACTGACACACCTATTGTAATGACCCACTTTTCTATACGGTTTAAGCGGGCAATCAACCACATCTGGCCAACTCAAATTGAACAGAAAGGCGGATAGTTAGGGAAAAGAAAGAAGAAAGAAGGTAAGAAAATGGAAGATAGAAGAAACTAAACAGTCACAGAATTTCACAAAAGTGTCGAGAAATATATAATATAGGAACAAATCTTTACGAAAAGAAAGAAGTTTAATATACATATAATTAATTGGAGTACGATGCTAACCCATCATCAGCCCTATAACAACTTATCCTTACACTTGTTAATGATTATAGACAAGAACAACATAGGATACAATGGAAGAATATAAGATACAGGAATACGTCCTGGCCATCCAACTTGTCTTCTGAACTCTAAAAGAAATCAAAGCTCAATCTGAAAAATATGCTCGGCCTGACCCAAACATTTAGAAAAAAATAACGACTGTGTTAGTCTAGTAAAAGCAGCATGAGAAACTCAAATCATAAGAAATTATATTTATTATAACTTGTAAAATCTTTTAAAATCAAAGATATCTCGTAAGACCACGCCGCACATGAACACAGATAGGTTTTTACCTTACGATAACCAAAACATTTTCTATAAAAAATCCAGTGATATTATAATAATATCTAAGATACAAATACTTATTAACCATAGCTGAAATTATCACATTATAAAATTCCAACATACTAGGCTGTACAAGCCAAAACCATAAAGGCAAGTATTGGAGATTGGATCTCATATATGATAAGGTAAGGAAATACCTTCCGTTGGTACATCTCTAGATAAAATGCACCAGGTTTGCCAAGAACTTCTTGTACCCTAGCCATACAGGACTAACCTAGCACTCGACTAGTAGTACCGAATATGATCACTCATTTCGTTAATGGGCCCCGAAGTATACATGAGTAGATAATAATCGATCTAGATTTTGGAATGACCGTAGCTTGATGGGAGCGATCCACTTGGCCCTGTTGCATGCTCGATTTTTTTCATTTCTCGGTTGGTGAGGTTTGAGACTACGTTTTACCTTTATACAGCACTTCCAACTTGGAATGTTGCACTGCCTTCCAGTTGACGACACAATGGCAGCATTCAATATAAGTCGTTCAAGAGATGAACAAACCGAAGGCACTACTTCCACCACATCCATTTTGAGAATCACCTCAGGATTAGTAGCAAGCAGCCCTTGCACTTCAAAGGGCTCCGTCTTCAATTCCATCATCTTCAAGATGGCTTCACTTTGAAACGCTTGAGTTGGATCGAAGTGGTTTTCGGATAACATATATGATCCCGGTCTCTTCGAAACAACATTTGATAATTTCCATTAATCTCGACCCCAGTTCTTTAGAAAATAAACAGTTAAAGATAAGAGTGGAGATCACCTCCTAACCTTTAGTGGACGGATTTCCTTATCGTTTATTCTAGGAGAACGAAACGATATTTATACACACAGTACAATATCATTGGAGATAACTATGCCATATAGCTCACGTGTTTCTACTAGACATTTCCAAAGTTACATTTGGGTCTAAATTCGTTAGTCGGTTGTTTAACTATCAAATAACAAGCAACAACAAAGATTACAATTCCCATGGAAAATCACTAAGCCTCTGAAAATTAATCTTCCATTTGTTTAAATACTTTATTAAACTTGATCTAAAGGTCTTTTCGAAACACTATTCGCAAACTCCTTATCTCCTCTTTATACTTATAAACATCAATACTTATCTTATCGGTATAAGTAAATTTACATAAGTTTTCTTCTTTCCCAATTCCTCATTAATGTCCACATAAATTCCATATAAAACATTACTTCCCATAAAACCGACCCACTATCCTTTATTAAATTTTCCTTAAAAAAGCTCACTTCATAATTCAAATAACATATAAACTTCCAAAATAGTTTATAATTTACTTGTATAAACTCCAAGTTAATTTATAAAAACCTTTATAAAATAATTATATAACTTGAAGAATCATTTGTACTTTTCCTCAATACAAGATCTCTTTAAGAATTTATAACAAAAAAAATCATTTTATAAATTTCCCTTGTTTTGAACAAACTTCCAAAATAAGTTTAATCAATAAAGTTCATTTCTTTAAACCTCATTTAAAGTATTAAGTTTAGAATACCATTATTAAATATTAAACTAACCTTTAACATTATTATTACACTAATAATTTAACTCAAACAATATTAAATAAAATAAATAAATAATTAACTTCAAATATTACTAATATGATTATTAATTAATTTCAACATTATTAATATAACAATTTATTAACTTTAAAATAATGTAATTGTAATAATTAATTAGCCTTTGAATAATATTAACATGATAATCAATCAACCCTTTAAGTATAATTAATTAACTAAAATAAATACAATTAAATAATTTTAATAATTAAAATAAAATTAAAACATTTTTAAACAACTTAAATACTCTTAAAATAACTTTAACTAATAATAAAATATATTTTAAACATTTTAAATAAATAATTAAATAACTTTAAAACAATAACTAAATATTATTTAAATAATTTTTAAGGACCATATAAATAAAATGGTTAAATTTAAGTCATTATCCAAACAATAATTATTTATCTTTAAAACATTACTAATAAATCTTAATTACCTTTAAAACCTTATTAATAAATAATAATTAGCATTAAAATAATTCCGATTCCATAATTAACTTTCTAATTTAGAAAGAGACCTAGCGACCACTATGGTACTTAAACAAATTACTTATCCATTCAATTCAACTTTCCAAGATATAACACTTTGTATTTACACAGGCAAACATATGTGTAAATTAAATCCATATTCAACAATCAATTGTTAACGAAAAAATTATCCAACATTAATCAACTGATATGAACATAAATGTCTACACTACTGTAATAGCAGAACTGTGCTAATTAGATGTCCAAATATAACTCATCCAATTAATGTAGCAGAATGGTGATTTATTATACTAATTAAAATGACCAATTTAGTTAATTAGCGGAACGATGTTTTATTTCGTTTAACAAATGTCCAAATTTCTTTATTCAATTTACTTTAACATAACGGTGTTATTTAGCCAAATAGATATCACTAATTAAGGTATGATAATTTAAATAAAGTTATTAATCAAAATAACGTTTAAATTCAGTACGTTTTAATATGTCATAAATTTATACATGGCAAAATTAATCAATAGGTTACACTATAATGTTGTACTCGTCCATATGAGTACAACAAAAAAATCCATATGTCAAACAGACTTAAAACGAGCAAGATATCGCCATTTAAAACTTTAAATAACTAAATTATATAATTAAAAAATAAATTTGATTTGTTTTCTCACCAAACATTTGGCCTAAGGCCCACATCACCAAGCCCGTCCGCATGAAATAGTCTTCTTCCCCAAATCTCCATTTGCTTCCTAAAACCAAACTCATGCACGCGTATGCACGTGCACACTCGATCTTGTCCTCTAATCGATCATTCGACATCACCCACAAGTGTGCCTTGTTACACTTGTTCCAAACACCATCTCACCTAACCCTCCAGTCCTCTACTCTGAAACCCGATCCAAGCTTCCTCTCAGTATGCACCATTTACTCGCGACATTTTTTAGTGCAAAATTCCACCAAAAATTCACCAATCGAAGCTCTCTCCTTCACGATCACCGATCCAAGCTCCAATTCGAAATTCAACGTCCAAATCTCCTATTAAACTTAACCCTAGTCGTCGACCATCATCGATTGTCGTCGAGAAATGCCGCCGAACTTACACCAAAAATACTACGTCGCCATACGATCCCAACGATGCATATGACTTCGATCAATTCGAAACGTATCGAGAGAATTTAATTTTTGAAATTGAAGAACAAAATATCTCTTATTGATTTTTGGCAATAACTCGATCGATTCTCAATGAAATTGAGCATCGTCAATTTCTAAAAATAGCTAATGAGATACCAAACAACTTTCATTCAAGTCGCTTTGGCTAATAGTGGATGGATTGAGAGTAAGTGATTTTTGAAGTGGAGTAGGAGATACGTTTTCATTGTTTTTGAACTTGACTGAGATGAAAAATTTGAAAACCCACGTAGAGAAGAAGTACTAGGAAATGAGAAGTTGCTCTATATTTGTATTCCAACATATCCAACCAGATCCCCCTTTAAGGCAAGGATCAAGGCAAAGATCAAGGGGAGAGGGGCATGCATGGTGAAAGTAAAGGTTGTGCACTGTGTATAAACATATGAGAAGCATGGCTAAAGATACATGACAAACATAGGAAGTAGAGATAAGCTGAGTACTATGTGTGACTATGTGTGGACTTGGTTTGATTTTGAATTTTGGGTGTGTTCGGGCGACCGCTACATGATACCATGTCCTCGTACGGCCGCGAATGATAGTAAACAAAATACGATTGTATACAACACTATAGCGCGATCGCTAAACAAAAATAAAACACACTGGTTAGTGAGTTCTATTAAATTTTGGAAACACTAACGTTTGGCTTAAAATTCCCTAAGAAAATTTAGGATCCAAATATCCGATCTTATTTCAAAACTGTTGAAATGAAACTATACATTTTAACTAATATACATATACATACATACATACACACACACATATACATATATAGCCCGAGTAACTCTAGAATAATACTAAGGAACTAGGTATCGCCAAACAATATCATACATTCCCTTATCAAGAAGAGTAATACTCAAGAGAAGTGTTTACCACCCAAACATATATCTTTCCCAATTTTAAGTTATTTTCGAGCCGCTTGAAGTTAATTTTAAAACACCTTTTCTTTCAAATCCCTTTTTTTCTGAAACAATATTCTATATATTTCCAAATAAATAATCTTAATGAAATATCTAATCCCAATTTGCTTTGGATTCGTCTGGATTCAAACACGACCCAATTATACAATGACAAAAGGGAATAATTTACTAAGCACACTATATCGTTTGCCTAGGTAAACATCCGATCGTCACTTAGAAGATTATTTGATCATTACAAAATAAACCGGGACTCCTTTCCCGAATCAAACCAAAGAAAACACATTTCTTATAAAAAAAATTCAAAGTCTTTTAACTTTTAAACACAATTTAGATAAACTATTTCTACTATTTCCAAAATCATTTGAAATAATAAAGTACATATTTACTAAAAAAATCCTTTTTATTATTATTTCTATTTGTAAAAGTAATTTCAAATAATAATATTATTATTTCTCTCAAACCTTGATAACCATTCCCAAAAATATTAGGATTTAAATTTTCAACTTTTATTTATAAAACACATTTTATATATCAATTTTATAGAATCACTCATTTTAAAGGAAATCCTTTTTCAAATATTCATTTCAAAATATTTTAGCTTCCATTTTAACAAAAAAACATTTGTTTAAACCTAATTTTAACCTAGGCTTAACAACGACTACCTCCTAGTCAAATCGTGAAACTTAATTCACAAGGTATTCGTTTCAATGTTCCCAAAATCCAACCCAGGTTTTAAAAGGAAGATTCTAGATAGATTATTAGATAATAGTTAATGCTTTGAATTAGGCGATCATGATTGATCAAATCCTAGATGATAATGATGGAACATTATCATTTCTAACAACCAAGCACAACCAAGAATAACTATATTAAACTTTTGAAAAAACTATTCTTTTATATATAAAATATATTCCTAGTTAAAATTATTTCATTTACCAATTTTTAAATCAATATTGCATCAGTTTAGTCTTGTTCAAGTGTTTAGGAAATCCTTATCATTAACGTTAGCCGGACGTATCGATCAGAATTCTTAAGCCACTCAACAGATCAACAACACAATATAAAACATTTTTCTATACACTAAAAAATACGCGCTTATATATATAATACACTCAAACTCATATAAGGTATTCCAATACCTTATCTCTTAATGAGCTACCCCACCAAAGCCAAGGTTCCCTCTTAACCTTGAACTCTGATACCAAATGTAACGACCCACTTTTCCGTACAGTTTAAGCGAGCAATCAACCACATCTGGCCCACTCAAATTGAATGGAAAGGCAGATAGTTAGGGAAAAGAAAGAAGAAAGAAGGTAAGAAGATAGAAGATAGAAGAAACTAAATAGTCACAGAATCTCACAAACGTGTTAAGCAATATATAATATAGGAACAAATCTTTACAAAAAGAAAGTAGTTTAATATACATAAATCAATCAGAGTACGATGCTAACACGTCATCAGCCCTGGATGATTATAACAACATGTCCTCACACTTGTTGATAATTATAGATAAGAATAACATAGAATACAGTGGAAGAATATAAGATACGGGAATACGTCCTAGACACCCAGCTTGTCTTCCGAACTCCAAAAGCATCCAAAGCTAAATCTGGAAAATATGCTCGGTCTGACCTGAGAATTTAGGAAAAAACAACACCCAGGTTAGTCTGGTAAAACCAGCATGAGAAATTCAAATCACAAGAAATTTTATTTACTATAACTTGTAAAATCTTTTAAAATCAAAGATATCTCGTAAGACCACGCCGCACATAGACACGAACAGGTTTTTACTTTACGATAACCAAAACATTTTCTATAAAAAATCCAGTGATATTATAATGATGTCTAAGATACAAATACTTATTAGTCATAGCCAAAATTGTAACATTATTAAATTCCAGCATACTAGGCTCTACAATCCAAAACTGTAAATGCACATATTGGAGATTGGATTTCATACTATGACAGGGTAAGGAACTACCTTCCAATGGTACATCTCTAGATAAAATGCACCGAATTTGACAAGAACATCTTGTTCCCCTACCACGTAGGACTGGCCTACCACTTGACTAGCAGTACCGAATATGATCCCCCTTTTCGTTAATTGGCCCCGAAGCATACATGAGTAGATAATAATCGATCTATATTTTGGAATGACCATACCCTAATGGAAGCGACCCATTTGGCCTTGCTGCATGCCCTATTTTTGTCATTTCCTTGTTGATGAGGTTTGAGGCTACGTTTTACCATTATACAACACTTCCCACTTGGAATTCTACACTACCTTCTAGTCAATGACATGATGTCAGGATTCATACATATAAATCATTTAGGAGATGAACGAATCGAAGGCACTACTTCCACTACATCCATTTTGGGAATCACCCTTAGGATTAGTAGCAAGCAGCCCTTGCGCTTCAAAAAGCTCCGTTTTCAATTCCACCATCTTCAAGATGGCTTCACTTTGAAACACTTGGGTTTTCGGATAACATATCGGATCCTGGTCTCTTCAAAACAACATTCGATAATTTTCAGTAAACTCAACCATGGTTCTTTAGGAAATAAACAATCAAAAATAAGAGTAGAGATCACCTCCTAACCGTTAGTGGACGGATTTCCTTATCGTTTGTCCTAGGAGAATGAAACGAGATTTGTACGCACTGTACGACATCATTGGAGATGATTGTGAAATATAACACAAGTGTTTCCCCTAGATATTTCCAAAGTTACGTTTGGATCCAAATTCGATAATCGGTTATTTAACTATCAAATAACAAACAACAATAAAGATTACAATTCCCATGGAAAATCACTAAGCCTCTGTAAATTAATCTTCCATTTATTTAAAAGCTTTATTAAACTTGATCCAAAAGGTCTTTTCGAAACAATATTCCATAACTCCTTACATCCCTTTTATACTTATAAACATCAATACTTATCTTATCAGCGTAAGTATACTGTAACGACCCCGGATTTTATATAAATTTAAATTGATAATTAATTGAATTTTTAAAGACAATTTGTAAAATTTATCGATTAAAGTGATGCGAGTTCCCCGAATTAAAATAAATTTTGTATAATTTAAAAATATTGTAAATATTGTATATATGTGAATATATATGTATTTGAGCATATATGAGACAACTTGAAATTATAAATATATGTATATATATTTTGATTTGAATTTAAATTGTAAGTAAATGGTTTAAAAAAAGTGAAAATATATAAGATATAAAAATAATTAGTATTAAATTTATAAATAAATGATTGAGGTAGAAAATAAATGTAAAAACACATAGATAAAATTTAACAACATATTAGAATAGAAGTTTATTTATATTATAAAGTAATAAACAAACAAAGTATGAAAACAAAATTCATTCAGATTTGGGAACAAATAAAATATACACATAAGTATGAACACTTGTAAAAGGGAAACAAGTAAATGTATATATGAATAAGCTAACAAGACAAAGTGATTAATGCTAGCCAAACATATCTCATCAGCAAAACGAATCTGCATAGTCAAACAAGACTTGCAAAATAATAAGCAAAAGAAGATACTAGTATTATATGTAAATTTGTACAAAGATAATTAATGTTGTACACAACAATATCATATCAGCCACCAATTATCTCATATATGGTACAGCCGAGATGAAGGAAGATAAATAAATATATAGTTTTGTACAAACTAATTAATGCAAGCACAAAAATGTATCTATCAGCCCCAAGCAAAATAAAGATCTCTGTCTATTTTGTACAAAAATAATATCATCACCTGTACAAACATTATATTATCACCAGAAAACTCAATTTATATGTATCAAGCTTTCCAATTCAATTCGTTCCTTCAAACTAAATGAAACTGAAGTAAATATCATCTCAACCATAAACCAAAAATCTCAACTCAAACAACTACAAACCAGAGATCAAGTGAAGGCTTCAGCTAGCTATTCAAAATAAAGAAAAGCTCTGTTCTTCTTCCAAAAAAAACTGTGAGTAAACTCCATTTTAAACCCAATCTTTTATCTTGATTTGTGCTCTATGATGACGAATGAGATTGATGATGTTCTAAAATGTGTTGTATGGATAATAATATGCTGCATGTATATAGAAAGATATATGTGTGTATGAATGTCTGGGTATATGTATATTCATATATCTCTGTTAAATCTACAGGCTCCAACCCATCAAAATAAATTCAATTGCTCATTCTACAATCGAATTTAGGGCCTGATTTCTATAAGGAAAACATTTGTAGCAGGATAAACATCATTTTCAAAAATAAATTCAAGAGTATTTGTTGAGCAATTATTTCAAAATTTTCAATTTACAGTGAAAACTTGATATAAGTCGAAATTCGAAGATATGATTTTCAAGTTTTGATTTTAGGAACGAAATCGCATTTGGAAATAATGAATTTTGACATTTAAATTATGATTTTTAAGTTAAGAAATCTCGAGCATTGGGAAGTTGAACGCGAAATGAACTTTGGTCAAATTTTGGTGATCGCGGAGGTTTGGGTTCTCGAGGTTGTGGCCAGAGGAGGATGATAGGCTGGCGAACTTGAGAAAAATACTCCCCTGAATTTTAGATTGCCGTGGTGGCTGGACAACGGCGAACTAGGGTTCAAATGCCTGTTTTGGTTAAGGATGAAGACGAGACGATTTCTTCGTCGTGGTCGCACCGGAGTCGACCGGTGGTGGGGGAATAGGTGTGTGGTTGAACGATGGAGCTCTGGTAGTGATCGCGGGGTCGCTGATGATCTGTGGTTGCGGTACGAGGAAGTTTGTGACGATCGAATTCTGTTCCAGGTTGGATTAAGTTCCTCGATTTCGAATTCATCGTGGATTCGATGAATTAGTTGGCCTGAGGGCGTGAGTCGATGGACGACGACATGTGGGAGGTGGCAGCGTCGATCGCCGTGGCTCCGGCGTCTGGTGCACGTGCATGAATGTATCAGTTGTATCTGTTGTATTTGGGTGATCGGGGAAGATGGGTTTTATCGGGGTGAACTCGAAGAATTCACGCAATGACTCGGGGAAATAAATGATGTACGAGAACTCGAGGTTGGTCTCGGGATAATTGATGTTTGGCTCGGGTTATTTGAATTACAGCGGGTTTTAGAAATTTAAAATAAATAAATAACAAAGTTTAAAAGCAATGGAAATTTAAATCAAGATTTCAAGATATATTAACTATGTTTTAGAAGCCAAATTAAATTATAAACAAGTTTTAAGTCAAGTTTTCAAAGATCTGATTTTCAAATTAAAAATATGTTTAAAATTGTTTTGGGTTTTGAATAATTATATTGGAATGCTTATTTAAAAATTCTTAAGTGTTTTCAAATAGAAATTGATGATGTGATTAAATAAGTGATTAAGATAAATGGTTTATCTTAAGATTAAAAGATCATTAATTTGAAATTTATTGATAATTACTTAATTAAAAGTTAATTAAGTATTAATTAAGGATTGATTAATTTGTTGAGAGTTAATTAATTAATGATGAGTAATTTAAGGATAATTACTTAATGATAGTAATTAAAGAATAATTAATCAATTTCTTAATTGATGATTAAAGGGTAATTAATTACTTAAAGATAATTACTTAAGGAAAGTAATCAAGGAAAATTAATTAATTAATTAAGGGTAATTAATTAAAGAATAATTAAATAATTAAAGATTAATTATTTAATGATTAAAGGATAATTAATAAATGATTAAAGGTTAATTAATGATTAAGGTTTGTAATTAATGATTAATTAACCAGGATTAGTAATTTATTCATAGAAATTTATCTGATTTAGATCAATCAGATAATTAAATTGATCCTACCTACGGATGTTGGATTTTATGGGTTAAACCATTTTAAAGGTATTGATTTGGGAATTTGAATTTAATTCAAGGGTTTTAACTCGTGTAAATATAACTGGATTTTTTCGAAACGAAAACTACTTGTTTTCAAATAATAATAGCTTTCATTTTAAGAAAGGATTTCCAAATTGTGTTGAAAGGTTTCAAGTTTGAAATGGAATTGAAATGTTTTGAAAGCTATGAAATGAGTCTTTGATTCAAAGACCGAATGAGTTAATCCAACTTGAAATAGAATTGTTTTGAAAGGCTATGAATGAATCTTTGGAAACTAGTTTTGAAAGCTATAAGTTAAATCTTGACTTAAAGATTTAACGAGTTAATTCAATTGAAATGGAAATTGTTTTGAAATCCATGAATGGATCTTTGTGAACGGGGTGAACTTTGTGAATTGAGTCTTTTTGTTTAAAAGATTAAAAGTGTGGAAATTGTTTAAACCATTGAAGGTTTTTGAATGAATCTTTTTGTTTAAAAGATTGGAAATGGTAATTTGTTCTAACCATTTGAATGAATCTTTTTATTTAAAAGATTGGAGATGGTAATTGGTTTTAACCATTCGAATGAAAGTTTTGGGCTTTAAGCTGTGATTTAACTAAGACCCCGGTATCCATATGATTTTTAATTGCGCTCGTTATTCGGTTTAGCCGGGAGAGGACCTTTGTGTCATATAACCCATTCCGAATAAGTGATACGTCGTATATGGATAGAAATTGAAGACCGGTGGTGAAGACCGGGTATTTGCGAGAACGATAGGATAACCTATCGATTGTCTCTACACTGAGTCGCACCGGTATAGAGATTCCCTAAGTGATGGGAAATCTGATCGGGATTGCGAATACCCGGATTTGCAAGGGCTTCTTCGGAAGTGCCTTCGGTTCTGTTTGAACCCGGAACAGACTTGTATGGATGTGTGTCTGACGTTACACTTTGAGATGTAAAGCTGGTTTCTATCAAATACATTTCTGTTGGTGGTGGAGAATTTATTCTCTTAGCTTAACACCTTTCTCTAAGACATATGAGCTCAGAGGTTATGTAGTTGATGGTTACTAGTGATACATTCCCAATTTGGTAATGTGTCATACGAAGTGCTGTTGATCATTTGTTGATCAAAGCATGGCTTTTGTGAAAAAGCGTAGCTTTGTGGACGAGACTTCGTCGAGCCTCACAACCCGGTAATGGTCGAAACAGGAATGTTGCGGCAAGGTTTTTAGGGGTCGCTCCCCTAGGGTATGTCATTTCCTTCTGGATAAAAGGTGATATCATGGTATGGAGCCCAGATATTTTACCTATGTTGATGCTGCAAATTTATTATACTTTGTGGTTGTTGCTTTGTGGTTGAGGATCCTCGGATAAAGGTCGGTAACGACCGGGGGATGGCATACTTGTGTGTTAGTTACCTAGTTACAGCTGTACAGCGTGAGGTAGCGTCAGTGTGTTAGTTACCTAGTTACAGCTTGGTTATAGCGTGAGGTAGCGTCGACCTTGTGTTTGCAGAGATCCGGTTAGGTTCTCGGGGCGTCTTTCCAGAGGCGTTTCCATTTCGGTGTAAGGAAGTTCCTTTGCCTGACCATTTGTTGGAAATCCAAAGAAACAATACGCACCTTGTACGGTTTTAATTGTAGAACCTGCCATTTACTTATGGTGGTCACCACTGTTTAGATGGTAGTTATAGTAGGCATACAATAATGGTTGTATGCTGGCTAAGATTTATATTATATTTTCGAAATGGCTTTCTACACTATGCACTAATAATAATAATCCAATGATTTTGCGTAGTAAGCATGTTTGACTATCATAAGAAGAAATCTCCTCCAATTCTGCGTTTGCATTGTGTGTGTGGAGGGAGGTCTTATGGTAGTTTCATTTTCCAAAAGCATTGCGGATTTCAATGTCTAAAATTCTTTTGTTGTTGTTTAAAGATAAATTGTTTTTGTTACTCACACCAGTCCCACAACTGACCTGGAGTTTATTGTTCCCTTCCTAAACTCTGGGTGCCCACAATTTTCCACATGGGCAGTCTAGAGTTGGGTTTCTCAGATATCCAGGTTTAGTAGATTATCTGGAGCTAGTTCAGTGTTTGGAGTTCATGGACTGCACTTGCTTATCTTTGTGCATCGTGAAGATGGTTCGAGCTTGATATTGGAGTTATTGGACTTATTTTCTTTCGAGGATCATTTGGAGTTATCATTTCTGATATTACCGCTGTATCATTATTTATCTCAGATATTGTTGTATCATATTGATATCATTATTGTATATCATTCTGGATATTGTATTCATTGGAGTTGTATATGATATCATCTATCTCTTTCTTCCGCTGTGTTGTTATACTTAATGGTGTTATAAGCTCCGGTGAACCAGATTTGGCGTTTGAATCTACGGCATTTTGAGTACAAGTGAAGTACGGGTGCCGATTTTCGAAGGCCTATTTCAGGGTCATTACAGTGTAAGTATATTTACAAAAGTTTTCTTTTTTCCCAATTCCTCATTAATGCCCACATAAATTCCATATAAAACATTACTTCCCATAAAACCAACACACTATCCTTTATCAAATTTTCCTTTAAAAAGCTCACTTCGTAATTCAAATAACATATAAACTTCCAAAATAATTTATAATTCACTTTTATAAACTCCAAGTTAATTTATAAATACCTTTATAAAATAATTATATAACTTGAAGAATCATTTATACTTTTCCTCAATTCATGATCTCTTTAAGAATTTATAAAAAGATCGTTTTACAAAATTCCCTTGTTTTGATCAAACTTCCAAAATATGTTTAATCAATAAAGTTCATTTGATAACAATCGATTATTTAAAACACTTTTAAACAATCAAGTTACTATTTACATTGCTCGTTTAATTTCTTTAAACCTCATTCAAAATAATACCTTTAGAATACAATTATTAATATATTAAACTAACCTCTAACATTACTATTACACTAATAATTTAACTCAAACAATATTAAATAAAATAAATAAATAATTAATTTCAAACATTACTAAAATGATTATTAATTAATTTCAACATTATTATTTTAACAATTTATTAACTTTAAAATAATGTTATCGTAATAATTAATTAGCCTTCGAATAATATTAACATGATAATTAATCAACCCATTATATATAATTAGTTAACTAAAATCAATACAATTAAATAATTTTAATAATTAAATTAAAATTAAAACGTTTTTAAACAACTTAAATACTCTTAAAATAACTTTAATTAATAATAAAATATAATTTTAAACATTTTAAACAAATAATTAAATAACATTAAAACGATAATTAAATATTATTTAAATAGTTATTAAGGACCATATAAATAAAATGGTTAAATTTACGTCATTATTAAAACAATAATTATTTACCTTTAAATCATTACTAATAAATAATAATTACCTTTAAAACCTTATTAATACATAATAATTAGCTTTAAAATAATTCCATAATTAACTTTCTAATTTAGAAAGAGGCCTAGCGACCACTATGGTACTTAAACAAGTTACCGATCCATTAAATTCAACTTTCCAAGATATAACACTTTGTATTTACACAGGCAAACATATGTGTAAATTAAATCCATATTCAATATCAATTGTTAACATAATAATCATCCAACATTAATCAACTGATATGAACATAAATGTCTACACTAATGTAATAGCAGAACTGTGATTTATTCTGCTAATTAGGTGTTCAAATATAACTCATTCGGTTAATGGTTGCAGAACGGTGATTTATTCTACTAATTAAATTGACCGATTTAGTTAATTAGAAGAACGGTGTTTTATTTCGCTTAACAGATGTCCAAATTTCTTTATTCAATTTACTTTAACGTAACGGTGTTTATTTGGCCAAATATATATCACTAATTAAGGTACGTTAATTTAAATGAAGTTATTAGTCAAAATAACGTAGTTTACATTCAGTACATTTTAATATGTCATAAATTTATATATGGCCAAAACTATCAACATGGTACACCATAATGTTGTACTCGTCCATATGAGTACAATGCAAAAAATGTTGTATGAAACGGACTTAAAATGAGTAGGATATCACCATTTATTACTTTAACTTACTAAATTATATCATTAAACAATAAATTTGATTTTTTTTCTCACCAAACATTTGGCCCAAGACCCACATCACCAAGCCCACTCGCATGCAATAGTCTTCTTCCCTAAATCTCCATTTGCTTCCTAAAACCGAAATCGTGCACGTGTATGCACGTGCACACATGATTATGTCCTCTAATCGACAATTGGACATTACCCACAAGTGTGCAACGCTCGTTCCAACCACCACCTCGCCTAACCCTTCGGTCCTCTGCTCCGAAACCCGACCCGAGCTTCTCCCCCTGTACGCACCATTTAAGCGCGACACTTTTTAGTGCCAAATTCTACCAAAAATTCACCAATCAAACCTCTCTCCTCCACGATCACCAATCCAAGCACCAATTCGTGAAATAATGTCCAAATCTTTGATCAAACTTAACCCTAGTCGTCGACCATCGTTGATCGTCGTCATGGAATGCCGTCGAACTTACACGATAAATACTACGTCGCTATACGATCCCAATGACGCATATGGCTTCAATCAATTCGAAGCGAATCGAGAGAATTTTATTTTATAAATTTAAGAACAATAATATCTCTTATTGATTTTTGAGAATGACTCGATCGATTCTCAATAAAATCAAGCACCGTCAATTTCTAAAAATATCTGATGAGATATCAAACAACTTTCATTCAGATCGCTTTAGCTAATAGTGGATGAATTGAGAGTAAGTGATTTTTGAAGTGAAGTAGGAGATACATTTTTCATTGTTTTTGAACTTGACTGAGATGAAAATTTTGAAAACCGACATCGGGTAGAAGAACTAGGAAATGAGAAGTTGCTCCATATTTATATTCCAACATATCCAACCAGATACCCCCTTTAAGGCAAGGATCAAGGCTAAGATCAAGGGGATGGGGGCAGGTGTAACGACCCCGAAAATTTTAATGTTTTTTTATAATGTAATTAACTAAATTTTTTCTGAAAATAATTAATTAATTTTTAGAAATGAAAATTTGATATTTGGTATGCGTCTATTTAAGCATAGCAAGTGGCAAATTTTTATTGGAAAATTTAAAGGTTTGTTTGGTTGTGAAATTTCAATTTAATTAAATTTGATGGAAATAAAATATTTTTGAAAACTGAATATTTTTATATAAGAAAAATGTTTATCATTTTCTAAGTGAGACGTCATATTTTGTTTCGCCAAATTTGGACTGCTTTAGCCCGTTTATCTTATTTTCAGCGGTTTAGCAGTAGTTTGACAGCAAAAATCGAGTTTTGATAGTTTGGTCGTATCGCTGATATCTATGTACCATTCTGTTCGTCTCGTTGTGCTGATCTCCGTAGTATATTCATTTGTGCATTTCGGTGTCCGTTACGCGGCGAAATCTACGAAACGGTTAGCCGTATCGATTCTGCATTTGGCCTTTTCGGTTCTGCGTCCTTTCGTTTGTTTTCCGAGAAAACCAATGGTCGGTAGGCATAACTATTTTCAGAAATTCGTTCTTAACTTTTATTATTCCAACCTGTTCATTTTATATTGGTTGACATTCACTTTCTGGTTCGTTTCTCTCCCTCCTTTTCTTCTCTCATTGTGTTCGTTGCTCTGAAAAGAGAGATATATTTGCATTTGAACCCTATTCATACTCCGTCTTTATTTTTGCTCGATAATTACCTGATATCTTAAAAAAATTTCCCGAAGCTAACTCTACTCGTCCCTTGCCCTTGCTTCCCTTACGCAACCAACCTTGCCTCGTGACGCCTCCACCATCTCGGCCCAGCCGCATCACCCACCTGGCCTTCACACGCCCGCCACCACCTTGCCGAGATCCGCATCCACCACTTCCTTGCCGAACCCGCTCCTCCCCTCTCCGCCATTTCATCAACTCCATTGCCGCTTTCCAACAACTCAGCCTTTTTTCTCCGTCCACATCACCCACAACTCCATCACCGCAACCCACTCCCAAGCCTCAAGCTCTAAACCCGAATGCCCACACCACTACCCAGATCTGAAACCTCCCTCTTCTGCTTCCCTCCATTATTCCTCGTCCTCCCTTCATTAACCATGACACAGCCCACGCAAGCTGCTCCCGGCCCACCATCTCTTGCCTCTCCCTTTACCATCTTCCCACCCTCAACGTCGAGACAGCCTGCATCCCCTCCCCTATTTCCGAGCGCCGAACCCTCGCCATCACCCACTGACCCCACATTCGAGCTCTGCCACGCCCACTGCACAGCCACCCATCTCTGCCTCTTCACGTGACAGCCCACCCCATAGCAGCGCCGTCCTCCTCCATAGCCCATAGCGCCGAAACCATACAAACTTCTTCGCCTAAAGCTGCCTGCCACCGAACTGCCAGCCTCAACCTCTCCGAACCCGAAGGACAGCGTCATCATCCACCCAGCGGCAGAACTCCATAGCAGCTGCCTTGTACTCATCACGCACAACAACCAGACCCGCCGATAGCCTCCACTGCCATCTGCCCTCGCAGCCTACTACTCTTCCCTTTTCCCTTCTATGCTTGCTTTGAAAAAATATTTATTTTAAACATTATTTTAAAAATATAAATATAGATATTTTGATTTTAAATATATGTGTTTTAGGAAATATTGATTTTTAATATATATATATATATATATATATATATATATTTAAATATGTGTTTAAAGTATTTACTTTAATTTATGTTAATATTGTTAAAATAGATTTTTTGTAATAGCTTTAAAATATATATATATTATGTTTTAATGTTCATTTGAAATTTTTTGAAAGAAATAGATGGGTTTTATAAGTATTTTTTTTATAAAAAAAGTATATATATATATATATATATTATATTTTTGTTTTCATCGAATTCGAATTCATGTTATCTAGCTTGTCGCAACCATCTTTCACTTGTCGCGTGTCCGTGTGCACTAGTTCATGTCTGTATCTGCAGATCGTCGCATCTTGTTCTTATCATTTCTCTAGCTTTGAAAGGTGAGCGATCACTCACAATTGACATTCTTATATTCAGTAAATTTATTTCACATGAAATGACGATTGAAATATGTTGTTAAATGTGAATTAGTTAGAAATTAAATTGTTAAATATGATATGTTAATATTTGAATTTGTTTGCCTATATTAATTGACATATGACACCATAACCTATTGAATATATTATATTTAAATTGTTAATTATGATCATATTTGCTGCTTGATATGCTATGGCATTTATATTATTTTATTGTTCTCACTCTGCAAGTTCCCTGATAGTTATGAATTCCTTATAGGTTGAAATGATACATACCCAAAAGACATTATAGATTTGGGAAAATCGTTATGGGTTGAAATGATAAACCAAGCGATTTTATTTATTTTGAAATTTTGGGATTGCGGGTTGAAATGATATTTATACTCGTAAAAATTAAATTATTGCGGATTGAAATGATAAATATCCGTATCACTTGACCATAGGATAGAAAATTTTATACGGACACCGTTGGTCTATTTCTAAAAAATGATTTCCAAAGTTTTGAAAGGAAATATATGGGTTTTATTAAATTTTGAATTTTAAAATATGATACAAAGATATTATAATTTTAATATATGTGTAAAATTTAGATTTTTTTTTAAAATCATATGTTTTGGAAATTTTAAATTTATAAGTTAAGTTTGAAAATTTAAATTATAAAATTTTACTTATAACTTTATTATTTTTAAAATATATAATTAAGATTTAAAATAGATTTAATATAAATTTAATAATAAAATTTAATTTAACAAATATATATATATATAATATGTTTAAAATTTATATTTAAAATTTATATTTATTTTGAAAATAGATTTTTGTAATAACTTTAATAAAATAAAGGTTGGAAAGATAAATTAAGTTGACTTGTAATTTAATTTGTTAAGAATTGAATTTAAATAAGAATTGATTTGGGCTTATTGATTTTGATAATTTAAAGATATGACTTTATGATTTGATAACTTGATTTTTATTTAAAGGTGATTAAATGAATATTTCAAATTTAAATAAAATTGAATTTGAATATTTAATTTAAATTTAAATTTGTAACTTGAGATTTTATTTAAATTTATTAGGTTGGATATTTTAGAATTAAACATAACTGAAGTTAGATATTTAATAAATTTGTAATTTGAAACTTTATTTATATATTTATAAAGGTGAGTATTTTCAAAATTAAATAAATTGAGGTTTAATATTTAATTTTGATTTAAATTGTAAATTGTTTGAATATTTAAACTTTGAAACCTAATGACTTGGAAGTGGTTTATATTTGTAGATCAAACTTGGATTTGAAATCGATAAAATAAAAATGGTTTTAATGAGAATTTGAATTGAACCTTTAACCTTTTAATTGAAATTGTTGAACTGAGATTTGATTTAAATTGAATTTTGGGAACTGAAGTTGATGTTAATTAATTTGTGAAATTGGAAGAAACAATTCGAACTTAAACTATTTTCGATATATATATATATATATATATATATATATATATATATTAATATATAAACTATTTTAATCTATAACCTTTTTTTAAAATATATATACTATTTTTAATTTATAACTATTTCAATATATATATAAACTATTTTCAATATTTAAGCTGTTTAAGTTGGGACTATTATGATTTAGATTTAATGGATTTAAACGCGAATATTTTGATATTTGGTTTAAATTATTTTGTGGTTATGATTTTGGATGTGATATGATTTCGAAAGTGATATGATTTTAAAATGAATATGATATTTTGATATGAAGTATGAACTGTTTGAAATTATTATAAAAGTGATTTTTTTTAAAATGACCACGATGTGAAATAAGCATTTGGTTGTTAAAGAGACCGGGATCGAATATTTTCATACTCTCTGCCAATACCGAAAACCACTTTAACAACTGTGTACATGGTGGATAATCTAGAACGAAGTAAGGTGGTTTGGCAACGTCTATATGACGTATGAACGCAGCCCCGACTCCCGCAAGTCAACTTGATGTGACTAAAACAGGAGCTATACCTGGGCCAAGTGAGGTCGCACCTCCGATGAAGTATGCTTCTTCGATACCATTATATTTCTTTATGATTTGATTGGGTGCTCCTTTGATTTTGGGAGTGTCTCGAGGTGGGCGGTAGTAGCTATATGCGTTACCACCAGCCCGGTTCTGCAAAACGGTAGAATCCTACCCTAGGAATTGCCTTGCGTGCCTTGTCACATGCCTTATCGCGCCTTCTATGAGTTTGGTTTGTGTCGTACCTATGGAGTGCTCCCTGGTAGCCCACCGGTTTGGTGGAGTTTATAATACTGTATAGTCTACGGCATTTATATAAAATGTGTTAAGGGGGATATGGGTAACACCTTAACGCTATTTTAATAGTTTACTTTACTATAGACATTATCTATATAGCGTATTGTACTATGTACGTAAAGAGCTTAACGGATCCTTAAAGGATGGAATCCCAAACATCCTTTAAGTTATTTTTATTTCACTTGGACGTTTCACTTGAGTTGATTTACTGGTATAAGAATGTTAATCTTGACTCGAGTGTTTTGTGTTTTGTTTTATGCTCGGGTCATACTGAGTGTCATAGCATTTGAGACTCACCTTTGGAGCTTTGCTTGGAGATCTTTTATCTATTTAGCATTTCTAGTTATTTTAGTTATTTCCAATTGTTTATGTTCAGACTTGTCAATTACTTTTGTATTAGTGACTTATATGTACTTGGTATTATCTGTTGTATTTTACTTTAGACTCTGAACTACTATTTATCTATTCCGCTGCTTATTGTTGTATTACTCTGTGTCTGTGATTATGTGATTGATTTAATTACTGTATATGCTAAGTTTTGCCAAATATAAATTAACAATCTATTGTTTTGAGAAATTCAAGTCTGACATGTGTGGATGATTGTCGATTTGAATGGTTCGAAATAGCCGGTCGTTACATGTGGTATCAGAGCTCTGGTTTAGGAAAAACTTAGCATATGGAGTAAAACTCATTAGAGATAGGGTAGTAATACCCTAGAATGAGTAAAATTAATTACAGAATCGTCTTCATTCGAGCTTGAAATTCTTTGTTAGGATCCCCTTTGATTTGGATCTCTTTTGAATTTTGGAATTTTCCCTTTGTTATGTAATCCATTCTTGTTTTTCCTGTTCGTGTTTTTCTTGATACTGGAGCATCCCATAGCTTTATTTTAGATGATCTCTATAATAAATTTGAGCCCATCTTGTAACCTCAATTGGCAACTTCATCCTTGTGTGTGACTAATCCCATCGACAGTTCCGCCAACCTTAGTATGATTCGTAAAGGGGTGAAAACTCCTTTACAACTGGCGTCGATTCACCGGAGATTTCTACGTCCCCGGTGTTGATGCTGTTATTTGTTGCAAAGCCCGAACCATTCTCTAGTAGAAGACCAGGGTAATTCTCTTATGATCAAATGTCGATTGCCTCAAGATTATGCAGGCAGTTTTATCTTTTAGCTTTATCCTCAGTCTAGTGATCTTGACTCCACCCAGTTGTCCAACTATTTCTGGATGTCTTTGGTGAAGTCACTTCTCTTCCTCCCAAGCGTGAAATTGAATTCCTCATCAATCTTATTCCTGGAGCTCGATCTTGCTACCGGTTTTTACCAGCTTCGTGTAGCTGAGAAAAGCATTCCTAAGACAACTTCCCGAATAGAGAATGGTTTATATGAATGGTTAGTCATGCCCTTTGGATTAACCAATGCACCTGCCTTCTTCGTCGATCTCATGAATCATGTTTTCCGCGATGTTCTCAACAAGTTTTTCTCCATTTTCTTTGATGATATTCTCGTCTTTCTAAGTCTCGGTTGACCCGGTTAAGGTCGTTGCGATTAATATAAGTCTATCCATCTTTTCTCTTTTGCAATTTAATTATTTTATTTTCCTTTCGAGCCTATCTTCTTGGTTAGAATTCTCTTTGATTAAGGTCCCTCTAAATTTGAATCTCTATCCTTGTTCTAAAATCCATTCTTGAATCATCCCATGAGGGAGCTTATTTGTAATTGACATAAACATGTTTTATATTATGTTATTTGAGTTGTTAAGTTTGAATTTTGGGTTTCGATCGATTCGTCTGGCCAACGCTATCGATAGGAATTCCAAACACTTGAACAGAGAAAACTGACACAATATTGTTTTCAAAATTGGTAAATGATGTAATTTTATGTATGATTATATTTTATATATACAAAAGTGTAATTTACTGAAATTGGATAGTTAAATGAATTGGTTGTTAGAAATGAAAATACTAGATTATCATTTATTGTTTGTCAACATTCCTAAACCATTAACTATTGTTGTATGTTATAAGAAGTTAAAATTTTAAAGAATAGTTTATAAATTGGTTTGAAAATGAAATGAATTTAAATAAAGGATTTGAGAATTTAATTTTCGGTGCTTTTCAAAATTTGGTTTTCAAAGTTTTGGAAAAACGTATTATTTGAAAGTATTTTTGAATAGAAATTGTTTCCGAAGAATTTTAAAAGAAGTAAGTTTGTACTCTCCTCTCTTTTGTCGTTGGAAAATAATTTCGATGATGACTGCAGCATCATCGACATTCATTTTCGAGTCTCAAAGTGGGGAGACCACTTAGTAGCTTTGCTACATTTTTGGAAAATTGATTTGAATTGAATTTCTTGAGTATGATTTGATGTACAAATATATATATATATATATATATTTCAAAATGGTTTGAAAGGAAACCGGATTTAACTCTTAAGTTCTATGCTAAGTAATAGTTTTCAATTATTAAAATGAAGCAAAAATTTTGAATAATTGGAGTGTCTAAAATGAGAAATAGAATTGAAACAACTTGAAACAGTTGAACTAGGATAAAATTTATTTGTATAACACTAAATTGCATTCTAAAACATATATAACTTACCTGAAATATTCAAAAGTTAAAATGTAATGTGAATATGTAATTGAATAATATACGATATAAATGTATGTAATAAGATGTCCAAAAATGAAATTTATATGGTTTTGAATTAATTGTTGTATCTGGTTCTATGTATTTCGACTCTAACTTTCATTTCCGTTGCTTTTATTCTCCTGTCTCGTTCCTTTACGGGTATGAAAAGTTTTGAGTGGAGGAGAGTGTAACGACCCGAAAAATTTTAACGATTTTTTTTATAACATAATTAACTAAATTTTTCCTAAAAATAAATAATTAATTTTTAGCAATGAAAATTCGATATTTGGTGTGCGTCTATTTAAGCATAGCAAGTGGCAAATTTTTATTGGAAAATTTAAAGGTTTATTTGGTTGTGAAATTTTAATTTTAATTTAATTAAATTTGATGGAAATAAAATATTTCTGAAATCTGAATATTTTTAGATAAGAAAAATGTTTATCATTTTCTAAGTGAGACGTCATATTTCGTTTCGTCAAATTTGGACTACTTTAACCCCGTTTATCTTATTTTCAGCGGTTTAGCAGCAGTTTGGCAGCGAAAATCGAGTTTTGATAGTTTTGGCGTATCGTTGATATCTGTGTATCATTCTGTTCGTCTCGTCATGCTGATGTCTGCAGTATAATCATTTGTGCATTTCAGTGTCCGATACGTGGCAAAATCTGCGAAACGGTTAGCCGTATCGGTTCCGCATTTGGGCCTTTTGGGTTATGCGTCCTTTCGTTTGTTTCTCGAGAAAACCAATGGTCGGTAGCCATAAATATTTTCAGAAATTCGTTCCTGACTTTTACTATTCTAACACGTTAATTTTATATTGGTTGACCATTCACTTTCTGGTTCGTTTCTCTCCCTCCTTTTCTTCTTTCATTCCGTTCGTTGCTCTGAAAAGAGAGAGAGAGAGAGAGAGAGAGAGAGAGAGAAAATATGTGCATCTCGTATATTTGCATTTGACCCTGTTCATACTCCATCTTTATTTTTGCTCGAGAATTACCTGATATCCTTTTTTTCCGAAACTAACTCTACTCGTCCCTTGCCCTTGCTTCCCTCACGCAACAAACCTCGCCTCGTGACGCCTCCACCATCTCGGCCCAGCGGCATCACCCACCTGGCCTTCACACGCCCGCCACCACCTTGCCGAGATCCGCATCCACCACTTTCTGCCGAACCCGCTCCTCCCCTCTCTTCCATTTCCTCAACTCCATTGCCGCTTGCTACAGCTCAGCCTTTTTTCTCCGGCCATATCACTCACAACTCCATCACCGCAGCCCACTCCCATGTCTCAAGCTCCAAACCCGAACGCCCACACCACTACCCAGATCTGAAACCTCCCTCTTACGCTTCCCTCCAATGTTCCTCGTCCGCCCTTCAATAACCACGACACAGCCCACGCAAGCTGCTCCCGACCCACCATCTCTCGCCTCTCCCTGTACCATCTTCCCACCCTCAACGTCGAGCAGCCTGCATCCCCCTCTCCTTTTTTCGAGCGCCGAACCCTCGCCATTACCCACTGACCCCACATCCAAGCTCTGCGACGCCCACTGCACAGCCACCCATCTCCGCCTCTTCACGTGACAGCCCACCCCATAGCAGCGCCGTCCTCCTCCACAGCCCACAACGCCAAAACCATACAAACTCCTCCGCTTAAAGCTGCCCGCCACCGAACTACCAGCCTCAACCTCTCTGAACCTGAACGACAGTGCCATCATCCACCCAACGGCAGAAATCCATAGCATCCGCCTTGTACTCATCACGCACAACAACCATACCCGCCGATAGCCTCCACTGCCATCTGCCCTCGCAGCCTACTGCTACTCTTCCCTTTTCTCTTCTATGCTTGCTTTGAAAAAATATTTATTTTAAATATTGTTTTATAAATATAAATATTTATATTTTGGTTTTAAATATCTGTGTTATAGTAAATATTGATTTTTAAAATATATATATATATATATTTAAATATGGGTTTAAAGTATTTACTTAAATTTATGTTAATATTGTTAAAATAGATTTTTTGTAATAGCTTTATATATATATATACTGTTTAAATGTTCATTTGAAATTTTTTGAAAGAAATATATGGGTTTTATAAGTATTGTTTTTAAAAAAAAAGTGTATATATATATATATATTTGTTTTCATCGAATTCATGTTATCTAGCTTGTCGCAACCATCTTTCGCTTGCCGCGTGTCCGTATTCATAGATCGTCGCATATTGTTCTTGTCATTTCTCTAGCTTCGAAAGGTGAGCGATCACTCACGATTGACATTCTTATACTCAGTAAATTTATTTTACATGAAATGATGATTGAAATATGTTGTTAAATGTGAATGAGTTAGAAATTAATTTGTTAAATATGATATGTTAATATTTGAATTTGTTTGCCTATATTAATTGACATATGACACCATAATCTGTTGAATATATTATATTTAAATTGTTAATTATGATCGTATTTGTTGTTTGATATGCTATGGCATTTTATATTATTTTATTGTTCTCACTCTGCAAGTTCCATGATAGTTAGGAATTAACAATGCGTTGAAATGATACATACCCGAACAATATTATAGATTAGGGAAAATCGTTATCGGTTGAAATGATAAACCCAAACGATTTTATTTATTTTGAAATTTTGGGATTGCGAGTTGAAATGATATATACCCATAAATATTAAATTATTGCGGATTGAAATGATAAATATCTGTATCACTTGACCATAGGGTAGAAAATTTTATACGGACACCGTTGGTCTATTTTTGAAAAATGATTTCCAAAATTTTGAAAGGAAATATATGGGTTTTATTAAATTTTGAATTTTAGAATATAATATAAAGATATTTTAATTTTAATATATGTGTAAAATTTATATTTTTTAAAATCATATGTTTTGGAAAATTTAAATTTATAAGTTAAGTTTGAATTTTAAATTATAAAATTTTACTTATAACTTTATTATTTTTAAAATATATAATTAAGATTTAAAATAGATTTAATAATAAAATTTTATTTAACAAATATATATATATATATATAATATGTTAAAAATATTTATTTAAAATTTATATTTATTTTGAAAATAAATTTTTGTAATAAATTTAATAAAATAAAGGTTGGAAAGATAAATTAAATTGACTTGTAATTTAATTTGTTAAGAATTGAATTTAAATAAGAATTGATTTGGACTTATTGATTTTGAGATTTTAAAGATATGACTTTATAATTTGATAACTTGATTTAGATTTAAAGGTGATTAAATGAATATTTTAAATTTAAATAAAATTGAATTTGAATATTTAATTTAAATTTAAATTTGTAACTTGAGATTTTATTTAAAGCGATTAGGTGGATATTTTAGAATTAAACATAATTGAAGTTTGATACTTAAATTTGATTTAAATTTGTAATTTGAAACTTTATTTAAATATTTATAAAGGTGAGTATTTTCAAAATTAAACAAATTGAGGTTTAATATTTAATTTTGATTTAAATTGTAAATTGTTTGAATATTAAAGTTTGAAACCTATTGACTTTGAAGTGGTTTAAATTTGTAGTTCAAACCTGGATTTGAAATCGATAAAATAAAAATGGTTTTAATGAGAATTTGATTTGAACCTTTAACCATTTAATTGAAATTGTTAAACTGAGATTTGATTTAGATTGAATTTTGGGAACTAAAGTTCATGTGAATTGATTTGTGAAATTGGAAGAAACAATTCTAACTTGAACTATTTTCGATATATATATTTTAATATATAAACTATTTTAATCTATAACCTATTTTTAAAATATATATACTATTTTTAATTTATAACTATTTCAATATATATATATATAAACTATTTTCAATATTTAAACTGTTTAAGTTGGGACCGTTAAGATTTAGATTTAATGGATTTAAACGCGAATATTTTGATATGTTGGTTTAAACTATTTTGTGGTTATGATTTTGGAAGTGATATGATTTCGAAAGTGAATATGAATTCAAAAGTAATATGATTTTAAAATGAATATGATATTTTGATATGAAGTATGAACTGTTTGAAATGATTATAAAAGTGAATTTTTTAAAAATGACCACGGTGTGAAATAAGCGTTTTGTTGTTAAAGAGACCGGGATTGGATATTGTTATACTCTCTGCCAATACTGAAAACCACTTTAACAACTATGTACGTGATGGAGAATCCAGAATGAAGTATGATGGTTTGGCGACGTATATATGAGGTATGAACACAGCCCTGACTCCCGTGAGTCAGCTTGATGTGACTAAAACAGGAGTTATACTTGGGCCAAGTGAGGTCACACCTCCGATCAAGCATGCTTATTTGATACCATTCTATTACTTTGTGATTTGATTGGGTGTACCTTTGATTTTGGCAGTGTGTTTCGAGGTGGGTGGTAGTAGCTGCTAAGCGTTACCACCAGCCTAGTATTGCAAAATGGTAGAATCCTACCGTAGGCATTGCCTCGCATGCCTTGTCGCATGCCTTATCGCGCCTTCTACGAGTTTGGTTTGTGTCGTACCTATGGAGTGCTCCCTGATAGCCCACTGGTTTGGTGGAGTTTACAGTACTGTATTGACTACGACATTTATATAAAATGTGTTAAGGGGGATATGGGTAATGCTTTAACGCTATTTTAATAGATTACTTTACAATAGACATTATCTATGTAACGACCCGAAATTTTCGACCTCGAAAATTCTAGATTGTTAGGGTAAAGAAGAAAGAGGTAGAAGAAGAAACAGAAACAAAACACAGATTCTCACATTCGCAGCGGATAAAATATAATAACAAATAATAGCAGTTATACAAAGGAAAACTATATCTGTTAATTTACATTCAATACATCAGAGTTACAACCAATCACATTTAAACTGGACAGTTAAAACTTAACTTGTCCCAAATAAACAACAATAATACACAGCGGAATACTCCATACGTTTCTGCCATCCAGCTCGCCACCTGAGCTCCAGAGCGTCCTAACTTGAAAATCTGTAATACTCGGTCTGACCCGATCATTACATCAAAGTAACACCCAGGTCAGGCTGGAAACCAGCGTGAGTAAACCCATCTAACAAGAAATACCAATGCATAAAATTATTTTAAACTCGGGGTAACTCGTACCTTATTACGAGTTCTTAACTTGCCATAGTCAAAATCACATCTTACAATCATATCTAAGCATTACTACTCATATTAAATTACCAAGTTTACATCATTTATTTCGTTCCAGCCTATTTTTTTCCAAAATCAAATCCATACAGAATTATTGCAGATTACAAATCGAAGTGGTTTCGGGTATTTACTAATACCCGACCCCGGTCTCTTCGATTCCAATGTTGTTCTTTAAATCAAATTGTTTAACTTTAAACGACACAATTTATATTCAGGATTTCATATTCATAACCATCCATCTCAGATAGATAACCCATAATATCACAATTCAACTAAACATATCATATCACATAGCATCACAAATCACATATCAGAGATATCATATAATCCAAGGCATACAATATCATTCAATCATTCATAAGCAAGGTTAATTTGTCATACCATTTCTAATTAATTTAAAATAAATTAAATTAATTACCTCAATCACTTTTAACCCTCCTTACTTAACATTAATTAATTACAAACCATTAATTAATCATCCCTTAATTATCCTCTTTAATTACATTAAGTAATTAGCCTTTAATAAATATCACAAATTAATTAACCTTTGATTACTTAGATCAATCCTAAATTAAGTAATCAACTACCCTTAATTAATTACACAAATTAATTTATCTTAATTTAATTACCTAAATTAATCATCTTAGTTAATTAAGTAATTATACTTTAATTACTTTTGTTAATAAAACTTGATTAAATTAAGATAACCCATTTACTACATTAAACTCTTACCTACCATTTAAATTAAATTAAAAGCTTGAATTTGGTTTATACAAAATCACCATCCATTGATTTATTAAAGTTAAATGCCTTTCACTTTAATCACATCTAAATTTCATCGATTACATTTTATTTGGAAACATTTATGGACTAATTACATGATTTATCTAATGTAATATTTATATAAACCAAACTATTTTTAAAACAAAATTTAAACTTTGAAAATATATACTTTTTAAAACTTAAATTTGTTTAACATCTTGCTCTAAACTCAAACATTTCATACATCATTAAAACTGGTTAGCCTATACTTGGAAATTTCTTTTGAAAACTTTGTTTAAAATTTAACTTTGCTTTCAAATTTTAAATTCATTTAACAATTTAAAAACCTGGACAGGATTAAAACCTGGTAATAATTTGACCCGAGGCAACACACGAGGCTACCCTACCTCAACATCTTCGAGTTGAACACGAGAACGACATCGAGTAAAACCTGGGCCAAACTTCTTCTTCCCAAACCCATAAAACTTCTAGATGCACAAATGACCACCGTGCACGTGCATGCTGGTTCCGATCACCGATGATCATCACTGCAACCCTCGACATGACGACACCGACCTTGCCGACCCTCTCGACCACCCTGATCGACGAATCCACCATTGAAACGAAAACGAGCATCACGGCACTCAACAGGAATTAAACCTGAATGACAAAATCTCCTATAGCCAACGATCTCATCGACTGGAACCCCCGGCCCTTCTCCCAGAGCAGCACCACATCACAACATCGTGATTCCCTACCTTGCGTTCGAGCTCGAGGCACCATGGACGTCGAGATCACCTCGACATCGACCTAGACAAAAACAGGTAACCCAACCCTAGATCACCTCTGGCGACTCTCCATGTTCATCAGAAAAATATTCACATATTTTTCCCGAGATCCTCTATACCCCAGCCTCCTCCAGTAGTGGTCTCGTTACTCCCCATAACGTCGCTCACCGGAATTTGACAAATAAGCAAAATCCGTTCATCCCACTAATTCACGACAAAAACCATTTTAAAAATTACCAAATTCATATCAAAATTCATGATTCGTTTATACGAATCAGATTCTATAATCCAAAGACGAAATCATAGACATTTATTTTCAACTTATTTTAGATTTTAACTGTAATCTTCAATTTCCAGAATGTTTACCAAATATGTATACCTAAAAATTATTTTTAAAAACAAGATTACATTGTTATTATCATTTTCTTTTCAATGATCCTAGACTAACCGTGATGTTTTTGGGAAGATAGGAATTTTTAAAGTTGATCTTGAACCTGAGATTTAACAGAGACCTTATATACAGGCATGCTTTCAAATTAGCATAATCCAAACCAGATTCAAGTTGAACATTCATGCAAACATATATTTATCATCATCACACTGATATATAGAATACATTAGCACCAAAGATTTTTGCTTTTAAATGTTTACTCACCAGGAATCAGTTGAACAGAGCTTGAAACAGTTTTGACATTTGAAAACTTGAATTGCTTTGATCTTTTGAAACTGGAAACTGGTTGTTGAAATGATCTAGCTTGAACTTTGATTATGAACTGGAAATTACTTTTGTTGAGAAGATTTAGCTTTGAAACTTTGATTTATTTGGAAGCTTGATTTGCTTTGGTGATTGCTTTTGAAAATATTACTGGTTTGAGAAATTTGATTACAGTCTTTTGATTTTCTAGGTTTGAATATGAATAGGTTTTGGGATTATGATTTTGCTTGTGGTTTGAATAATGTTTTACTGGTTTGTTTTCTTGAGTTTGTATAATGAAGATAGGAAAAAGAAGTAAAGAGATGAGATATATGTTTATACAGGCTTACTTAGGTTTATTAAAAATAAAAGAAAATAAAAATAAATTGGTGACACTTGTTTAACTTGTTAACATTTGTCATTAATATGTGTTAATTTCTTCCATTTGTTAAGCTATACACATTTAACTAACATGTGTAATTATGCATGTCTTTATTTATTTTAAGATATTTATTCTTTGAATTTCAAATTCAAATTCAAATTCTATTTAAAATCAACTCATATATATATATACACACACTTAAACAAACCCATATTTAAATTTGTTTGAAAATAATAATTTAGCTCATATATAAAAGAAATTATCACACATTTATTTGCTTGAAATTCTAGGATATCACATTCCTTCCCCCTTTGAATCTTTTCGTCCTCGAAAAGGAACGAAGCCAGAATTTATTAAAATGCTTATTATCAGCTTAGATTGCTCTTTGATCATTTTCAACAATAAACTCTTTTATTAAGAATTTTTAAAACACTTTAAAATCTATATAATATTACCAAAATAGTTTTATAAAAATACTTTTTATAACTCGATGTTTCCAAAAGTCCATCCTTGTTCTTACAGAAATTCGGTCATACGTTGATCAGGCGTAGGACTGAAAATCTATAAGTACTTGGTAAACCCGTTTTCAATACCTAGTGAAAAATACTTGGAAAATATTTTATTGAAAATATAGAAAACATTTTTGAAAATAGAGGAAACATCTTTGGTGAGAATGCTCTGGAAATCATCACCCCCTCCATGGTCGCAGTTAACCCGATGGTTACGTTGCCATCCCGGTAAAATCCATAGATAACTGTAGGCACTCCGCGCCCCTCGCCATGGAACCCGCTACGGATCGCAGCTACACCCGCGGTTACGTTGCCATCACGACAAAAACCCATGTAACTGTAGGCATCAACGCCCTTGAATTTTGTTGCCAAATGAAACTTCTCCACTCCTACCATAGATCGCAGTCTACCGATGTTACGTTACCATCCCGGCAAAATCAAATGTAGACCGTTGACACTCACCTCCACACGATTTCCGCTATGGTCCACAGTAGATCGCAGCAACATTGAGTTACACCGTCGTCACAGCATAACCCAAATGCCTCTGTAGGCATCAGCGCCCTCGACTTTCGCTACCCAAATAATCCTCAGGAACTTCAGTTTGTCCGGACTTCCTCACAGGATCAACTTTAGAACCCCCGCTTAGGACTCAAGGCAGTACCAACCCGTGGCACTCCTAAGAAGTTCATCTCATGGGAGCGCCTTTTCCCCAAAGCCATTCTCAAAACACTTTATACTATACACATATAGTATCTTCCAAATCATACTCTTTGTATGAATCACATATAAATCTCGTTTACACAAAATTGATTATCCCAAAATCAATAATTCTCAAACTAGGCTTTCCAAATTTCCAAAATTGATTTTCCCAAAAATCAAAAGCCTTTCCAAATCCAGGGGTTCCAAAAACTTTTTTCTCCAAAATCATTCTCATAAGATCCTTTATATATATATATATAACCTTGAAAAATCTTTGGATCACTTCATACTTGTATAAATTCGTTTTTTATACTTCAAATACTTTCAAAACCCTTTTTTCTTCTGGCTATAGATTCAACAAGGGGAGTTTATCATATATAACAAAGATATATAACTTTGTTTATTCCAAATCAAATATTCAAATTTGATTACTCTTTTATAAAGTTATTAACCATATTACTGTTCTATAAAATGAGTTCTAATCATAGAAATATCCAATTCCCATTTTATTTCATCATTCATTTTCAAAATATACCTTTCCATTTCAAAAATCATTTTACAGTTCTTATCCACAAATTTCCCATATCAATTTCATTCAAACCCGTACGATGTACACATATCATCCGTACGCAATATCAAATCTGATCGCTCACTCGATCACACAATTTCACTTTCGAGCTAGTATCGTCTACCCGACTTCCTAGTGCGGACTCAGATCTGGTTTCCTAATCAGAAACCGTCATTCTCCTTGCATAGCCATAACTATGATAGAGAATTTCCAAAACCAATCAAAAATCCATATCTAGGGCTCGCCTTCGAAAATCGAGTGAAAAATCCCAACTCGGATCGATATACTATCTTGAAATTCTGTGCTCTAATCTGGATCAAATCACTATGCGAATAGAATAATATACGTACATCCTATGTATTTATCATCATTGATTATTATCTAAATCAATACTCTTTTACTTCACATTCATTTAGATTTCTATTCACTCATCCACAATTGCTCCCAATTTCCATTTGGGTTAACACTTCAATTCTTATCTCAATTGGTATTCAATTATAGACAGTTTGCACTCTAACCAACTTGTATTACGAAAATTGCTTGAAATTTTTTAAAATAAATAAGTAGTTGTAAAATAGTTATTAGTTGCAAAATAGCAGCAGAATAGTTAAAAATTTTAAAATAGTTGTAAAGTAGTTAAATAATTGTAAAATAGTTGGATAGTTTCAAAATAGTTGTAAAATAGTAATTAGTTTGTAAGTAGTTGTAAAATAGTGATTAGTTTGTAAAACAGATGTAAAATAGTAATTAGTTTTCAAAATAATTGTAAAATAAGTATAATATAGTTTTGGGTTTTAAAAAGAAAAGTTGTACAGTAAATAGCTAGGGAATAGATTTAAAATAGTTTATATTAAAATAATTTATTTGGAAAAAAATAGTTCAGAGTTAAACTGTTCAATTCCCAATCTCCATTTCCAATCAATTTCTAATTTCCATTCCCATTTAAATTTATTCAATTTCAATTCAATTTAAATTAACTTCAATTCCTATCCCATATTCAAATCAACTCCCATTTGAATTTCAAACTTATTCAACTTCAATTTCACTTCAAATTAATTCGATTCAAATTTTCCATTTGAATTTTATTCTTATCCATCTTCAATCACAATTCCAATTAATTTAAATCAAATTAAATTTGAACTAATACAATTCAAATCTCAACTTAAAACCATCTCAAATTTCATTTTGAAATTTTCAATTCAGGTTGTTCGTTCTAAACTCATTTAACCCCCCTCAAGTTAAATTCAATTTAATCCAGTCAACTTTACCCAATTTGAATTCCCATTTCAAATTTTAAACTTCTATCAATATTCTTTCTTACTTATTAGTTCAAAGACTTATTTCACTTTGGGTTATTTCATCACATTTCAGGGAAAATCAAAACTCAACACCTTAGAGTTTATTCCAAACCATTTTTGTTACTATTTATATCCATACATATATACATATTTATTCCTTAGCCCACCAAGTCATACCTTAAGTTTTAAACCACCTTTGGTTTTAATTCAAAACAAATTCCTTTAAAGTTTTCATACAACTTCTTATTTTAATATAAGATTACATTCAAAAATAGTCTGAATAATATTATTCATTCTTTTCTTTTAACATTTTGAAATAATTCAAATGTTTCTAGACTTAGGTTTTAAAACTCCACTATTTAAATCCATTTCTAGTTTATATTATGTAATCCTTCTTTGGATATATATCACTTAAATTCTTATTCCATTTTCAATGACCAACAACCAATTTCTTTATATATAATAATTGGAAAATTATTTGCTCTATATATAAACTTTTGTAAAAATCATTTATTTTTATAACCATTTAAAATCACTATATAAGAAAATAACAAGTACGCTCTCACATATATACACTCAACTCATTCTAGGGTACTACTGACCCTATCCTTAATGAGTAAACCCACCAGAGCCAAGGTTCTCGCTTAACCTTCAGCTCTGATACCAAATGTAACGACCCAAAATTTTCGACCCCAAAAATTCCAGATTGTTAGGGTAAAGAAGAAAGAGGTAGAAGAAGAAACAAAAACAAAACACAGATTCTCACATCGCAGCGGATAAAATATAATAAATAATAGCAGTTATACAAAGGAAAACTATATCTATTAATTTACTATCAATACATCATATTTACAACCAATCACATTTAAACTGGACAGTTAAAACTTAACTTGTCCCAAATAAACAACAATAATACACAATGGAATACTCCATACGTTTATGCCATCCAGCTCGCCACATGAGCTCCAGAATGTCCTAACCTGAAAATCTGTAATACTCGGTCTGACCCGAGCATTACATCAAAGTAACACCCAGGTCAGGCTGGAAACCAGCGTGAGTAAACCCATCTAACAAGAAATACCAATGCATAAAACTATTTTAAACTCGGGGTAACTCGTACCTTATTACGAGTTCTTAACTTGCCATAGTCAAAATCACATCTTACAATCATATCTAAGCATTACTACTCAGATTAACTGACCAAGTTTACATCATTTATTTCATTCCAGCCTATTTTTTTCCAAAATCAAATCCATACAGAATTATTGCAGATTACAAATCGAAGTGGTTTCGGGTATTTACTGATACCCGACCCCGGTCTCTTCGATTCCAATGTTGTTCTTTAAATCAAATTGTTTAACTTTAAACGACACAATTTATATTCAGGATTTCATATTCATAACCATCCATCTCAGATAGATAACCCATAATATCACAGTTCAACCAAACATATCATATCACATAGCATCACAAATCACATATCAGAGATATCATATAATCCAAGGCATACAATATCATTCAATCATTCATAAGTAAGATTAATTTGTCATACCATTTCTAATTAATTTAAAATAAATTAAATTAATTACCTCAATCACTTTTAATCCTCCTTACTTAACATTAATTAATTACAAACTATTAATTAATCATCCCTTAATTATCCTCTTTAATTACATTAAGTAATTAGCCTTTAATAAATATCACAAATTAATTAACCTTTGATTACTTACATCAATCCTAAATTAAGTAATCAACTACCCTTAATTAATTACACAAATTAATTTATCTTAATTTAATTACCTAAATTAATCATCTTAGTTAATTAAGTAATTATACTTTAATTACTTTTGTTAACAAAACTTGATTAAATTAAGATAACCCATTTACTACATTAAACTCTTACCTACCATTTAAATTAAATTAAAAGCCTGAATTTGGTTTATACAAAATCATCATCCTTTGATTTATTAAAGTTAAATACATTACACTTTAATCACATCTAAATTTCATCAATTACATTTTATTTGAAAACATTTATGGACTAATTACATGATTTATCTAATGTAATACTTATATAAACCAAACTATTTTAAAAAAAAATTTAAACTTTGAAAATATATACTTTTAAAAACTTAAATTTGTTTAACATCTTGCTCTAAACTCAAACATTTTATACATTATTAAAATTGGTTAGCCTATACTTGGAAATTTCTTTTGAAAACTTTGTTTAAAATTTAACTTTGCTTTCATATTTGAAATTCATTTAATAATTTAAAAACCTAGACAGGATTAAAACCTGGTAACAATTTGACCCGAGATAACACACGAGGCTACCCTACCTCAACATCTTCGAGTTGAACACGAGAACGACATCGAGTAAAACCCGGGCCAAACTTCTTCTTCCCAAACCCACAAAACTTCCTGATGCACAAATGACCAACATGCACGTGCACGCTAGTTCCGATCACTGATGATCATCACCGCAACCCTCTACATGAAGACACCGACCTTGCCGACCCTCTCGACCACCCTGATCGACGAATCCACCATTGAAACGAAAACGAGCTTCACGACACTCAATAGGAATTAAACCTGAACGACAAAATCTCCTATCGCCGACGATCTCGTCGACTGGAACCCCCGGCCCTTCTCCCAGAGCAGCACCACATCACAACGTCACGATTCCCTACCTTGCGTTCGAGCTCGATGCACCATGGACGTCGAGATCACCTCAACATCGACCCAGACAAAAACAGGTAACCCAACCCTAGATCACCTCTGGCGACTCTCCATGTTCATCAGAAAAATATTCACGTATTTTTCCCGAGATCCTCTATACCCCAGCCTCCTCCAGCAGTGGTCTCATCACTCCCCATAACGTCGCTCACCGAAATTTGACAAATAAGCAAAATCCATTTATCCCACTAATTCACGACAAAAACCATTTTAAAAATTACCAAATTCATATCAAAATTCATGATTCGTTTATACGAATCAGATTCTATAATCCAAAGACGAAATCATAGACATTGATTTTCAACTTATTTTAGATTTTAATTATAATCTTCAATTTCCAGAATGTTTACCAAATATATATACCTAAAAATTATTTTTAAAAACAAGATTACATTGTTATTATCATTTCCTTTTCAATGATCCTAGACTAACAGTGAGTTTTTGGGAAGATAGGAATTTTTAAAGTTGATCTTGAACCTTTGATTTAACAGAGACCATATATACAGGCATGCTTTCAAATTAGCATAATTCAAACCAGATTCAAGTTGAACATTCATGCAAACATATATTTATCATCATCACACTGATATATCATATACATTAGCACCAAAGATTTTTGCTTTTAAATGTTTACTCACCAGAATCAGTTGAACAGAGCTTGAAACAGTTTGACATTTGAAAACTTGAGTTGCTTTGATCTTTTGAAACTGGAAAACTGGTTGTTGATATGATCTAGCTTGAACTTTGATTATGAACTGGAAATTACTTTTGTTGAGAAGATTTAGCTTTGAAACTTTGATTTATTTGGAATCTTGATTTGCTTTGGTCATTGCTTTTAAAAGATTACTGGTTTGAGAAATTTGATTACAGCCTTTTGATTTTCCAAGTTTGAATATTAACAGGTTTTGGGATTATGATTTTGCTTGTGGTTTGAATAATGTTTTACTGGTTTGTTTTCTTGAGTTTGTATAATG
Source organism: Allium fistulosum (assembly GCA_030737815.1). Taxonomy (NCBI): domain Eukaryota; kingdom Viridiplantae; phylum Streptophyta; class Magnoliopsida; order Asparagales; family Amaryllidaceae; genus Allium; species Allium fistulosum. The sequence goes on from CM060905.1 coordinate 1,032,731,322, forward strand.
AAGATAGGAAAAAGAAGTAAAGAGATGAGATATATGTTTATACAGGCTTACTTAGGATTTATTAAAAATAAAATAAAAATAAATTGGTGACACTTGTTTAACTTGTTAACATTTGTCATTAATATGTGTTAATTTTCTTCCATTTGTTAAGCTATACACATTTAACTAACATGTGTAATTATGCATGTCTTTATTTATTTTAAGATACTTATTCTTTGAATTTCAAATTCAAATTATATTTAAATCAACTCATATATATATATATACACTTAAACAAACCCATATTTAAATTTGTTTGAAAATAATAATTTAGCTCATATATAAAAGAAATTATCACATATTTATTTGCTTGAAATTCCGGGATATCACAATCTATGTAGCGTATTGTACTATGTATGTAGATAGTTTAATGGATCCTTAAAGAATGGAATCCCAAACATTCTTTAAGTTATTTGCATTTCACATGGACATTTCACTTGAGTTGATTTACTGGTATAAGAATGTTAATCCTGACTCGAGTGTTTTGTTTTTTTCTTTATGCTCTGGTCAGACTGAGTGTCACAGCATTTGAGACTCACCTTTGGAGCTTAGAGTTTTGCTTGGAGATCTTTTATCTATTCAGCTTTTCCGGTTATTTCAGTTATTTCCGGTTGTTTATGTTCAGACTTGTCAGTTGCTTTTATATTAGTGACTTCTATGTACTTAGGATTATCTGTTGTATTTTACTTTAGACTCTAAACTACTATTTATCTATTCCGTTGCTTATTGTTGTATTACTCTGTGTCTGTGATTATGTGATTGATTTAATTACTGTATATGCTAAGTTTTGCCAAATATAAATTAACAATCTATTGTTTTGAGAAATTCAAGTCTGACATGTGTGGATGATTGTCGATTTGAATGGTTCGAAATAGCCGGTCGTTACATGTGGTATCAGAGCTCTGGTTTAGGAAAAATTTAGCATATGGAGTAAAACTCATTAGAGATAGGGTAGTAATACCCTAGAATGAGTAAAATTAATTACAGAATCGTCTTCATTCGAGCTTGAAATTCTTTGTTAGGATCCCCTTTGATTTAGATCTCTTTTGAATTTTGGAATTTTCCCTTTGTTATGTAATCCATTCTTGTTTTTCCTGTTCGTGTTTTTCTTGATACTGGAGCATCCCATAGCTTTATTTTAGATGATCTCTATAATAAATTTGAGCCCATCTTGTAACCTCAATTGGCAACTTCATCCTTGTGTGTGACTAATCCCATCGGCAGTTCCGCCAACCTTAGTATGATTCGTAAAGGGGTGAAAACTCCTTTACAACTGGCATCGATTCACCGGAGATTTCTACGTCCCCGGTGTTGATGCTGTTATTTGTTGCAAAGCCCGAACCATTCTCTAGTAGAAGACCAGGGTAATTCTCTTATGATCAAATGTCGATTGCCTCAAGATTATGCAGGCAGTTTTATCTTTTAGCTTTATCCTCGGTCTAGTGATCTTGACTCCACCCAGTTGTCCAACTATTTCTGGATGTCTTTGGTGAAGTCACTTCTCTTCCTCCCAAGCGTGAAATTGAATTCCTCATCGATCTTATTCCTGGAGCTCGATCTTGCTACCGGTTTTTACCAGCTTCGTGTAGCTGAGAAAAGCATTCCTAAGACAGCTTCCCGAATAGAGAATGGTTTATATGAATGGTTAGTCATGCCCTTTGGATTAACCAATGCACCTGCCTTCTTCGTCGATCTCATGAATCATGTTTTCCGCGATGTTCTCAACAAGTTTTTCTCCATTTGATATTCTCGTCTTTCTAAGTCTCGGTTGACCCGGTTAAGGTCGTTGCGATTAATATAAGTCTATCCATCTTTTCTCTTTTGCAATTTAATTATTTTATCTTCCTTTCGAGCCTATCTTCTTGGTTAGAATTCTCTTTGATTAAGGTCCCTCTAAATTTGAATCTCTATCCTTGTTCTAAAATCCATTCTTGAATCATCCCATGAGGGAGCTTATTTGTAATTGACATAAACATGTTTTATATTATGTTATTTGAGTTGTTAAGTTTGAATTTTGGGTTTCGATCGATTCCTCTGGCCAACGCTATCGATAGGAATTCCAAAACACTTGAATAGAGAAAACTGACACAATATTGTTTTCAAAATTGGTAAATGATGTAATTTTATGTATGATTGTTTGTTTTCCATAGGCTTTCAACAATAAATTTTGGGTATGTTAATTTAGCCAACTCATATAAGAACGAGAATAATAGTGAAAATAAAGAAAGTAAGGTGAATCGATAGAATATAATGGTAGATTCCGAGGAGACGTAGGATATGCAATTGTCAAAAATAGAAACTATAACGTAGTTAGATTATAAAAAAATATCATAATGTCATTATTTAACCTAGTACAAGATACAATATCCTTAATCATCTATGTAATCAATATAAATACTTTTGAAAATCATATAAGAAAGTTCAATCGACCGTGATATGATTTCAAAAGTAAATTCTCTATAAATGTCTCAAAAATATTTTCAGTTTTATTTCAATCCTTGAACATGCAATGTGAATTGGTTTAAAGCCATTTGTTAAAGAGAAGCACATTTCCTGAGGATATACACATTAATATATCAAAAACAAAGGCAAAGACTCATCCCAACAAAGCTTAAAATTTTAAAAATTCATCTCTAACACTCATTTCAAGTTTTGAAAAAAAAAGATCTCAAGAAGTTCGATATAAGGTCATTTAAAAAAGTCATTTCAAGTAAAAATCTATCCATCTCAAGAAGTTTCAATTTTCAAGTCAAGGAACACTCTAGTCAAAACTCTCCTATCAAAAGAAAATTCTCATCAAAAATTTATATCAAAGATTTTGCCAAAGATGTCTCATTTTAAAATATTCACATCATAAATAGATATGGAGAGCAAAAAATCCTAAGAAAGCAAAAATATATTTTTGGTTTTTTTTCAATTTTCCAAAAACAAAAAATTCTAAGAAGGAAAAAAAACATGTTTTAGATTATTTTTTTATACATAAAATAAAAAAAGCAAGCTCTCCACATATGGTGATATAGAATGTGTGAATTATCAATCAATCCGTGAGACATATGAGCTATCAAAAAATATCAGACTGGAGAAATCACAAAGGTTTGAAATCATACCAGATGTTCTAAAAAAGAACAAATTAAGATACCATTTATTGACTAGGCTGCCCATGGTGGCAAATAGTGATACCTCAAATACCACTTGTTACTCTCGACACGTCGGTGGTGGTGAATAATGGTATCTCAAAAACACTAGTTTTATGTCCAATCTCTTGAACCCTCATCATTAAATCAAGCATGAAAAAACAAGCTTATCAAAGAATCGTTTTGTGTACTCCACAAGGTCAATTGATTTGGCTCCAACGTTTTTTTCATCTTTAAAGTTGCATTTGCGTTCACCATTGTTATCCAGAGTATGTGGATCTGCAATTTATTTTCCTTAGCTAAAGAACTTTATAATTATCACTCATGAAATATGTAGAAAAACTGGAAATCTACCTCACGGTAGTTGCTCCTTAGCCCATCTTCGTACCTACATAGTAAGGAAGAAGTAAGGGGGTCTAAAAAGAGATGTAAGACCACATTTGTTTACAATTGAAATCTTTGGCATCCAAATTTTTTATATGGCAGACCTTAATGTTACCAACCGTACCCTTAGAAACCCAAATTTGTTTGACTCGTTTATTTATGTTCCTATTTCAACAGTTATTAGAACTATGTCCAATATTACAACACTTCATATGTTTTGGAAACATACTTCTCCTCACAACGGCGTTATTAGTCATTTGTTTATAAACTGACACATTTTCAAATCCAATTCCTTTTCTGTTATTCACAAAGAGTTGATTTCTTAGTAACATATTAAAATATTTTTCTATTGTGGAAAGTTTTTGAATAATCAACTCGAGTTCTTTAACTTGGATTTCAAAAGATTATTCTCATTTATTATCTTAAAACAACAACTAATGAAATCTCTCTCTTTTCAGAATCATTTTACTTTAAGACTATATTTCACTTTCAAACACTTTTATTCTGATTTTAACTTCAAGCATCTCACTTTCAAAGAACTGGCGTTTTTCAAATTCAAGTTTTTCAAAAACCTTGAGTTTATTAATCTCCTTTTCCAATTTGTGATTTATTTGAATAATTTAAGTTTTACTATTTTTCAAAATCACGCTTTCATTTTCAAGAGTTTTGAAATTTCTTTAATGTCTTTTAGTTCTTTTTGAAGGTTCGCACTTTTTTTGCATTCAAGATTTCTGATCTTTTCAATTTTCAAGCCTATCTAGAATCATTTCAGTTCTCACCAGATTATCTTTTTTAAATACTTTATATTTGAAATTTTCAACCATTTTAAATTCTTCAACTCCTTTTGTAAAGCATTAATCTTGCAAACAAGCTCAGTTTCATTCTCCTTCAGAATCTGAATTTCTTTTTCAAGCTTTTGAAAATTTTCATTAAAGCAAACAAATTCTTTTTCGCACTCAAAATTTTCAATTTTCTTAATATTTTCAAGCTCGGTTTCCAAATTATCATTTTTTAGACGAAGTTTAAAATTTTCGCATTTCATCATGTTGTTTTTCAATTCAAGATTATCAACAGTTTTAGTTAATTTATAGTATAAAAGAACTAAATCTTAAAATGAAAAAATCACTTATCTCATCATCTGTTGAATCATCATCATTTTCATTTTCACTGTCATCATCAGAATCATCTCTTGTGAATCCCATCAAACACATTTCTCCTCTTCTATTAGCTTTAGGGAGTTCTTCGCTATCATTGACTTTTTCACCGTATTTTGCATCGAGATTGCTCCAGATTTCCTGTGCCGTTAAGCAATAAGAGATATGATTAAATTCATATTTATCAAGTGCGGAGATAAGAATATTCATAGCATTAACATTAAAGGAAATATTATTCTTATCTACCATATCTAATCCATTTTCAATGATATCCCAAATGTGAAAATCAACAGATTTTAAATAAATTTCTATCCTACATTTCGAATATGAAAATCTATTTTAATAAAAATAGATGGACTATAAATGGACCGACTCTCGCTAAATATTTAGCAGCTAGGGTAAGATAGGATATCAAGTATTTCCTAACAACCTCGCTCTGACACCACTTGTTAGGATCGGGCAATGTACTCTATAGAGAAGGTGAATTGGTATTTAAACTATTTCACAGATAAAACAGATAAATAATACGGAAACGTAAATGCGAAAAGTAAATAACACTTAGATATACTCAGCTTCGGCCACTAACCCGGTAGTGCCTACTACAGCCCCCAAAGTTACTATTAGGACGAGCGTTACGGTACGCGCTTCGCGCGTGATGGAAAATGTTGAATTGTATTTCTACAAATTATATTTATTTAATGCATCAGAGGAAAATGATTTCCATATATATTCAATCATATTTTTGTGTTGAGTCATACATAGGTAATTTGAAATTTTATTTCTAAGTTGTAATATCTAATTTCTTGTGAGTTTAAATTTTTATTTATATTATTAATTAATTAATAAAACAAATTTGTAAAGTAGTTTATTTGTTATATTCTATTTTTAAGTGATATTAAAACTTAGTAAATATTTGTAGAGGAAATTTTGAATTTTTAAAGAAGCTTAATTGTTAGAAACTAATTTTAAGCGATGCTAAATTTTAATAATATTTATGGAGAGACATTTTTGATATTTCATGCTGATACCAAAAGAGTGTTACGACAAATATCTTACAACTATTAATAAATAATTACATACAAAGGGCAATTTTGAAAGTTCGCGGTCAGAACAAAAGTTTGTGCTTCCAAGCCAATTGTTAATAAAGATAATACACTCGACGCTTACGACATCTGTAAACTCGCATTTTCTATTAACATGAACATACTAGTTCTACACCTAGTAATCCTGCTTGGACTCGATACCCTGACATCAAAAACGCTGAACTACAGCACGTAGCTCGGTCCTATAAAAATCTAGAGTTCAAAATTTAAAAATAGAAAACTACGAAACAAAAACAAATGACGCTCATTAAATATCTTGATATAATGACGTGATGGGCTTGGAAATAAATTATCCTTGATAATTGGTTTGACTAGGTTAAGGAATTTCAGTCTCTCCCTTTGCAAATCACTTGACTTTCTCCCCTTTTCTATTTGTGTTGATTCCTCCAAAAGAATGACCTCTGCTACATGCATAAATACTTTCTCAAAAAATCGATTGTTGCTCGACAACTCCACTGCCCTAAAAATAAACACTTCACTTCATAAAAATTAAGCTCGTTTCCTAAACGATCACCGCTGCCATGCCTGGAGGTGAAGCGATCACAATTTGGATCTAAAATCTCAACATGGTTGTTTATCTGAATGGCCTGCTTGTCGATGTGTTGACGTCTGTGCCTAAGAAGGTGAGTAGCAACCAAACTTACTTGCGTCCTAGCTTGCTGAGATGCTTGGTTCGATCTGGCTTTGATGTTACTACCCGTTTTTTTTAATGTTGAACTCGGTTTGCCTCTAATGTAACAAATGGTTTGGTATTATGATTTGAATCAAAGAAACACTTGGAAAAAAACAATGCTAATGATTTTTCCTTGGTCGCGATGTTAATGTTGCTTGCAGATTACTGTTTGCATTGCCAAACATTTACGACCAAACTATTGCCGTTAAATATTGTATTCCACCAATTGATATTATCCTGAGATGATGAATCTATCTTTGGTACACCTACTGAGTGCTTTGGTTGTTGAAGTGATATGTTGGTGTTGTATTGAGATATATTGAAATAATGGTTTTGAGATGATGATTTTATGTGTTGAAGAAAGAGAGTGATCGGATATTGACGATTGGAAATATTCTGTTGTAATCTGATAAATTTTCCTCTTGATGTCCTTGAATCCATATAAAAGTGGAGATGTACAACTGTGGAAACATATATTGAAGAAGAGATACGAAATCATAGACCAAGCATCGATACAAAAACAAAGTGTAGGATGGACACGAAAGGAGCAGCCAAACCAAAGGAAACGGTCTCTAAGCGTGAAATATGAATCTCCATAAAACACTCGCGCCACATCATCAATACGAAGAGTATCGATACGAATCCATCGATACGAAGCCTTCAGCCTCACTAGCAAACCCGATCTTGGATCGATCATATCTCTCAAACCATAAGTTCGAATGCCATGAAATTTTCACAGAAGCTTGCAAATCAACTCAAGAACAACCATGATCGATCGCAACTCGATTAGACCATTTCTTGATCGATACGAAGACAACATGGATCGATCAGGGATCGATCCCAAACAACCCCAGATCGATTGTGTGGGCCCACTTACGCTCAAGAAAGGGTATTTCGAGATTCAAGGCAGATATTTCCAGCTCTACGCCTATAAATAGCACCTCCACTGCAATTAAAAGAGGACTTTATGCTGCCGCTCTGCTGAAACTCCATTGTAACTTGAGTGTTAGCCATTGTACTATTGTAACTCAGTTTATAATCAACAATAAACAGCAAATCTTTCAAAGTGGACGTAGGCTACAACATCGAACCACTATAAATCCTTGTCTCCTTTTACTACTGTTCATTTTTCTTGGTGTGATTGTTAGATTAGCCTCGTTTTTCATTTTATTTCTTCATCCTAATCTCCTCAATTACATCTGAAGAGTGTTGTTCCCATTTTTGGTACAAACGCTTTATGGTGATTTTCATATCCAGAAAATATGGTGATTTTCGTATCCATATTTTCATATTCAGAAAATATGACAACTTTCGTATCAATCCTCAAGCACAACTTTCGTATCGATCCAGCTGTGCGCTTTTCATATCGATCCTCAGATACCACTTTCGTATCGATCCAATTGTGCACCTTTCGTATCGATCCTCAAATACCACTTGAGGATCCCACTTTCGTATCGGTCCAGTTGTGTGCCTTTCATATCGATCCTTAGATACCACTTTCGTATTGATCCAGTTGTGCGCCTTTCGTATCAATCATTAGACATATCATATCGATCCAGTTGTGCACCTTTTGTATCGATCCAGTTGTCAACTTTTCGGATCGTTCAATTTCACCAACTTTTGTATCAATCCCCAGGGTCCTCTTTAATATCAAACATCTAACTTCCATTACTGAGAACGATACGAAATTTCAAAAAAAAAATTCGGCTACGATCCAAATTTCCAAAAAAGAGACTAAAACTCAACTTGATGAAGGAACATTCCATCCACTCTCTTATGTCCTGTGACTGACCGGGACATAGAGGATTAAACAGCAGATGCTGGATTGCTATCAAGGAAGGGGCAAGGGACTGCTACTCAAACGATACTCTCAAAGGCTGGAGAACCCAGTTAATGTGTCAAGGACTAGAATCGGTTACTCGATCATGCTTCCAAGGTGGATTGCAACTGTCCCCAATGGACCAGCTTTCAAATGCCTAAATTGACAACTATGGTACAATGGCTAATGTGACAACTGCCCTACACTATCTACTCTGCCAACTCAAAACATAACTAGTCACCGTTGGACCATCTTCAAATGCTCGCATCTTGATTATGCCGTCTCCATATTACTAGAATCATGACATACAACCTCAAGAGGACTTCCTTACTAACCTATATGGGTCTCCTGCCTGGATGAAAGTTTGGGACAATCACCAATCTATGAGCCCATCTTAACCAACTCACCATCCTATCGACGTTACCAACCACTCAAACATTGGAAAATCATGCATACATCATTCATCAGTATTACAAGACCCCATAGCTAGAAAATGGACTTGATAATGATGATTGAAGTATCTTTCCCAGTCGAGACCTATTCATTGAAACAATTCTACATGCAAAATTTCCAATCAAAATTCAAGATGTTGATCATGTCGGTGTACTATGGAAATACAACCCCCGACACTACCTCATGGTGAGAATCGTGCATGGATTCCACCAAGAGTGATGAATGCCATCAAATGCAGATGTCTTCCCCCATTCCTCAAAGAAGACTGTCAACCGTAGTTAGACATACCAGTTCTACTTCTCATATTGCTGAAGGGAATAAAGAAGCTGGCAGCCGACGAATTGACCAAAATCCACAGCCAGTTGCTGCCTATACTCATAAATAAACTCATCACAAGAGCTTATTTCCAGACTTTGATAAGAGAAATGGTGGATAACCGCCAACAACTACACCAACATATCCAGGCCAATATTGAGTTGATAAACCAGATGAAGGATCAACATGGCGAGATAAGGAGGGAACCTACTTCGTACTCTAGATTGGAAAACTTCTCTTCTTTAGATGGCTACCGTGGATGCCAGCGCCATAAGGCTGCTGCAGAAATGAAAGCTTTAATAATATGTGAAAGCACCGTAGAATGGCAAGCAGAGAACATCCGACCCCTATCAATAAAGAACTTTGACTATTAATTGAACCACCTGCATCTGGCGTCCAACTGAGAAGGGCTGGAGCAAAGTGGAATAACGAGCATGCGACACTGCTTCACTTATCAATGATATTTATTCTGATTTTTTTTAATTATTTCTATTTCAATTTCAGTTATGTTGCGAAATACGACCAACTTGAATTAAAACTATTTGCAAATGGTGCAGGTAACTAAGTACTCGAAACTGGGTGCCAAACAACCTCCGTGAACTATGATTGGATCATTGAGGTGTCATCATGACGAGCATGATTCAACTACTCATCGGCTGCCATATGCCCCTGACTTGGGGGCAAGAAATCAAAGCGGAAGAGGCCAGTAAGGTGAAAATTCCAATACAAAGTGGATGCAACCAACCATCCTGTAACGACACGGAATTTCCGATCCAGAAAATTCCAAATAGTTAGGAAAAGAAGAAAAGAGAAAGAAGAAGAAACAGAAAACAAGTCTCAGAAACCTCACATTTGCAGTGGATCAAAATATAATATCACATAAATAACAATTTTACAAAGAAGAACTGTATCAGTACACTTATATTTTTGTATATTGGAGTTACAACCATTACACCACACTGGACAGTTAAAACAACATGTCCAAGGTATAGAACAATATATCACAGCGGAAACACTCCATACGTTCCTGCTATCCAGCTCGCCTCCTGAGCTCCAGAACGTCCTTACCTAAAAATCTGTAATACTCGGTCTGACCCGAGCATTACATCAAAGTAACACCCGAGTCAGGCTGGAAACCAGCGTGAGTAAACCCATCTAACATGGAATACAACAGCATAAAACTACATAAAACCCGGGGTAACTCGTATCAATTTACAAATTCACAACTTGTTATAGATATCACTTATTTCACACATTAATTTCTAAGTACCAAAACTTAGATTAAATGGTCCAATTCACTAAAATCATTTCATTCCAGCTTATTGATTTCACATATCAATCTATAAAGAATCGAAGTGGTTCCGGGTATTTACTAATACCCGACTCCGGTCTCTTCGAATCCAATGTCATCTAAACCCAAGTTATTCAATTAAATACAATTCAACTTTAATTTCGGGATATCACTTTTACACAACAATTCATAATTGATAGATAATCACATTATCACTGTCCAACCAACATATCATATCACAAAGAAATTCATATCAGAGATATCAACCAATTCAAAGCACTCATCATCATTCAATCAGTCATAAGCAAGATTGATCACTTTCATTAATTACATTAATTAATGATCCTCTAATTACTTTCATTAGTTAATTATTCTTAAATTTCATTTAATAATTAACCTTTAACTTAATTACATTCATTAATCAACCTTGATTAACCACAATCAGAAATTAACTTTCTTAAATTACTCCATCAATTAAACCAACTCCTTGATTAATTTTATTAATTAATCCTTTAATTACACTGAGTAATTATCACTTAATTCCTTCCACCAAGTAATTATCCTTTAATTACTCTTATTACTTAATTATACCCTAATTAATCACATTTAAGTAATTACCTTTTTATTTAATTAAGTAATTCACTATCCTTAATTAATTATACAAATTAATAGCTTTGGTTTATTATCCATTAATAATCAAGACCTTAAAAAAAAATTTGAGATAATCCAAAATCTTAATTAACTACTTAATCAAATCATTATAAAATTTTCTTTAAAATCTCATATAAACAAAATCAAGTAATTAGCTTATTATTATATAATTGTATTACCAACCAATTTATTAAAAACTTGGTTAATTATTTACTTTCACTTTCTTTGGCTTTTAAAACTAGATAAAAATCATTTTCTAGAGAACTTGGTTAAATTCAATTAAAACCAGATGCAACACATTCTTACATCATCTACTGATTAAGATTAGCAGGCCCAAATTCATCGGCCCGACTTCCGCTCTTTCTGTTTCTTTTATTTTTTTAGTTAAACTGCTAAACTATTAACTGTATCCTCCACGAACTCGAATCCCACTTCGAGTAAAGGCCTCACCTGCTCGAGAACCTCCCCGTACCACACACGAGCCCACCACCAGACACAAAACCAACGCCGTGCACGTGCACAGGCCATCATCGGCGTCACCACTTCCGGCGACTCGCTCCACACATCGACGATCGACCCAACATTCAATTACAAGGGTCAAATCGACGATCAAAAACCAACAGCGAAATCGAACCTCCAGTTCGAACACTCGAACTCCATCCTCATCGAAGTCCACCTCGTCCAAGCAAATTCCGACCATCAGAAATGCTACAACTCCGGCCACACATCGCTGATCCTCCACGTCGCCATTCCCTTAAATTTCGTGAAGCTCGATCGACCAGAGGTGGCGTGTCCAATCTCAAGAGTTAACCCTAATTTTGCCTCGTTCCATCATCTCTTGAAATGGAAAAATTTTCTAACAATTTTTCCGACCTCACCATCAGCCACCCTAGCTTCAGTCAAACTCTCAACACCCCGATCAACTACGGTCGTCAGAAATTAGGTAAAACCCATTTTCAGTTCAACTATGAACTGCACTCAACGAAAAATCACCATTTTTTTGTTTAAAAATCCTATTTTCGAATGATAATTCACATTATATAATTGAATTAATAATTCATGTCATTCGAGTTTTACCTATATTTAAATCTTCCCTGTAAAATCAATTTTCCAAATGCTATGTATCACCATCCAATTTAAAACTATTTTTAGATCTTAACTCAAATATAAACAAACTTGTTTTATTTTAAACTCTAAGCCTAAATTTGTTTTAATGAAGATATATTGAGATTTCTTGGTGATTTGCACCCTGTATCAAAAACAGGAAAGAACAGAACATACTCAGACATGCATACATGTACCTTGATCATATATTTTCAATTTACAAACAGACATACCACTTAAATATTCACAAACAAGCATCAATAATCTCAGGATTTTTCACAAGCATGGACTAAAATTTACTTAAGGTTTAAGTAGATGTTTACTCACCTGAAACAAATGTTGAACAGAGAAAAACTTCTTGTTTTAAACTGTTATCAGCCTGATTTCTTGATCCTCTTTGTTTTGTTGAATTTAGTTGGGTTGTTGTTGAGTTGAAATAAAACTTCAGTGTAATATATTTGTCTACTTATTTTCTCTGGTGTGTCAAGTTTTTTTTTTGAAAACGAAATGAGATAAGATATATGTAGAAAAATTAGTTTACAGGATTATATAAGCTGGTACAAGATTGATCAGAGATTTTTTCTCTTGCATGGTGGCTGAGATGATAGCAATCAATGAAGTGGTCTCTTTTCACGTTTACAAATATTATCCCTTGATTTTTTTTCTATTTAGTACATCCTGTATATGTAATTGTCATGTTTTCTATTTCCATGCTTATCCACCTTTCTACGGTATGTACTTATGTAATTTCCTGCCTTGCATTTCAACCAAGCATTTCTCAGTTTATAATTTCTAGAGTTATTCTATGTGTTCATTTTAAAGTTGTTATACTAATTGTTATTATGTTAGCTTTTGTATTTATTAATATTTTTATCATAACTACTATTTTTATTTCTTTATTTTAGCTTACTACCCAACATTTAATTTATAATTATTTATTTATTTTTCCCACTTATGTTTAATATCGTGGTTTCCTATATTTATATTTTATATTTATGTTAATATATTTATACTTACGTTTATGACCATATATATTTTTTATACTTATATTTAATATTGCTAAATTTCCAGGATGTCACATTATATATATTTATTTAATCCAATTTACTTCAAAAATATTTATCTTTAGGATTCCAAATTCAAATTCAAATTCAACTTAAAATCACTCATATATATATATATATATATATATATATATTAAACAAACACAAATTTAATTTGTAAATAATAATTCTATTTAAAATCCATTTATATAAATAAAAATAACACATTATTATTGTTTTGGAAACAACAATTTTTACCAATTTTAAATAATTATAAAGGAGATTATCAAATACATATATATCTAATATTTAAAACCCAGCATTATTATAATTCAGATTCTTATATATATATTCAGATATATCTCAGAATTTCATTTGTTCAATTTACAAATAAGTATTTTAATAAATTTAATTCTGTTAATTTCCAATTAACAGATGCCTAAAAATTCGGGTTATCACATTCCTCCCCCCTTAGAATCTTTTCGTCCTCGAAAAAGAACGAAGCCAGAATTTATTCAGTACTTAAAATTTGATAAAATTTTCTTTAATCATCTTTAAAACACTTTTAAAATCCATATAATATTTTAAAATAGTTTTATAAAAATACTTTTTATAACTCGATGTTTCAACAAGTCCATCTTCGTTCTCATAGAAATTCGGTCATACGTTGATCAAGCGTACGACGGAAAATCTATAAGTACTTAGCAGACCCATTTTCAACACCCAATGAAAATACTTTGAAAAATAATTTTATTGAAAACCTTGTGAAAATATAGGAAACATTTTGAAAATAGAGAAAATATCTTTAGTGAGAATGCTCTGGAAATCATCACCCATATCCATGGTCGCAATTAACCCGATGGTTACGTTGTCGTCCCGGCAAAATCCATAGATAACTGTAGGTCTCCGCGCCCCTCGATTACGCCATGGAACCCGCTACAGATCGCAGTTATACCCGGGCCTTAGGTTGCTATCACAGCAAAAACCCATATAACTGTAGGCATCAACTCCACCGAATTTCGCTGCCAAAAGAATGAAACTCCTCCACTTGACCATAGATCGCAGTCTACCGATGTTATGTTGCCATCCCGGTAAAATCAAGTGTAGACAGTTGTCACTCATCCTCCACACGATTTTCGCTATGGTCCACACAGTAGATCGCAGCAACATCGAGTCACATTGTCGTCACAACATAACCCAAATGCCCCTGTAGGCATCAGCGCCATCGACTTTCGCTACCAAATAATCCTCAGGAACTAGTTTGTCTGGACTCCTCACAGGATCAACTTTAGAGCCTCCCCCTTTTTGAGGCTCAAGGCATGACCACCCTGTGGCACTCCTGAGAAGTTCATTCAAGGGAGCGCCTTTTTCCCCAGAGCCACTTTCAAAACACTTTATACTATACACATATAGTATTTTCCAAATCATACACCAAGTATGAATCTCATATAAATCTCCTTTACAAAATCGATCCTCAAAATCGATAATTCTTATATTAGGCTTTCCAAATTTCAAATTTGATTTTCCTCAAAAATCAAAGCCTTTCCAAATTCAAAGTTCCCAAAAATTTTCCTCAAAATCATTTTCACAAAATCCTTTATATATACATATATATATATAATAACCTTGGGAATTTTTTTTTTGAATCACTTCATATTTATATAAATTTCATTTTTATACTTCAAATACTTTCAAAAACCCTTTTCTTCTGGCAAAAGATTCAACAAGGGGTGTTTTATCATATATATAACAAAGATACGTAACTTTGTTTATTCCAAATCAAATATTCAAATTTGATTACTCTATAAAGTCAGTTACCAAATTACTTACTTTCATAAAGTAAATTTTTACCATAGAAATATCCAATTTCCACTTTACTTCATCATATATTTCACAAAATATACATTCAATTTCAAAAAAAATCATTTACAATTCTTATCCATAAATTTTCAATACCAATTTCATTCAAACCCATACGATGTACACATATCATCCGTACGCTATATCAATCTGATCGCTCACTCGATCACACAATTTCACTTCCGAACTAGTATTGTCCACCCGACTTCCTAGTGCGGACTCAGATCTGGTTTCTTGATCAAAAACCGTCATTCTCCTTGCATAGTCATAACTATGATAGAGAATATCCAGAACCAATCAACAATCCATATCCAGGTTCGCCGTCGAAAATCGAGTGAAAAATCCCAACTCGGATCGATATAACTATCTCGAAATTCTGTGCTCGAATCTGGATCAAACCACTATGCGAATAGAATAATATACGTACATCCTACGTATTTATCTTCATTGACTATCAGTTAAATCAATTCCCTTTCTATTCATCCTTACTTTGATTTTATTCACTTACTCACATTTGCCTTAATCACTATTTGGATTATCGCTTCAATTCTTATCTCAGTTGGGTATTTAATCAATAACTGTTTGAACTCTGTCCAGCTTATATAAAAAAAATAGCTTGAAAATTTTAAAAATTGATAAGTAGTAGAAAAATACTTATTAGTTTGTAAAATACTTGAGTAAATTGCAAAATAGTTGGAAAATAGTCAAATAGTTATAGAAATTTTAAATAATTACAAAATAGTTGTAAAATAGTAATTAGTTATAAGTAGTTGAAAAACAGTAATTAGTTTATAAAACAGTTGAAAAATTGTTAAATAGTTCCAAAAATAATTGTAAAATAAATATTAAATAATTTGGCTTTAAAAAGAAAGATTGTATATAGTAAATAGCTTGGAAAAATAGATTTATATGGAAACAATTTATTTTGAAAAATAGTCCAGAGCCAAACTGTTCAATTACCAATCTCCATTTCCATTAATTCAATTTAAATTTCCACTTCCATTTAAATTGACTCAGTTCCAATTTGAATAACTTCAATTTCTTTCCAAATTCAGATCAAATTCCATTTGAGTTTAAACATATTCACTTTAATTACAATTCCAAATTATTCAAATTAATTTAGACTAATTTCAAATTGAATCCACTTTAATTTCAAATCATTTCAATTTCTATATGAATTAATCCTAATTCCCGTTTGAATTTTTAAACTTATCCATCTTCAATTCTAATTAATTCAAACTAAATTCAAATTTGAACTAATGAAATCTGAATCTCAACTTTAAACCATCTTGAATTATGTAAATTCGAGTTAAATTTTCAAATGTTGATTTAACCCCTTAAATCAAATTAACCTTTATTTTTAAATCAATAATCCCAATCTTTAAACAATTTAATTCTGAGTCCAATTCTCAAAATTCCATTTTAAATTATCTTTTCTTAACTTATTTCAAAGTTCAAATAAGAGTTCAAAACAATTTTATCTTAAAAATTCAATTTATTACCCAATTTTATCTTCCAGTTTTGAAACCAGTTCTTAAACAAATTTTAATTTACAAATTAAATTCTTAACATTCAAATTTTCAGTTCAAGGTAATTCCATATCCTTAATTTCAAATTAAAGTTTAATTTCCCTTTTATCTCAATAATGGATATATTACCACACTTCATTCATCATTTATCCAATTCACAATTTAAAGATTATCAATAACAATAGGATGATATCATCCAATTTATTTTAAAATATCAAATTCATTTCCAATTTCTAGATCTCAAACCCATTTTGAGATCACACAAACTCCCAATTCAAATTAACCATTTAACTTTCCAAGTTAAATCTCAATTTCATCTTGAAATTTCCAATTCAGGTTGCTTGTTGACTTATTTAACTTTCCCAAGGTCAAATTCAATTTAATAAATCCAGCCAACCTTACCCAATTTGGATTCCCATTTCAAATTTTAAACTTCACATTAATAATCTTATAAGTTCAAAAACTTATCACCTTGGGTATCACATCTCATTCCAAATTTAAAACTCAACATTTAGAGTCTATTTCAACCCATTTTGGATATTATGTATATCCCTCATATATACATATTATTTCCTTTACACACCAAGTTATCCTTAAATTTAAAACCTCCTTTGGTTTTTAAATTCAAAACAATTCCTTTAAATTTTCAAACTAAATCTTGTTTGAAATAGGACCCTTTCATTCAAATATATTAAATAACATTATTTATTATTTCTTTATCAATTTGAAATAATTTTCAAATTCTGGACCCAGATTTAAAACTTCACAATATATATCATCTTCAGTTCCAATTTATAAGTCATACTTGCCTAAATGTTTTACTTCCCTAAAACATTTCATTTTGCTTAATCATCAACAAAATTTCATTATTAAACACAACAACCATTTATGATAATAAGCAAGATTATCATATCTAGAAACCAATTCATTATTATCTTTATTTTGAAAACACTTCTACAAATTCAAGATTTTAACTTCAGTTTGGATCCATTTCAAACTTATCTTCATTCAATTTCAATTTGGTTGTATATCTATTACCACTTAATTCTCATTATTTTATTTTATTCCAATGATTCAACAACCAATTTCTTTAATATATTTAATAATTAGAAAAAATTATTTCTATATATATCAAAAGATAACTTATATAAAAATCATTTATTTTTAAAACCATTTTAAAATCTTTATATAAGAAAATAACAAGTACACCCTCATATATAATACACTCAACTCATCCTAGGGTACTACTGACCCTATCCTTAATGAGTAAATCCCACCAGAGCCAAGGTTCTCGCTTAACCTTCAGCTCTGATACCAAATGTAACGACCCGGAATTTCCGATCCAGAAAATTCCAAATAGTTAGGAAAAGAAGAAAAGAGAAAGAAGAAGAAACAGAAAACAAGTCACAGAAACCTCACATTCGCACCGGATCAAAATATAATATCACATAAATAAGTTTTACAAAAAAGAACTGTATCAGTACACTTATATTTTTGTACATCAGAGTTACAACCATTACACCACACTGGACAGTTAAAACAACATGTCCAAGGAATAGAACAATATATCACAGCAGAAACACTCCATACGTTCCTGCCATCCAGCTCGCCTCCTGAGCTCCAGAACGTCCTTACCTGAAAATCTGTAATACTCGGTCTGACCCGAGCATTACATCAAAGTAACACCCGAGTCAGGCTGTAAACCAGCATGAGTAAACCCATATAACATGGAATACAACAGCATAAAACTACATAAAACCTGGGGTAACTCGTATCAATTTACAAATTCACAACTTGTTATAGATATCACTTATTTCACACATCAATTTCTAAGTACCAAAACTTAGATTAAATGGTCCAATTCACTTAAATCATTTCATTCCAGCTTATTGATTTCACATATCAATCTATAAAGAATCGAAGTGGTTCCGGGTATTTATTAATACCCGATCCGGTCTCTTCGAATCCAATGTCATCTAAACCCAAGTTATCCAATTAAATACAATTCAACTTTAATTTCCGGATATCAATTTTACATAGCAATTCATAATTGATAGATAATCACATTATCACTGTCCAACCAACATATCATATCACAAAGCAATTCATATCTGAGATATCAACCAATTCAAAGCACTCATCATCATTCAATCATTCATAAGCAAGATTGATCACTTTCATTAATTACATTAATTAATGATCCTCTAATTACTTTCATTAGTTAATTATTCTTAAATTTCATTTAATAATTAACCTTTAACTTAATTACATTCATTAATCAACCTTGATTAATCACAATCAGAAATTAACTTTCTTAAATTACTCCATCAATTAAACCAACTCCTTGATTAATTTTACTAATTAATCATTTAATTACACTGAGTAATTATCACTTAATTCCTTCCACCAAGTAATTATCCTTTTATTACTCTTATTACTTAATTATACCCTAATTAATCACATTTAAGTAATTACCTTTTTATTTAATTAAGTAATTCACTATCCTTAATTAATTATACAAATTAATAGCTTTGGTTTATTATCCATTAATAATCAAGACCTTAAAAAAAATTTGAGATAATCCAAAATCTTAATTAACTACTTAATCAAATCATTATAAAATTTTCTTTAAAATCTCATATAAATAAAATCAAGTAATTAACTTATTATTATATAATTGTATTACCAACCAATTTATTAAAAACTTGGTTAATTATTTACTTTCACTTTCTTTGGCTTTTAAAACTAGATAGAAATCATTTTCTAGAGAACTTGGTTAAATTCAATTAAAACCAGATGCAACACATTCTTACATCTTCTACTGATTAAGATTAGCAGGCCCAAATTCATCGGCCCGACTTCCGCTCTTTCTGTTTCTTTTATTTTTTTAGTTAAACTGCTAAACTATTTACTGTATCCTCCACGAACTCGAATCCCACTTCGAGTAAAGGCCTCACCTGCTCGAGAACCTCCCCATACCACACACGAGCCCACCACCAGACACAAAACCAACGCCGTGCACGTGCACAGACCATCATCGGCGTCACCACTTCCGGCGGCTCGCTCCGCACATCGGCGATCGATCCAACATTCAATTACAAGGGTCAAATCGACGATCAAAAACCAACAGCGAAATCGAACCTCCAGTTCGAACACTCAAACTCCATCCTCATCGAAGTCCACCTCGTCCAAGCAAATTCCAACCATCAGAAATGCTACAACTCCGGCCACACATCACTGATCCTCCACGCCGCCATTCCCTTAAATTTCGTGAAGCTCGATCGACCAGAGGTGGCGAAATCACCTCGTCTCTGACCTCGTCCAAACTCAAGAGTTAACCCTACTTTTGCCTCATTCCGTAATCTCTTGAAATGGAAAAATTTTCTAACAATTTTTCCGACCTCACCATCAACCACCCTAGCTTCAGTCAAACTCTCAATACCCCGATCAACTCCGGTCGTCAGAAATTAGGTAAAACCCATTTTCAGTTCAACTATGAACTGCTCGTAGCACACTCAACGAAAAATCACCATTTTTTTGTTTAAAAATCCTATTTTCGAATGATAATTCACATTATATAATTGAATTAATAATTCATGGCATTCGAGTTTTACCTATATTTAAATCTTCCCTGTAAAATCAATTTTCCAGATGCTATGTATCACCATCCAATTTAAAACTATTTTTAGATCTTAACTCAAATATAAACAAACTTGTTTTATTTTAAACTCTAAGCCTAAATTTGTTTTAATGAAGATATATTGAGATTTCTTGGTGATTTGCACCCTGTATCAAAAACAGAAAAGAACAGAACATACTCAGACATGCATACCTGTACCTTGATCATATATTTTCAATTTACAAACAGACATACCACTTAAATATTCACAAACAAGCATCAATAATCTCAGGATTTTTCACAAGCACGGACTAAAATTTACTTAAGGTTTAAGTAGATGTTTACTCACCTGAAACAAATGTTGAACAGAGAAAAACTTCTTGTTTTAAACTGTTATCAGCCTGATTTCTTGATCCTCTTTGTTTTGTTGAATTTAGTTGGGTTGTTGTTGAGTTGAAATAAAACTTCAGTGTGATATATTTGTCTACTTATTTTCTCTGGTGTGTCAAGTTTTTTTTTTTGAAAACGAAATGAGATAAGATATATGTAGAAAAATTAGTTTACAGGATTATATAAGCTGGTACAAGATTGATCAGAGATTTTTTCTCTTGCATGGTGGCTGAGATGATAGCAATTAATGAAGTGGTCTCTTTTCACGTTTACAAATATTATCACTTGATTTTTTTTTCTATTTAGTACATCATGTATATGTAATTGTCATGTTTTCTATTTCCATGCTTATCCACCTTTCTACGGTATGTACTTATGTAATTTCCTGCCTTGCATTTCAACCAAGCATTTCCCAGTTTATAATTTCTAGAGTTATTCTATGTGTTCATTTTAAAGTTGTTATACTAATTGTTATTATGTTAGCTTTTGTATTTATTACTATTTTTATCATAACTACTATTTTTATTTCTTTATTTTAGCTTACTACCCAACATTTAATTTATAATTATTTATTTATTTTTCCCACTTATTTTTAATATCGTGGTTTCTTATATTTATATGTTTATATTTATGTTAATATATTTATACTTACGTTTATGACCATATTTTTTTTATACTTATATTTAATATTGCTAAATTTCCAGGATGTCACGTTATATATATATATATATATATATATATATATATTTTTAATCCAATTTACTTCAAAAATATTTATCTTTAGGATTCCAAATTCAAATTCAAATTCAACTTAAAATCACTCATATAAATATATATATATTTTAAACAAACACAAATTTAATTTGTAAATAATAATTCTATTTAAAATCCATTTATATAAATAAAAATAACACATTATTATTGTTTTGGAAACAACAATTTTTACCAATTTTAAATAATTATAAAGGAGATTATAAAATACATATCTATCTAATATTTAAAACCCAGCATTATTATAATTCAGATCCTTATATATATATTCAGATATATCTCAGAATTTCATTTGTTCAATTTACAAATAAGTATTTTAATAAATTTAATTCTGTTAATTTCCATTTAACAGATGCCCAAAAATTCGGGTTATCACACATCCACTCATCCACCTCCTCGATTGAATTAGAAACTAAAGAAAGATTTGGAGTGATGTGGCCCGGTCGTTCATTCCCCTTCTCATACTTGAAGTTCGCCAAAATGCTTATGCTTCTTTCGATGTCCAGTAAGATCAGGATCCAACCAAACGTGGAAGTGATGTGACCGTGCACACATCGAATCCTACATTAGACACTTGGGGTTGTTTGAGAACACAAGTCTAAAGTGGATATGATTTGACCATTCACTCTCCAGCTCGCGTCTGTGATTCGGCAAAACAATCATGCCTTAAACCGACTTCATCAAGGCCGGATCCGCAATTTACAATCACCATGGACTGACTGCTTGCTTGCTAATCATTAGGAGCTATCATTTCAACTCTATTCCTCGACCTAACCGGAAGAGTGCGAAGTATTAAGTGGATGTGACTTGACTGTCCACTCTCCAATTCTTTCCCCTAACACCGGGGGTAAAGACATGACTCTAAGTGAATGTGGTTCGACCATCCACTCTTTCGCCCAAACTCAAAGTTCTCCAGAGCATTACTCTTATTCCTTAAGCTTGGTAGAAGCAGAATCTAATTCAAAGACGAAGCAGTACGACCATCCATGTGTCGGCTCCTATCCTGGATACAAGGGGCAGTTTGACAGCCCAAGCTTGAATTGGACATAATCCGACCGTCTAGCTCGCGGAGGATGGATCTATCCATCCACGACCTCGCTGTCCAGCTCGAAAAGGATGGATCTGCCCATCCACAACCTCACTTTCCTGCTCAAGGAGGATGGATCCGTCCATCGACCTCACTTTCCTGCTCGACGAGGATGGATCCATCCATCCACGACCTCGCTTTCCAGCTCGAGGAGGATGGATCCGTCCATCCATGACCTCAAGTTCGAGTTTAAGGAGGATGTGATCCATCCATCCACGACCTTGAATAACTCTTATCCTTAGAGTGTGGGTAGGAGCATCTTTCCTAAACAGATGTGATCGACCGTCTGTTAAACGACTCCAGATTCCCTGAGTGCGAACTGGAGTATAAACGCCAAATGGGTGTGACTAACCACCCATCAACTAACTCCGGTCCCGAGAGCGCGGACTGGAGTATAAACACCAAATGGGTGTGACTGACCACCCATCAACTAACCCTGGTCCCGAGAGCGTGGACTGGAGTACAAGCACCAAATGGATGTGACTGACCACCCATCAACTAACTCTGGTCTTAAGAGTGTGGACTGGAGTATAAACACCAAATGGGTGTGATTGACCACCCATCAACCAACTCTAGTCCTCAAAGCATGGATTGGAATATAAATACCAAAAGGGAGGCGTTTCAACTATCCATCTAACAACTCTGATTCCTCAGCAAGTTCTGTAGTATAAAAAGTGGATGTGGTTCGACCGTCCGCTTTCCAACTCTTCCCCTGACTTGGGGCCACACTTATCACACAAAATTGGGTGTGATTCGACCATCCCTGCATCAACTCTTATTCTCGGCACAGAATCCATAACGTAAATTTATAGGGAAGCACTCCAATCCTACAAGACAAAATTTCTTCCTTGATTCGACTGGGAGACACAGATTCGCAAAACAGGCCTAGTTAGACATCCTTAACTGAATGGATCAAACTACCCATCCAACCACAAATGAACGTGACATGACCGTCATCCACTAACTCTCGCCTATGATCCGACAGGTTGTGCGTGCAACATGGACGGATGTGGCCTAACCACCCGCCAATCAATTCCTTCCTACAATTCAGTGGGAGAAACATCAAATTAAAGTTGTTGCAATTAGACCATCCACAAATTAACTCTGCTAACCCAACACTGGGGCTGGAAGTACAAATCACTAAAAGAAGAGAAAGGTGACTCGCTACATCTCTAGCTTAGCATCCTTTACAACTTCAAGCAACGACTACAAGGAGGCCTTAATGCTAACCAATCAGAATGACTTCCGAAGTTATGGGCGACCAATTATATCGAACAGTCGGATCGACGGGCAATATCGATCTGGACATTTCATATCATACCATTGGATCGATAGGCAATGAGGTCCAAGCTTTTTACATCGTGCCGCTGAATCGACGGTCAATATCCATCCACATCGACCACAAATGGGAGTGACCCATACGTCCTTCGAACAACTCCGATCACCATAACATGGATAGGATAATAAACCATGAATGAGCGTGACTTGACGGTTCATTCTCCATATACCTCCTTTGATCTATTAGGAGGAGTATGAAACCGGATGAGCATGACCCGACTACACTGGAGTCATCTTTATCCCATAACCGAATGGGAGAATATAAATCAAATTGGATGTGACTGACCATCCAACTCCAGATGAATACGATGCGACTGTCCGTGCACTGATTCTTGCCCTTGGTTCGACAAAAGGAGCATCGACCCCATATTGGATATGATATAACCATCCATTCTTTAGTCCAGCCCAGAGTATGAAAACACTTGCAACAAAGGTGGATGTGATTGACCGTCCAATATCCAGCTCATGCCCAAAATTCGACGGAGCATAGAAGTATTCTTCCAAGAAGGAAGACCATAATACAATGCAGGATAGGTGCGACTCAGCCTTCCATAAATTAACTCGGTCCCATGGTTTGATGGGAAAGAATACAAGATTAAAGAGGACGTGACTTGCCTTGCCACTTATCGATGTATGCCCCCAGACTTGGGAGCACGAGCGAGAAGATAAGATGAATGTGATTCGACCATTCATCAATCAACTCTGGTTCTTAAAGCTTGAACTACGGTATAAAAACAGCTGGGACGAGACTCTACCGTTAGCATAATGCATCCATCAACCCGAGACTGGGGGCAAAAGAGTGATTATCCAAGAGTTGACTATGACAACTAGATCCTATGACCGGTGCCTGATATTTGTAACAACTCAAGGTTACGGCCGAAAGGATGCCTAGAGATAGAATCATCGGATCGATACCCGAACTTATAGGCAACTAATCATCATTCTGACCCTTACAATGAGCAGTGAATCGCGAGTACATTGAATGGAGAGCACATTACTCGAAAACACAAGTAGATTCAAACTCAAAGCTGGAGCCAGCTATGAAGCTGCATGCGACACAAGGCTAAAATCCACTAAGCCTTTGGTTCAACGTGTCTATAAGGCTGATCATTAACCATTGCAAATAAGCACATGAAGCGCCTACAACCCATCATGAGTATTGAAGATCAGATCACAACTCAGCGCAATGATGATGAAAGAGTTAACTGCTTTTCTCCAAGTGAATCTTGATGTGTTTGCTTAGACTCTATCTCATGTATATATGTGGACTCTCATCATCCATTGAGAACCCTGCATTAAATGTTGACCTGAGGCATGTCTCGGTGAATAAAAATGATACGACGTGGATCCAAAGAGATCTGCTGCACTTAAAGAGGAGGCGAATCTACTCAAAACCAATGGGTTTATCCACGATGCCCTCTACCCAAAATGAGTATCCAATCCTTTACTTATGAGAAAAACAAACGGAGAGTGGAGGACTTACGCAGACTACTCAGATTTGCATGAGGCATGACAAAGCATAGCTTTCCACTTCCAAGGATCAACTAACTGGTGGACTCGACCATCGGACATGAATTACTCACTTCTATGGATGCAAACTCCAGATGCAATTAGATACTGAAGCATGTCCCTGACCAGGAATACAACAGTTTCGTTATTGACCTGGGACTATAGTGCTATGTTGCAATCCCCGAATTCAAACTTAAGAACACCGGTACTACTTACCAAAGGACGGTTAACACGTCATTCAAAAATCAAATTAGCCGATCGATGAAAGTATATGTGCTTAATATGCTCGTGAGATCACAACTATCAAACGACCACATTGATGACTTGGTAGAGATATTCAGTGCTCTCCAAAAAATGCAGAATGAAACTCGATCCTTTGAAATGATCTTCAGTGTTGCATCAGAAAATTCTTGGGTTTCATCATCAAATCTCATGGAATTGAGGCTAATGTCCAGAAAATTCCGACAATTAGAGACATCCATGTACCAAGGATAACCAGTAGGTAATGAGCCTAAGTTGGAAGCTTACCGTCCTAAGCTGATTCAATTCTAGGGCCATCTACAAGTGTATTCTTCTTCAACCTAACCAAGAGAGGGAGGGAACTTTTGAATGGACTAACAACTGCGTTGATGCAATTCCAGCTTTGATAGATCACTTAGAGAGACCTCCCATTTTACCCAAGCCATTGGTTTAGGAAGATTTATACATCAATTGGGCTGTGTCAATACATGCCATAAGCACTGCACTGTCATGCAAAGAGAATTACATCTAGAAAGTCGATTTTACCTACAACAAATAACGAAGCTTAACATGATGTCGTGACTGTCAAGCCCAAATTTATTAGAGGAATGGGAGTGAAATCACTATAGATGTTTTGCGAGTCCCGGATAGTAATATCTCAAGCAAGAGGAAATTATCAAGCTAAAGGGGGAACGACTTGCTCCTTGTCTCGTTCGAGTCTAAAAATCATTAACCGATTTTGAATATTGTATCGTAACACGCATCCCCAAAGAACAAAACAAAAGAGCCGACTTACCAGCCAAGCTAGCCAATTCAGAGGATACGTAGCAAATGATTATCTACAACAAGGAATTCTTCTTGAACAGAGGAATGAAAAATGGCATATTC
This sequence comes from Allium fistulosum, assembly GCA_030737815.1. Taxonomy (NCBI): domain Eukaryota; kingdom Viridiplantae; phylum Streptophyta; class Magnoliopsida; order Asparagales; family Amaryllidaceae; genus Allium; species Allium fistulosum. The sequence goes on from CM060905.1 coordinate 1,032,757,716, forward strand.
TCCGTGAAGCTTCCTGCTACATCATCTATAAAGGAATCGTGAACAGAAAGGGTTCCTTCGTATCCCTACTTTGATGTATCGCTTATGATATAATTATAACGACCCACTATTTTGGACCATTCAAATCGACAATAAATCCACACATGTCAGACTTGAATAATTCAAAACAATAGATTGTTAATTTAAATTGGCAAAACTCAGCATATACAGTAAATAAAATAATCACAGATCACAGACATAGAGTAATATAACAACAATGCAGCGGAAACAAAAGAATAGTAGTTCATGAAGCTACTATATATATATAAACCAGAGTTATACAGGAGACAACAGAAGTCTCGAATACAATAGTCAAATACAATATCAGAATACATCACTGGAATAAACTGAATATCTGAAAGCTGGATAGATAGCTGGATCTCCAAGCGAAGCTCCAACTCCAAAGGTGAGTCTCAAATACTGTATCACTCAGTCTGACCCGAGCGTAAAGAACACAAAACACTCGAGTCAGGATTAACATTCTTATATCAAAAAATCCAACTCAAGTGAAATAACAACTGAAATACAAGTAACTCAAAGGATGTTTGGGATAACCATCCTCTAAGGATCCGTTAAACTATCTACTATGTAATAGTGTATGCTAAGTAGATAATGCCAAATCAGTAAAAATACGATATCAAAATAGCGTTAAGTCATGGTCCATTCCACCCTTAACACATTTTTATTCCCAAGAGCATATACAAGACCGTAGTTTCCCCAAAACCGGAAGTCACCAGAGGGCAATCCATATACTAAAGGTACAAACCAAAATCGTAGTGGTCGCGAATAGGATAATCAGTATGACAAGGTACATGAGGCGATACCAACTAGGATACTAGTAGTTGCCTGATCCGGACTGATGTTGGGCATAGCAGCTACTACCCCAACACCGCGAAACAACACTCCCATAATCGAGGGGTGCACCCAAATCGAATCACAAAAGTAATAGATATGGTAACGAAGAAGTGTGTCCGCTAGAGATGGCGATCCTCAATGGCCCGGCGCGGCTCCTGTTTTAGTCATGTCAGGGGTCATCCAAAATCGTTCTCTTTCTTCAGTCAACGCGTTCACCAAAACCATCCACTTCGTTCTGGATCAACACTCCGCGTATATTAGTTATTAAAGTGGTTTCGGTATCGACAGAGAGTATGTCCATATCCGATCCCGGTCTCTTTAATAACCACGTATTATTACACCTATGGTCCTTTAATAAATTTTCAAAATAGTTATATTTCAAAACCGACATATCATTGCCATTTCAAAACCATATAAAACAATATCACTTTTCCTTCAAATAAATCCATTTCAAAATCATATCACTTTCCAAAGTTATATTGCTTTCGAAATCATAAGTCTTTTAAAATCATAACACTTTGGAAATCAAACTTGAAATTCACAACACTTTGAAATCCTAGCACTTTCCTCTTAAACAGTTTAGATATTCACAAATCAAATTACATAAACTCGAATTTCAAAATTAAAATTTAATTAAATCTCAAATCATCAATTTCAATTCAATTTAGTTTCTAAATAACCATTTCAATCTATCGATTTCAAATACATATTTAAACCATAAAATAAGCCATTTCAATTTCAATATATTTCAAAGCTTTAAATATTTAACATTTCAATAGCATCTAATACAACTTCAATTCACAAATTCAAATAAAGAAAATATCCCATTTAAATTTATATCATTTGAAATATTCATTAAAGTCACTTTTAATCAAATTCAAGTTAAAACATATCTTTAGAATTTCAAATTTTATAAATTTCAAATCAAACTTTATTTAAGTATAATTCTTAAATAAATATAATTTCAAATCAATTTCAAATCATTATAAACTCTATATTTGAAAATATAGATAAATAAATACTTAAACATATTTCATATTGATTCAAATCAACTTATTAAATCAACTTTAATAAATCTTTAAAATAATTATTTATTAAAACCATATACTTCTTTCAAAACCGTAGAAATGTTTTTCAAAAACATTTATATATAGACCAACGGTGTCTGTATATAATTTTCTACCCTATGGTCAAGTGATACGGATATTTATCATTTCAATCCGCAATTTAAATTATATTCGGGTATATATCTTTTCAACCCGAAATCCCAAATTCAATTTAATTTGAAAATCGCTTGGGTTTATCATTTCAACCCATAACGATTTTCTCCTATTCTAAAGTCCGTTCGGGTATGTATCATTTCAACCCATAGTGATTCTATACTAACAGGGAACTTGCAGAGTGATAACAGATATGATAATAATATAACAATGGTAACAGGCATATATCATCAGTATAAATAACAGATAAGGATGTCAGATGTCACAGGTGAACAGATACGGATGATGGCATATATATATCAATATAAATAATAGATAATGATGTCAGGTGTCACAGGTGAACAGATACAGATGATGTCATAGATATAGCAATATAAATAACTAATAACAGCATATTTCAATTGTCGTTTCAATTGAAATCAAATTTAATAAATAAAAGAACGTTAATCGTGAGTGATTGCTCACCTTTCGAGGCTAGAGATGCACGAGAAGATGACACGGATACGCACACTGATATGGACATAGAGATTGAGTTACGAATCCAAGCAAAACAAATCGACACGAATTCAACGATCAAAGCTGATAACAGAAACCGATGAAATCAAATCAAAACATTCAACATAGCAACAAATAAAACACGTCCTGCGTCAAAGTTTAACAATATAATTCTATGTGCTACCGAGATCGAAATGGTCTGAAATTTGGTATGAATAAAGATCAAAACTTGTATTTTAAACTGCAAAAGAATCACTTGATTTGGACAAGAGACGAGAAAAGTTACGATGTCACGAACACAGACTCAGGCCATGTTTGCAGCAGTGTAAAGTAATTTCTAAGTACAAAAGAATAGCTGCCTGGGTCTAACTTCCAGATCCTCGACCACTAATCAAACGATGTCGGATTTTACTGAAATTTGACAGGCATAAACTAGGTAACTTAGACTCTTTTTTAAAAATAGAATCAACCTATTTCGACGTAATAAAGAAGAGATACGATGCGTCAAACATGAACTCAGGTCGTGTTTGCAGCAGTGTAAAATAATTTCAAGTACAAAAGAACATCTGCCTGGGTCTAACTTCCAGATCCTCGACCACTAATCAAACGATGTCGGATTTGGCTGAAATTTGACAGGCATAAACTAGGTAACTTTGAATCCTTTTTAAAAATAGAATCAACCCATTCCGATAAAACATGAGTGAGATATGATATCGTGAACATGCAGTCTAACTGCTGTTTAGAAAAGAAAAAAAAACAAAAACAAAATAAACATGCAAAATACACAATAGCTCATATATAGACATACGTAGGCTTAAATATACAAATTGTACATACATATTATATATATATATATATATATATATATAATTTCAAAATTCTATATGCTTATTTATAACAGAATATAAACTGTATATATGTGTATTATAAACAACTTGCTTAATTCATATATGTGCAGACTTGCAAAATTTTACATAAACGTGTATTATATATAAGCTGACATTATATATAACTAAATATAGGTGAGCTTCTTCAAAGAGACATACCCAAAACAATTAATAGAATAAACTGTATACACTTTTATAACTTTATAAACATTTCATATATATAATAACTATATACACTGAATTATACACTGACCATTCTAAAGTCATCCTACCCATATTCATAACGTCAAAACCCATACTTGCTTTATTATGACATACATAACATTTAATATAAATCAAGAGGAGAAGTTACCCGAGTGGAATGGTGACAGGGAATGAAGTGCTAAGGCCGGGTTGAGGTGGGTGGAGGCTCGGCCTGGGTGTGCGTGTAGACGAGGTCTGGCACGCGGTTTGGATGCGGATGTTGATGGGGCGAACGCGAGAAAGGGGAGGAGTTGCTCCGGTGGCTGCGCTCCAAGCGGAGGAGGCTGGTCGGTCGGGTCGATGGTGGCCACGTGGTGGGAGGCTTTGAGGTGGTTTGCAGCCGATGGGATGGTGTGAGTGGGATGTGAAGTTCGGCTTGTCGTGGCTGCTAGCATGGGGTTGGAGTGCTTTGAAGCTCAACGGGGTCGGGAGATAGAAGGTGTGGATATGGCGGTCATGGTGATGCTCTCGGAGGCTGTCACATTTGTGTGGTCGGAGATGTGGATGCGGCTATGGTGTGGTAGGTGAAGTGAGAGGGAGGAGGTGCAGAGGATGAGTCGCTGCTAGGGGTGCCGAGGCTAGAGGTGATGGCGGACGAGGGTAAGCTGTGACGACCGCCCATGACCCCTGCACCGAATCTAGAGATAGTGCGCTGTAAAGTGTGCCAGGCGACCATGGACGATTGTCAAGGTAAGATTAAAACAACAGAATCTATCGTATTACTCACAGCGCATGGACAAAATACAATAGAACATATGTATAGTGAAGCTTTACAGAACAAAATGATATCTTATAAAACTCCATAATAGTTGAATACAAGCATTCATATAGTCAATACATCCAGCCTCACTACATATCTCTCAGAGAAAACAAAACAGCGGAACATCCAGTACATATAATAAGAAGATAATATGCAACCCTCCAGCTCGTCTTCGATATCAGTATCGTGAGAAGAGAACAGCACCTGTCACCTGCTACCTAGTCTGCCCGTCCCAAAATGGACGAACAGCCCAAGGCAATAAGAATTAAAACATAAAGCCTTGAGTCAGACAACAGTCTTAGTGAGCAGTAAATTAACTAACAACATACCAAAAGAGCATAAAGGAAAAGGAATAGGAATACAACCCTCCCACTCCAACCTCATTCTACAGTGATAGCCCCCAGACACACACTAAGCAGAAGCAAACATAGCAGAGCATACAATTTAAAGTAAAGCAATTGTCACTCGAGTCAAGAGCGATGTTTTCCAAGTACAAATCCCAAGGTCTAAAACCAAGGTCAGATAAGCACCCAGGAAATACCACTCTTGAGATCGAATGATGATACAACCAAACATCCATGACTCGGCTATCACTGTTATCATTGTTGCGATATCACCGTTAATTGAATGACCGGCACATTCTTTCAGCCGTCCGTCAAGGGCTAATGGTAACCCCGGTTCTAGACATAACTCCCGCACGTCATCGTGACCCGTGCCTAGGATTATCGAATCTACCCAGAGTACTTGACCATCAACTTAGTCTTTTGGGCGTCCCCATGTACTCTTGCTTAGAGCATGCTAGAACCTTCAACAACGATGAGATCTCAACCTCCTAGTCATCCTCCTCGACGACTATTGCCATACTAGCTCAAGCGCCTCTCGAGCATCCATTATCCTCAACTCGAATCATATCACCGAGTTATCAACATGCTTGGAATGATCCCGCCTGGATTAGACCAAGTCTTCATCATATGATTGCCTCGCTTCATAACATCCTCGCGAAGCCTCATCTCAACATCACATCATCAAATCTATGCATAAGAGCTTCATCATCCCGCTACATATGCCCCGAGCAGCTTTCCCAATCCAAGAGCCTTTCCTTTAGCTTTTGAATCACCTTTGGTCTAAATCTAATCATCAATCATCTAGTACATAACAATCAATCAAATCAAACATCAATCCAAGCAATCAAGCATTCAAATATGATCTAAGTAGACAATTATAACAATAATGGCATTTTCGTAATTAAAGAGTTGAAAGTCCAATAAGCATGAAAACATGTATTATATCTCTACAAACTTGATGAATGAACTTGCATAGGTTAACATATGATAAAATGGATACAACATCATCATGAACAATGGATCTATATGGATCTACACATAGGATGAAGAAAATGCATGGAAATCACTATTTTAACACCAAATCGAGCCAACAATCCGATATACTCCTTTGGATCCGTGTGAGAGATAATCACCACTCACCAAATCACCTAAACAACCTCAAATCAACACACTCCAGATCTGGACAGCGAAGGATGAAGCTAGATCTACCACAAATCCGCTTCAAATGAAGAAATCTCTCTTGAAAAGATGAAGATCTTCAACCTAAGCTCTTGAATCTTCAATCTTGATCTTCGATTTGGATGGATGGAAGCACTAGATTAGAGTGGAGAAAAGAAGTGAAGAAGTGTAGATGTCGAGCTCTCAAAATGGCAGCACTTCGTCGCTTCAAAATCCGGATCCCAAAAAGTGAGAACAACCCCTCCTATTTATAGCTGAAAACTGCCTGAGTCGTAACTCGGCTATCTCCTTAAGTCGTTGCCGACCTAACATATGCCGACCTACGACCTAAAAACCCCCACGACTTAACAGAGCCTCCGACCTAACCCTTAGCCAACAACTCCGACCTAACAGATACGCGCGCCTCAACTCCTACGATCTAACACTTCTGCGCATACGACCTAACTATTAAGTCGACCTACGACTTAACACATACTTCGACCTAACACTTAGACGAAACCCAGCGACCTACGACTTAACAGGTTACGACCTAACACTTAGACGAAACCCAGCGACCTACGACTTAACAGGTTACGACCTAACACTTAGACGAAACCCAGCGACCTACGACTTAACAGGTTACGACCTAACACTTAGACGAAACCCAGCGACCTACGACTTAACAGGTTACGACCTAATTCCTTAAGCCTCCACGCGACCTAACATAAGTCGCGAACAACTGGGATGCGACCTAACTCTACCCAGACTTACGACTTAACTCCTTAAGTCGCTCACTACTACTTAGGTCGTTGCCGACCTAACCACACTGCTAACTTCTATAGGTCGTCCCAACCGACCTAACAACTTAATTACTAAGTCGCTAACCCGGAACCACTAGGTCTGCCTACCCTTGAGTCGCCATATCCTTAAGTCGGTCAGTCTTTAGGTCGTTAACTCGCCCTGCCGACCTAATTACTTAACTAAATCCTAGGTTGCACAATTTTATAGGTCGCTCCAACTAACCCACGACCTAACACTAACTCGCAAGTCCTTAACTCGGTCACGACTTAGCTCTTAGGTCGTCCACGACCTAGGACTTAGACAAATTTCCCCAAAAATCTGAAATGACTTAAAAAATGCAAAAATTCCAGATTTGACGAACTTTTCGATCCGTGAAAAATACGGGTCGTTACATTCTCTCCCCCTTAGGAATTTCGCCCCCGAAATTCCAAGCAAACAAAGCAATCAAAGACTATTCTGTACGCCTACCATCCATAGCAATCAACAAACCATGCATCCAATTCTAACTTAGCGTACAGAATTCTAAAATTAGAACAAGTTACAATATCGTGAGATGACACGACACCTTAGGGCCATACCTTGAAGAGTTCAGGATGAGCTGCTTTCATCCTCTCTTCCACCTCCCACGTACAGTCGTTATCATCATCACTCCATTGTATCTTGAGCAACTTAACTACCTTCCTCCTAAGCTGTTTCGTGTCGGTTTCCACAACACGAAGTGGCTTACGAGGTCTTCTATCAACTGGATCAACTTCAAAGTCTTCATAGCTATCAGCAGAAACCACTGCATTCGAGTCATGCACATACTTCCGTAGATACGATACGTGAAAAACATTGTGCACACCCGACATCCTCTCCGGTAACTCCAATCTATAAGCGAGCTTTCCAATTCGCTCGATGATCGGGAATGGTCCAACAAATCTCGGAGTCAATTTTCCTTTCTTCCCGAATCTAATAACATTCTTCAGTGGAGAAATCTTCACAAAAACCATATCCCCTACGTCGAATTCCAAATCCTTTCGACGCTTATCGGCATAACTCTTTTGACGGTCTTGGGCTGCCTTCATTCGTTGCCGAATGATCTCTATGCAATCTGAGGTCTGACGAATCATCTCTGGCCCAAGTATCAGCTTTTCTCCAGTTTCCAACCAACATGTCGGAGAGTTACACGGTCTTCCATACAACGCTTCATACGGTGCCATACCAATGCTTGACTGGTAACTGTTGTTGTACGCAAACTCCACCAAATGAAGGTGATCTTCCCATGATCCTCCGAAATCCAAAACACAAGCTCTGAGGAGATCTTCCAAAACTCGGTTGACTCTCTCGGTCTGACCATCTGTTTGGGGATGATAAGCTGTACTTAAACACAACTCGGTTCCCAAAACTTCCTGGAAGCTCTTCCAAAATCCACTAGTGAACAATGGATCTCGATCGCTCACTATACTCTTCGGAATACCATGGAATCGAACTATCCACTTAACATACAACTCAGCCAACTTTGATGCAGTCCTAGTCGATCGAACAGGAATGAATCTAGCACTCTTAGTCAGACGATCCACAATGACCCAAATCCCTTCATTTCCCATTCTGGTTCTAGGCAATCCATCAATAAAATCCATCGACACTTGTTCCCACTTCCATGTAGGAACTTCTAAGGGCTGAAGCAATCCACTTGGCTTCTTCTGTTCGGCTTTTACCAACTGGAAATTCATACATTTGGAAATAAAATTTCCAACATCCTTCTTCATGCCTTCCCAGTAGTAGGTTCTCTTCATATCCCGATACATCTTGTTTCCACCTGGATGAATTGTCAACTTCAAGTGATGACTTTCCTTCAGAACTTCACTCCTCAATTCATCTATATCGGGAACAACTAGTCGTCCTTGCTTCCGAAGCCAACCCTCTCGATCGACCTCGAATCCTTTATCCTTTTCTGGATCCAATCCGGATTCCAATTCACGGACAATCTTGACAAGCTTATCATCTCGCTTTTGGCCCTCGCCAATCCTTTCCACAAGAGTGGGTCTTATCGATAAGTTTGCCAACATCTCAGGTTCCAATTCACATCTAGGCCTGAAGTCAAATCCAGCTAAATACTCGAGACTCTTCCATTCAGAAAACATGGCTCCCAATCCTGCATGTCTTCGACTTAACGCATCTGCCACTGCGTTACCTTTTCCCGGAGTATAAGCTATTCCAAAATCATACGATGCCAAAAACTCTAGCCAACGTTGCTGCCGAAGATTCAAATCCTTCTGGGAGAAAAGATACTTCAACGACTTATGATCTGTAAACAACTCGAATCGAACTCCCAACAGATAATGTCTCCACATCTTCAGAGCAAATACAATCGCCGCCAATTCCAAATCATGAGTTGGGTAATTCCTTTCATGCGGCTTCAGTTGTCGACTGGCATACGCAACAACTTTATCCTTCTGCATCAGCACTGCTCCAAGTCCAGTACCACATGCATCGGTGTAAACCACCATCTCATCATTCCCACTTGGAATAGTCAAAACAGGAGCACTCGTCAGTCTCTCTTTCAGGATTCCGAAAGCTTGCTCACACTTAGCATCCCAACTGAACACTTGGTTCTTCTTCGTCAATCCTGTTAACGGTGCAGCTATCTTGGAGAAGTCTTTGATAAACCGTCGATAATATCCTGCTAATCCAAGAAAACTTCTCACATCAGACGCATTCTTAGGTCTAACCCAATCTTGGATTGCTGCCACCTTAGCGGGATCAACCGCTATTCCATTTCCAGAAATCACATGGCCTAAGAACCTCACTTCACTCTTCCAGAAGTGACACTTTGAAAACTTAGCCTTCAGCTGATGTTTCCGTAAGATTTCCAAAACAATACGCAAGTGCGTCTTGTGCTCTTCTTCCGTTCTGGAATAAATCAGAATATCATCCACGAACACAAGTACGAACTTGTTCAACTGATCTCTGAACACTCTATTCATAAGATCCACAAAATATGCTGGCGCGTTAGTCAATCCAAACGGCATTACCAGCCACTCAAAGAAACCGGATGGTGTCCTAAAAGCAGTCTTCGGCACACTATCCTTAGCCACTCTCAACTGGTGAAATCCCGTTGCCAAATCCATCTGAGAAAACACCTTAGCTTCGTGAAGCTGATCAAACAAGTCGTCTATCCTCGGCAATGGATACTTGTTCTTCTTAGTCACTTTATTCAGCTCACGATAATCCACACACAATCTCAACGACCCATCTGCCTTGGTTGCAAACACAACTGGTGCACCCCACTCGGACACACTACGCCGAATGAATCCTTTCTGTAAAAGGTCATCAACTTGCTCCCTCAACTCCTGCTGTTCCTTAGGCGCCATCCGCCTAAGAGGCATCACAACAGGTCTGGCTCCTTCAACTAGATCTATACGAAACTCGATCTCTCTATGCGGCGGCAACCCTTTGACTTCGTCAAAGACATCCTCGAATCCATTTGCGATTGGTACTAAAGACAGTCCATCCCGTGGAACAACTAGCGAATACATGAAGCTCATGAAGACGCCTTCTTCATGCTTACATCGTATCACAATCTTTCGCCCCTCCACATTCCCGACTGTCACTTCCAACCTTTCGCAATCAACTTTAGCCGCATACTTCCTAAGCCAGTCCATACCCAAGATAATTCCGAACCCCGCAAAGTTCAGAACAAAGCAATCACAAACAAAAGAGCAACCATGACTCGACACAACTAGACCACGGCATAACATACACAAACAAGACGAACCCCCAACTGGATTAGTCACAACCAATGGCCTATCAACAATACCCGGTTCCAAACCTAACCGGCCTATGAGTTCACTACAAACAAACGAGTGCGACGCTCCGGTATCCAACAAAACTCTAACTGGAACACCACATAGGAAAAGAGTACCTTGAACCACCACACTCTTTCCCTTCTCTTCTGCAGTAGGAGCTTTTGAAGATGACGGAACAGCTCCCAAAGTATAAGCCTGCACAATCTGCTTGTCCCTACTCGGTTCTGGACAATTCTTCCTGAAATGCCCTGGCTTGTCACAGTTGTGGCACTTCGCCGGCGCCTTCGGATTCTTGCAATCCTTGGAGAGATGGCCTTTCTGCTGACAGTTGTAGCAAGTCACTTCGCCTTTCGGCCTCTTCTGACCATCCTTACCCTTCTGCTGCTGCTGCTTCCTTTTCTTGTTTCTACCCTGCTGGGGTTTAGACTCTTCCCTGGTTACAGCAACAACAGATCCTTCCTTAGGAAACAGATTCTCGTGTCTGAGAGCTTCCTCCACAAGCTTCCTAAATGAATCGTCCAAGTGATCCATCAATCTTGGAGCCTGTACTTGATCTCCAACATCTACTGATGGCCCCGGGGCTGACATCCTTCTCCTGATCGAAGTCATCATGGTCTCGAACATAGCAACGTAATCAGCAGCCCCTTCAGTAGCACGGCCTCCCCTAGCAGCTGGTCTCCCCCTTCGACTCATTCTCAATATCTATAAAAAGGAATGATTAGAACATCTAGAGAAACAACTGCATAAAGGACTCAAACCCTACTAAGCGACTATATTATATATAGTATTCATCCATCAAAATACAATTACGTCTCTCATACGTAGTTACTTCAGCGAGCGTTGGGTAAAATCGATTAACCAATGCTCTGATACCAAATGTGACGACCGCCCATGACCCCTGCACCGAATCTAGAGATAGTGCGCTGTAAAGTGTGCCAGGCGACCATGGACGATTGTCAAGGTAAGATTAAAACAACAGAATCTATCGTATTACTCACAGCGCATGGACAAAATACAATAGAACATATGTATAGTGAAGCTTTACAGAACAAAATGACATCTTATAAAACTCCATAATAGTTGAATACAAGCATTCATATAGTCAATACATCCAGCCTCACTACATATCTCTCAGAGAAAACAAAACAGCGGAACATCCAGTACATATAATAAGAAGATAATATGCAACCCTCCAGCTCGTCTTCGATATCAGTATCGTGAGAAGAGAACAGCACCTGTCACCTGCTACCTAGTCTGCCCGTCCCAAAATGGACGAACAGCCCAAGGCAATAAGAATTAAAACATAAAGCCTTGAGTCAGACAACAGTCTTAGTGAGCAGTAAATTAACTAACAACATACCAAAAGAGCATAAAGGAAAAGGAATAGGAATACAACCCTCCCACTCCAACCTCATTCTACAGTGATAGCCCCCAGACACACACTAAGCAGAAGCAAACATAGCAGAGCATACAATTTAAAGTAAAGCAATTGTCACTCGAGTCAAGAGCGATGTTTTCCAAGTACAAATCCCAAGGTCTAAAACCAAGGTCAGATAAGCACCCAGGAAATACCGCTCTTGAGATCGAATGATGATACAACCAAACATCCATGACTCGGCTATCACTGTTATCATTGTTGCGATATCACCGTTAATTGAATGACCGGCACATTCTTTCAGCCGTCCGTCAAGGGCTAATGGTAACCCCGGTTCTAGACATAACTCCCGCACGTCATCGTGACCCGTGCCTAGGATTATCGAATCTACCCAGAGTACTTGACCATCAACTTAGTCTTTTGGGCGTCCCCATGTACTCTTGCTTAGAGCATGCTAGAACCTTCAACAACGATGAGATCTCAACCTCCTAGTCATCCTCCTCGACGACTATTGCCATACTAGCTCAAGCGCCTCTCGAGCATCCATTATCCTCAACTCGAATCATATCACCGAGTTATCAACATGCTTGGAATGATCCCGCCTGGATTAGACCAAGTCTTCATCATATGATTGCCTCGCTTCATAACATCCTCGCGAAGCCTCATCTCAACATCACATCATCAAATCTATGCATAAGAGCTTCATCATCCCGCTACATATGCCCCGAGCAGCTTTCCCAATCCAAGAGCCTTTCCTTTAGCTTTTGAATCACCTTTGGTCTAAATCTAATCATCAATCATCTAGTACATAACAATCAATCAAATCAAACATCAATCCAAGCAATCAAGCATTCAAATATGATCTAAGTAGACAATTATAACAATAATGGCATTTTCGTAATTAAAGAGTTGAAAGTCCAATAAGCATGAAAACATGTATTATATCTCTACAAACTTGATGAATGAACTTGCATAGGTTAACATATGATAAAATGGATACAACATCATCATGAACAATGGATCTATATGGATCTACACATAGGATGAAGAAAATGCATGGAAATCACTATTTTAACACCAAAACGAGCCAACAATCCGATATACTCCTTTGGATCCGTGTGAGAGATAATCACCACTCACCAAATCACCTAAACAACCTCAAATCAACACACTCCAGATCTGGACAGCGAAGGATGAAGCTAGATCTACCACAAATCCGCTTCAAATGAAGAAATCTCTCTTGAAAAGATGAAGATCTTCAACCTAAGCTCTTGAATCTTCAATCTTGATCTTCGATTTGGATGGATGGAAGCACTAGATTAGAGTGGAGAAAAGAAGTGAAGAAGTGTAGATGTCGAGCTCTCAAAATGGCAGCACTTCGTCGCTTCAAAATCCGGATCCCAAAAAGTGAGAACAACCCCTCCTATTTATAGCTGAAAACTGCCTGAGTCGTAACTCGGCTATCTCCTTAAGTCGTTGCCGACCTAACATATGCCGACCTACGACCTAAAAACCCCCACGACTTAACAGAGCCTCCGACCTAACCCTTAGCCAACAACTCCGACCTAACAGATACGCGCGCCTCAACTCCTACGATCTAACACTTCTGCGCATACGACCTAACTATTAAGTCGACCTACGACTTAACACATACTTCGACCTAACACTTAGACGAAACCCAGCGACCTACGACTTAACAGGTTACGACCTAACACTTAGACGAAACCCAGCGACCTACGACTTAACAGGTTACGACCTAACACTTAGACGAAACCCAGCGACCTACGACTTAACAGGTTACGACCTAACACTTAGACGAAACCCAGCGACCTACGACTTAACAGGTTACGACCTAATTCCTTAAGCCTCCACGCGACCTAACATAAGTCGCGAACAACTGGGATGCGACCTAACTCTACCCAGACTTACGACTTAACTCCTTAAGTCGCTCACTACTACTTAGGTCGTTGCCGACCTAACCACACTGCTAACTTCTATAGGTCGTCCCAACCGACCTAACAACTTAATTACTAAGTCGCTAACCCGGAACCACTAGGTCTGCCTACCCTTGAGTCGCCATATCCTTAAGTCGGTCAGTCTTTAGGTCGTTAACTCGCCCTGCCGACCTAATTACTTAACTAAATCCTAGGTTGCACAATTTTATAGGTTGCTCCAACTAACCCACGACCTAACACTAACTCGCAAGTCCTTAACTCGGTCACGACTTAGCTCTTAGGTCGTCCACGACCTAGGACTTAGACAAATTTCCCCAAAAATCTGAAATGACTTAAAAAATGCAAAAATTCCAGATTTGACGAACTTTTCGATCCGTGAAAAATACGGGTCGTTACATAAGCGATTTAGAGGAGCATCGGTTTTTGAAGTTGGATGATGACAGACACACATGGAAGAAAAAAACAAATGATATGTATTGTTTCCTTTTCCTCTGTTGCATAAATTAAAACCAAGAAGAAGGAGGAGAGACATGTGACTGAGTGGATTTTGCAAATAGAGGAATAAGTGACAACCAGTTTTTTTCTTTTATTATAAATGGAACGACAGGCAAATAGTGAAAGCCAGCAACCAAAAGTCCAACGCGAATATCAAGAATAATAAATATTAATGGTTGACAGCTTTGCACGCTGGATAATGAGTAGACAGAGAAAACGAAAGGACTCAAACGGGTACCGGTACGGTTACCGTTTCGCGGATTCCGCTGCGAACCGGACTTCAAAACGCAAAAATAAATATACCGTAGATATCAGCAGGATGAGACGATTAAAATGGTATACAGATATTAGCAGTACGATTTAATTATAAAAATTCGAATTTTCTAATAGCGGAAAATGCAAGAAAAACGCTGAAAAATAAGATCGACGGAGCCAAAGATGTCCGAATTTGGAAAAACGACAAACTGACATCTTGCTCAGAAGATGATTTAGAATTTTTCTATGTAAAAATATTTAGGTTTCGGAAACATTTTATTTTCATCGCTTTTTAACTGATTACATTGAAGTAAATTTACGCGCGAAATAAACTTTCATATTTTCGGACGAAAATTTACCAGTTGCTATGTTTAACTAAACGCATTCCAAATATCAAATTTATATTTCAAAATTTTATCTTTTAAAATTTCACAAAATTTCAATTAATAACGTTATTAAAACGGTTAAATTTTACGGGTCGTTACACTCTCCCCCACTCAAAACTTTTCGTCCCCGAAAAGGAAGGAGGTAGGAGGATAGAAACAACCAGAAGAAAATAGATTGGAATACAGGTAACAATTAATTTAAACCATATAAATTCAAATTTAAATTGATTGATATTCAACAATTGATTTAATCTATTTAATTTCACTAAAATCAATCTCAACTATTTCTAAATTCATTATCTTATCATCCAATTATCTTCAATTTACAATTTCCTAAAACCATAAATTTGAATAGTCTTTTATTATAATCATATTTTTTTTCAGCAATTTAAATTCTTCTTTATTCCAAATTATTGTTAAATTTATTCTACTTAATATATCTAATCACATATATTTAACCCATATAAATTAATTTAAACCATAAAAGTTTCGATTTAAATTAATTTATATTTACTAATTGCTTTTAAATTCAAGGTATTTCCATAAGTTGATCTAATTTCAATTTGGTAATTCTTTCAGAATTTTTTTTATATTCATCTCATTCAATTAACTTATTATTCTATCATCTTTATTAGCAATTTTTTTTATAATTAAAATCTAAGTGTATAACATTTATTATAAACACTCAAATTTTATTTATAAAACCATTTTATATTGTATATTATCCAATTACATTTTAACTTCTGAATAATTTAGGTAAGTTATAATGAATGAAATTTAGTACTATACAAATAAAATTTTCAAATTCAGTTTATAATTGAAATCATCTTTAACCTAAAATTTAAGAATTTAAATCTCCGATTTACTTCTAACAATTTAGAGATATATCTATATATTTATATCAAATCAAATTAAATTTTTAAAATAAGATACCTATATATATATAAATCAAATTATACTGAAGAAATTAAAATCAAAATATATTTTTTTTCAAAACAAAACCGTAGCAAAGCTACAGAATAGTCTCTCCACTTCGAAACTCGAAAATGAACGTCGATGATGCGGCCGCCATCACCGAAATTATTTTCCAGCGACAAAGAGAAGAGACTGATTTCAACATTTTAAAATTCTTTGGAAACGATTTCTATTCGAAAATACTTTCAATAATATATACTTTAAAATTTTAAAACCAAAGTTCGAAATCACCGGAAACTAAATTCTCAAATTTCTGAATTAAATTCATTTCAAATTCCAAATCAATTTATAAATCGTATTTATAAATTTATTTAGAACAATAAATGATAATCAAATATTATCATTACAAACAAACAATTTAATTAACCTATTAAATTCCAGAAAATTTACTTATATATAACATAGTTATACAAATTTATTTCCTTACTAAATTTGAAAACTACATTGTGTCGGTTTGCTCTGTTCAAGTGTTTTGGAAATCCTATCGATAGCGTTGATCAGACGAATCGATCGGAAACCCAAATCAACCTCAACAACTCAAACAACACAGCATATATTTAAAACGTTTATATATTAGTTTACAAATACATTTCTTTGCTTGACGATACAGGAATGAATTTTCAAAATAAGGATAGGGTTTCAAATTTGATGGACTCAAATCAAAGAGAATTTTATTCGAAGATAAGTTCGAAACAAAGATATGATGATTAACAACAAAGTATGAAGATTGATAAATTTATATAAATCGCGGGCAACCTTAACCGGGTCAACCGTGACTTCAAGAATAAGATCAATGTAGAATTCCGAGGCAAATCGACATTGATCTCAAGAGATATAATTCGGCGTAACCAAAGATGTCAGCATCTAAACCGATGATATATAAGTCTCCGGTGAATCGATGCTATCGTAAAAGAGTTTTACCCCTTTACAAATCAATTTGAGATTGGCGGGACCGCCAACTCATTATAATGATCATTCGAAGTGGAGTTATGTGATACTCCAGAATTGAAAGAAGACTAATAGTGAGGGACCCGAATGAAATTTGGAACCGCAGGGAACGTTCCAAAAATTCAAAGGAATCGAGTCAAAAGAAAGAGATTGAACTCGAATGAGAGTGATTCTGTAAATATAGTTACCCTATATGCTAGGTTTTGCCTAGAGCTACCAAAGCTCTGATACCAACTATAACGACCCACTATTTTGGACCATTCAAATCGACAATAAATCCACACATGTCAGACTTGAATAATTCAAAACAATAGATTGTTAATTTAAATTGGCAAAACTCAGCATATACAGTAAATAAAATAATCACAGATCACAGACATAGAGTAATATAACAACAATGCAGCGGAAACAAAAGAATAGTAGTTCATGAAGCTACTATATATATATAAACCAGAGTTATACAGGAGACAACAGAAGTCTCGAATACAATAGTCAAATACAATATCAGAATACATCACTGGAATAAACTGAATATCTGAAAGCTGGATAGATAGCTGGATCTCCAAGCGAAGCTCCAACTCCAAAGGTGAGTCTCAAATACTGTATCACTCAGTCTGACCCGAGCGTAAAGAAAACACAAAACACTCGAGTCAGGATTAACATTCTTATATCAATAAATCCAACTCAAGTGAAATAACAACTGAAATACAAGTAACTCAAAGGATGTTTGGGATAACCATCCTCTAAGGATCCGTTAAACTATCTACTATGTAATAGTGTATGCTAAGTAGATAATGCCAAATCAGTAAAATACGATATTAAAATAGCGTTAAGTCATGGCACATTCCACCCTTAACACATTTTTATTCCCAAGAGCATATACAAGACCGTAGTTTCCCCAAAACCGGAAGTCACCAGAGGGCAATCCATATACTAAAGGTACAAACCAAAATCGTAGTGGTCGCGAATAGGATAATCAGTATGACAAGGTACATGAGGCGATACCAACTAGGATACTAGTAGTTGCCTGATCCAAACTGATGTTGGGCATAGCAGCTACTACCCCAACACCGCGAAACAACACTCCCATAATCGAGGGGTGCACCCAAATCGAATCACAAAAGTAATAGATATGGTAACGAAGAAGTGTGTCCGCTAGAGATGGCGATCCTCAATGGCCCAGCGCGGCTCCTGTTTTAGTCATGTCAGGGGTCATCCAAAATCGTTCTCTTTCTTCAGTCAACGCGTTCACCAAAACCATCCACTTCGTTCTGGATCAACACTCCGCGTATATTAGTTATTAAAGTGGTTTCGGTATCGACAGAGAGTATGTCCATATCCGATCCCGGTCTCTTTAATAACCACGTATTATTACACCTATGGTCCTTTAATAAATTTTCAAAATAGTTATATTTCAAAACCGACATATCATTGCCATTTCAAAACCATATAAAACGATATCACTTTTCCTTCAAATAAATCCATTTCAAAATCATATCACTTTCCAAAGTTATATTGCTTTCGAAATCATAAGTCTTTTAAAATCATAACACTTTGGAAATCAAACTTGAAATTCACAACACTTTGAAATCCTAGCACTTTCCTCTTAAACAGTTTAGATATTCACAAATCAAATTACATAAACTCGAATTTCAAAATTAAAATTTAATTAAATCTCAAATCATCAATTTCAATTCAATTTAGTTTCTAAATAACCATTTCAATCTATCGATTTCAAATACATATTTAAACCATAAAATAAGCCATTTCAATTTCAATATATTTCAAAGCTTTAAATATTTAACATTTCAATAGCATCTAATACAACTTCAATTCACAAATTCAAATAAACAAAATATCCCATTTAAATTTATATCATTTGAAATATTCATTAAAGTCACTTTTAATCAAATTCAAGTTAAAACATATCTTTAGAATTTCAAATTTTATAAATTTCAAATCAAACTTTATTTAAGTATAATTCTTAAATAAATATAATTTCAAATCAATTTCAAATCATTATAAACTCTATATTTGAAAATATAGATAAATAAATACTTAAACATATTTCATATTGATTCAAATCAACTTATTAAATCAACTTTAATAAATCTTTAAAATAATTATTTATTAAAACCATATACTTCTTTCAAAACCGTAGAAATGTTTTTCAAAAACATTTATATATAGACCAACGGTGTCTGTATATAATTTTCTACCCTATGGTCAAGTGATACGGATATTTATCATTTCAATCCGCAATTTAAATTATATTCGGGTATATATCTTTTCAACCCGAAATCCCAAATTCAATTTAATTTGAAAATCGCTTGGGTTTATCATTTCAACCCATAACGATTTTCTCCTATTCTAAAGTCCGTTCGGGTATGTATCATTTCAACCCATAGTGATTCTATACTAACAGGGAACTTGCAGAGTGATAACAGATATGATAATAATATAACAATGGTAACAGGCATATATCATCAGTATAAATAACAGATAAGGGTGTCAGATGTCACAGGTGAACAGATACGGATGATGGCATATATATATCAATATAAATAATAGATAATGATGTCAGGTGTCACAGGTGAACAGATACAGATGATGTCATAGATATAGCAATATAAATAACTAATAACAGCATATTTCAATTGTCGTTTCAATTGAAATCAAATTTAATAAATAAAAGAACGTTAATCGTGAGTGATTGCTCACCTTTCGAGGCTAGAGATGCACGAGAAGATGACACGGATACGCACACTGATATGGACATAGAGATTGAGTTACGAATCCAAGCAAAACAAATCGACACGAATTCAACGATCAAAGCTGATAACAGAAACCGATGAAATCAAATCAAAACATTCAACATAGCAACAAATAAAACACGTCCTGCGTCAAAGTTTAACAATATAATTCTATGTGCTACCGAGATCGAAATGGTCTGAAATTTGGTATGAATAAAGATCAAAACTTGTATTTTAAACTGCAAAAGAATCACTTGATTTGGACAAGAGACGAGAAAAGTTACGATGTCACGAACATAGACTCAGGCCATGTTTGCAGCAGTGTAAAGTAATTTCTAAGTACAAAAGAATAGCTGCCTGGGTCTAACTTCCAGATCCTCGACCACTAATCAAACGATGTCGGATTTTACTGAAATTTGACAGGCATAAACTAGGTAACTTAGACTCTTTTTTAAAAATAGAATCAACCTATTTCGACGTAATACAGAAGAGATACGATGCGTCAAACATGAACTCAGGTCGTGTTTGCAGCAGTGTAAAATAATTTCAAGTACAAAAGAACATCTGCCTGGGTCTAACTTCCAGATCCTCGACCACTAATCAAACGATGTCGGATTTGGCTGAAATTTGACAGGCATAAACTAGGTAACTTTGAATCCTTTTTAAAAATAGAATCAACCCATTCCGATAAAACATGAGTGAGATATGATATCGTGAACATGCAGTCTAACTGCTGTTTAGAAAAGAAAAAAAAACAAAAACAAAATAAACATGCAAAATACACAATAGCTCATATATAGACATACGTAGGCTTAAATATACAAATTGTACATACATATTATATATATATATATATATAATTTCAAAATTCTATATGCTTATTTATAACAGAATATACACTGTATATATGTGTATTATAAACAACTTGCTTAATTCATATATGTGCAGACTTGCAAAATTTTACATAAACGTGTATTATATATAAGCTGACATTATATATAACTAAATATAGGTGAGCTTCTTCAAAGAGACATACCCAAAACAATTAATAGAATAAACTGTATACACTTTTATAACTTTATAAACATTTCATATATATAATAACTATATACACTGAATTATACACTGACCATTCTAAAGTCATCCTACCCATATTCATAACGTCAAAACCCATACTTGCTTTATTATGACATACATAACATTTAATATAAATCAAGAGGAGAAGTTACCCGAGTGGAATGGTGACAGGGAATGAAATGCTAAGGCCGGGTTGAGGTGGGTGGAGGCTCGGCCTGGGTGTGCGTGTAGACGAGGTCTGGCACGCGGTTTGGATGCGGATGTTGATGGGGCGAACGCGAGAAAGGGGAGGAGTTGCTCCGGTGGCTGCGCTCCAAGCGGAGGAGGCTGGTCGGTCGGGTCGATGGTGGCCACGTGGTGGGAGGCTTTGAGGTGGTTTGCAGCCGATGGGATGGTGTGAGTGGGATGTGAAGTTCGGCTTGTCGTGGCTGCTAGCATGGGGTTGGAGTGCTTTGAAGCTCAACGGGGTCGGTAGATAGAAGGTGTGGATATGGCGGTCATGGTGATGCTCTCGGAGGCTGTCACATTTGTGTGGTCGGAGATGTGGATGCGGCTATGGTGTGGTAGGTGAAGTGAGAGGGAGGAGGTGCAGGGGATGAGTCGCTGCTAGGGGTGCCGAGGCTAGAGGTGATGGCGGACGAGGGTAAGCGATTTAGAGGAGCATCGGTTTTTGAAGTTGGATGATGACAGACACACATGGAAGAAAAAAACAAATGATATGTATTGTTTCCTTTTCCTCTGTTGCATAAATTAAAACCAAGAAGAAGGAGGAGAGACATGTGACTGAGTGGATTTTGCAAATAGAGGAATAAGTGACAACCAGTTTTTTTCTTTTATTATAAATGGAACGGCAGGCAAACAGTGAAAGCCAGCAACCAAAAGTCCAACGCGAATATCAAGAATAATAAATATTAATGGTTGACAGCTTTGCACGCTGGATAATGAGTAGACAGAGAAAACGAAAGGACTCAAACGGGTACCGGTACGGTTACCGTTTCGCGGATTCCGCTGCGAACCGGACTTCAAAACGCAAAAATAAATATACCGTAGATATCAGCAGGATGAGACGATTAAAATGGTATACAGATATTAGCAGTACGATTTAATTATAAAAATTCGAATTTTCTAATAGCGGAAAATGCAAGAAAAACGCTGAAAAATAAGATCGACGGAGCCAAAGATGTCCGAATTTGGAAAAACGACAAACTGACATCTTGCTCAGAAGATGATTTAGAATTTTTCTATGTAAAAATATTTAGGTTTCGGAAACATTTTATTTTCATCGCTTTTTAACTGATTACATTGAAGTAAATTTACGCGCGAAATAAACTTTCATATTTTCGGACGAAAATTTACCAGTTGCTATGTTTAACTAAACGCATTCCAAATATCAAATTTATATTTCAAAATTTTATCTTTTAAAATTTCACAAAATTTCAATTAATAACGTTATTAAAACGGTTAAATTTTACGGGTCGTTACACTCTCCCCCACTCAAAACTTTTCGTCCCCGAAAAGGAAGGAGGTAGGAGGATAGAAACAACCAGAAGAAAATAGATTGGAATACAGGTAACAATTAATTTAAACCATATAAATTCAAATTTAAATTGATTGATATTCAACAATTGATTTAATCTATTTAATTTCACTAAAATCAATCTCAACTATTTCTAAATTCATTATCTTATCATCCAATTATCTTCAATTTACAATTTCCTAAAACCATAAATTTGAATAGTCTTTTATTATAATCATATTTTTTTTCAGCAATTTAAATTCTTCTTTATTCCAAATTATTGTTAAATTTATTCTACTTAATATATCTAATCACATATATTTAACCCATATAAATTAATTTAAACCATAAAAGTTTCGATTTAAATTAATTTATATTTACTAATTGCTTTTAAATTCAAGGTATTTCCATAAGTTGATCTAATTTCAATTTGGTAATTCTTTCAGAATTTTTTTTTTATATTCATCTCATTCAATTAACTTATTATTCTATCATCTTTATTAGCAATTTTTTTTATAATTAAAATCTAAGTGTATAACATTTATTATAAACACTCAAATTTTATTTATAAAACCATTTTATATTGTATATTATCCAATTACATTTTAACTTCTGAATAATTTAGGTAAGTTATAATGAATGAAATTTAGTACTATACAAATAAAATTTTCAAATTCAGTTTATAATTGAAATCATCTTTAACCTAAAATTTAAGAATTTAAATCTCCGATTTACTTCTAACAATTTAGAGATATATCTATATATTTATATCAAATCAAATTAAATTTTTAAAATAAGATACCTATATATATATAAATCAAATTATACTGAAGAAATTAAAATCAAAATATATTTTTTTTCAAAACAAAACCGTAGCAAAGCTACAGAATAGTCTCTCCACTTCGAAACTCGAAAATGAACGTCGATGATGCGGCCGCCATCACCGAAATTATTTTCCAGCGACAAAGAGAAGAGCACTGATTTCAACATTTTAAAATTCTTTGGAAACGATTTTTATTCGAAAATACTTTCAATAATATATACTTTAAAATTTTTAAACCAAAGTTCGAAATCACCGGAAACTAAATTCTCAAATTTCTGAATTAAATTCATTTCAAATTCCAAATCAATTTATAAATCGTATTTATAAATTTATTTAGAACAATAAATGATAATCAAATATTATCATTACAAACAAACAATTTAATTAACCTATTAAATTCCAGAAAATTTACTTATATATAACATAGTCATACAAATTTATTTCCTTACTAAATTTGAAAACTACATTGTGTCGGTTTGCTCTGTTCAAGTATTTTGGAAATCCTATCGATAGCGTTGATCAGACGAATCGATCGGAAACCCAAATCAACCTCAACAACTCAAACAACACAGCATATATTTAAAACGTTTATATATTAGTTTACAAATACATTTCTTTGCTTGACGATACAGGAATGAATTTTCAAAATAAGGATAGGGTTTCAAATTTGATGGACTCAAATCAAAGAGAATTTTATTCGAAGATAAGTTCGAAACAAAGATATGATGATTAACAACAAAGTATGAAGATTGATAAATTTATATAAATCGCGGGCAACCTTAACCGGGTCAACCGTGACTTCAAGAATAAGATCAATGTAGAATTCCGAGGCAAATCGACATTGATCTCAAGAGATATAATTCGGCGTAACCAAAGATGTCAGCATCTAAACCGATGATATATAAGTCTCCGGTGAATCGATGCTATCGTAAAAGAGTTTTACCCCTTTACAAATCAATTTGAGATTGGCGGGACCGCCAACTCATTATAATGATCATTCGAAGTGGAGTTATGTGATACTCCAGAATTGAAAGAAGACGAATAGTGAGGGACCCGAATGAAATTTGGAACCGCAGGGAACGTTCCAAAAATTCAAAGGAATCGAGTCAAAAGAAAGAGATTGAACTCGAATGAGAGTGATTCTGTAAATATAGTTACCCTATATGCTAGGTTTTGCCTAGAGCTACCAAAGCTCTGATACCAACTATAACGACCCACTATTTTGGACCATTCAAATCGACAATAAATCCACACATGTCAGACTTGAATAATTCAAAACAATAGATTGTTAATTTAAATTGGCAAAACTCAGCATATACAGTAAATAAAATAATCACAGATCACAGACATAGAGTAATATAACAACAATGCAGCGGAAACAAAAGAATAGTAGTTCATGAAGATACTATATATATATAAACCAGAGTTATACAGGAGACAACAGAAGTCTCGAATACAATAGTCAAATACAATATCAGAATACATCACTGGAATAAACTGAATATCTGAAAGCTGGATAGATAGCTGGATCTCCAAGCGAAGCTCCAACTCCAAAGGTGAGTCTCAAATACTGTATCACTCAGTCTGACCCGAGCGTAAAGAAAACACAAAACACTCGAGTCAGGATTAACATTCTTATATCAATAAATCCAACTCAAGTGAAATAACAACTGAAATACAAGTAACTCAAAGGATGTTTGGGATAACCATCCTCTAAGGATCCGTTAAACTATCTACTATGTAATAGTGTATGCTAAGTAGATAATGCCAAATCAGTAAAATACGATATCAAAATAGCGTTAAGTCATGGCACATTCCACCCTTAACACATTTTTATTCCCAAGAGCATATACAAGACCGTAGTTTCCCCAAAACCGGAAGTCACCAGAGGGCAATCCATATACTAAAGGTACAAACCAAAATCGTAGTGGTCGCGAATAGGATAATCAGTATGACAAGGTACATGAGGCGATACCAACTAGGATACTAGTAGTTGCCTGATCCAAACTGATGTTGGGCATAGCAGCTACTACCCCAACACCGCGAAACAACACTCCCATAATCGAGGGGTGCACCCAAATCGAATCACAAAAGTAATAGATATGGTAACGAAGAAGTGTGTCCGCTAGAGATGGCGATCCTCAATGGCCCAACGCGGCTCCTGTTTTAGTCATGTCAGGGGTCATCCAAAATCGTTCTCTTTCTTCAGTCAACGCGTTCACCAAAACCATCCACTTCGTTCTGGATCAACACTCCGCGTATATTAGTTATTAAAGTGGTTTCGGTATCGACAGAGAGTATGTCCATATCCGATCCCGGTCTCTTTAATAACCACGTATTATTACACCTATGGTCCTTTAATAAATTTTCAAAATAGTTATATTTCAAAACCGACATATCATTGCCATTTCAAAACCATATAAAACGATATCACTTTTCCTTCAAATAAATCCATTTCAAAATCATATCACTTTCCAAAGTTATATTGCTTTCGAAATCATAAGTCTTTTAAAATCATAACACTTTGGAAATCAAACTTGAAATTCACAACACTTTGAAATCCTAGCACTTTCCTCTTAAACAGTTTAGATATTCACAAATCAAATTACATAAACTCGAATTTCAAAATTAAAATTTAATTAAATCTCAAATCATCAATTTCAATTCAATTTAGTTTCTAAATAACCATTTCAATCTATCGATTTCAAATACATATTTAAACCATAAAATAAGCCATTTCAATTTCAATATATTTCAAAGCTTTAAATATTTAACATTTCAATAGCATCTAATACAACTTCAATTCACAAATTCAAATAAACAAAATATCCCATTTAAATTTATATCATTTGAAATATTCATTAAAGTCACTTTTAATCAAATTCAAGTTAAAACATATCTTTAGAATTTCAAATTTTATAAATTTCAAATCAAACTTTATTTAAGTATAATTCTTAAATAAATATAATTTCAAATCAATTTCAAATCATTATAAACTCTATATTTGAAAATATAGATAAATAAATACTTAAACATATTTCATATTGATTCAAATCAACTTATTAAATCAACTTTAATAAATCTTTAAAATAATTATTTATTAAAACCATATACTTCTTTCAAAACCGTAGAAATGTTTTTCAAAAACATTTATATATAGACCAACGGTGTCTGTATATAATTTTCTACCCTATGGTCAAGTGATACGGATATTTATCATTTCAATCCGCAATTTAAATTATATTCGGGTATATATCTTTTCAACCCGAAATCCCAAATTCAATTTAATTTGAAAATCGCTTGGGTTTATCATTTCAACCCATAACGATTTTCTCCTATTCTAAAGTCCGTTCGGGTATGTATCATTTCAACCCATAGTGATTCTATACTAACAGGGAACTTGCAGAGTGATAACAGATATGATAATAATATAACAATGGTAACAGGCATATATCATCAGTATGAATAACAGATAAGGGTGTCAGATGTCACATGTGAACAGATACGGATGATGGCATATATATATCAATATAAATAACAGATAATGATGTCAGGTGTCACAGGTGAACAGATACAGATGATGTCATAGATATAGCAATATAAATAACTAATAGCAGCATATTTCAATTATCGTTTCAATTGAAATCAAATTTAATAAATAAAAGAACGTTAATCGTGAGTGATTGCTCACCTTTCGAGGCTAGAGATGCACGAGAAGATGACACGGATACGCACACTGATACGGACATAGAGATTGAGTTACGAATCCAAGCAAAACAAATCGACACGAATTCAACGATCAAAGCTGATAACAGAAACCGATGAAATCAAATCAAAACATTCAACATAGCAACAAATAAAACATGTCCTGCGTCAAAGTTTAACAATATAATTCTATGTGCTACCGAGATCGAAATGGTCTGAAATTTGGTATGAATAAAGATCAAAACTTGTATTTTAAACTGCAAAAGAATCACTTGATTTGGACAAGAGACGAGAAAAGTTACGATGTCACGAACATAGACTCAGGCCATGTTTGCAGCAGTGTAAAGTAATTTCTAAGTACAAAAGAATAGTTGCCTGGGTCTAACTTCCAGATCCTCGACCACTAATCAAACGATGTCGGATTTTACTGAAATTTGACAGGCATAAACTAGGTAACTTAGACTCTTTTTTAAAAATAGAATCAACCCATTTCGACGTAATACAGAAGAGATACGATGCGTCAAACATGAACTCAGGTCGTGTTTGCAGCAGTGTAAAATAATTTCAAGTACAAAAGAACAGCTGCTTGGGTCTAACTTCCAAATCCTCGACCACTAATCAAACGATGTCAGATTTGGCTAAAATTTGACAGGCATAAACTAGGTAACTTTGACTCCTTTTTAAAAATAGAATCAACCCATTCCGATAAAACATGAGTGAGATATGATATCGTGAACATGCAGTCTAACTGCTGTTCAGAAAAGAAAAAAAAACAAAATAAACATGCAAAATACACAATAGCTCATATATAGACATACGTAGGCTTAAATATACAAACTGTACATACATATTATATATATATATAATTTCAAAATTCTATATGCTTATTTATAACAGAATATACACTGTATATATGTGTATTATAAACAACTTGCTTAATTCATATATGTGCAGACTTGCAAAATTTTACATAAACGTGTATTATATATAAGCTGACATTATATATAACTAAATATAGGTGAGCTTCTTCAAAGAGACATACCCAAAACAATTAATAGAATAAACTGTATACACTTTTATAACTTTATAAACATTTCATATATATAATAACTATATACACTGAATTATACACTGACCATTCTAAAGTCATCCTACCCATATTCATAACGTCAAAACCCATACTTGCTTTATTATGACATACATAACATTTAATATAAATCAAGAGGAGAAGTTACCCGAGTGGAATGGTGAATGGGAATGAAGTGCTAAGGCCGGGTTGAGGTGGGTGGAGGCTCGGCCTGGGTGTGCGTGTAGACGAGGTCTGGCACGCGGTTTGGATGCGGATGTTGATGGGGCGAACGCGAGAAAGGGGAGGATTTGCTCCGGTGGCTGCGCTCCAAGCGGAGGAGGCTGGTCGGTCGGGTCGATGGTGGCCACGTGGTGGGAGGCTTTGAGGTGGTTTGCAGCCGATGGGATGGTGTGAGTGGGATGTGAAGTTCGGCTTGTCGTGGCTGCTAGCATGGGGTTGGAGTGCTTTGAAGCTCAACGGGGTCGGGAGATAGAAGGTGTGGATATGGCGGTCATGGTGATGCTCTCGGAGGCTGTCACATTTGTGTGGTCGGAGATGTGGATGCGGCTATGGTGTGGTAGGTGAAGTGAGAGGGAGGAGGTGCAGGGGATGAGTCGCTGCTAGGGGTGCCGAGGCTAGAGGTGATGGCGGACGAGGGTAAGCGATTTAGAGGAGCATCGGTTTTTGAAGTTGGATGATGACAGACACACATGGAAGAAAAAAACAAATGATATGTATTGTTTCCTTTTCCTCTGTTGCATAAATTAAAACCAAGAAGAAGGAGGAGAGACATGTGACTGAGTGGATTTTGCAAATAGAGGAATAAGTGACAGCCAGTTTTTTTCTTTTATTATAAATGGAACGGCAGGCAAACAGTGAAAGCCAGCAACCAAAAGTCCAACGCGAATATCAAGAATAATAAATATTAATGGTTGACAGCTTTGCACGCTGGATATTGAGTAGACAGAGAAAACGAAAGGACTCAAACGGGTACCGGTACGGTTACCGTTTCGCGGATTCCGCTGCGAACCGGACTTCAAAACGCAAAAATAAATATACCGTAGAGATCAGCAGGATGAGACGATTAAAATGGTATACAGATATTAGTAGTACGATTTAATTATAAAAATTCGAATTTTTTAATAGCGGAAAATGCAAGAAAAACGCTGAAAAATAAGATCGACTGAGCCAAAGATGTCCGAATTTGGAAAAACGACAAACTGACATCTTGCTCAGAAGATGGTTTAGAATTTTTCTATGTAAAAATATTTAGGTTTCGGAAACATTTTATTTTCATCGCTTTTTAACTGATTACATTGAAGTAAATTTACGCGCAAAATAAACTTTCATATTTTCGGACGAAAATTTACCAGTTGCTATGTTTAACTAAACGCATTCCAAATATCAAATTTATATTTCAAAATTTTATCTTTTAAAATTTCACAAAATTTCAATTAATAACGTTATTAAAACGGTTAAATTTTACGGGTCGTTACAATAATCAAATGAGTATCGAGAGAATTCTTACACGAAATCCATTTTTGGTGGAATACCATTTCTCTTGCCATCAAAAATGCAAATGATTGAATTGCATTTCATCAAATTGGCAACGACCCGCTAGCGTACAAGCATATCCGAGAGCTAATGACATAAACGTGTACATGAACGTGCGTGTGTGCATCCTAAAAATTCAATTTTCTGAAACCGACAAAAATTGAATACTCGCCTGGAATCAACCAGAAACAGAAACAGCAAATCGTTGACAATTGATATTCAACGAAGATGAAAACTGCGTAATCATTGGCAGGCTATAACTCAGTATTTATAATACTGGAAATCGACCAGGAGTCACATCTACCAAAGATCACATCTCTTGATGAAGGGACAACAACTATTCAATGAATCGGGTAGAGCCTTTTCAGAATGAAGATAACGGCTTTTCAAAGCACGTCATGTTCACACAGGACATACTTTGGGGGGGAAATGTTATCCCACCTTTTGGCAAGGCCGTGACACCAAGGACTTGACTAGAGATTGAAGACAATCTGCTCCGGAGATCAGTTATCTACAAGTCCACGATGGATACAGGCAAACTTGGTCCGAGTCCGGATCGAGCTACAACAGTTTGGTATGACAAGCAAAGCTATGGAAGGCAACATTCAAATTTCAGGTCAATCGGAGTTCGTATGCTCAAGTTATGGATCGATCAAAATCCATGTGAAACATATCCATTTTGTATCCATCAACCCATATCCAACATTTCGTATCCATCCGGATCAATACGAAATGAGCATAACTCCTTCACTCAACATTAATCGTTCGTATCTATCAAGTTAGAACCTGTATCGATGGACTTCAACATTCCTTGGATCGATCACACTTTATTCAACCAATAGCTGCATATTTCATATCGATCAGCTACTTGATCGTTACGAAGAGAGGGGCCAAAGCATCGATATGCAAACATAGACCAAGCATCGATACGAAAACAAAGTGTAGGATGGATACGAAAGGAGCAGTCAAACCAAAGGAAACGGTCTCTAAGCATGAAATATGGATCTCCACAAAACACACGTGCCACGTCATCGATACGAAGAGTATCGATACGAATCCATCAATACGAAGCTTTCAGCCTCACTTGCAAACCCAATCTTGGATTGATTATAGGGTACTTTTGGCACAGGTCCTTATTAAGTTTCAAAATTCACGAAAAGTCCTTCACTAAATTTCAGTGTAAATTAGGTCCCTGTTTTTTATTCACGATTATTGCAGAGCATGATGCAACATTTCATAAAAGTTGCTGATATTTCCGCAACATTTCCGTATACTGTGAACGTAGTGTATGAAAGTTGCTGAAATATCAACACTTATTTATAAAAGTTGCTGATATTTCAGCAACATTTATGTACACTATGAACACAGTTTATGAAAGTTGGTGAAATATCAGCACTTATTTATAAAAGTTGCTGACATTTCAGCAATAATTTTTCTTTGTTTTTACAATAAAACTTTGACACAGATAGTTGCTGAAATATCAGCACTTATTTATAAAAGTTGCTGACATTTCAGCAATAATTTTTGGGACAGTTTGGCACAGGTCCCTAATAAGTTTCAAAATACACAAAAACCCCAGTAAAATAAAGTTTGTAAATTAGGTCCCTAGAATTAAGTTACTGAATAATGACATACACTTATGCAATTATTCAGTGAATAATTGCAGACATTTATGCAATTATATCAAAAAATTGCGAAAAATTCCGCAATTATTCATTCAAAAAATTGCGAAAATTTACGCAATTTTTTCAAAAAGTTGCGGAAAATTCCGCAATTATTCACCAAAAAAATTGCATAACTATATGCAATTACTTAGTAACTTAATTCTAGGGACCTAATTTACACACTTTTTTTTACTGGAGTTTTTGTGTATTTTGAAACTTACTAGGGACCTGAGCCTAATATTCACATAATTTTTCTTCGTTTCCAGAAAACAGGGACCCGCTTTACAATGAAACTTTGACAGGGACCCGCTTTACAATATGAAAGTATGATAGGGATGCCTCCCTATTTCCACTTGATTATATCTCTCAAACCACAAGTCCAAATGCCATGAAATTTTCACGGAAGCTTGCAAATCAACTCAAGGACAACCATGATCGATCGCAGCTCGATTAGACCATTTCTTGATCGATACGAAGACAACATGGATCGATCCCAAATGACCCCGGATCGATTATGTGGGCCCACCTACGCATAAGAAAGGGTATTCCGAGATTCAAGGCAGATATTTCCAGGTCTACACCTATAAATAGCACCTCCACTGCAACTAAAAGAGGACTTTATGATGCCGCTCTGCTGAAACTCCATTGTAACTTGAGTATTAGCCATTGTACTATTGTAACTCGGTTTATAATCAGTAATAAACAGCAAATCTTTCAAAGTGGACATAGGCTACAACACCGAACCACTATAAATTCTTATCTCCTTTTACTACTGTTCATTTTCTTTGTGTGATTAGTAGATTAGCCTCGTTTTTCATTTTATTTCTTCATTCTAATCTCTTCAATTACATCCGAAGAGTATTGTGCCTATTTTTGGTACAAACACTTTGGCCCCTCCCTTCGTATCGATCCAGTAGCTGATTGATACGAAATATGCAGTTGTTGGTTGAATGAAGTGCGATCGGTCCAATGAATGTTGAAGTCCATCGATATAGGTTCTAACTTGATGGATACGAACGATGGATGTTGAGTGAAGGAGTTATGCTCATTTCATATCGATTCGAATGGATACAAAATGATGGATATGGGTTGATGGATACGAAATGGATATGTTTCACATGGATTTTGATCGATCCATAACATGAGCATACGAACTCCGATTGACCTGAAATTTTGAATGTTGCCTTCCATAGCATTTCTTGTCATACCATACTAGTTGTAGCTCGATCCGAACTCGGACCAAGTTTGCCTGTATCCATCGTGGACGTAGATAACTGATATCCGGAGCGGATTGTCTTCAGTCTCTAGTCAAGTCCTTGGTGTCACGGCCTTGCCAAAAGGCAGGATTACAGATATCAAGGAAGATATGGATTTGTGAGAGTTTTTTCCCCGTATAGAAAATAGAAGTTGTATATAGTGGAAAATAGATTATGTTGCATCTTCCAACATATTTCATCTGATTATGTATATAATTCTTTGATTCTAATCTTTAATTATTTTCCTTTCTTTATAAATATTGTCTTTGAGTGCGCACTAATATATACCATGATTTAGATCTTTAATTATTTCATTTTCTCTGTATTTGCAGCTTTTTATTGCACTGAAAGGAAACTTCTCCACAACCAATACTTTATAACAAATATCTATAAATATACAACTCTAAGATAAACACATTAGATATAATATATATTTATTAATATCAAATGGAAATTAGCTCCAATATCTGACAATATTTCCTTTTTGATAGTACTAAATATATATTTTTTTACAAATAAAAATAGATGTATTTGAAATGTAATACGTGTAAATCAGGCATATGAGATGTAGTGGATGACAATTTTATCAAAAACAAAATCGTTCTTTGATGATTTTTAAACCATAACACACTCTGAAAGAAAAATCAAGTATAAAAAAAAATTGTTATCATCAAACAAGACGTATACTCCACATTGTCCATATTGAACTTTGTAAGTCTAATTGTAAAATCCTTAGTTCAATAATAAAAATCAAAATCTTTGGTTCAATAATAACAATTATTATTAACAGTACTTCTTTGGCTAAAGACTTTGACTGTGAGTTGACTTAAGTTGACCCCGTAATGCTAACCCCATATAATTTAGATGAGGAATTCTAGCTTGAATAGTTTTTCACTTCCAATGCTTCCACTCGACCCAACTGTAGTCGTTCAATGGATGCCACACCATTATTTAACTATAATCAAAGCGAAGTATCCACATTGAAGCTCGATGGTATTCTCAAGTCAAGGAAGTTGTGTAATACTATCACATCGATATTCTATGTTTGACCTTAGTTATTTTAACCAACATAAAACTATCGAGTGAATCATTCCATGTTTATCCAATAACTATCAGTACGTAAACCTTTGGTGCCCCCAACAGGCATAAGAAATGCACTTTCTAACATTTGGAGAGCGTTACGTACTCTAGTCTCAATGGATGTATCAATATTTAGTCTTGATACATCTTGATTATAATATTTAAAATAATATGCTTATTATATTGTGATAAATAACTCATGGTTACAACACATTGTAACTACTATCACAAAACATACCATTTATTAAATTTGCTTAAATTGAACAATCAATTATTTATAGCACGTTATAACAAGTATGTAAAAGAGAGAAAACACATTTTATTTTGAACAAGATTGGTTATTGAGTTAGATTTATGTAACAAATTATTCAATTGCCACTAGGGCATACCCCTAACTCTATCAATCTCCCACTTGCACTTAGGGTCAATAATGAAATCTTATTCCAACTTCTTCGATCGGTTTTCTCCAAACTAATCGATCCAGTCCCTTAGTAAACAAGTATGAAATTTTATTTCAATTCACTACTCTATCAATCATCTTTCTCTAATGCTGATAAACTACCTTTATCATGTAGAACTATTCAAAATATATTTCTCGACTTCTAGTGAACTCTTATATTATTATCATATAACAGTGATGTAGTATTCTCAATACTTGGAATCATTTCTGCTTCGTTATAAATTTTTGCACTTTATATTTATACATTGCTTTTATTATAGCGCTATTCAAGTTGACGTGCTCAGCCTTTTCCTTGAATCAGCCACCATCTTTCATTTGGAACATTTCCAACATAAAGCTCCTTATAGTTTGAACATGAATTTGATATTGATAAATTATACTCGATAACACTTGTGAAATTAGAGTCTGAATGCTCCTTTATAAGGAGTACGTTATTTCTGTAAACAATTCTCTAATATTTTTTACATACCTGGAAATAGTATAAACTAACATTTAGTGATTTTAATTTTTATTTGATATTTGCTTCATGCATCAAATACATAAGCAAGGTATGATATTGTAGACAATACAACATGTATGATAATTCCTATTGTTGATACATAATGAATCCATCTTACATGTTCCATTTTGAACATTTTAATATGGTGACTTCACATATCGTTTGAGACATTCATAACATCCTTTATACTTATTTTAAAAGATACAATTTACAAATCCAATATGGAGTATTAAACAACCAGACCATTACCGATTTTATCATAAGTACATCGTTAATAATCAATAAAATGTTGTTTACTTATAATTTTAGAAATATCTATGCACCATTTTAATGTTCTTTCTTATGGACATACACTTTCTCTGTATTTTGATTGAAAATCAAACTATTCAATATTTCAATCAAAATACTTATTAAATTTTTATGCTTATAGAATGATACTTTTGTATCATTTCTTGGATCCGAAAAACACATAAACTTAATATCGCTCCCATTGACTACGAGATACTTTTATTTTTATATGCAAACAGTCTAATCTAAATCATTATTTTGAATTTCCCATTTCAACACAAATTTACCAAAACACAAAGTCATACTGAGCGATAATTTTATGAGTAAAATATGAATCACATCGAGCATACTGAATGACAAATCTATTACGTTCAACAATTGAAAATTACAATTTTATTCTTATTAATGTTGCTCACTATATCCCAACTACAATAGTCTTTCCCTTGAAGACACATTTGCGACCGATGAATCATATTCCTTTGGATACACTACCAAATCACATTTTGATAATGTACTTGGAATCCTTTTGGATTTGTGCATACCATATAGCAAAGTCTGTACTCTTAATGGTTTAATTGACTACCGAGGATTATTTATTCCTGAAATTAATAAGAAACTCATAGTTTCTCTTCAATGTGCAAGAATATTTATTAGACATTCTAATGCATAGTGTTCATTAAGGTTTAGTAAACTTCATTTTATTCTTTGTAATCAGTTTTATCCTTGGATCATATTATAACGACCCCACCATTATACCCATATTATTAAAGAACATTATAAATAGTGTCGTCTAATAATACAGAGAATATGGCTTGTTAAGGGCGATTGAATGTGAATATATCTTTCAAACTAACACCGACACGTGATACTTACTATTTCGCTGAATTTCTAGAATAAAATTTTGAAGTATATAGACTCGGTCCAATAAAATAAGCATATCAATTCTCAGAATCAAAACAATATACCATATAAAATAATAATCACAGATCACAGCAGAATAATAAACATCATATACATATACAAACTATAAGTCTACAAAAGGAAAACTAAACTCACATAATATACTTACAGTATGAATCTCTAACTCAAATATACATCTCATATATATAAAAAAATCCTACCTAAGATAAACTAGAAAGTCAAATTTTTTGTCTCCTTGCTAGCACATCCATCCACAAGTGTACTCATCCTCTAACTTGAAAAGTTTCAGCCTAACCCGAGTATTATAAAACAAGCAGCCCGGACTATCTCTAAATATCCAAAAGGGTGAGAACAAGATATAACACAATGATATGTGACATAAAAATATATAACAAGTCACGGGGATGGTCCAACTCTAATTACTTTATAAGATGTGAGAACATTAAGTCCAAGAACAAGATGCGAGAACATTAAGTCCAAGAACACAAAAATAAATCACAATCATCAAAACCCATCCTAAGACATAGAAATATTTCAATCACAACATAGAATAAATCAAAAACCAAGAAATTCTAAAAAAAGAATAATATCTCAAAATCCAAGAGAAATCAAATCCATAATGATCTCAATGATCATACTCATACCGTAGGAAATAAAAGGTGGTCATAACGATCAGATACCAATGATCGTCCAAAACATGAAAACAAAATATCAAAATCCATGAAAACCAGACTAGAGATGATATAAATCATTCCGATCACAAGGATCGTATAAAATTTCAGGAGTATACTTCTTAAGGATCTATGGACTCCACCAAACACCAAAAGAGCATAAACTCTAAAGTGCCAAATACTATCACCTTTAGTAATCATGAGAACTTAACCAAAACGTCCCATACCACCTGGTAAAATTCAAGTATTTACCAGAAGCTAGTAAATCTCACTTATTACGGATAGCACTAGAAAACCTAAACTATATTCTCTTAAGGATCTATCATCCCTGCCGAACACCAAAGAGAATACAACCCCAAAGTGTTAAATGCTTCCTAATAGCAATCACAAGAATTTAACCAAGGCATCTCATACTACCTGGTGAAATTCAATTATTCGTTAATGGGCCAGTACGTACCACTCAAACTAACTACTAAGTGAGTTGTACAATATTTAACGAAGCGTTAGTTGAAAGTATTGAAACTAACCAATAACACTAAGTCGATTATTAGTATTCCCCAAATTGTAGAATTAAGGTTCTCAAAACATTTTATTTTTAAAATCTTCTTCAAATCCAAAAGTACAAAAAAATTGCCAAAATAGCATATAAATAACCAAGTGTTAAATCAACTAAAAATCAGACAAGAGTTTATGGTTTTCAAAATAAATAATATAATTTAACATATAGAAATGATTTCTAAAACCCTTTATTCATATTTACTTTCTAACTATTCATTTTAAATTTCCATAAACTTAATTATTTCTCAACTATATATATATACATATATATATATATATATTGTAGGGTCGTTTTCACCCTAGAGGGAGGTGAATAGGGTGATATTAATAATAATAAAAATTAATGCGGAAATAAAACCAATAACAGTAAATAATGCAGAAGAGATCACACATAAATTTACCCAGCTTCGGCAAAACCCTGCCTACGTACTGCCCCCAAGGTTTCTACTAGAAATTAAGTAGTCAGACGCTTACACACGTAAACTTGCGACACCTGCTAATGACTAACCTAACTCTATACTCAAAACCTTGCCACAACTCAGCCACTGAGTTGTGAATTCTCGAACTACACCACCGTAGTTCGTAACCTAGTCACACGACTAAAGAGTTACAAAATTTTAAATAAAATCAAAAAAAAAACTAAAAACAAAATACAACTAAACAGAAAACCCTATTATTATATAATTGAAGCCCAACAATTAAAACACAGCCCACTTCAGTTAAAACTTGAGACAATAGATATCTCCCCTTCTTTTGTATTATCGGCCGCCTTGTTTCTTTTTCGTTCCTCTTCAAAAAACTAGGGTTTTGCTATAAATTGAAGCTCCCCTTGGAAAATTGATCGATCAAAATAGCTTTCACTTGATTGGTTTTGGTTCACTAGCCTTGATAATTCGCGGTGGCTTCAATTTGTATCGAGCTTGAGAGCTATGAATTGGTACGTGATTTTCTTATTTGATTTTGATTTTGCTCGACTTTGATTCGAGTTATAAATTTGTTCGTGATATTGGCTAGCTCTGGTATTTGCTTGAACTCGAATCATATTTTGTCGATGATGATGTTGGGATTTTATAGGGAACGAAACCCATAAATATGCGTTCGTATTTTCGATTTGAATTCTTCAAATAATAATGTTTGGCCATCCGATTTTGCTTGAATGCTTGTGATTATTTTGACTTGTTCACCTTCTGATATATTTGACTTTGCTCGACTTACTTTGCGTTGGTTCTTATGACTTTGGTATTTTGAATTTTAGGGATAATATTTTCTGATTTTCTTCTTTGATCGGTTCATCATGTGACCCTCTGTGACTTATTTGTTCCATTCGTTGCTGGCAGTTTTTTGGCTTCGACTTGGCTTCATGTAAATTGCTTCTCTTTGCTTTGCTAGCAATTGTTATTTGAACTACTAAGGTTACCTTGTTCTGGTTTGGGTCCTCTTGCGTTGATTTGTGATTGAATGTGTGTTGTGATCTCTGACTTGATTTCACTGGCTTCGTTCCATTGGAGTATGTCTGGTGCACTGCATATATGTATACATGTGTATTCACGCATGTATATATGCGCTGTGTGTTTTGTATGCTTATGCACTTGATTGCCTTGATGTCCCATTGCTGTTGCATTTGCTTCTTGACTGGTTTGAGTTTACTGTCATATAATTTCTTGTTGCATATCACTGTGCACTGAGTTCGGGTTGGAGTCTCTTATCACGTGATCTGGTTTAGTTCATCTTGCTCATCCATGCTTGAAATGTGATTGGAAGGACTAGAGTCTTGTTGCATCATGGAGTTTTGGTTTGTATGTTTGACGTCTGATTGAATGCATTGTGGTCTGGATCTTGGTTTGGTTCACTTCAGTTTGAAACTGTGATTGCTTTGCATCCATGTGTGTGTGTGGTTTCATGTCTTCATTGATCTAGCTTGTTGTATGTTGTGCTGGTTGACACTCATGTCTGGTCTTCATTTGCTTCGAGCTCAATTGTACTGATTTGCTGGCCTCTTTGTTGTTGCCTCCTCACTTTCATATGTTTGTCACTTTGATTTGTGCACTTGGTTGCACTGTCCACTTTGCTGCATATGTTTGGTGCACATGAGTCAAGTTTGTTGAACTGAGTCTAGGCTACATTGTCATTTGATCTTGTAGTCTAGGCCTGCTGCTTTGTACTTGGGGTCTGGTCTTCTTGTTCATGTAGTCATATGAATTTGGTTAGACTTGATTATAGTATGCCTGCACTTGTTCCTCTTGGAGTCTTCACTTGGATCTGTCTGCATTACTGGTTAGTATAGACTTATATGTCGGTTCTACTTGAGTCATCATGTGTACTCGAGTGCTTATGAAGTCTGGTTGTAGTGATGGTTTCATTTAGGTTGCTTTATGTCCGGTTTGGTCTGAAGTGAACTCTGTTTGGTTGGACCTATATCGGTTCGAGTTCTAATGTGCAGTTTGGTTCATATGACTTAGTTGCATGAGTCTGGCCATTGTATTGAACTTTTATTCATGTTGGCTGACCATTGAAACTCGTACTTGACCATTCTATTTATTTCGTATTGCACCTGAGTTGAATCCAGCTTATTCTTAGGTTTGACCTTATGCTCACCTGTCCCTGCGATTTTAACAAGCAAGTGTATATCGGTGTGCACGGCCTTGTGACATGTACAGTGTTACACTGTGCATGTTACTAGCTGTTCGTGTAATATGAGTTCAAAAGAAAAATGATGACGAACAACCCAAATAACTGAGGCAAATAACATTTTCAAAATACACACTTCATTGTACATTGCAAAAATATTTCTTTTTCAATTTTACCGCGTCAGCGTTTATTTTGCAGATAATTCGAATGCGGGATACAAACTGGAATAGAGTTGAAGATCAAATACGAGTGTTGAGTGAATATGTAGTGAGGTCAAAATTGTTAATTGAAATTTGTGTTGTAATTTAAATTGTATTGTAATTGAAAATGTGTAAATGTAGTGAGACCTCGAATTTATACTATTCGAATTTATAATAAAATATTTGTTTGAATAAAATATTTGTTCGAATATGAATTCTGTGTTATTTATTTATTTTTCAACAAATATTTATTTAATTATGTGAAAAATGAAATAGTACAATATCAAATACATTTAAACGAATATATATATATATGTTTATTATCAACAAACAAAAATCATAGGCTATTGAACCCTACAATCTCCCCATTTTTAGTGATAACAAACATATATTAAGATTTTGACTCTATTAAATATATTTGGTTTTGATGAATTCTATTAGCTCCCCTTATTTGAATGCTCCCCCTACAACAAAGCTGCCCCTTCACATATGCATGAAAATAAATAACAAATATGCAAATGAACCTAGATGGAAATATGCAAATAAAAAATATGACTTGACTTATTTATCAAAATCGTAACTTCTCTCTCCCCCTTTTGTTATCAGCAAAAGAGTAATAATGTTAGAAAAACAAAGATAAAAGTGATAGACATTGATACAACATTAATACCTAATCGAGTATAAATATTAAATTTCAATTAAAAAATCAAACAAAAATCATAAATACTATGTTAGGCACATATTCCACTTTAGAGTGATAAGGGTGATGTCGGTATATAAAACCATATAGTTGTATCTATTTGTGGTATATTTATGACAGGAATTTGAATACTTACTAACCATGCATAACCATTAGGACTTTTAAATGAGATTAGTAGTATTCTCAATTATTTTTTAAAAATAAAAATGAATTTCAAGTATCTTCTAACCACGCATAACTGTGAGGACATTTAAATGGGATTAGAATCAACTTGTCTATTTAATAATCAATTTTGGTATGTGTTCCATACATGCATAACCGTGAGGACTTTAAATGAGCATGAAAGCACATAATCAAAGTTTCCAAGTAGTTCACCCATGCATAACCGTGAGGACTTTTAAATGAGAGTAAATACTTTTGGATAATTTTATTGCTAATTAAAAAAATGAATAATTTCCCATTTAAAATACCATATTTTGACATACTATATTGGATTTTGATGAGTGTTGGTCGTTAGAAATATGATAGAAATAGAGATGGTCATGGAATTTTTACCAATCAAAGTTATTACAAATTTTATTAAATTTTTAAAGAAATTTACTAAATATACCGTCTCAAGTCATAATATATGATTAATATCAACACTCGTCACTTTTTCAGTCACTATTTATCTTTTTGATAATCAGTAGGGAGTCAAATTAGTTAATGTATTCATTTAAGATCAAATCCAAAATAAATATAAAATCAAATTTCTAAAATGTCTTATCTGAAATGAAGTCAACAAAAACTATTTTCTGCAAGGGGTTTCATATGAAAAAAATGTCTGCCAATTGAAAATCAGTTAAAATGAAAATTATGTAGATATTTTCTTTGAAAATGAGATGCAACTAATAAATGTCCCTACATAAAACACATTCCACTAGTAAATTTTTCTATCAACTAGACTACCAGCGTAATCTGCATTTGAATTCCCCTTTGACTCAAAGTCATCATTAGATAGATATCATAGACCAAACAGTGAGGTGTGCAATAAATATCTAATAATCATTTTACAGCTTTTAAAATGAGATTCATTTGGATTTGATTAACCAGTGTACACAAATAAGCAGAGAACACAATGTCTAGAAGCAGTAAGATGAAGAAGTGATCAATCGTACCTCGATATTTCTTTTGATCAACTACCTTACCAATTTCATCCTTGTCAATTTAATTGTGGTGCTCAAATTTTCTCAGTTGATCACTGGCTGATTGAAATCTGATTATGGTGCAGATTTTCAACATATAATACATCATTTGACCCATTTTGACTCTGCCACCTTTGTACTTCTCTAGGCTAAGGAAACTTTGATTTATTGCCCGTTGTGTACCTGGAACAGCCAGAATCCAGGTACCACTCTTGTTGTTCCTTAGCCTGCCACCATACCTACACGAGGAAAAAAATTTGTGACCTATTTGTTTTATAGGTCCATGATTGTTAGTGACAAATGATTTTGAAAAATATGTTTGTGTAGACCCAGAACAATCTATATTTGTTCCTTTCGGCACCCAGATTTGTTTGACTTTAAGGAATTTTACATTCGTGCCTTTGGGAACCTAAATTGGAATGGTTTTCACGTGTTTGGGTCTATACCAGCAATTGTTGTGATTGTGTCCCATTTTTCCACAAATCGTGCACTTGGAATTGACTTGATTAATTTCGCTTCTAACACGTTCAGATTGAGTATACCCAAGTCCTTGTCTAATATGATTAATAGTTTGTTTCCCTAATAACCTATTTAGCGATTTCACACCTTTGGAAAATCTTCCTAAAGTTGTAGACAAATGTTGGACTTGTGTTTTGAGTGATTCATTTTAATTCAATAACAAGGTGCACTTTTTAGTAGAATTTTCTCTCCTAGTGTTTTCACTTTCTTTCAAAATCAGAATTTCATTTTCAAGTGATTTAATTTTAATTTCTGATTTTTTAATTTCTTCTTCGAATCATGAACACTTATCACACTTAGGGCTCTTATTTCGATAGTTTGTGACCAATTGATCAAGCTGCTTATTTATTTCTATCAAACTATCTCTTTGTGATTCAATTTTAGCGTACTTCTCCCTAAGTCTGTCAAAACAGCCATTTACCTCATGCAAATATATAAGTAATTCTGAATGAGTAAGTTTTGATACCTCGCTTGGCTCGTCATCATCACTGTCGGTTGTTTCCCCTTGAAGACACAGATTTCCTTTTTCACTCTCACTGCTAGTGCTTTTATTATCATCATCACTTTTATTCCAGGTGGCTGCAAAACTTCTCCTTTTCGGTTTCTTTTCTTGGCTGAGTCGATTTTGAGGACAATTGGGCTTAATGTGACCAAGTTTCTTGCACTTGTGACAAATGATCTCTTGCTCTTCTGAGTTGTCTAGAACTTTGACAATTTTGTTCTTCAATTGTTGATTTAGAGCTGGATTTCCATACTTGTGATTCCACCT
This sequence comes from Allium fistulosum, assembly GCA_030737815.1. NCBI lineage: Eukaryota > Viridiplantae > Streptophyta > Magnoliopsida > Asparagales > Amaryllidaceae > Allium > Allium fistulosum. The sequence continues at coordinate 1,032,800,592 of CM060905.1, forward strand.
TTTCAATTTCTTTATTATCAACGCCAGTTCTGCTGCACCATCATCATCATCTTCACCTTCAGATGTTCCTTTGAGAGCTATTGATTTCTTTCGAGTATCACCTCCTTCACGTTCTTCCTTGAATTTCATTTCTAGCTCATAAGTGGTGAGATTTCCAATGAGTTCTTCAACTTTAACTTGTTTCAAATCTTTTGATTCTTGAATTGCAGTCACTTTTGCTTCCAAATTTCATGGAAGAATTCTGAGTATTTTTTGGACTATTTCCAGTTCTATGTATGGTCTTCCTAGAGCTTTTGATTTGTAGACGAGATTAGAAAGTCGTCCATACATTTCTTTAACACTTTCATCATTTGCCATTGTGAAGTTTTCGTATTCGCTACTGAGCATGGAAAGGCGTGATTCTTTGACTTGGGAGGTTCCTTCGTGAGTCACTTCAAGTGTGTACCAAATTTCCTGCACAGTTAGACAATGTGAGACACGATTAAATTCAATTTGGTCTAATGAACAAATAATAGAATTCATGGCTTTAGCATTTGCAAATTGCAGTTTATTTTCTAGGTCTGTCCATTGATCCATCGGTTTTTCAACTTCTTGATTATCTACCACTACAGTTGGTGTCCTATATCTCGTCTCAACAATATTCCACACATCTATGGTTTTCAGAAAAAATTTCATCCTAGTTTTCCAATAAGATATTCACCATTGAACATAGGTGGTCTAATTATGGACTGACCCTCAGTAAAAGCATTATTAAAAGAAGCCATTTTAAAAAATCTAATTTTTAATTGAAAATTTGGTTTTTGTTCCTAGCTCTGATACCACTTGTAGGATTGTTTTCACCCTAAATGGGGGGGTGAATAGGGTGATACTAATAATAATAAGAATTAATGCGAAAATAAAACCGATAACAGTAAATAATGCAGAAGAGATCACACATAAATTTACCCAACTTCGGCAAAACCCTTCCTATGTGCTGCCCTCAAGGTTTCTACTAGAAATTAAGTAGTCAGACGCTTACACACATAAACTTGCAACACCCGCTAACGACTAACCTAACTCTACGCTCAAAACTCTGCCATAACTCAACCACTGAGTTGAGAATTCTTGATTTACACCACCGTAGTTCGGAAGTTGTCCGAAAACGTTGTGCACATTAGAGTTAAATATTCACTTTCGTTTATAAATAAGTTAGCATTACTACATACATACATACATTTATGTATGTATGTATGTTTATATATGAGATGAAATTTTATGAACTGTTTAATTAAATTTAAAAATAAAAGTAAAAAGGAGAAAAGTTGTCATAACAAGTCTTATCTTTAAAAAAACATTGAGTACACTTGTAATTAAAACATGTTGGTACAAAAAGAAAGGGAGGGGGAATAAGCCATTACGTGAGCATAGAACCAGATTTCATAATTTTTGTATGAATTTTATTCATTTCCATTCTCATGAGAACTTCTAACTTCTTCATGAACTCATCCATGGCTTCCATTTTAAAGTCTAATGTCTAAAAATTCTTTTTTTACTTTTAAATTACTTAAAAACCTCCCCTTCTTTCTACAACCCCGCTTCTCCAAAAACATGCCCACACACCCTTGCTTCTTCCTAGGCCGAGCATCAAAGCCCTAGGCCAAACCCTATTCTCCACTTAAGGCCACCAAAAACATCATCTTTTCTAAGGAAAACATAATTCTAGGTCATATTCAAGTTCGAAAGGAAGTTCCTTTTATTTGGTCAACTTTTGGTGAGAAAAATCTTGTTTTACCTTAAGTTTAAAACTTTAAAATTTATGAAAATTTATTACTCATAATTGGTTGAAAAGTATGTTGTTATTTGGGTAAAATGATGTAAAATTTGATGTGAATTCATTGGTTGATTGGTTGATATGATATTGCTTTGTATAGATATACATATGCTTAGGTATGTTGTGATTTAGGTTTGAAATAGAAATTAAAGTTAAAAAGGTTAATAAGGGTTGAAAGTTAGGACCTTGTTGTTCTATGTTGTGATGGCATATATATATATATATATATATATATATATATATATATATCTGTGTGTGTGTGTGTTTGTTGTGGTCATGCCCATATAGTTTATATAACATGAAAAGTTAGTATGTTGATTTATTAGTTGCGATGTCGAGATCCTTTGATTTAAAAGCTTGTTTTCTAACTTTATTTTATGGAAATGTTTTATAAAAGTTTCAAAAACCTTACCTTTTTCTAAACTTTATCCTAGGTTATAAAAGTAAGTTAATCATAAAATATAGAGTTTTGAAAGTGATTTGGAATATCAAATAAGTTTTAAAAAATTTGGACCGTATAGCGATAGTCGCTATAAATGCAGTTCGTAAAATGAACTCCTCTACAAATTTAAAATTTGTTAAATCTTAAATATCATTTGAAAATGTCTCGAACTTTTTTTAAGTATGGTAAGTAATTATAATTTAATTATTTATTTACTTATTATTTAATGATTATTTAATTGACTAATTAAGTATGGTAATTAGTATTTAGTCATTTATTAAACTTCGGTATTTAGTACTTCATTATTTTTAAGTATGTTAATTATAATTTATAAATTAATAAAAGGTTAATTATTATTTACTTAATTAATTATTAATTAATTAAGATTAATTAAGTTATTTATTTAAGAAACGATTTAATTATTAATTAATTACTAATCAAATTTAATTCAAGTTAAGATTTAATTAAAACTTAATTATAATTTAATTATTTTAAATAAAGGATTAATCTATTATTTATGTTTTAATTAAGGATCATTTAACTAATTAATTTAGATTAAATAATATTTAATTATTATTTAAAATATTATTATTTAATAATTAATCAAGGATCAATTATGGTTTAATTAATTATTTATAGGTTAACTATTATTTAATTATTTATTTAAAAGATAATTATTATTTAATTATTTATTAAATAGTTAATTATTTTTTCTTTTGAATAAAATGGTTAATTATTATTTAATAAAGAGTTTAAATATTAGTTAATTATTATTAAATAAAAGTTTAGATGTTATTTAGTTATTGAATAAAAGTTTTAAAGTTTGAACCATTATATTCCTATAGATCGGTTTTGTTTTAAAGTAACTCTCTTTTAAGAATATTTTTAAATCTAAGAGGTTTCTTGTCTATTACCCTTGAAAACCCCAATTGAATATGAAATTCAATGACCTTTGCTTAGCAAATAAATCACTATTCTACTAATTGAATCGTATTTGACATCTGGTTAGTAGAATAAAATACCGTTCTGCTAATTAATTGTATTTAACATTTGTTTGGTAGAGTAGATCATAGTTCTGCCATAATTCACCATGTAGATAATGTTGACATCTATTAAGCAGAATAAAGCCAAGTTCTGCTATTATGGTAACTTGGATATTTAACCATATGTTGATTGATTTGTTATTGGCTGATTCTTTTTACCTATCTGCTTATTATGTAATTACCATGTTACAACTTGAAAAGTAAACTCAATTAAATCAGAACTATTGTGGTCATTAAGCCTCTTTCTGATTTTGTTAAATCAAATATTTCATTTTGTCCTTTTGATATTAGTTTAAAGTTTATTATCATTTTAACTATGATATTTAAAGAAGGTTTTATATATGATTTTAGAAATGGTGTTTTGAAGTAATTTAATAATTTGAATGATTGTTTAAAATCATTATTTTATCAATGTGGTTTAATGATAATTAAATGAAAAATATTTAAATAATAACTTATTTATTTAAAAGTCTCTTAAATAGTTGATTGCTTATCAAAAAACTTTATTGATTTAAGTATTTGGAAGTTTTGTTTAAGGAAATTTATAAGAAGTTTTATAAATGATTTTTGATATCTATAAGCAAAGTTTACAAATGATTTTGGAGATTTATAAACGGTTATATAAAAGGTTTTAATATTTATAAAACATTTTTGTAAATTAACTTGGTGGTTCATAAAGAGTTTTGTAATGGGTTTGGAATTTAAGTAAAAGATATTTCATAAATAAAAGGGATTTATTAAAAGGATTTATAGAAAGAATTTTAGATTGGATTTCCTTTAACAGACCTTCTTAATTCTGGTGGTATGGACATTCATTCCACCCTTAACACCAAAGGAATATTGTTTGAGTTTACCTTTATCTCCAATTTAGATAACATTTGTTTTGATCCTTTTGATATGATTTGAAAATGAGAAATATTTCATAATTTTTTTGTGAATATACTTATGTCAGTGAGATAAGTGTATGAATGCTTTTGATAAACACTTTTGAAAAGAGATTTTAATAAATGAAAGAACTGTTTTTAGGCTTATTAATTACGATAAGTAATTAAATATCTGAATGATTTTTTTGTTATTTAATAATTAAATAACAAACTATCAAAACTTAACTTGTTTTAACTCATGGGGTATGTTGTGCATATTTGAGTTATCCATTGAGGACACAAACACTTGTTGCATACTTCCAAAAGAACCAAAATTGAGTTAGCCGGGAATTACTGCTTAGTTTGGCACATCAGTTTATGGATTTATCCAAACCACTCCAAACTAATCATTATTGTGATGAAATATGCTATTGAGCTATACTACTCATCCTGAGGGTGATTCCAAAATGGAAGATAGTAAATTATGAATGTTTGTTCGATCCTGGAACAAATTGTATGGATGAATGCTGGCATTGCATTTCTGCTGGGAAGGCAGTGTTAGCATTCCAAGATGGTTTGTTAGTAGAAAAGGTAAAAATGTAGCCTCACACCTCACAACCCTGAAAAATGGCTAAACAGGGTAGGAGCAGATTTATGTGGTTAGCTACCAATTAGGAGCCGTCATCCCATTCTAGATTGTCCACTTAGAGTTGTTTTGTGCGAAAGCATCGAGGGACAATGTTTGCAGCCTTGGTGTCAAGGGATGAGGTAATTCGGCTTGTCATTTTAAAGGGGCAAGCGGCTCTATGTAGTAGAGGGGCAGATGCATCTGTAGCCCTCAGGTACATTATTTAGAGGTGTACCATTGGAAGGTTGTCCCTTACATAGCCATTGTTGGAATCCATTTTCCAATACAAGCCTTCGGACTTGATTATATATCTATTATGCTGGAATTTAATTAATGTAACATTTTCGGCTATGATTCACTATTTACTTTAGCCCTAGACGTTATTATAATATCATTGGATTTTCTATAGAAAATAGTTTGATTATCGCTTGGTAAAAACTCGTTTGTGTTTATGTGTGACGTGTCTTACGAAATACATTTGATTTAAAGGAGTTTTATAATGTTTATTAAGTTGTTTGAGTTTTCTCACAGTAGACCCATGTCAGACCCCAAATTTTATTTTTCTTTCCTTAAAAATCTTGGGTACTGAAATTTGTATGAGCAACCAAGTAGTTTAGGTTTCCACGGATGTATTTTGGAGGAGCTTGGAGTAGGTGGCTTCATCGATAGTTAATTACTATCTTGTTCCGTCGTGTCTTATGTATTTTGTATCAGTTAAGTTGGGATAGGCAGTTAGTTGTCCCTGGGTAGAATTCGTACTATTATGACTCTGATGTATGATTTTGGAAATGACTATATAAATTTTTTCTGTTAATTATTATATTTTTCCGTCGCGTTGTGAGATTTTGTGTTGTTTAGTTTCTTTTGTTCTATCGTTTCTTTCTTCACCCCAAATGACCTGACTTTCGGACACTTAGATGATTAGCATATGGATATTTAGGATATATTAATGTATCATCTTTAGGTGTAAGAAAGGTAGATCATTACATCTTAAGTACACGAACTTATAGAAAGGTATTCACTCAACTTCACTCATAATTAATCGTACTTCATTCAACAAAGTTTGATTACTCCTTATCGATACATCATTATGTATCATAGTTATGGGAGACTTTTGAGATTTAATCTTTATTCATTTTTTAGGTGCGTACGAAACTATTTCCAATATACTCACGTATTCAATCAAATCAATTCATTTTTTTATATTATACATTATTTTATTTAGTTCTGTTTTATATTCTATAAACTCATCATTAACATATCACTTGTGTAGCATATACACATGTTCATGTTTTCGATAATTCGTCGGTGAACACAAACATGGAACTGTTTTGGAACTTTCGATTACATATATCTATATGTATCATTCTGACGGGTTCACCAACTCTTATGATGCTCCCACTAAATGGATGCTTTGCCCTTAATTGTTTGAGATATAGCTAACTAGTATAGAATGATTCATAATCATATAATAAAAAATTATATGTTTTTATATATAATGGACCATGATGCATAACATTGGGAGGAAGTGCTTTTGGTCTATGGATGCTCCCCAATCTTGCAGTTGGATTTGGAGGAAAATTCTAGACTTGAGGAAAGTTTTTCTGCCTTTTCTCAAGTTCTCTCTCTCTGCACAAAGCAATAAATCATTTTGAATTGATCCGTGGATGAGTGATGGAATCATCTTATCTGAAGTGATATCACAACAGCAAGAGCACCAGTTTGGAATTAATATGAATGCCAAGGCCATTGACTTCATAATTGATAGCAAGTTGTTTCTTCCTTATACTAATAACCAATGTTTGAGACAATTCTAGGCAAGTAAAAGTGCTTATCATAACACATACCCTGACTCTGATGAGCTTCTCTGCGAAGGTAAGTCCCCTCTGTCAAACATGTGCATCAGCTTCTTTCTGAAGTTCATAGAATGCCTATATGTCCGTGGTATAAGGTCATCCGGAATAAATAGTCTACTAGCACTGAAAATCTAATGTTATGGAAAGTATGTAATAATGCATTGATGACAAAGGATAGGATACTTGATTTATGCTTTCTTAGCTGATCATCTATGTCCTTTCTACAATGCAGTCATCGAAAGTTTACATCATATCTTCTTTGAATGCTCTGACCTGTTTCACATTTGGGAGGGGTTGATGGCCAACATTGGTAGATATAATGTTTCCATGGTTTCCACAATTGAATGGGCATTAATTTATAAGGCTACTAAGTGGAGGGTAAGAGTGAAGGATATACTATTAAGAAATATATTCTTCTTGTTTGGAAAGAGAGAAACTTCATAAGCTTTGAAAATAAATCATGCAACATATACAGTTATGGAATATTTTGACGAAGGATATTGTGAGTGGTTTGAAGCTACGTAACTCCCACCTTGCTTCTCTGCTTGGTGCATGGTTGTAGGTGGCTGACTCCTCTTTTGCTTCGATCTCTGCTTGGAGTTTGCCTGGGCTTTACTTCGGGTTCCTACTTTGTTTCGGTGTCAGTCTTCTCTCCTACTTGGAGTTTGCCTAGTCACTTCTTTGATCACTGCTTAGAGTTTTCCTGGGCTTTGCTTCGGGTTCCGCCTGTGGTTTTTGTTTTGTTTGCCTTTTCCTTGTTCTTGTTTGTATGTTTGTTTGTTTTCTTCTCTTTGTTATTGTCTACTGTTCTATATCTTGAAATGTGTTTCGAGCTATTTTTATTTTATTTTATTTTGCAATAAAATCTGGTAGGGGCCCAGTCAATCCCGCTAACCTTGCTAAAAAAATATTCATATTGAAATAAAAATATGTCCATTTTTAAGTCTACAGTAAAAAACGGATATTATTTCATAATTGTATGCTTTACGAAAATGAATATAGGGGATCTTTATTTTGGGGATATATACAGGCCCCATGGTTCATTTTGGGGATCTTTATGCTGGTGGTTACTTTAGTCTTTGTTGTAATCAAGTTTTCTCTTTCTTTGTTATTGTAATCAGATTCCTAAGTGATCAATAAAGTGAATCTTTAAAGTGGACATAGGCCTACAATGTCGAACCATAATAAATCTCTATATTTCTGATTATTGCTTTCTATTTGATGTTAGTCTAATCTATTCCTCAGTTTTAATTTTACTTCCTTCATTTAATTCTATACATAAACCTATCCTTGGGTGTTTGTGACCAAATTTTAGCATAACATTTAGGTGCTTTCACTGAGAACCTGATTCTCAACTTGCTAGGATCCATTTTGTTGCTACTAGATTGGATAAATACCCCGAAGGAGATCCGTTGTTAACTTCATAAAGTTGCTTATACTACTTAGATTTGCTGAAATCTAAATAAGGAGACTGATAATGGTGAGCCATACTAGATCTACTACTCAGAACATGGATGGAAATGAGACTGCTAGCATTCAACAAGGAGACCCAAGCAATCAACTAGCAAATGTGAATGCTGATCCGGTTGAAATTCAGAATTCCAACGATTCTATTACTAGAGCATAATTTCATAGTTTAATAAGAGTGCTGATGGAGATCCGTCAACAGCTAAATCAGCAAATTCAGACCAATATCTTGATGAACCAAATCAATTAGCAGTAGCGGGGCAAAGCTAGAAGGGAACCCACTCCTTACTCAACGTCGGAAAGCTTTAGCTCATCGGATGGATACCATTGACATAGACATCACAGAACTGATGGATATCATGCAGAAACTTTTAGGGCATCAACAGGTAGACCATAGTGGTTTGCCAGGAATGGTCAGTTACTCCACTTGAGAAGAAAACTTACTTGTGCATTCTGGGATTCAGGCTGAAGCTGCTATAGTTAATTTGGATGAGGGAGTCTGATTGACTACTGACCAGGTTCTTCCCCAAGATGATGGTGAAGTCAATGTACAAGGTGCGCATCGTGAAGATAGTGGCCCAAGAAGGTGTGAAATGACCCGCAGACATCGACCAAACCATACACGTGAGGTGGAGCATGACCACCCCTTGGCGCCACTCATCCAAACGCCAGACTTATCGGTAATGGTCAAACAGTTGGTGAGAGAAAACCAAGGCTTGACTAACGATGACAGGGGAATCTTGAGAAGCCATACCCTTTTCACTGATAATGTTCTACATGCATAATACCTGAGGAGATTCAACGTGCCATCAATGCCTACCTACGAGGGAAAAACCGACCCAGGCAGCATATTGTGAGGTACGGATGGCTGATGGATTCTGCGAAAGCCAATGATGCGACAAAGTCCAGATGCTTTCCCATAACCCTTTTCGAAATAGCGACAATGTGGTTCACGAGACTACCTCCACGATCAATTTCTAGATTAAATGAGTTGGCAACCAAGTTTGTGAAGCAATTTTGAATGCACGTGACTTGCCCTAAAGACGTGATGTCTCTTTCCAACGTGATCTAGGCTCCAGGGGAGTCGTTGAAAGATTATTTGGATAAATTTCATATAGCTGCCATGGAGGTCAGTAATCCAAATGATTACGCGATACTTATGGCGACGAGGAGAGGGATTGATCCAGAGTCTAAGTTTGGCGATTGGCTGGCTGGTAAACTGCCAGCCATGTTGAAGCACTTTTATTCAAAGACAGCTCAGTTCCGAGAAAGGAGGATGGCAGGTCCTCCAGAAAAAAGAACGTTGCAGGACCGAGTGGAGAAGCAGTACAGAGTAGCATTGCAATAAAACTGTTTGATGGTAGTTCTGGAAAAGTCCAAGTGAAACTTTAAAATAAGCCAAATCAGCAAAAGAGAGGCGGAGATAGGAATCAGGAGCGAAAAAGGTATTTTGGAAGGTTGAAGCCTAGGATTCCAATGTATGATAATTACATGTCGTTGAATACGTCCCTGGAGAATATCTATCTGTCTACTTGCAATACCATGAAGTACAGGAAGCCGCCTCCAAAAGATTCAACAGAGAGACATAAGCAGATAGGGAAATATTGTCTGTTTCACGAGTGTTATAAGCACAATACGAATGAATGAAGGCATTTCCAGGATATTATTGAATAACTAATTTGAGAAAAGAAGTTACAATAGTTTGTAAAAGCCCCGTTGGATGGCAGGCAGGGAACTTCTGACCCCAACCAAGGACAAGCTCCGCATAGGGCTGAGAGCCTACGTAGACTCGTGGAAGACTGGCGATAAATACGATAGTCGGAGGACCGCAGTCGACGGATGGGAGTTGGCAAGAGATGGAGCGCTATGCTAGCGCGATTAGACATGTAGATTTTGAATGTTGTTCGAATACAGAAGATGGGATTTCGACGAAACAGCAACGCATAATCGCAGACGATATTGTGTTTAGGAACAAGGATGTAGACAGAGTAGAGTCTCTGACAATCGACCCGATGGTCATTTCAGCTATGATTGGTCCTGCATTGGTGAGTACGACTTTGATTGATTGTGGAAAGTTTGGTGAATATAATTTTTAAAAAGGCATATGATCGAATGAGAATGGAAGCCAAAGATTTAAAATCGTCTAAAGCTCGTATACATGGTTTTAATTGCATTGCAACCGAAGTTGTTGGTTATATGGAGTTACCTGTTGAATTGGGAGAAGATGAATGAAGGAGAGTGCGAATCTTGCCGTTTACTGTTTTGGATGTTGACTCTCCATATAATGTTTTCTAGGCCAACCGACCCAGTCTGAATTCGGGGCAGCTCTTGACCCATGGTGTTTGAATTTGAAGTTTTTGTTAGACAATGGCATAGGAGTTGTTCATGGTGATCAGGCGACTGGACGTGCTTGTTATGTAGCCGAGTTAAGGGAAGCTCAGCGCAAAGAGAAGGGTAAGGGTGTGGATAAGACTATTAGCATCCAAGCTGCAAAAGATTGACAATTAGCGCTTGAGCCTTGGCTCGGGAACCACAACCGGTTCTATAGAGAAATAGATCCGAGGAATGATGAAGATGAGCCTAAAGTGACCAAGGCTGCACCGGCTGAGCTAACGATTGATTCATGGTCAGCCATGATGACCCATCATGAGTTCAAAAGATTGGGTCACAGCACAGCCCTTTGATGATGAAGGTACTTGCCGGTTTTCTCCTAGCAAATCTAGATGTATTCACTTGGACTCACTCTGACATGTGCGGAATCTTATCTGCCATTGTGAGCCATGCATTGAACATTGACCTAAAGTATGTTTCGGTAAAGCAAAAAAAACGCGGTTATGGATCCGGAGAGATATGTCGCCCTTAAAGAGGAGGTGGATAAACTAAAAGTCAACGGGTTTATCTATGACGCCCCCTACCCTGAATGGGTATCAAATCTTGTGCTTGCAAAGAAGGCGAATGGAAATGGAGAACGTGCATTAATTATTTAGATTTGAACAAGGCATGTCCAAAAGACAGTTTTCCCCTTCCAAGGATTGACCAGCCGGTGGATTCAACCATATGACATGAATTGCTATCTTTCATGGATGCATACTCTGGATATAACCAAATCCTAATGCATATCCTCGATCAAGAGCACACCAATTTCATTACCAACGTTGGATTGTACTATTTCGTGGTGATGCCGTTTGGATTGAAGAATATCGGAGCAACTTACCAGCACTTAGGTATCAGGATGTTTAAAGACCAAATTGGAAAAACAATGGAAGTGTATGTGGATGATATGCTTGTGAAGTCACGACGATCAAGCGACCACGTTAGAGACTTAGCGGAAATGTTTGACATCCTCCGAAATTATAAGATGAAGATCAATCATTTGAAGTGTTCTTTTGGTGTCGCATCAGGAAAATTCTTGGGCTTTATTGTCAATGCACGTGAAATAGAAGCTAATCCCGATAAGATTCAGGTTATCTATGATATCCAAGCCTTGAGAACTATTAAACAAGTGTAGAGTCTGAATGGGAAAGTTGCTGCCTTAAGTCGATTTATCTCCCGAGCCACTGACAAGTGCATCCCTTTCTTCAATTTGATTAGAAATGGAAATAGAAACTTTGAATGGATGTAGGATTGTAAAAACGTGTTTCAAGCTTTGGTGGGTCATTTGGGGAGAACCCCTCAGTGGGTCATGAGGGGCTGTACATTTATTTGGTTATTTCGGCACATGTTATAGTGTCGCATTGATTCGTGAGGAGAACCAGATCTAGATGTCGGTGTATTATGTCAGCAAACGATTGAAGGGTGCTGAAAGGAACTACCCAAAAATACAGGAATTGGCATACTGGTTACTAATTGCATCATGGAACTTCATTCGCACTTCCAGGCACATTCGATCAATGTTTACACCGACCATCCATTACGATAGGTCCTACAGCTACCTGAGACATCTAGAAGTTTGCTCAAGTGGAATATTGAACTCAGTCAATTCGACATTACTTACATCCCTCGAAGAGCTATCCAGGGTCAGGCGTTGGCAGACTTTATAGCAGAGTATACTGTGCAAGATGATTTTCTAGAAGGCAACAAAATCCCTACCGTACGATGGAAATTGTATATTGATGGAGCATTTAATGATCAGCGTTCTTGAGCTAGGACTGTACTTGTAACCCCTGAAAACCAGTCAATTTGTTATGCTTTGAAGTTTGATTTCCCAGCAACAAACAATGAAGCTGAGTATGAAGCTCTGATTGCTAGACTTAAACTCGTAGAGAACTTGGAGTAAAATCACTTGAAATCTTTTATGATTCGTAGTTGGCGGTGTATCAAGTTAGTGGAGATTATCAGGCTAAGGGACTACGGCTTTCCCCATACCTAACTCAAGTCCAAGAATTGTTGGCAGAATTTGAGTACTATGTCATTTCTTATATTCCATGAGATCAAAATAGAGAAGCTGATTCATTATCAAAATTTGCTAGTTTCGGCGATGCACAGCAGATGGGTTTGGTTCTGGTCAAAGTATTAAATACCCTAATTATAAACATGATGAAAATTGATCAGATACTGGAAGCAGAGCCTGAAAAAGAATCATGATGACCCCGATCAAAGACTATTTACTGCATGGAGTCTTACCAGATAAAATAAATGAAAAGCAATAAGTCCTTCGTAAAGCTTCACGGTATATTATGCAAGAAGGAATTATGTACAGGTGAGGTTTCTCAGTTCCCCCACTCCGGTGTGTCACTCATGATGAGATAAAACATGTTCTAAAAGAAGTTCACGAAGGGTAATGCGGCGATCACACTGGTGGGAAAACTCTAGCAATGAAAATACTCCATCATGGGTATTATTGGCGGATCGTAAATCGGGACACCGCTGATTATGTGAGATGATGTGATAAATGCTAGATATACGCAAAAGTACCAAGAACTCCGCCAATAGAAATCACACAAATGGTCAGCCCATGGTCGTTCGCTATGTGCGGTATAGAGATTATTGGTTCCTTATCGATCTCTAAAGATGGCGCAAGGTATGCTATTGTTGTATTTGATAACTTCACCAAATGGGCTGCAGCAGAACCTTTAGCCGCGATCACAACCAAGAAAGTAATCAACTTTATTGTCTGAAACATCATATGCCATGTTAGTCTTCCCCGAATTATTATAACAGATAATGGACTCAATTCGATAGTGTTGACTTCAAAAACATTTGTCGAAGGTATCGTATTGAAAAGAGGTTCGCAGCAGTTGCTCACCCTCAGCAAATGGACAGATAGAAGCTGTAAATAAGATCATAAAGTCTATTTTAAAGAATAGTTTGGAGAAGGCAAGAGGCCGGTGGGTGGATGAACTCCCTACAGCACTGTGGGCTTACAGAACTACCCATAAGTCTGCGACTGGCCATACTCCATTCGCCCTCGCTTATGGCTCCAAAGTCGTTACTCCTATTGAGCTCGAAGTTCCTTCTTATTGAGTAACTTATTATGATCCCAAAACAAATAAAAATATCCTCCTAAAATTTCTTGGCTTTATAGATGAGAAGCATGAAGAAGCCGATCTGAGGGCAGCTACACATCGACATCGAGTCGCCTGGTATTACAACACAAAAGTTCAACCTAGAACTTTCGAAATTTGCAATCTAGTCCTGGAACGGTTTTTCCTACCCGTCACACATGAATCAAATCTGGAAAACACCATACGTCATTAAACATAGGCTTGGAGAAGTAACTTTCAAGCTAGCGACTGTCGATGACATTACACTTCCAAGTACGCGGAATAGCAAACGTCTTCGGTGCTATTTCACTTAATTTGTTTCCTTTACATTTCAATTTCTTTGCTTTTAGAATTTGCTTTAACATTTGATTTTTTGAATGTGTAATAAGACCGTTTATATTATTCCTTTCCATTAAATGAATAAAGTTTCAGGCTTCCTTTATATTTATGTTTGCTATTGCATCTTATGCTAATTACATAGCGAAACTAATTGATGTCGATATGTATAAACAAGCTCCCGGAGTTTGAAAATAATCAATCATGCTAACTCCAAATGGGATTAGACAAGATGGTGTAACACCCCTAATTTTTAATAACATTATTCGGGAGATTTAATTAGATAAATTAAATAGAATAATGTAAATATTAGAGTGATAAGGGAATTGAGATTTGAAAATAAACTAGAGGCCGAGCTTAATTAAAAAAATGGGCTTATAAATGGTTTTATATGTTACTTAATTAAACAAGGGCACATTAGGAATTGCACACTATAACTCCTTAATACCTTAAACCCAAGTTTCATTTCCTTTCACGTTCGTTTTCAAAACTCAAAAAAAACGTGAAACCTAAATCTATAGCCGGCCATTACCTAAAAAGAAAAAGGGGGAAATTAATAAAGAGTTAAGGAATCAAAGCATGGAGGATTAATCTAAATCAAATCTCAAAGTCTTTATCCTAATCAAGGTGAATAATAATCAAAACCATCTCTATTTTTGTTTTTATGACCATTTGATTTTCGGGTTTAAGTTTAAATCCATTATGATGATTTTTGATGATGATATGCTTGGATTTTATAAAATGTTTGATTCAGACATAATTGTTTGATAATTTTTTATACAGTTTTAAGGATAAAACAGATTATATTCAATTTCGAATGCCATGAGGAAATAATATGTTATGTAGAACATGATTTGGGAGATGGGTTTTAATTTTTTATAATTTTTCAAGCTATGGAAAATTCATTATGAATTTTCAAAGGAAAATATGAACAATTGGGTTAGAAATTAGTTTCAATTATTTTATGAAGAATTTGGGTCTGAAATTTTTATATGTTAGATAACATATTAAAAGGGCATTTCTACGATTTTTGGGGATTTTTCCTAAGTAATTTATTATGAAAATAGAATTATTTTAGATGAAGGACATAATTGTTTTATTGGTTTTGCTTAAAGGAAGGGCTTATTTGTCAAATTAGTCTTTGTCTAGATCTGACATTATGCGGCGGTTACTTTGAGAAAGAATTTTAAAAGTTTATGGCAACTAATTAAATGGTTACAAATAGGCATGTTAGTTAGAAAGTAATTGCTTTAAATAGCATTAAATTAGTCTTTACCCAAAAAGTAGGTTCCGCCTCTTTCAAAAGCCACCTTTTGACCTTATGCTTCCGCTTCGACCAACTCGAAATCAACTAAGTCGAAACCAATCAAGCCAGAACCAATACACAAGGTATCAAAATGTTGGTACGTAGTGGATTGGATAAGGGCGAAATGCATGGTGTCAAAACATAGCTTTCGATGGGGTCAAACCTTTATTTTACTTTCAAAAGATATGCACTTGCCTATTTTTACTAAATGCTTTCGAAAGAGTCGAAGCCCATGCCTCTGAAGGGGGCTTTTTAAATTGCTTTCGAAGGGGTTGCTGCCTCTTGTTTAAATTGTAGCTTATGAATGAGTTATTTAGTTTTAAAATTAATGCTTTCGAAAAGGGTTGTTTCGACCAAGTCAAAACCCTTCTACCGTCCCTATGCCTTTCGAAGGGATTTAAGTCATTAATGCTTTCGAATGGAGGCTTTTGTCTATGAATGTACTAATCCACTTCTTCGAGCGTTCGAAAGGTTTAATGGTTTCAGAGGCAATGGCTTCGAAAGGGGTTTCGAAGCTATCCTTCAAATGTTTTACTTAAATTATTTGAGCTTTCGAAAGGATGGTTCCGAAGCCATCAATTTTCCCCAAACAATATTATATGAAGAATAGTGGTTTCGAAAGGGGTACTTTCATTTGTATTCACTTTGACCCAAAAGCTAATTTTAAAGATAAACCCAATGGTTTTGAAAGGGGTACTTTCATTGGTTTCCAAGCTATGCTTCTAAGAGTTAATAAGTAATGCTTTAATAATTTCAAAAGATGTGTTTTGATGGTTTCGAAAGAGATGTTTTAAATTGTTTCGAAAGACATATGCTTAGGGCATTGAAAAAAATATTTGAATGCTTTCAAAGGAGGTTATCCAATGGTTTTGAAAGTAAGGTTTTAACTATACAAAAATCTTAGTTTTCAAAACAAAGAACCCAATCTCATTTTTAAAGGAAAACCATGGCATAATAAAGGAGTTTTAAAATGACTTTTAAGTATGAAGTTTTGAAGAAGCTTTCCTTGATAAAATGATAGTTAAAGGGATTAACCATGTTTTATATGAAAACGATTTCAAGGATATTGAACCACAGGTGTTGGTATTATTATCTTTTTATGTTTGCTTCTTCATATATATGCATTCATATTATAATGGACCCATAATAGTATTTTGGGGAGAAAGTGGAAGGATAACCAGCTAGGTTGACCCAGTAGTGAATATAAATTGAGTTAACTCTTGAATGAGTAGAATTGCATCCAGGAGGTCGGGTAGACCGGAATGTAGGATGCCTAATATTTATTAACGAAGTTGTCAAGTAGGCATGTTCATAGTAAACCCATGAAAACTATGTTTAGGAAAAGTTATTGGCAGAAGCCAATAGGTTCATAGTAAACCTATGAAAACTATGATTAGAAAGAGTTATTGGCAGGAGCCAATAGGTTTGTAGTGAACCCATGAAATCTATATTCGGATTATGTTATTGACATGAGTCAATAGGTTCCTTATCAACCCATTAAAATTAGGGTAAGAGGGAAGTTATTGGAGAAACCAATAGGTTCAGGGAGAATCCATGAAATAATGAAGTTATTGACAAGGGCCAATAGGTTCTTAGTGATCCCATGAAAAATACGAAACTGGACAGGGAGTCCTTAAGCTTTAAATAGGTTATTAGTCAGCCCAAATAAACTAATAGGTTAATAGTGACCTAGAAACTATAAGTGAGATTGATAGTCAAAATAAATGAGGATGGAAAATCTAGAATTGATTTACTTGCTTGCATATCATCATAATATTTTGAATTGCTATGTTTTAACCATTGTGGATGCAAGAGAAAAGTATATGGTTTTATAAAGTTTTGGATAAGATACTACTAGTGAGGGAAAAACCGGTTCCGCTAAGCGGCTTGGTCTCGCTAGATCTTTGAATGGTTTGGGATGGTAGATTATTATCCATACTAGGCTTTATGTCTGACTCAAAGTTTATGTTTTCCCCTTAAACTCTCGGGTGCTCAATTGATTTTGAGTAGTTTGAGAGTTGAGGTTTTCAGGTACCTCTTTAGACGAATAAGCTTTCGGAGACATGAAGGAGGCAAGCTAAATAATAAGAGTTCAATTCACTACACCAAACAGGCCATTTTGTCACACTTTTTTCGTTTCATTTTGTCACGGTTATTATTGTTGGAAATTTATAACGGTTATTATTGTTACATTGTATTATCACGGTTATTTCCGTGACAAAATTTGGGCTTTTCGTAAATAACTCAAAGACGTTGGATAGAGTCGTCATTTATGTTTCAATTGTTACTTCAATTGTTTGTCACGCTTCTGCTTCTATCGTTCTTCTCTAAATCATATTAGGTTTAAGCCATTCTATTTCAAAGCCTTCCTTCGATCCAGCGAGTTGCCCTTCTCTTTCGCCTGCCGCCGTTCTATTTCAAAGCCTCCGCCCATCTCTTTCGCCATATCCGCCCTTCTCTTTCACCGCCTTCGCCCTTCTACAAAGTCAGGTAATAATTTTCGTTTGTATTTCACATTTTTGTTTGTATTAATTTTTTTATTTTATTCAATTTTAATTATGCATCTATTTTATCAAGGTTTGTATTTCACTTATGTACGTTTTTCATATTTCTAGGCGTTGTTGATATCCTGGCTTCTTTACTTGAATATGCAAGATATGGATAAATGTTTACTTTAATTTGATGTTGGTTTAGGATAGAGGATGGCTATTAATACATAAATAGAAACAATATTTTTTGACAATATAATTCGATCATTGGATCTCACATTCTATATTTGGGGTTGAAATTAGACTTGCATCATTGGTTATATAGCAATTGTTTTACCTTATTCAGATCAGCAGTCACAAGTATGTCTTATTCAAAATGAAAAGTTCATTGCTTATAGCCCAGAGACATCTCATCAGTTTTATTGCTAGGCATTATATCAAATTTTATTTTATTGTGCATTTTATTTTATTATAAAGATGCAATTTGGTTATTTTTATAACACGAATTTTGGTTAATTTTGTTTTTCAAACTTTCTTGCATATTTCACGATTTTGCCTTTATATAAAAACATTGAGTTTGAAATAAAACATATCAATTTTTCTATGTCCTATGATGTTTGCAGGAGGAGCTTTAATGTAACAACTTACCTATATAGTGTTATATTGAGAGCGAGGTTATAAGATCTTATCAACGTATTTGTGTTTGTGTTTCTCAATTGTAAATGGAAATATATAGCAAGGATTGTTGTCAATAAATGGAAATTTATATGAATTGATACTATTATCATGATTTCTTGCTTAGATTTGCTGCAAATATATAAATACTAAGTCGATGTTATATAAAATTCTGTCTTTTCTACTAAATGAATAGATTGAAAGATAATATTCTTAATTTCTCTACACAAAAAATTGATAATTGATAGAAACAATAGTGTCTAATACAATTTTGTGGTTTTTTTGTAACCCACTTTTCATGTGCTAAATTTCATCTGATACATACATCATTTTTTAGTGACATCTTTTACATATTAATTGTTAAAAAGTATACGATTGCCTCATAAAGCTTCAACTTGCTGCTTAACTATCTTATAATTTGTCTTAATTTTCTAAAGGAGGTATTTTGAAAAATCAGGTATAATTTTGTTAACGAATGTACAAAATAATTATAAGCTGTTATAAAATATTCTTTAAGCTGCTTTCAATATATAAAGTCTGAAACAATATACTACGAAAAACCATCATTCATCCGAAAACCAAAATAGCGAGACTAAGATATAATTAACACAAATCATAGAAACAACAGTAGTTTGAATGTGACCACCTTTAGGCTTTAGCATAGTGGAGTGCTAACATAAGATTGTTTGCATTACTCTATCGGTGTAGACCTACAGTGTGGATGGTAGGAAGAACTATATAGTCTATTGAAATATGTTTCCTTGAATCATTATTAAATGTCTAATATTTTGTTTATAAGTTAGTGGATAAGAGATTGCAAATACCATTTGAATTTTGTTCATGTGAGTGACAAGCATGCAAATGCACATAGTATAGTATATATTTGGTAACACTATCTTTAATAGTTAATACTTTTACCGTATTGATCCATAAACGGGTGGTTAAGCATTTACTTGAATTTCACATGAATACTTTGATGGTAAAAACTCACACAGTAAAGAAGAACAAAGGTAAAGGAGAAAAATAAAACTGTAATAGTTTCACCTTCATAAATAATCATATTTTTAATACATTTTTATTTTTAATACATTTATGACACATGCATCTTAATTGTGTGCAATACATGTGAATAAAATTGCTTGCCATGTTTGTTAGCTAACCATAGTAACATGATAAAGCTACATTGATAAAAATATCATATAAAAATCATTATTCAAAAAAAAACAACGCTGAAGAATACGGTTTCTTTTGTTTATTGTCAATATTTTATAGTAGTTGTTTCTTATTGTATAGCTTTCAAAAGTTACGCTTGAATATGAAACTGCTCTTGCTACCACCAACTGCTACTTTTAAGATGCGGGATCTATTAGTGCACTCACATATCAAGCTCATATATACGTATATCAGTCAACCCGAGCAACATCTTTTATCTTGCAGTACAATCATGTAAATTTCTTCAAAGTTTCATATATCATAAATCATGCTAAAATTTTACAGTGTTTCATATAATTTTGATGTTTGACTATTTTATCTGAGCAGAACTTCATATTCGAAGCAGAAAAATCTGCTGGACTGGAAAGTGCTTTTTTTTTTCTTTTTTTCATATATTATCATTTCAATGAGTTTTGAACTTCATTTACTTTTGCAGAATTGCAAGCAGTCGAACCGTATTTTTTAGTACTTATGCATAGTTTTCATCTTAAAAATATATGTTATTGTCTAACTTCTGATTTTCTTTTCATTTTCCTTGACATAATTGAACTGCAATGCACTGTATATATGTATCAACCCATTAAGAGCTCTCTCAACAAAAAAAGGTAGTATCTCATACTGTGATGCCATTGTTGTTTTTGCTTTTAAAATTTATGATGCTAATGACACTTCGTTTTATTATTTCTGCTTTAAACTTGACTTAATATATAAACCTGCCAAAGTCCTAGAAATCTTTTCCTCGAAGGTGTGCATCAGATCGATATGAGCAAATAAGATTATCAAAGATGCTGAGAAACCAGATTTGTTTTCTTCTAGTGCTCATTCATAAATTGGACAAATATCCATTCAGAAATTTATACTTGTAAGTTGTAAATATACTTTTCATTAATATAACTGGTTTGAACCAAAACAAAATAGCAGCGGTGTATATTTTTTTCATAATAAAACAGTTCTGCTAATAAGATTAAGACATGAAAAAAAACAGAGAAATGCAAATATTTTACACCTGAACAAGAGCAAAGCAGGATATTAGGATATGAAAACACCAAGACATAAGTATACGTAAATGCAACATATAGACACACACACACACACACGTATAATGCTTGATATTTGCAGATGAATATTATTAGTGTATAAAATACATTTGGTGTTCATAACAATATAATTAAATGAATGCAGGTCCAAAATTACTTAATTTTTTCATTTCTGACGGCCAAAGCTATTGTCCTAGTGTTCTACCGCTTTGTTCAGGTATATTATTTTTGGTATTCAACTTGCAATATATTTGAATGATTCTTATATGTTGATTAATTTCTAGTAATTTCGTCTATATAAAAAGAAACATTGGTGGGTGTAGCTTATAGGATTTTTTATATCTTTCCAAGAGCAATTCCCGAATATAGTTTTTGGACAAAAATTACTTTTCAATCATTTTAGTGAATATAACTATAAAAATATATTCTACGTATTAATTGCTAAAGTTTACCAGGGTATTAGATTGTGCTCATTCATAAAAACTGGACAAATATCCATTCAGTAATTTATACTCGTAAGTTGTAAATATACTTTTCATTAATATAACTGGTTTGAACCAAAACAAAATAGTAGCAGTTTATATTTTTTTCATAATAAAAAAATTCTGCTAATAAGATTACGACATGGAAAAAACAGAGGAATGCAAATATTTTACACCTGAACAAGAGCAAAGCAGGATATTAGGATATGAAAACACCAAGACATAAGTATACGTAAATGCAACATATAGACACACACACACACGTATAATGCTTGATATTTGTAGATGAATATTATTAGTGTATAATATACATTTGGTGTTCATAACAATATAATTAAATGAATGCAGGTCCAAAATTACTTAATTTTTTCATTTCTGAAAGTCAATGCTATTGTCCTAGTGTTCTACTGCTTTGTTCAGGTATATTCTTTTTTGGAATTCAAATTTTAATATATTTGAATGATTCTTATATGTTGATTAATTTCTAGCAATTTCTTCTGTATAAAAAGAAACATTGGTGGGTGTAGCTTATGGGATTTTTAATATCTTTCCAAGAGCAATTTCCAAATATAGTTTTTGGACAAAAATTACTTTTCAATCATTTTAGTGAATATAAATATAAAAATATATTCTACGTATTAATTGCTAAAGTTTATCAGGGTATTAGATTGTGCTCATTCATAAAAACTTGACAAATATCCATTCAGTAATTTATACTTGTAAGTTGTAAATATAATTTCATTAATATACTAGTTTGAACCAAAACAAAATAGCAGCAGTTTATATTTTTTTATAATAAAATAGTTCTATTAATAAGATTACGACATGAAAAAAACTGAGGAATGCAAATATTTTACACCTGACAAGAACAAAGCAGGATATTAGGATATGAAAACACCAACACATAAGTATACGTAAATGCAACATATAGACACACACACACACGTATAATGCTTGATATTTGTCGATGAATATTATTAGTGTATAATATACATTTGGTGTTCATAACAATATACTTAAATGAATGTAGGTCCAAAATTACTTAATTTTTTCATTTCTGAAAGCCAAAACTATTGTCCTAGTGTTCTACCGCTTTATTCAGGTATATTCTTTTTTGGCATTCAAATTGCAATATATTTGAATGATTCTTATATGTTGATTAATTTCTAGCAATTTCGTCTGTATAAAAAGAAACATTGGTGGGTGTAGCTTATAGGATTTTTTACTTATTTTTTTTGAATGAAAACGATTATTTTAGGAGTTGAACTTTTAACTTATTTGAACCTTTTAATAAAAGTTGTATTTATTTGAAATATTTTATTTTCTTAAAGATATTTGAACTGCATTGAAGTTTGAAACAGGGTATAATCCTTACAAAAGATAGCACTTTTGTAATAGTTGAATAATAATATTGTTATAAATAAATTACGAAACTAAATAAATTTTTAAAACTTAACAATACATTTAAATACTTCAATAACATGTATTAGATGCTGTAAAAAATTTATTCAGTTAAACTTTCTTCATTACTATTTTGAAAAACGTTGTAGAAACAAAAAATTCTAGTTGCGTATTAAAAGAATGACAACAGAAGTTATATTTTTGACATTTTTAAAACAAACTTTGTAAACATCCTCTTATCTTGCAAAATTTTTACATCTATTGTAAATGTAATGTTGTAGTAAGTTTTGCATTTTTCAAATTTGAAATTAATGTTGTAATTATTCATATAAAAAAAGTTTGAAATTGATATAATCATCCTTTTATGTTATAATATGGCGTTATATTTATTTTGCTATGAGTTAGAGAAAGAAAATGGAATAGAATGGTTGGAATTGGCTGGCTTGCATGATGGAAGCATTAAAAGATAAGTTATCAAAACAAAGCAAAATAAATATGTCAATTTTTCGGATTCTGTCCAAAAAGAAAAAAGAAAACGAATAAAATATAAGAAAGGATAAAGGGAGGAGACCATAATACTATGTATCCACATGAACTACTGCAGCTATATCAAACAATGAGCAAGTTAGCATCACCTATATTGCAAAGAATCGTACTTATAATCTAAAATTCAGTTTTTATGTGTTTTAAATAACATATTAAATATTCATGCAAGTTCTACTTTGTTTTTACTATAACAATGGAAGCACATGATGGCACGATTAGTGTAGTGAGTCAATTAGGAATTCAGGGTGTCAAACTCAGTCCCTGCATTTTTGCTTTTCTAGCAGAATCGAAGGTTTCCATTTGCTGCTTTTTTGGTATCATTCCTATCAACTTCAGGCCTTGTTTGTTTTTAATTTCTTGGATATTTGCATGTCATTCTAATGTGGACATTATATTTATATGGTGTGTCTGATTAGATTTGGTCTAGAACAATTGAAAATGTCACCTCCAGATTTCAATTTCTGGGCCTTAGTGATTAGGTTAAAAATGGCAATTGAAATGAGAAAGTATAAATGAATTATTAAAATCAGTGAAGTTTCAAAATGAAAAAAAAAATGTTTCGGTACCATTAAAGGATGAACGTCTTGAAGAAAAAAACATAAAGGTTTCAAAGAAATGAGGTTCAACATCCACCAATTGCATGTCCATGAATTACTTGATGTATGTGTTACGGTTTTGATGCATATTTCCTCCGGCTGCATACATCCATTTATTTGAACATCTTAACAAGAAAGACATTTTGCATTTCAATTACTGTGCATTTCTGCTTCTGTGCATTTGGTATGCATTCTGCTAGTTTGCATTTGGTTTGAATTCTGTTAGTTTATAAAAGAAAATAGCAACACCCATTGCATTTGCTTTCATATTTGTTTTACTTGCAATTGCGTTCATTTCGTTTCACATTTTGTTACATTTTTACTCAACTTCCTCCACCTGAAACTCACCTCATTCACAGAACCATCTCAACCGCCCAGCACCATCCAATCAAGCTACTCCAACCACCTGAACAAATCAACCTACATCAAACAAACTCGTAATTCCTCCTATAGCAACCAATCTCCTAATCCACCTGAACAAACCTATAGCAAGCTACCCGCACTTCCTTCTCAATCTCAAACAAACCTGCAAGTTCCTGTCTTTAACCACCATCGCCACACTTAATCTCCATTCACGAACTACACATACCCCACACGCACATCAAAACTGCTACTTCACCTCCTATAGATAGAAACTGCAACCATCATCCACATCTCCATGTCAAACACCTTCACATCACCCAAACCTATACTGTCTTCTCCACAAAGTTCTCCACTCACCACTAAAATCACAAAGAACCCAGCAACCAAACCATGCAGTCAAATACGTCATCAGCAACAACCTACTAGGCCACCAGCACCACCATCAACCTACATATGCATGCTTGTATTTGTATTTATATTATTTTGTAATTTTTTAGCATTAATTTTTTTAATCCATCATTTTTTTTCCAGATCTATATATATTTTGTATATGAAGAATAAAAAATACATCGATCGCAAGTAATAAATTACATTAAATAAAACATTAATATTGCATATATAGTTGACTGTAAGCAAAACATTGATAACATATTCTAAAATAATACACATTGCAAAATATTCTGGACAGTGAGTAAAATATACCCTGTACATGCTACTTAAATTAAATAAATCTGTAACATTACATAAAATAAAACATCCAATAAAATACGATACTCGTTTCTCACGAATCTATCATGCTTCTATTCTCCTTCATGGCTCTCATGATTTAGGGCTTTATTCTTCGCTGCAAGGAATCTCAAGCTCTCAGGTAATGCTTATTTTTCAAATTCAATTCATTTTGTGATATTTGAATTTAATTGTTTTTTTTAGGGATTGAATTATTTCATTGTGATTTTTTTAATCGCTAATTTTCTTCCTCTTTCGTATGTTTGGTTTTTTTTATTTCAAATTACATTTGAGTTTTAGTTCGAATTTAGGTTGCAACTATATGTATTCAATTTCGATTTGAATTTTATTTCAGTTTGGAATTTGATTATATATTCAGTGTAGGGTTGCAAGTATTTGGCATCAACTTCCTCTCGGCTCGAGCTTACTTTTTTACGCACTCTAGGTTACTTTTATTTTTCGAGTCAATTAATATTTATAGATTATAAAATGGGGTAGATACTGATGAATTGATGAAAATTATTGATTAAAATTTAGTTTTTTAGGAAGAACATTCAGTTAGTTGTGCAATGTTATTAAATTAGAACAAAACAATGATCAACTTATTAGTTTAATTGATGGAAATGAATTAATATTCTCCAAATTTGTTGTTCCTCATCCATTATTCACTCAAACAATATTCATGCTAATTGTAAACTTCCGAGGAGATTAAGTTATGTCTCTTTGTTCCAATTCATGGCAAATACAGCCCTTGGGAACTTATGCAAGATTATTACTTTGTTAATTCGTTTAATGCCTAAAAACAAAACATGTTACAAAATTCACTATTATTTTGAATCAATGTAATGCAAGATAAAGATTATGAAGATCAATATGAATCAAGAAGATCTTGTTAATTCACTATTATGATGTTCCTCATCCATTATTAAGAGAGTTTTTGGCCCCGTCCGACAAGTGTTGATATGAGCGTTATATGGATATTCATTTTCTAACAGAACGAACATCTCTATTCATCTGATACAATATTTGTCGGATTTGTCCCTGTATTGGACAAGTTACAAACACAATAAAGTAATTACATTTTATAAATCATTTCATTTTAAACGGTTTAAAAAATTACGACAGCACTTCCTTCTTGTTCCCTGTGTACACGCATTTGTGTACGATACAGGGAATAAAGGGAAGTGCTGCCGAAATTTTGTTGAATCGTTTAATCTGAAATGATTCATAAAATGTAATTACATTATTGTGTTTGTAATGGGAAGTAGGATGACCGACCATCAAAGTAAAAACCAATAAACTAAAATTTAAAAAATAAAGTGAAGTGCTTATTTGAATTTTCTACGATGGTGAAGTGTTTACAGTGATGAAGTGTTGAAAATTATTCCTACAAGACTTTAGTATCAGTTGAATTGTTTACTTGAACTTTCTAACAAGCAACCTAAATAAATTTTTTGTGTTTATATGAAATGACAGGAAGAGATAAAAGTTATTGCTAATGTCGTTATCTACTTCGAGAGAGTGGATTAGATGTCGACGTAGGAACACCGATGAGTACATACAGGAGGTAGACATTTTATAAACTTCGCAAAGCATCATGCACCGCCTGACTTTGAAATGTGCAGTTGTCCTTGCAAAAAGTGTAAAAATTCAAAAAAACTATTCTTCAAAACAGTCGAGAAACACTTAATCATTTACGGTATGGATCCAACATATGATGAGTGGTTTTTTCATGGTGAGAGGAACGACACAGATGTAGTAATCAATCCTACACCAAATGTTACCGCTAATGAGGCTTGCATCTCTCATCAACTTCGAGTGGAAAACCATGTAGAAGGTGCTCTTGGAAACCTTGTTGACAATGCATATGGTGTGTACGATAGCATTCACGGTATCGGTGATGGTTATCAGGGAAGAAAGTACCACGAGTACAAAAGAAAAGCAAATGAAAAACTATATTCTTCTTGTGAAGACGATCTTACAGCGTTAAGTGTCCTTATAGAGCTACATAATTCGAAAAAAGAATTCAATTGGTCAGGAAACAGTGTGGCCGAGTTGTTGAAGAGATTGAAAAGGTGGCTTCCAAATGAAAATACACTACCAGATAAATACCCCACAATGAAACAAATATTAAAGGATTTGGGAATGAATGTAGAGTGCATACATGCTTGCGAATATGATGCATATTATTATGGAAGGAGAATAAATATGTCGTTGAATGTCCTCGTTGCCATACTTCGAGATTTATCCTAAAAGATGAAGGTGAAATTGTAAAAGTCACAAAGCAACCAAGAAAAGTTCTAAAATATTTTCCATTAACTCCTAGATTAACTAGATTGTACACTATACCATGGATAGCTCAAAAAATGTTATGGCATAGTGAAGCAAAAACTTATTGGAATTCCATGCATCATCCTATCGACTCGGCTGAATGGAGATCGCTTAAGAATAAGTGGCCAGAGTTTGCTAACAATGCTCAAAATGTTTGGCTTGGAATTATTGCCGATGGGTTCAATCCTAATACAATCCAGTCTAACAGTTATAGTTGTTGGCCGGTGTATATGGTTCCTTATAATTTGCCTCCTTCATTGTGCATGAAATCAGAATTTCAAATGTTGTGTTTACTAATTCCTGGACCTAAAGCATCAAGCCAAGATATTGATGTATATTTAGAACCCCTTGTGGATGAGTTGAAGGAACTTTGGACGATAGAAGTGCCTGCATTTGACATGGACAAGAAAGAGTATTTCACATTGAAAGCAATGCTATTGTGGGGAAGTCATAATCTACCTGCATTTGGAAATCTATCGGGTTGTGTGACTCATGGTTATAAAGCATGTCCTATTTGTGCTACAGAGACCGAGGCGGAACACATTGATAATAAGATTGTTTATATAAAGTACAGAAGATTTCTGAAGAATGGCCATCCATATAGAGCACCAAAACATGGATGGTATAAAGATATAGAGTATAAGGAACCTCCAACATGACTGACAGGTTCGGCTCTTTAAGAGAAAATTGCTCATATCAAATACACACCCGGTAAATTGAATAGAAAAAAGAAGCATAGAGGAGATGATTTTGATCATGATGAACACCTTATAAACGAGAATGACAATGGTGTAATACCAGCATGGTATAAAAAGTCAATTCTTTTTTCCTTAGAGTAATGGAGTGGCCATAAAGTGCGACATACAATAGGCGTGATGCATACTAAGAAGAATGTGGCAGAGCATTTTATTAATTTGTTATTCGATAGAACCAAACAATGCTCTAAATTTGCATTTGATAAAGCTTAGAAGATCCAATGTTGTCAAGTTCTAAAAGACGTAAAACTTCCATCATGCTTTGGAATAAATTAGGCAACTTAGTAAGCATTCAACCACCTAGTTTGAATATTAGAAATTCATACGACTATTATATTATTATCCAACATTTTTTGCCTATCATGGTTTAGCATGCATTTCCAAAGTTTCGTGACTTGAGGCGTGCGATTTTGCAAGTATGCTTGTACTTCAATATTATTTGTTCAAAGGTTTTGATTCGAGAGCATGTCCAAGCTGCCAAAATATGATTGCGGAGGCATTATGTGTGTTGGTCCATTATATTCCCGCTCAGTTTTTTGATATAAGTATACATCTAATGGTGCATTTAGCTGATCAAGCACTACTTTGTGGACCAGTTAATTATACATGGATGTATCCATTTGAAAGGTGAGAGATTTTTTTAATAATTATAATCCGAATTATTATTCAATGATAATATAAAAACGTGCATTATTTTATGTTTTCTTAGAGCTATGAAAGAGTGTAAAAACATACCAAGCAATACCGATATGTGGAAGGGTCAATTGCCGAAGCATATCTTGTTTCAGAATTTATTAGGTATGCAATGGAGTATATGCCAGATCCACGTGCTGGAAATCATAGCTCTAAACAAGCACCATTCTTGGATAAGAATGGTAATGATACATAAGAACGCTCCATTATTGAGGGTAAAACTATCAAGCTAAGTGGTGTATAACACATACAAATTCGAAGATGGGTACTTTTTAGAATGGATATACCAGATCTAGACGATTATTATAGGTTTGTATTTTTTTACAAATTATAAATTAACTTTCTATTTACTTAATATATAACATGTTTACTTTGTAGCGAGTATCGACTGTCATTAGAAGATGCTCACCGTAATAAAAAAAAGACTTCAAACAAAGGCAAAAGTTATTGTACAATCCGAATTCATTGATTGGTTGCACATCAAGGTTTGTTAGGCTTCAACAAAACAATAGTTTTATCACACAATTATGACTTTATTTAATACATTTTAGTGGTTCAAACAGTTAATGGAAGAAAAATGCATGAGTTCATTGTTATGGTAGTATGTTAATTATCCAACGTGGGAAGCCAAAACTCATCTCAAATATAGGATCAATGGTTATGTATTTTCTCCCCAGCACTATGACAACACTCATTCAACACAAGATAGTGGTGTTTGCATGGGTGCAATTACAACGTTTATCGCAAGCGCAAAAGATTTAAATCCCATGGATGATGATACTACTTGGTATGGTGTTATCAAGGAGATCATTGAGGTTGATTATTATGATTTTCAACATATTCTACTGCGACTGGGTAAATATCGCTGACAAAACACATGGGTGTAAGATTTGTCCAGACTCTAGTTTACCGATGGTAAATCTAAAGAAGCTTAAAAGTAGTAATGGAGAATATGATGAGCCCGTTATTCTTGCATCTGAAGCAAGCCAAATCTTTTACATAAAAGACATACAAAATCCTGATTGGTCCATTGTACGACGTTCACCTAAGCACTTGACTGATGACACAGATGATTATGAGATGCCAACAAACTTCCACTCCAATTTGAATGAACAACACAACTTAACATTTTTGAAATGCGTGGAATCTAGATAAATAAACGTGATTGTAACTAGTGATGTTTTGTTTGTTTTTTGTTTGATGTATTGAATCTATGTTGACATCTGAATTCTACAGTAGTAAAACATGCTTTTTTGTTTGATGCATTGAATCCATTTAATGCTTAGTCGTTTTTATATTGATTTCCATCTTTGCACTAAAGGTAATCTACTTGTTTATAGTTATATATTAAACACTACCCATTTTATGCTATGATTACTCGATTTATCAACTGATTCACAAGTTAGCATGTATATTGCAGAATGTCAGCTAGTTGCAACCATGCATCACAATGTCAAGAAAGCACCGAAGAAGACGTTGCTCCTCCACCAACAAATAAAAAGTACTCAATAATTGTTGAAATGGATGGTGCTAAAGGTAGAGATGTGAAAAAATGGAGTTCTCATTGTGGGGTTTTGATTCGTGCGCTCATTCTGGTTAGTTACGATGACTGGAGGAAAGTGGACAGCTTTTATAAGGATAATTTATGGAAAGCACTTACGGTATTTACTTCAAGTATTTACTCATTTAAATCATGTTTTTTCTTTCATGGAAATATTATTTAGCAAGTCAAACATTCTATTTGCCACTGATTTCATACTGTTATGGTATTTTAAGTTTGAGGAAAGTTCCTTTCTGTTTAGATAAGGTAATAAAAATTTAAAACTAAAACAGGTGACAGATCAGTGCATTTTAGTGGAAAAATGCTGACAGAGAAGGCATGTATATAATCGCAGAACAATGCTGAATCAGTCAACATTACATCCTTCAAAGTTTATTGTCAAGTATATACATTAGCAATTTAAATGTATTACACAAATAAAGGAAGTAAATGCAAAATCACTACAAATTAAACAAATCATAACTGTCAGTAAGAATTCAACATTTAAATGCATGCAATCACTAAATTAATGTCATTATAAGATGCACCCTGATATAGACTATTTGGTAGGATATAGTTGCATATTTGGTAGGATCCGAGATTGCTGACATACCTTTTATTTAAATTTGACATGAATCAGGATCAACGGCTGTTTTGATTTTTTTGTTTTTGTAGAAAGAGTTTGACATGAGTCTGGATCCAACTATTACTCGACCTATTTTGGAGAAAGGTTTTTCATAATATTTTAGATCGAAAAAATCAAAGCTACGAGACAAATATTTGAAGAAAGATAAAGAGTTTTTACCTAGACGCATTGCGATTGATAACCGTCTAAATGATATGGATAAGTCCAGTGGGAGAAATTCGTTGATATTGAGTACACTGATAAGAAAAGAAAACAATGCAAAACAAATGCTGAAAATAAAGGAAAAAATACCATAACTCATACTTTGGGAAGAAAATCATATACTCGACTTTATGAAGAATTGGTATGTAGTCATTATTGTACATGTAATCTTAATGGTAATGCATAATTTACAAATGAATTCATATATATTCATGTAGGAAGCGAAGAATCCGGAATGCAAGCCTACACGAGCAAAGGCGTGGAAAGAAGCGCACACAAGTAGGAAAATCGGAGAGGTGCTTCCGGGCGCAGCAGAAAAATATGTAAGTAGAAAAATATTTATGCATTAAATTCATCACCAAAAGTAGTCATTTAAGTATCAAACATGACTATTATTTATAAATATCTACGCTTATTATTTCTATTTCTGTGGTAAAATAATTGTTGATTTCAAAATGTTTGATCAACCATATGGGTGTTTGAAGTGTTTTATTTTTATTTTTTTAATACCTTTCTATGTGGCATAAGGAAGTTTAAGTGGGTGTATATATAACACCCTTAATATTACACTTACACCCGAATAGTTGTACCTATAATCCAAA
This sequence comes from Allium fistulosum, assembly GCA_030737815.1. Classification (NCBI taxonomy): domain Eukaryota; kingdom Viridiplantae; phylum Streptophyta; class Magnoliopsida; order Asparagales; family Amaryllidaceae; genus Allium; species Allium fistulosum. The sequence goes on from CM060905.1 coordinate 1,032,832,121, forward strand.
CGTCCTAAGCGTAATTTTAAGAGCACTAAGGCTAAACTAAAATAGAAAAATCTCAATTAAAGTTTACTGAATATCGTATACTAGCTGTTACTCAATACCAAGCATTTGTGTCACATTTATGGGACCTGGTCTTGTTACTAAAACAAGTGGAGTATCCAGCATACCTTAGATCCATGACATTAACTGTGAATTTCCTAATAATACACCAAATATAAGTTATTTTAGCATTTACAAGTAAAAAACAAATACTACTTCATAGGCAAGCTTTGTTGTAAAAAGGCAGAAATCAAATATCTTTCATTTGCATCGCCTACTACCTGTTGATGGAAAACAAGGAAAAAATATTACAATCTATTGTTGGATATCTAAGCATAGTTAGTAATCAATATTTAGATCTGCATCATCTCGTATAAATACTGATGAAGTATATTATTAATTCTAAAGAATATTTACTAACTAGAAGCTTGTAGAAGACTCAGATTATTAATTTTATATGTTCTGTACCAAAATTAAACTTTGGCATGAACAATCAATAAACAATCAGCTATAAGCACTGAACGAATGCAGCTTTTGTATATCACTGCATATTATGAAATCAAAATCATTCTTATAACTCAAGCAGTTTCTTTTTCTAATTATATCTTAGCATTTGTGTACAACACAAAAACTCATATATCTGTTTCTAATTCTATCTCACCATTATATGCAACTCAAAAACTCATCTAACTGTTTCTAATACTATTATATTTTTTCCGAATTATTTTGTTAATTTGTGTAAGTTGATATATCTAGAGAGGGATACATCTAACAAAGCAACAAAAAGTAAATTGTACACAATGATACAGTGGCCATACTTTATCCACACTTCTCAAACAAAGAAATAAAATAAAATTTGCACGATATCTTAGTTTCCAAATTGAAGAACAACGTACTAGTATATGATTTATTATTCTGTAAGTTTAAGCAAACTGAACAATACTTTGATTTCTTACCCACTTAAAACAATGCATGTTTACTTTTTGTTAAATTTCCCATTTATATTGTATTTGACCTGTAGTTTTTCTAGCAATTCATTTATGTTTATACCAAATGTTTGTTTGTTAGGTAAGTAATAGTGTAATAACTAATATATGAGTTCAGGTGGCATGATATCATATATTTATTATTCTGGTGGATGATTATCTTTAGATTGAACTTGGCATTATTTTAATGGTTTTATAACAAATGAAATTTATTGAGTACATATTTCGAATCTTATTCACTTTCAGTTTCGTTTAGTCTTAAAATAAATACTTTACCGATAAACTTGATAATATTGTGTGTTAATTTCAGATTAATATTTTTATGTCCGCTGCAAGACCTTTGAGTGCATAAAAATATATTGATTCAGTACTATTATGCTTTCATTTTAAATATGTCCATCACTTTATCAAGGAACATGTGACATTCAATCTATATGCCATTTAATACTTATTCAGTTGTACTAAACATCGAATGATAAATTCAAACCTTACCGACATAAATATTTTTCTCAAACTTTTTTTGACATATTAGTTTTGAATTAATTTAACTCACTAATTTTCATTTATTCAGTTAACAAATGTCAGATCCTAAAAAATGATAAAATAGAACAATATATAAATACTTATTTATATTAATAAAAATGACTAAAATTAATTTTATATAAATATATAGAGATGGATTGGTTGATTTACAGTATAGTTAATGAATGAAAAGTATAATATTCGAATATACTAGAAGGTAGAACAATTACATGACTAGGTTTCCTGCACGAGTAGTGCGTGATGATATACTTGAACTATTATTATCCAAAATAGTTTCTGCACATACAATGCATTACTATTGAATACACTCATGCGCACACACGCGTGTACACACACATGGAAATTATTTTTAATTGTTTGTACCTTATACTCAGAAATGGCTATTAACAACTGTTGGAGGTTTCAAAAATATGATAGCATTGATGACACATGACTACATCTATTTGAGCTTCATTTACCCTGTTTGGTTATTTTGCAGACCTTGAAAACCAGGAATTCTTTTATCACACAGTTAATATTTATTGAAAAACTACATTACCTAATGTGGGTAAGTATATTTCTGCCGTAATTTTCATACTAGCAAACTTTATTCATTTAAATATTATGATTTGATTCCTTTATTCACTTAAAACATTGCATGTTTACTTTTTGTTAAATTTCCCATTTATATTGTATTTGACCTGTAGTTTTTCTAGAAATTCATTTATGTATGCATTTACGCGTAAGGCCTTATTTTCAGTTCTTGTATAGCTGGTACCTAGTATTTCTTGTATGGCAGCAAATTCTATCATATTAATTTTTATATCAACCGTTTGCAAAATCATTACATGTAACATATTATAACCCATACCATTCTCATGAATTTTTATATCAATTCGTTTTAATATTCAGGCTTTAATAGAAGCAGCAGAAGAGAGGCAAAAATCAAAAGCTAGTGTTAATGGTAATGAAGGAGCAATTAGTTTGGAAGACTTTGAAAGAGACGCCATTGCTGAAGTGTTTAGAAATGTAAAAAAAGAAGCTATTGCCGTGCAATTAGTTCTACATCTAATGCAAAGCACGTAAAACTCACTCAAGCTTCAAAAGCAATTATCAATTACAAAGAGAATGAAGATAAGCGATGGAAAATGGAGATGCAACAAAATATTGATCAAATGCATGAAGAAAGTAGAATAACGAATTCAACTCTAGTTGAAATGCAATAGTGTATAAGGCAACTTGTTAGTCAGATTGGAACAAATTCGCTAACACTAAGAACAGAAATTGGTTTGCATGCCGAGCACCATCCTAGCCCTACTCCATCTAATGTTGTTATTGGATCATCTACGGTTGAAAGACAAGCGGTGCAATTATTGTCACGAAAACTGGAAGTGGTAGCTAAAGGACATCTTGGAGTGCAAAAGATTTGTCATGGTAGAAAGGTTGGAGATGGAGAAAAGGTTGTTTGGGTGGAGGATGTTCTTAATCCGGACGAGCCACTTTTTGATACACCTCAAAATGGTCATTATACATTGTCCGAGTTGGTTGATGGTGGTTTTGTAGTTTGGATGGAGTGTCGTATTCGTTGTTTGTAAGCTTCTAAATATGTTGTAGTAATGAAATTTGAAGTTGTCACAATGAACTTTATAGAATTTGATATGTGCTATTTCATACGTTTGATGTTTTTTTAATAATTAGATGATATGTTAGTTTCATGTTTTCTATTGTTATAAATTCGTATAGATATAGTTGAATGAAATACTATTAGATGCTGAATATGATATGGTTCAACTATACCAAATTTGTAACACTTATAAGTGTTGGTAATTATGTTATTTACCTATGTGTGCGAGGAATTCCCAACGGTTATAACCATTGGGAATATGAAAATAGTCGTAGGTTATACCCATAATTCCCAACGCTTATAACCGTTGGAATTTCCCAAATTCCCAACGGTTATAACCGTTGGGAATATGAAAATGGGAATAAGAATATTCCCAACGGTTATAACCGTTACAAAATATGTAAAAAAAAATTATAACGTACCTGCTACCAACGGTTATAACTGTTGGGGAATTTGATTACCAATGGTTATAACCGTTACAAAACGACAATTCTGGTGTTGTGTATTTATGTTGATTCTGCTGTGTTTTGTTGTAAAGGCAAAGTTGTCTGATTGCCTATATATATACACACTCTGATCATCCAAGGGGGCATCTTCATATGTCGCTCTTGGCATATGTTGTAATAATTATATTTTCTTTGAACGTGGTTAATGATAATGGGATTATGTAATGAATTTGAAATGCTTTGAAATAGAATGCGAAAATTATTTATTGATTTTAATTTTTTTTCCATATCCATGTTTTTCTGTTATATCAATGTATCTAACATTACCATATTTGGTCGTCGAAGATTAATAACTATGGATGAATGCAGCATTAGCAGCCATTAGTTTTGGGCCTCCTAGTGGGGGATGTTACAAGTTGGTATCAGAGCATAGGTTTTGTAACACCCCTAATTTTATTAACATTATTCAAAATACTTAATTAGAATAAATTAAATGGAATAATGTAGATAAGGAGATTAAGGTTGATCAATAAACTAAGTGGTCGTGCTTATTTAGATCAATGCACTTATAAATGGTTAAGTAATTATACATAAGGGCATTAGGGTAAATTGCCACCCACATTCTCCCCTTATACTATTTTCTTTAGGCCATACATGTTCGTTTTATTACAAGAAAAATTATAACCGTAAGAAGATAAAGCAAGGCCCACCATTAGGAAAAAAGAAGAGAAGAGAAAATTAATCTAAAGCTTAGAATCAAGCTAGAAGGAATCAATCTCAATCAAACTTCAATTTCCTTATCCAATCTAAGGTGAATAATAATTTCTACATCTCTATTTTGGTTTAATAATCATATGGTTTCGGATTTAAGAGTAAATATGTTTTTATCATATATTGAATGATGATATGCTTGATTTATGATTTATATGGTTTAAACAAGGTTGTTTAAAGGAGATATACACGGTTTTAGGGTAAAACCGAGATTAAAAGATTTTGAAATGCCATGGGAAAATTATATGTCATGGAAAATATGATTTTGGAGTTAGGTTTCAATTTTCATAATTTTCCAACCGTGGAGAGTTAGTTATGAATTTTCAAAGGAAAATATGGTTATTTGGGTTTATAAATTTAGTTTGGAAAATATATTAAGAAACTGGGTATGGAATTTTGATATGTTAGATAACATGATTAAATTGAATTTCTAGAATTTTTGGGGTTTTTACAAAGTGATTTAGTATGGAAGTTAAATTATTTCGAAAGGAGGACGTAAATGATTCAATTGTTTCGATAATAGGAAGGGCTTATTTGTTAAAAGTTAATTGATTTCAAATCTGAGAAAATGCGGCAAATATTATCTAAATTATTTAAAAGTTTGTGAAAGCCAATCAAATGTTTACAAGTAGGCAAGTTGTTACAAAAAGGTTTACTTAATTTGGTAAACAGCTTTTGATTAGAAAAGGGGGTTCCGCCTTTTTTATTTGAAACTGAAATTTTTTCAGATTCAAATAAATATGAATCTAACAACATGTCATAGACAACTTCGATACGAATCCAACGCAAAAGACGGCACTCGAATCTGACCTCGTACGAGAAAGATATTCAATAATAAATATAACGATTTAATTAAAATATAATTAACTAAAAATTTTAAATAAATTTAAACTAAATCCCTTACCCCTTCCTTCTCTCGCGCCTAGGCAAGCGATATATATATAACATCGCGCGTGCCATCCAACCACATCGTCGTTGACCAACCAGAACCGCCGCCAGCATGCTCCGCCCCTCGCCGCCGAACATCCGCCCTCATCGCGCACGCGCGCGTTGCGCAGATCCAAAATCGTGAATCCTAAAAACTGTCACCATGCTCCCTCGCCAGCAGCGACCGTCGATCCCTTGTGCGCGTGCCCAGACATCGAGGCCTTCGTCTATCAAGCTCGGTTTCTAAAGTCTTCAGTTGAGAGTGTTCGGTTGGGGTGAGGGGTCGAGATTCTTCGAGAATGTTGAGATCTAGGATGGCATCTTGGGTGGAGGAAATGCGCGAGCGAAGGGAGCCCCAAATATTTTTGGCCCAAGGTTTGATGATCTTTCTGAGTGAGCGGAGTTTGGAGACTACTCTGGCGGTTGCGGAATTGGACGGCACAGGTTGGGACCAAGAAGACTGGATGAAATTGTCGAAGGAGGGTTCCATGGTCCATAGTCGTTCGAAGCGGAAGGGGCGATTTGGGTTTGGGGATGAGCCCGAGTCTAGGATTAGTGGACAGTGATCGGAAATTGTCGAGGCTAGACCGGATACGTTAGAAAGAGGGTGCAAATCATCCCAATTGATATTGAAAAGGAATCTGTCAAGCTTAGCTTTGTTGTTTTAAATTTGTTATGTTGATAGAAAAGAAGAAAAAAATTTGTTATGTTAATTTTTAGTATTATTTTCTTTGTTGTATGCCATCTCAATTAATGTTCCTTATTTATCCTACTCCTATTGCCTAACCTGGAGATGAGTAAATAAAAAGACAAATGGACTACCAAATCAAACAATGAAGAGTTACTTCCTTATTTATTGTATGCTATTTTCTCAATTATTCTTTGTCTTAGAACATTATTTTACATAATTAAATTCATGATATATCAGTTAGTTTTATATTTAAGTTTTTTGCTTAATATTTTTTACCTAAAATTTAGTGCCAACTTGGATGGTTAAGGGATTGTGTGACGAATGGAGTGTGAAAGCGGGTGTGGTGATGACGGTGTGTTTGTGTCTGCTTTTGGAAAATTTTGTTTATGATGTAAGTGGAGTAATGTGATATATGAATTAAATGCTCACTTATTAATGGGTTGAAAAAGAAATCGATTGGAAATTAGAAAGGTTTCAGTGATGGTGTCAACACTGATTATCTTACTCTTTGACGGAATTAGCTTCGGTGAAGTATTGCTTGTCAATGCGACCTATTATGTTTGTAGTTTTGCAGAATATGTATCTTGAATGCTTTCCAAATCATATTTGACAAATCAGTTTATATAAAAACATAATTTACAAGAGGTTGTTTGATGAGGGACAACAACTTCTAAAACAATTATATTTGTCGTTCCCTCGCTATTTTTCTATTGCATGCTCCTTTAAAATATTTGTTGGCTTTGATATATTCATTTGTTTAGCCATGAGATGGGTCTGCTTATCATTTAGCCGAAACTTCCCATTCTTGAGTTTACATGAAGTTTTGTAGTTAACTTTGCCTCAATTACCTCTTTGTTGTTTGAAATTGAATCCTTGATATCATTTTTGGCAACTGAGTGCGTATTTGATGATCATGTTCTATATTGATTTGGTTATTCAGATCATTGTTTTGGATCCATACTGCTTGCTAACTGTTGTTCTGAACGGTTTTGATGTGTTTCTTTATTGCAACTTGTTGCATTTGCATCATTTCCATAAATATTTGTATACATTTCCTTAAATTAATTGGAATTGAAATTATATGTAGGACTATTGATAATTGGATAAATATTTCCTTAAATTTACATCTGTTGTCATTTAGACCATCCACTTCATTAATGTTATTTAATAATGTTTTACTCATGAAAACATATATAATTGTAATTTTTGTATATATATATTTGGCAAATATTATATATATACAATGTGTGAATTTATATTCAAAGTTAGTTATCAATACATCAGTCTACTATATATTATTGTGTTTTTTCAGTTATACGTTATTCATAAATGCGTACTATATTATACAAATATGATAACAATAATGTTTTGACTCTTTTTTTCCTTTGTTGCTGTCTTGGCAGGTGATCAAAACTAGTAGAACCTGATCTGTTTTATTAATTAAAGCCGCCATTGGAACTTGGAACTTGAAATTCTACTTACCAGACTGTAAGTTGTTACTTTGCACACCTTCTTACTTGAATGCTCTGATAGTCATTGAATGTTGAATGTTGATGCAATCATATAGTCATATATGATATTGAATGTTGAACTGATAGACTCTATAAATGCGAACATGTTTTTCTATAAGAACCCCTTCAATTTTTTTAAGAACTATAAAACATGATTTATAAAGCTTTGCAATTTGATGTCATGCACTCTTGAAATTACGTACAAAACTTTTATACTCAAAATTAACGTGTACGTATTTGAAATCATTTTTAACCAAAACAATACATATTTAAAATTTAATGACATATTTTTAAAAGTCCAATGGTATTACATATATATACGGAGCCTTTCATACTTCGAAAGCTTGTAATTCCAAGGACCAAATGCATCTGAAGCCTTAAATTCATTGAAAATGTCATTATTCAATATCTCATACATAAAATTCAGTATTTTCGAAACCATCATTTCCTTCAAAACCAATATGTTCTTAACATACATACTTGAAGTCCCCTTAAATTCAAGTATTAAAACAATTATATTCAAAATCCAACTTTTCCAAACTAATATATTTTCAACCCATACATGTATGCAAAGTTTGCTGATAAATTCAAAATCAAATGTAAGTGAAATCTTTTGTTAAATAGAGGCCACATACTGCTCGTACTTGAAACTTCTGCATTTTGGAAAACTCAACATATATTTAGAACTTATTCTTTTAAATCCACATATGTACACCCAAACTGTTATGTTTAAAATTTAATATATATCTGAAAGCCTGGACTATTAAATCCACTCATATGTAATCAAAGCAGTGAAAAATAGCCACATAATTTAACTTCTCATATAAGGGTCAGCACTAGTCTCAGCAATAGCACATAAGACATATTTGGAAACTCAAACATCGCTATAAGATAATATAAAACATATACATCTCAGCATGCTGAAACAAAATTGGAAAATCATGAAAATAGACAACATTGATTGTACTAGGTAAAACTCGCATATATATATATATATAATCTGTTTGTACTACTTACATGCTAATTCTTATTAATATTTGATATTGTAGAACATGGATTCAACTGAACATATAAACATTGAAACAGAAGATTTGATTGTATTGGAAGATTAATTGAGTAGTTCGGTTGGAAAAAAATATTGTAGAAACACACATTCAAAAGTTTGGAACTATTTTCAGAAAAATGAAACTATTTTAGGAAAAACACCAACGTGCTTTTGCAAGGGATGTAAGAAAATATACTTTTAGGGAGAAAAGCATGGAACATCTAATATGCTAAAACATATTCCAAAATGTCAACACATTACCAAAAAATGGATGGGCTTAATGAGATAAGTAAGTTCGATCAAAGTAAGTATAGAGAATTGGTGACTAAGGCCATCATTAGGCATAATTTTCCCTTTATCTTTGTTGAATATAATGAAGTTCGAGAACTACATTTTTATTTGAACAATGAAGTGCAACATATATCAAGAAATACAGTTCGATCAGATGTCATTAAACTTACGAGAAAGAAAAAGTTAAGCTTAAACATTTTCTAAAAGCATGTTCGGGAAAAGTAAGCTTAACATCTAATCTATGGACATCAATTAATACAGATGGTTTTATATCGTTAACTGCGCACTTCACAGATAACGACTGGGTTTTACAAAAAAATTGCTTAGTTTTTCGCTGATGTCACCTCCTCACACGGGAGCTGCAATATTTCGGAAGGTATCTAGTCTGTTAGTTGAGTGGAATATCGAAGATAAACTGTTTGCATTTACGCTTGACAGTGCATCTTCAAATGATAAATTTATTGAATTGTTGGAATCTCATCTCACATATAAGAAAGCATTGGTTGTAGATGGTGAGTTTTTGCATATTTTTTGCACTGCACACATATTGAATTTGATCGTACAAGACGGTCTAAAATGCATTGGTTCCTTTTTAACGAATATTAGGGAAAGTATAAAGTACATTAAGGGCTCCCAATCAAGAAAAAAGTTGTTTATCGAATGCATAGCATATCTTTCTATGAATGAAAATAAAAAAATATTGCAACAAGATGTTCCAATGAGATGGAACTCGACATTTTTTATGCTTAAAAGCACTATTTACTTCCACCAAGCACTATGTCGTTTGGAAATCATTGATTGGAGTTATACTTATTGTCCAACCCCGGATGAATGGATAGATGCAAAGAAAATTGCGGATTTTTTGGAAGTTTTTTACAAAGTTACTTATTTATTTTCGGGTTCTAATTATCCAACATCGAACTTATTTTTTCCAAAGCTCGTGACGGTTCATTTTACATTGCAAAAGCGTATGAAAGACAATGATTTTATGTCAACCATGGCAAATGAAATGTATAAATAATTCGACAAATATTGGAGAAAATTTAGCGTGATACTTTCCATTGCATGCATCTTTGATCCACGGCATAAAATCGAATTCGTTAAATACCATTATGAACAAATTTATAGGGTCGATTATTATGAATTTAATGAGGTGGAGAGTAAATTTGAAAATCTTTTCAACAAATATGCAAAAAAATTGAAAACGAAGGTGAAGCAAGTAGATCAAAAGATGTAGGATCCGTTGATGCATATATTGGTCCGTATTCACAAGAATGTGAGGATATGTTAGAAGGATTTTATATTCATCGTAAGGTATGTTTAGTCGAGAGTTCTCGTAAATCTGAACTTAAGTCATATCTTGATGAGGAATTGTTAGATCCTAAAACATCGTTCGACATTATCTCTTTCTGGAAATCTCTCCAATATAAATATCCAATTCTTTCACGTATGGAAAAGGATATTTTGGCAGTTCCAGTTACTACTATAGCATTTGAAAGTGCATTCAGTATCGAAGGTAGGGTTCTTGATGATTACCGAAGTTCTTTGAAGGCGGATACCATTGAAGCGTTGTTATGTTCACGTGACTGGCTACATGGAAACGGGATAGCGTCAGCTATAGAGGATCCTAATGTGGATGTTTCTTTTTCTCATACGGATGCGGAATTGACAATTTCTACCTAAATCTTAGGTACACGTATGCTTAGCTGCCTAATTTACTGTTCTCCTTAATTTACACTATATACTGTTCTCCTTAATTTAGTTTGAATCTACAATTATTTATTCTGAAATTGTCTATTCTAGTGGAAACCCGTACTATGATGGAAATGTTTTTGTTTTGCTTGATACAATAGCTTTGCCATTTCAATTTTCAACACATGCATATATGGTTTTGTTTCATCTGTATCTAATATTTTTTGCATGTTTCACTTATTTATTGTTCTCTTGTTATCTCTCGCCATCACTTAATACTTCTTATATCTTACCTTCATTCATAATATCAATTTAATGTCCAGAATAAGTTTATGATTATCAAGTAATAAATTAGATATTGATTTGATTACTCAGTTCAACAACAGCGTTGTTCTAACACTATTGTTAAATATAAAATTGAAGTGCAGGAAACTTGATTAAATGACTCAAAACATAGACTAAAAACTCTGATATTTAGTCCTTGTTTTATTAGAATTGCACGAGAAGCTACAAACCTTTATAGGGCCTACAGTAAAGAACCAGACTAAAAACTCTGATGTAAACATGTGATTATGAAGTTTTTTTAGTGAAATATTTCCATATTTATCCATTGAAAACTATGTTTCGTGCATCTCAAGTGGCTCATCTTCAACTTTCTACATTGCTGAACCCAGATATGTCGTATTTCATGTTATATACAATGATTTGGTTGAAACAATAAATTAGTAGCAAAATTTTACGACTTTAGCTTATATTACATATATTTTCTTATGTTGGTTTATCCCCATATAAAACCTGTCTTCATATCATGTACTAAAGTCAAATCTGCTACATATCCATTAAGCGTCTACAAGACAACCATGTTGTAGTTTTCTCCCACTAAAAACCATGTTACTAGCTAATGACTGTACTCACTTTTTCACATGTTCACATGTAGGTTGGACAGTATGATGTAGATCTTAACATTAAATTCTACAAAATGATGCGGTATGGGATACTTTGCTTGCTGCAGATCTTAAATGTCACTTTATATGATGTTTTAGTATTTGAAAACTAAACTGATCTTGAATGATACTCGTTATCTTTAGACTAGTTTAAATCTTGAATGTCCTTGTATTGATTTTGAATGTTTTTATATTGATCTTGAATTATACAAACTGAATTGATGAGAATGATCTTGTACATGTTTTCATGCAATTTTATTCAAATTGGGTTAAACGGGTTGGGTTTGGTTGACCCGTTAAATTAGTGGGTTGGGTTGGATTTTAACCTATTTAATAAATGGGTCTAATGGGTTGGGTCTATTTTTTTTTAATGGGTTGGGTTAATTTTAAAACCAACCCAACCCATTTGACACCCCTACTCAAACACTCAGAAAGCGTTGTTCCTCCTACCTCCTTCATGAAAACCCTAATTTCTAAAATTGATTAATTCATTTCATTGTTTTAATGTAACAATGGCGCTGCCCAAATTATAGACAATAATATCGCAATATCGAACTTTTACCTATGTAGATTTCATTGAGGATCTAAATCCATGTCTTCAAGCATTAAATTAGGTGAAAGGTACTAACAATCGATTTTTCCTATATTCTTCTCCTAATTTTAATTTACTTACTCTACCATCCTAGATCTAGTTTTGATGTATCGATTTTTATTATTTTGAATCCTTTTGGAAAGCATGACTGTGGTAATCTCTGAAATCTAGACATAGTACTTTCTCACCATTATTTTTGCTAGTCTAACTTTATTCTATAGAACTCTTGATTTTCATGAATCAAATACACTGATTATTTTTCCTTTTTTCATTCCGAGTTAAATTGATCACCTAAAACACTAACCTGTAGTTCTATCGAAATCATAATAGAGAGAATTAGGGAAAAGGACAAACTTTGAAGAAGAAAAATTAGAATGAAGGACATGAAGTTTTATTTTTAGGTTGAAGGACAGATGCTAGTTATATTTAGCATTGTATTCAACTTTTACACTATACAAAATGCTAGTTTTAACTAGCATTATATTCAGTTTTACACTATACAAAATGCTAATTGTAACTAACATTGTCCTTCAGCCAAAAAAAAAATAAACTTGTTGTCCTTCAACCTAAAAAATTTCTAAGTTGGCAAGCACCATTGTCCCAGTGGTTAAGTGCTTCGACTTTGGTGCAAGAGGTCACAAGTTCGAAACTTGCGCATCGTGATTCGAACATTTATTGACATGTGTGATTTGTGATATGCTATATCTAAGTACCATTTCAAAAAAGAATTCTAAGTTTGTCCTTGTGCATGTTTTCATGATCATAATATTAATTAAATCTATAGATTGTAACATCAACTCTTAAGGTAATATGTGATAAATCAATTCTCTTAAGGTTGTAAGTATGCTGAACTGCATCAGATGCCAACTAATATTTTAGGCAGATATGCAAAACAATAAAGTTAAAATTTCAATGTTGTACCCTCAAATTTTAGTGCTAATTAATTCTCTTAAGGTTGTAAGTATACTGAACTGACCACCAATTATTGCATTATTCAATTCCTTTGCTTTGCTGCATTCATACTTTGTTTGCTTTGTATCTCAAGTTCTCTTATATTGTTTTCTGAATGTTTTATTTGGTCTTTTAATTAGTGAATTTGGTGGTTGTTTATCAGTTTTTGATTTAGTTTTCCATCTTTTGCTATCTTTTTTTCAGAAATAATTATATAAGTATTGCTCACTTAGGGTTTAAGGGAAGCTCTAACTTAAAAAAATCTAACTATGTTTACAAAGTGTATTTGAATGTTGAAAGTGGTTGAATTATATAAGCTTCATGTTTATTTCTTATGTAAGATTGAACAATTTGTGAAACATATTAATATGGTATTTGTTGTTAAGATTATAATCATAAAATAGGAAAATACTGTATGTTTGAACTTATATTGTGTTTATTTTCTCTCAATGGTCTTCGATAATCAATAGTGTTATAATAAATCTATTGTAGTGCAGGCATTTTGCTAACCAATTTTGTATTATGATTAAATATACAGTACATCTTGAGTAAGAGAGTAACATAGTTTCTACAAGAAGTAGAACAAGCCAACCTATCAAATTGTTTGCAATTTAAAACAGCTTCTGGTGCCATCCTATCTATGTTAACTGATGTACTAAGACCAATCATAATAAATTTACATTAAGGCATTACCTCTATAACTATTACTAAGATCAATCATAAAGTATGGGATGTTTGATTTACTATACTGTTATGTCAAAAAAGAGAAAAAAAACAAACATACACTTGTCAAACTTTGATTGTCCCATGGTATATTTTTGCACAACCTTATTTCAACAAGATTCATAGTTATTATTGCAAATTATAAGCTTGCAACTACAAGTTGCCTACAACTTACAAGCTTGCAACTGGAAGTTGCTTGCAAGTTGCATGCTTGCAGTTGCATGTTGCATATTGCAAGCAAGCTTGACACTTCCGGGATTTCTTCTCTAATATTTCAACTTCTATAGGTGTGATATCTTTAGACTAACACATCATTTTTCCCCTTTCAATTGCAACTTTGACTACATGGATAAAGAATAGACTCATGAACTTGAAAATTTGCGCTCTTTAGTAGATATAAAATTGCCCTAACTGTATGTCCTTTGCAGGTACCTTATTTAGAAGATCCAGACACTGAATTAAAACATTTAAAAGTGCATCAATATTACATATGGCTCGGGTGGCTATTCAAGTTTGTTTCCACTAATCATGTTTTTGTTCCTTTTGTGATAGGAAACTTTTGTAAATGAAAGATACTCCATATGCGTGGGCACTAAACTAACAATGTGAAATCTTTTTGAAGTGAACTTACAACATCTGCTGCTACTTTTTGGCATGTGCTAAAAACATATGTAATGGATATTATGTGTATATTTGAGCATATTTAGTACAATGTTTGTGGATATTTGGTATGTTTGATATAATATGTTACATTTTCTAATTATTATATTCTTCGACTCTTACATTGTTCATATTGTTATGTGTTTAAAGAAGATTCATTTCTGATATGCTATAACTAAATTGTAATATATAGCATGATGCAACAAACACATAGGAAAATAAACCATAGCGCTTAAAAAGCGTTATAGTTATATAATATAACCGCTATCAAAAGGTACTATAATGTAGGTGTTTACTGTTGAAGGATAGCAAAATAAAAGCACTATTGTATCTACGCATTTTATAGCGGCATGAACACGTTGTAGTAATATATAAATAGCGGACATATAACGTTATAGAAAAAGAATATTATAGCAGCCTAAATGCGCTACGAAAGCTTACTATTTTCAACGGCATTTTTTGTGTTAAAAATACGCCACTGGTTTTTATAACATGTCGATATATTGCGTTTATCGAATCGCTATAGTTTTCTTTTATAGTAGTTATATGCCGCCAAGGATGACATTTTTTTCCTGCAGTGACACTCACACACAATATATATATATGTGTGTGTGTGTATGTATGTATGAATATGTATATGCTTGCCCACTCATGCATGTTGTTTCACACAACACATGCACACACAGATTTAATACACACAGTATCACACACACACACACATATACACATACACATATTTGTACACATGCAATCGTGCATATCTCAACATCAACAAGTTTCACACACACTCACCACAGCTTGCATTTTATTGTATTTTAATATATACATAGTCTAAGTACTTCAATTTCATAACACAAGTTTCACACACTCAAAACTGCACATATGCACAGACTTAAGACATACAAACACAAGATTACACAAGCACAACATCACACACAAATGCACAACACATACAAACACAAGCACATCATCACACACAAATGCATAGCATATACACACATAGTACTTCACAAACGCACATACACAGAGCACATACAAACACATGCACAACACAGCAACACACACAGTCATGCTCAAACACAACCACACATACACGCTCATACATAAACGCACACCCACACACAACACAGCCATACATACATGCTCATACATAAACACACACTCACGCACAACACAACCACACATACTCACACATAAACACACACTCACGCATAACACAGCCACGCATACACTCACACATAGTCATACACAAGCAGTTCAAGCTATAACTAGGCCGAGGGTCAACAACAATGCACAACACAAACCATCTTAGGGCACAATAACAGAGGATGTGGACAAGCACCATTGTCCCAATGGTTAAGTGATTCAACTTTGGTGCAAGAGGTCACAAGTTCGAAACTTGTGTAGCGTGATTCGAACATATATTGACCTGTGAGTTGTCATATGTTGTCCCGGTGACATGTTGTACCAAAGTACCATTTCAAAAAAACAGAGGATGTGAACAATTTCAGTAAACTCAAAGCTTAAGGCAAAACACACAAAGGTGCAACCAGATTAGAGAGGGAGCAAAGCACAGAAATGTACAAAGTTAGGTGCAACACAAGGATACACATACAAAGAAGAAGGCAAATGCACAACAAGTAGAGCACAAGTACACAGTCAGATGTATAAAGCAATGCGCATAAAAATGCAGCACAAATGCAACGAGTACACAGAGGTGCAATGTACAACAGCAAAATGAGGTAGTGTGCACACTAAATGGATAGCATAGCACAAGAAAATTTTCAACATAGCAACAATCCAGAAGCATAAGAATATACAACGCACCAGCAAGAAAACAATTATAAGCAACAAAAAACATGATGCACACAACCCGCAAGCAGTAGCTTGGTACAACAACACATAATAGTGCAAACACACAAACAAAGCAACTCAACATGGTGCATTAAAGAACCACATACACAAGTGAAACAACAAGCATGTGTAATAGAAACTTGAGTACAACAGCAAGAGCAAATGCATAAGGACAATCAACATCTCTAGAATTCAAAGGCTTAGCATAACATATCAAATGCACACATATATGCGCGCACACACACACACACATATATAAAATCATAGATTTAGACATAGAATTGTGAGTGAAAACACTCACCTAAACACTGTGTCACTTCCTCCTTCTTCCTCTTTCTGATCACACTTATCCAACACTCCAATGAATGATCGAACCCTTGCTGCTTTGTTGCCATAAGTGTGCAATAATAATGAATTGCGAATAATTGAATTTGGTAATTTATATATTTATTTTAGAATTAAATTTAAATTATATGAGAAGTAGGGTTTAGGGGTTGTGATTTTTTTCTCCCACCCTTAAATATTAACATGGATGTTATATTTATAGATGAAGAAAAATTATCAAGAGATGGAAATGCCTGGAAACTTGATTTTTAAGGTTTTGGGTTGTAGGGATTTTGGGCTACACTTCACTTTTTCTCTTTTCTTTTCTTTCTTGTTCTTATCTTTATTTTTTTATTTCACGAAACAACTTATACTCTCAAGCCCAAATAAAAGATCACTTCTCCAAAAATTAAATTTCTAATAACATTATTTATTTTACCACAATTATTTTCTATATTTAATTCTTTCAAACTTAAATACTCAAAATTCAAATTTTAACACAATATTAAACAGCTTCCAAATTAATTTATTTCATAATTCTTAAAACACCCATTTATTCCCAAAACCATTTAATTTCATGACTAATTATCTTGTAATAAAATTCCGATATTTTGAAATAAATTCAAACTATTCATTTTAAATTCCAAAAATCCATTTTTAATTAATTAAATATTTATTATTAATTACCCTTAAAAACCAAGTTGTTACATTTGTCAAGCCTGCCTCGATATCAGAATCCTCTAACAACATAAACATGTAGGACCGATAGTATGGCTGTATAAGTCCTCCAAGTTGGCAATTTAATTCTCCTTAAATTCTCTATAAAATTATATTTTTCAGTTGATTCCTAAAGCTATAACCACAAGGATAATTCATTCATTAAGTTAACACATAGGGATTGCTATAGTGTTGAACCGTGCAAGATTGTTCCATAACTTTTATCCACCCTTTTGCTTGATATCCAAGTGTTAATGGATTAGTGTTTCAAATGACTAAACCAAATGGACTCTAAGTATGACATGAATAAAGGAATGCAACGACATTTTCTCCCTTTGTAGCTCCAACATCTTCACATATGATGAATGTAGAACCTCAAATGTGTTCAAGATTGGTTATTCCAACGTATCACTCCATAACCAGTGTCTTAAAATTCAGGGTTTGACTGCATATCTGATATTTGGAGTGAACTGACACTGGTTCATTTTGAGAAGCTCTATTCTCCTACTCTACTCACCTAATAATCGATGCATTAGCCTAGTGAATTACTCCTTCGCTATTAGA
Organism: Allium fistulosum; assembly: GCA_030737815.1. Taxonomy (NCBI): domain Eukaryota; kingdom Viridiplantae; phylum Streptophyta; class Magnoliopsida; order Asparagales; family Amaryllidaceae; genus Allium; species Allium fistulosum. Next base: position 1,032,849,992 of record CM060905.1, read on the forward strand.
ATGCTTCCTTAGGCTACATGGTAGGTTGCGTTGTAGCCTCGGGCAATGGGTCAACCACCTATGTACCAATCGATATGAACTTAGATAGTTCTGTTTTGATAGCCAAAAGTGTGTGGTTCTAACTTCAACATTGACTTCTGGTGAGACATCCTTTCTTGGCCTATTTTAGGCTATACCATTGGTATGGTACTGGTTAGCTCCGCATTAGTGCAATTTGGTTCGAGCCCTAAATGGTTCGGTGTGTGGAATTCTATATTTCCATGCCTCATTTCTGCCTTACCTGCACCCATGCATCCATTCTTGATGGGGTGCAAACATAATTCCGAACATGGTTTCTTTGGACTTGCATTAGCGTTGCTTGCTCAATGAGCCTAAGAAATTCTCCATTATCTTTGAATACTTAGCTAGGAAAGGAGCTACCATATCTTCCATCATAATTTGCAATCACTACTAGATAGTTCTCTAGTAGATATACAGGCTATCTTTCTAATGCAAAACATTCCAAACTCGTATACATTGCCGCCTCATAGACAAACTCCTCCAATATGGCTGGTTTCTCCATTGTCGATCTCTTAGTGGACTTCATTCCAGGGTGCACTCCACTATACAAGTCATCAAGGTGAAACTTTCATCCATGTTTTGAATTCCAACGGCTGCGGTATTAAATCGGGATAGGTACTGCCATAGAAACTCATCTTCCCTTTGCTTCCTATCAAATAATGAGTATCCATCTTTCGGTTGTTCAATATACACCTAGAATTGACTAGCAAACTTCTTTAACATCGCATTAGAATTAATTGTATTGAACATAATGGTTAACCACAAAACCACATAGTAACCAAGTTTGGCAATAATATAGGGAAATACTTGCACAAAACTACCTTCGTCACTCCACTGATCAACAAGTTTTGCGTATATTGTTGCAAATGCTCTATTGGATTAGTCAGGCCTTGATAAGGGCCCACCGTGGGCATTCGGAAACTCTTAGGGTTTCGAGCAATCTCTATATCCATGAAAAATGAGTTCCAACTCTTGCTCCGAACTCCACACTCTATTTGCTCAGGACACACATTCCTTTATAATTTATGCCATGTGATCTTCCAACTCAAGGAATGAGCAGAGCTGAGTATACCTCTTTCGTTAGGGTGAGAAACTTCTTTCATTTCTTCTACGACGAGCCGCTCTACAATCTTGACTCCATTCTCTATTCTAAGATGCTTACGATGATAGGTTCTGCTTCCATCATTCGCCATTTCTGCCAAAACAGGTAAGTGTTGCCTAGATCGGGAAGGATTATCCATGATCGACCCTTGTTCACCACTTCTCCTATTTGGTTCAATGCCAGATTGATCCTTGGGCGCGGTGTCGGGCTGAATTCTTACTCAATCTATTTCCTTGGCGCGCACTCGCCTTGCCCCTCGACTCTCTTGATCCAATTCATTATTAGAGTATGACTCTTTCATTTTCTAGACTCCCGGGACTAGGTTCTCCCTCTTTCTTCAGTTTGGTATGCGGTTTGTTGCATCTTCCCTAAGCGTGTCATGATTTGATCCATAATAGCTTGCTGTTGGGCAGTGAAACGGGTATCGAGATCTGCTACAACTCTGTCTAAGTCACCTATGGTAAAGGTGTCTGTTCTCGAGTACTGGATGGGTGGTTGTCTTGATTGGTAGCATCTTAGTTAGCATTCCCACTGGTACTACCAATCTCTCTCTTAGATTAAGGAGGCATGCTGAGAAAGTTCACTGTGAAAAGCACCAAAAATGTTTGCACGAAAAGTGGTCAAACACCTCCAATCTATTTACTGTAAGCTGTGAATATGAGGTGTATAACATTATTGGTATATTTAAATTAAAATTTAGTTATAGAGAGCATATCACATACTATGCAGAAAGTAAATTGCAATGAAGTAAAGAACACAAAGATTTATAGTGGTTCGGCAAGAATATGCCTACACCCACTGTCCATTTTCATTATCCTTCATATAGATCTTTGGTACAATGCTTCGGATATAAAATATGGTGATTAATTACTCAATAGAAAGTAAGACACATACCCAAAGAAGTCTGTTCGGCTACTCCTGTTCATCTATTCCTATTCGCTAATTCCTACCTACCTATGCATGTTCGGCCATTCCTGTTAGCATATCCATATTAGGCAGTTCCTATTGGGCAGTTCCTATTAGGTTCTTCCTATCAAGAGGTTCCTTTTAGACTATTCCTACTATGTTGTTCATATTAGATTGTTCCTGTTAGGCTATTCCTGTTATGTAGTTCCTGTCAGGCTATTCCTGCTAGCTTATTCCTAGTTATCTATGACTAGTCTATCATTACTGTTATAGGCTTGGCTCTCTAGAATTGTCCTCCATTATTATTGGAAGCTTTGGTATTTATAGGAGTGAAGGTATAGGGAGGTCGGGCTGATAAGATAAGCAATTTCCCTGTATAACATGCTCAGTTCGATTATTTCCATATATAGTACATATGCTCTAAAACATCCATATATACAAGATTGCCTTTCCATACATGCTCTATTTGGTCAAGTGGTATCTATTTTAGAGTTAGTTTCGTGTTCGATAGTAGTGAGATGATTCATTGGTGGCTTCTTCGGTTGATGGACCTTGTTGCATTCTCGACTATGTCAGGGTCCTTCCCCTCTATGTTCGGTAACTTTTTACACCGAACCAATATTCATGTCATGTAGTTTCACCATCGGACAAGAATTCTTGTTTGGTGTTCCCATTATCGAACAACATTTTCTGTTCGGTGCTTATGTCATGGTTTGGCTATGCTTGGGTTCGCCGATAGACTATCGAACATGAATTCGTGTTTAGTAAGTGGTGTTCGACGATGCTTTTATTCGGCAATGCTTTGGTTCAGTGATGCTTCTGTTCGGTAGTGCCTTAGTTTAGCATCATTTCCGAAAAAGAATTCATGTCCGGTAGTTCCACCACCGAATAAGAAACTTGTCTGGTGTTTCTTCTACCGGACAGGTGAAGATAAAGTTGTCTTTTCATTATCTCGCCTTCTGTTCTTGTATTACTTTATGGGTTTCTCGCCTTCATGTCTAGAAATGCTCCAGAGATTCATTTAGGTAAGATTATGTTTGGAAAAGATTTGGTTAAGTAGTTTCTAGAGCTTTAGGTTTGTCTGCCATTATTGTTCATCCCTTTTTATCCCTTGGTTGTGCTCGTCCATGAGGTATTTATAGGCGTGAGGTTGGGTAGAGACTGTTAGGTAGTAAATGGTTAGGCATTAAATGGTTAGCTTCCCTACCAGAACATTTTTCCTATTCCATAAAATTAATGCGCTTGTCAGGGATCAAATTTCAGACCTCTCCGTTGGAAGTTTGACGTTTAACCACTTGAGCTACAACATTTTTATGTCATAACTGCTTCATTTTAAGTCAAAAATGAATGAAACTCGGACCAATAGATTCGTATCGTTGAGTAGAGTACTACAATGCATCTGAATTTTCCATTTGCTAAAGTAGGTAATAGCTCTTCAAGGTGGGGCCCGAGTCGGTTGGGCAATGGATAAATTTTGAGATGATCATATCTTCCAATCCGTAGCTTGGACTGAGATATGGTTTCAACTTGGGTGCTATCTTGACCATAGGAATACATTACAAATGCTTTGAGTATATTTTTATACTATACCAAATTTGCCCTTAATTCTTCGCTTTGCCTTTGTGATTACATGATGACGCTTTTATTATGCACCTTCCAGATATTTCCATGCTTCTTGACGTCTTTTAGTATTCACCATTCTATGGGAAAAAATGGTCACAATACCCATGTACACTAAGTAACAACACAAAAGTTTCACTGAAAATATCAGGCAGGGAAAGCTGGATGTCAAGCAGGGAAAGCTTTACATAGCATATAAGATTTATTCGAATACATTTTAACTAGAAGTTGATTTGCATAAGGCTTGAATTCTTTTTCAGTTGAGGTTGTAAATTAATCATTGTGCGCCAAAGTCTAATTATAAATTTTTTATCCATGTCCATTTTAAGTTCTAAGAAAAATATACACGGTACAGTAAAAAAACGAGAGCTTGATTTTGACTATTTTGTATTTTGTATATACCATGCATTATAATTCTTAATGCTAACGACAAAAATATCTTAACTTGTGTCTCTAATTTATTCGTGTAGAGATCTTAGTATCTAACGCCATTGACATCAATTAACCATGATCTCTCACACACACATGCATGCGTGCGCACATATATGACAAAGCATCCACTATACCTAAGTTTGGCTACACCTCAATTCCCTCTAATTTCCACCACTTGTTCCCATTTAAATAATAGGATGAAGTGACAAGAGGGGGAACAATAATTAATTAAAGGGAAACACGGGGGGAAATTGATGTGTGTTATGTCGTTTCCCTATATGTGTGTGTTTTATATACAAACACACACACACACACATATACATACATATATATGTATGTATTTGTATGTGTGTAGGGAGGGCTATGATCGGCTACACCTTATTTTTACTACACCTCAAACCCTCTTCATTTCAACCACATGTTCCGAATTAAATAATATACCTTCTCTCTCATAAAGTGACAAGAGAGAGAAGGTATATTATTTTATTCGGAACATGCAGCTGAAATCAAGGGGGATTTGAGGTGTAGCAAAAATAAGGTGTAGCTGATCCGTAGATGTGTGTGTGTGTGTGTGTGTTTATATGTATGTTATGTATACAAGTATATGTATGTGTACACACACTTACGTATACACATATATGGATGATCCATAGCCCTTTCTTGATTCTAGTTCATACCGTCTATTGGATCTAACAAATCAATGATCCATAGCCTCTTCTTAGCTCTCGTTAATATCGTTCGTTGATCTAACATCAATGGTTGGACTTAATGTACCATTTAAGCCAACCATTGATTTGTTTGTGTAATACACATCTTAACTTGGCTTAAGCACATAGATGTATTCTTAATGCCAACAACAAAAATATCTTAGCATAGCTTAAGAGCACAAATGTATTCTTAATGCTAAAAAAATATTCAACTTAGCTTAAGCGCACAAATGTATCCATGCATGGTCTAGTGCTACTGATATATTTTGTATTTTCACTCCACCATTGACAAGTTAAATGTTGAAATAGCAATGAAAAGGACTTGTAAGACAATTTTAAGCTTATTTTAACTCTTTTATTGCTTATTTGGTTGTATTTATTTTGTTTGGGAATAGTATATGAGCACGCATGCACGACATTCAACTCCTTTTAATTTGAAGTAAGAACCTCCTATATGTTATCGCGTGATAGCATCTGAGTACACACAATATTTGACTCCTCTTGAGTTTAAGGGACTTCCTTAATTCCATTTAGAAGCGGGCAATAACAAAACAATGGTTGAAATCAAGGTTTGGGAACGCTCGGTCAGTCTCTGTTTTAACCATTTGAATTTTTTGAAATTTCGTTCAACTTCAAAGTTGTTAAACTTTCGGTTTTGGTTTCAATCTCAGACTGATTATTGAAAAGTGTAATATCCTAACTAATAAAACTCAATCAAACAAAACCAAATGTAACTAAAAAGGCCAAGTTTTAATAAATTTATTTGAACAATCCAAAACCTTTGTTTCCTAGTTCAGCCAAAACCCCAGTTATAACTCAATTAACTAACTACCTCAAATATAAGCTCAACTGAACCCACAAAGGACCACTAGCTTAAGTGGTAAGACGCTCTACACTGAGATTTTAAAGATCATTGAGTTTGAATACTTGAGACATGAAAATAAATGCTCTACTTGAATAAAGTACCACTTAGTCTTAGAAGAATAAAAACCGACCCAACCTCAAAATAAAATAGAGCAACTATATTTCGTTTTCACCATACTTCTTTCCTCCTACTTTTGGCACACATCCACTATGTCAAGCGAAGTCTTCACTAATATAAGCCAGTATGATCGATGTACCGATCAATACCTTATACCTTGGTTGAAATCACGTTGGATTGTTCTTAGTATTAAGAAGACTACCGGCAAAATGATTGAATCAAAAATTTGAAGAAAAAAAATTAAGTTGACCTCATCAGCATTAAGATTCAAAATTTCAGACGGCGCATCGGAATTCCAACTGTCTTGATCTTGCTCCGACGTTGGTCATGCAGAAATTTGCTAAAAAAGGATTCTAGATAAAATGAGCAAAAAAATCAAAAGAAAAAACATCTACAATTACTTGAGAAGTTCTTAGGCAATGGCATGGACAATCAAGTAAGGAAAAGGCTGGGCGTCCACCATTGAGAAAGACAAGTAGCATAGAGACATCAAGAAATAATTGAGAAAAATTCGATGATGCAAGATTTGCATGAAAGAGAAAGAGATTAGGTTTTTTTATGAAGGTTGCATTCCACTTTTGCAGAGGAATTATTTAATAACTCGAACAGTTAATTATTGGGCTAGTTGGGCTTTCGTTGAGTTTGGATATAATGTTTTAGGGGTTTGTATTTTGGGACAAAGGTTATTAAATTGCAATTGCATCCAACCACATGCCCACTTCCAATTGATATTGTTAATTATAATATAATTGAACTTGTACAAATTTATATTATCTATTACTACAAGTTTATCCAATAACAAGTAATGAAATACAAAATAATATTCAATTTTCGGTATGGAAATGAAATTTTATAAGTCCCAAATGATTGGAACGAAATTGGAAGCCAAAATTTTGAAGATAGATGTACGTATCACAATTTAATTAACATTGTCTAAGAAAATACTTGTGCATAATCTGAAATAGAATCTTTACCACATGCAACTGTAATGGCAAATTATTTACAGCTGCTAGATGTACAAACGTGATAATGCTTTTCATTTAAGCTCGGTGCAACATAAGTCTAACTTGTACAGTAAACACTCAAGATGCTTCACAAAAATATAGGCCAAACATGTATTATACTAAGTTCGTCCAATGTACGTATCCACTGTCAACATTATCGCTTTCTTATACAGTTTTTTCCTTTATCACATCAATCCTGGAATGGTCAATGTTATAACTTTTGGTTGGGCAATGGATTATCTTTATTAATAGTTGGTTTGTAAGCGCAAACTTTTGGTCCGTCTGCGAACTTTCAAAATTGTCCTTATATATATACATTTTTATTAAATGTTGTAATATATTTGGTGTCGCACTCTTTTGATGTCAGCGTAAAATAACAAAAATGTCTCTCTATAGATACTACAAGGATTTAGTATAACTCAAAATTAGTCTGACAATTAAACTTCCTTTACAGATTCAAATTTTCCTCTAAAATTTTTACAAAGTCTTCATATTACTTAAAAATAGGATCTAATAATAAACTACTTTATAAATTTGTTTTTTATAAATTATTAATATATATATATATAAATTTAAACTAAATATATATAATTTTAAACAAACAAAAAATTGGATATTGCAACTTAGACATAAAAATTCAAATTAACAACGTATAATTCAACATAAACATATTTCTAAATATTTGTGGAAAACATTTTCATTTAAACGTATTAAACAAATACAATTTGTACAAAAACAATTCAGATGTCTTCATCACGCGCGAATCACGTGCTGTAATGCTCGTTATTTATAAAGTGGTGAATGCTAGTGGCACTGCGGTCGGCGGTTAGCCAACACACTACTTGGTAGGCAGTTTACCGTCAACCACGGTGTAAAAAAATAAAAATAAAAATTTGCAGTACCGATAGCTAGACCTATCAAAATATGACCCAACCCATTTAGCCTAATTATAAACATGTTGGGTCAACCCATTTAAGAATTTTATTAAATGGGTTATGTGTTGAGTTGACCCATTTTTAAAAGGGTTATTGTTTGCGTCAAATTTGATCACAAACACCCAATTGTCGATGAAAGGACCAGTTCACAATCACAGATTACAAATAACAAGTATGTAGAGAATTAAAGTGAAGAAATTAAATGGAAAATGAGGATTATCTAACAAACACTCCAAAATCAAACAAGAAAGTACGCAGAAACACAAGAATTTAGAGTGGTCCGGCATGTTGCCTACGTCCACTATGAAATGATTGATCTTTATTAACTTTTGGTTGCTGGTTACAGCGAATTATAGCAGTAAATCTCGAGTACAACAGTGAAATTCGAATACAATGGTGATTTCGGCAAAGTCTGGACGTCAAAGTGCCAAAAGATGCATTTTCTGTAGGTTCTGGGTTGCTATTTATAGGCGTAGGCTGTAAATATCTCGCTCAGATCTCGAGAGACCTCTTTTGGTACATGGGTGGGCCAACGCGATCGATCCCACGTGATTTGCACTCAGTCCGTGATTGATACGAACGAATTTCGTATCGATCAAGATTTGACCCAATCGAGTCGAAATTTAGCATGAACATTCTTTAGGTTGTACGCAAGCTCATGTGAAAATTTCATAGCATTTGGACTTGTGGATTGTGAGTTATGATCGATGCAAATTTGGGTTTTCGATAGGCTGTTCAGTTCGAATCGATACATTCGTATCGACCAGTTTGAATCAATGTTGAACATGCGCTTGACTTTAGGATCGATCCGAAGTTCATGCCGAATCAACCGAGTCTTCCCTATGCACATGCCTTGTTCGAATCGATCAGTAGTATGTTGTTCGTATCGATCAGTAGTATGTTGTTCGTATCGATAAGTAGTATGTTGTTCGTATTGATCAGTACTCGCTCTATTTGTACCGATCATTCTGCTTTGTTCGTATCGATCGATACGAAGTAGCGGCTTTGCTTAGACTTGATGGATACGAACAATAGCTTCATGATGGATACGAAGTGAAGCACACTGGCTGATCGATACGAATGGTCGACGCTTGATGGATACGAACAAGGTCCTTTTTGATGGATACGAATAGTGTAGTTCCATTGATCGATACGAAATAGCGCGCCTCTGATCGACTCGAAAAAGATCGATGCGAAGTCAGATTTTCCCTGGTTGCTTCATGGACACGAACAAGGCGATTATTGATGGATTCAAACAGACCGACCCGAGCGCGGCTCTTTGATGGATACGAACGGTTTGCTTCCTTGAGTTGCATCGATCATATCTCGAGCATACATACTTCGATTAACTTGAAATTTGAAATGTAGCCTTTCTTAGCCTTATTCATCATTCCCAATCGATTCCGTCTTGATTGGAGCTCGGCCAAATTTTGACGACATCGATCACTGCCTTGTTTCCAATCGATCTCCAATCCTGATATCCGTCCTTTTCAGATAATCTGTTAATATTCCGTCCTTAACCAAAAGGTGGGATAACATTTGCCCCCCAAAACATGCCTTGTGGTAAGAAGGTGTGTTTTGAATAGTTCTGAATCTGATATCCGAAGTCCATATTCCATCCATAGCTATCCTATCCGAGTACCTCAGCCATATCCTGATCCATTTCTGCGACTGTTCCGAGTCAATGTCCGATTTTGAATCCAGTAACCAAACCCTTAGCCAATTTCATATCCATCCGAACTTGACAACCGAGTTCTAATCCATCCATATTCGATAACTAATAACCGAATCCAGGACATCTCCGGGTTGACATCCAGATCCTTAGCTGTTCATAGCCGATATTTGTATCCATAACCTCTCCGGGTTATTGCCAAGCGTAATCCACACCTGGCGACCTGTGCTAAGCAATGCCTTGGTATCTGTGGTCCAGTGTCCCTGAATGCTGAGTAATGCCATGGCTTAAGTCCTAAGCCGTATCCCGGTCGCTCCGGACCCTTGCCGAGCATAGTTCATACTCGACGACCTGAAATAGTAACTGATAATATAGGGCCTAAGTCCTAGGTCGAATCCTGGTCTCTCCGGACCTTTGCCAAGCATAGTCCATACTCGACGACCTGAATAAGTCGATTCGCCATACTCGGACGAAACGACTTACCCCTTGCCAGGCATAATCCATATCCAACGACCTTTTATTAAAAACCACACAAAATATCCAATTGAAATCCAATCCAAAATTCAGATCAAATCGGAAAACCAAAAATCCATACCCAAAATCCAAACCAATATCCAAACCAGAAAACAAGCATCCAAACTAGAGTCCAAATCAGAAAATAAACAAGACCAGGAGTTCAAACCAAACTCCAAAACCAAACCAGAAAAAAGCAAATGTCCAAACCAAACAAGAAAAAACAAATTTCACAAACCATAGCGTCGCGGTTTATCATCATCTCAGAGCATGCCTAGGGGCCATCTCCGTCCCTATACATGAGTAAGTGACTTGGCCGTTTGCTTGTAGTTTGCTACTTATTCCATATCCCTGTCAGTCGATAACTAATCGACCATCATTCCTGGGTCTCGGGCCATCATCGTTTGAGGTAGACGGTGGCTGATCCTGTTCCACCACCGCATTCCGAGTCTCTACGTATTGTCGCAACTGGCCACTCCTTACATGCTCCTCGATTATATCCTTTAGATGTCTGCAGTTGTTGGTATCATGTCCGTCCAGATCATGAAAGAGACAGTGCCTTCCTGATGCCTTTTCACGTTCTGATGTTTCTCTCCTTGCTGGCCTTCGGTAGGGAAGACGATCCCGAGTTCCATGAATATCCGCTCCAACATTTCATTCAACCCTGTGTAAGTGGAGAATTTTGGCTCTCCCCAACGTTTCCTTTCCCTGCCAAAGTTGTCATCTGACTTTCATTTTCCTTTATTCTTATCCTTACCCGAGCTTCCACTGGATGGCTCTCCATCCTCGGCCGCGTTCACTTCCTTTAACTTCATATCCGAACATGCATCCTCCTGTCGAAGGAATCTCTCGACCTCGTGAAAGAATTCCCCGAGATCCATTGGTGGGTCCCATATCAATGACACTTTGAAATATCAGTTATCCCTGACTCCTGATACTGCTGCCATTAAAACCATTGATGGGTCCGACCGATCCACCGAAACCGCTGCATTGAACCGAGTTAAGAAAGTTCTGAGCGATTCTCCTGTCCTTTGCTCACCGATGTTAGCGTCATTACGTTCTTTGGCCTTTTGATATGAACCCGAAACTGCTTTAAAAACTTATCCACTAATTCCTTCCATGTCCTGATAGATCCCTCTTCCAACTGGCTGAACCACATAGCAGCTATATCCGTCAAGTACAGGGGGAAACATCGGGCCATAACCTCCTCCGATGCCCCCAGCACTTCCATGTATCTCGTGTACCTCATCAAGTGATCGGCAGGATCAGCCTTGCCATTGTATACCTCCAGCGTAGGTAGCTTGAACTCTGGTGGGTTCCGAGCCATTCTAATGTCATGGGTAAACGAACTCCTGTTAACTCCTTCCAGATCTCTATTTGTTAAACCTCCGCGCATAGTTCGCCTGATAATCTCAGCCAACCCAGCGTTGTCCATCAAGGGTTGCCCCCCGAGTCCCGAGGGAATTCTGGTACGTACTCTTCATCACGTGCTCCTGCATTCCTGCTAGCATCTTGTTGTGTGGTGTCACCTGGAATTCCTCCATGAATTGGTCCATCATTGCCAGGTGGTGTGCCTTCATGCCTGGATCCATCCTGATTAACAGTCGTGTGCTGATTAGGGGTTACGCCCTGTTGAGCTGCTCCGTCTGATTTCCTGTTGGGTCCTTCCGTTCCAGCTCCGTGGATCTGAACTCCAGCAATTCCAACTGTTCCTGCCTATCCAAACTGTCTGAGAAGGTTTTGCATCATTTCCTCCTGTCTCTTTAGAAACACTTCATGCATTGCTCCCATCATCATCTCGTCTCTGGTAATGAAAGCTGAAGTCTGATTAGCTCCCGAAGATGCCTCCTGGCATCCTTCATGCTGACATCTCTCTGCTCTTTGTCTCCTTGTCGATTGCTTTGTCATGGTTCCTTTTAGATCTGATCCTTTAGCCTTTCAAATCTGAACTTCAAATTCGGTCTAATGGGCGCTAGTCGTTCTTGGTGAAAGCACCAAAGTGTTTGAGCCAAAATTGGTCACAAACATCCAATTGTTGATGAAAGCACCAGTTCACAATCACAGATTACAAATAACAAGTATGTAGAGAATTAAAAATGAAGAAATTAAATGGAAAAGGAGGATTATCTAACAAACACTCCAAAAACAAACAAGAAAGTACGTAGAAACACAGGAATTTAGAGTGGTTCGGTGTGTTGCCTACGTCCACTATGAAATGATTGATCTTTATTAACTTTTGGTTGCTGGTTACAGCGAATTATAGCAGTAAATCTCGAGTACAACAATGAAATTCGAGTACAATGGTATCTCACTCAGATCTCGGGCGACCTCTTCTGGTACGTGGGTGGGCCCACGCGATCGATCCCACGTGATTTGCACTCGATCCGTGATCGATACGAACGAATTTCATATCGATCAAGATTTGACCCAATCGAGTCGAAATTTAGCATGAACATTATTTAGGTTGTACGCAAGCTCTTGTGTAAATTTCATAGCATTTGGACTTGTGGATTGTGAGTCATGATCGATGCAAATATGGGTTTTCGGTAGGCCGTTCAGTTCGAATCGATACATTCGTATCGACCAGTTTGAATCGATGTTGAACACGCGCTTGACTTTAGGATCGATCCGAAGTTCATGCCGAATCGACCGAGTCTCCCCTATGCACGTGCCTTGTTCGAATCGATCAGTAGTATGTTGTTCGTATCGATCAGCAGTATGTTGTTCGTATTGATAAGTAGTATGTTGTTCGTATCGATCAGTACTCGCTCTATTCGTACCGATCATTCAGCTTTGTTCGTATCGATCGATACGAAGTAGCGGCTTTGCTTGGACTTGATGGATACGAACAATAGCTTCATGATGGATACGAAGTGAAGCGCACTGGCTGATCGATACGAATGGTCGACGCTTGATGGATACGAACAAGGTCCTTTTTTATGGATACGAATAGTGTAGTTCCACTGATCGATACGAAATAGCGCGCCTCTGATCGACTCGAAAAAGATCGATGCGAAGTCAGATTTTCCCTGATTGCTTCATGGACACGAACAAGGCGATTATTGATGGATTCGAATAAACCGACCCGAGCGCGGCTCTTTGATGGATACGAACGGTTTGCTTCCTTGAGTTGCATCGATCATATCTCGAGCATACGCACTCCAATTGACTTGAAATTTGAAATGTAGCCTTTCTTAGCCTTATTCATCATTCCCAATCGATTCCGTCTTGATTGGAGCTCGGCCAAATTTTGACGACATCGATCACAGCCTTGTTTCCAATCGATCTCCAACCCTGATATTCGTCCTTTTCAGATAATCTGTTGATATTCCGACCTTAACCAAAAGGTGGGATAATGGTTATAAATGGATAAACCATTTGCCCTTTTATTAAAAACTTAAAATTTGGAAATAAGAAATTTGAACACACATTGTAGTTTTCCATGGAGACTGACAGTTGTACTTAGAAAATAACAGGCTACCACATTCCCATATTTGAACTCCGCCTAGTCTAGAAGCAGTTATTTTTTGTTCAGACTGCAATAGCTTCTTCATACTAAGTCAAAATAAGACATGACTTCGATCGATTAACTCACACCTAAATTACGGACAGTATAAACATTCAGATACTTCATCTTATGAATGCACATTATAGTTCTCTATAGGGACTAACAGTTATACTTAGAAAATAATAGGCTACCACATCCCCATATTTGAACTCCGCCTAGTGCAGAAGCTGCTGTTTTTTTGTTCAGACTGCAATAACTTTTTCATACTAACTCGGAATCAGGCGAGACTTCGACTGGTTAACTCTTACCTAAATTACGGACAATATGAAACACTTGGATACTTCATATTGTTAACGCACACTATAGTTCTCCATAGAGATTGGCAGTTGTACATAGAAAATAACAGGCTACCACATCCCTAAATTTGAATTTTAATGAAAATTAGAATTAAAATTTTAAATTTTGATTTTTATCGAAATTCAAAACACAGAGATTAGAATTAGAATTATTTTATATATATTTTTATTAGTCAAATAAAATTTAAATCTTTAAATTGGTTAAATGGGTAACCTGCTTAGTAAAAGAATGGGTAATAAGTGGGTCAAAAAGAATGGGTCATAAATGGGTCAAAAAGAATAGGTCATAAATGGGTTGGGTTAAACTCGACCCGACCCATTTTGACCCAACCCAACCTATTTGATAAGTCTACCGATAGTCATTTCCCTGGTGCTTTTAGCGCCGCTCTATTTATAATTCACTACCGTGCACAATGCATAAATGTAACGACCCATATTTTTGATAATTAAAAATATTAAATTAAATAAGATTTTAGAATTTAATATTGGGAGCAATTAAAAATTTATGATTTATTAATGAGAAAATAATTAGAATATGATTTAAAAATGTTGTTTGAATGTTATTGACAATTATTTTAATGTAATCTCGATCAATTAAAATTATTGTAAAGTTAATAATTGTAAATAAATAATAAATTAAATATTGGATTTAATGTTGAAATTATTGTTATAAATTTAAATAGGTTAATTTACAATATAAAACCAGTTTTGGTAAACAATTTAAAACCGTTGGTTGTGAACAATAAATTAATGGATATGAATTATTATTGTAAAATAATTGTTTTAATTATCATCTAATTAATTAATCCGTTTGAATATTAAATCAAAATTGTAACAACCCATATTTTTAGATATTTTAAATTATTGAATTTAATATGATTATTGGATAAAAATGGTTAGAAATAAATATTTAATGATTATTAATGTAATTTATTGGAGGATTAAATTATTTAAATTTAATATTGGAAATTATTTGAATAATTGAATTTTGAATTTTATGTGAATGAAAATGATGTCGGAAGTTGATATAAATTTTATTTAAACAATAATGAAGATTTTTAAACTTAAAAATTGAATGTAAAGTGATTAAATTAATTTCTGGGAATTACTTGTTTTAATTGACGAGTAAAAATAGTCATTTTGGTCACTATCTCGGATTTCAATGAAACTAGTTTCATCGGATCCGTAATAGTGAACTATTATAGGTTTTCAAGTTTCGTAGCGATTGGACTTGTCGTTTGGCCGTTCAAGCTTGAAAGCGTAGAATTTATTTTTAGAATTTAATTAAAATTAATCGATTTTGAAAAGATATCTTCCATAAACAATCAAATTAGGCCTCAGGACTAGTTCCATTGTGTTCAGAATGTGGGTAAAACATTATAAACGCCAGGTGGCACGCCTCGATTGGAATTCGGACGGTTTTGGACCTAACTATATAAATACGGCACGCGAAACGAGAAAATTTATTAAATTATTTCTAAAACCCTAGTTCTAAACCATGGCCGCCATCCTCTTAATTTCAACGGCCGAAATTATTCGACTTTCCCTCCTTAATTCCTCTCAATCCATTCATCGAATTCAAAAACTTTCAACATGAAAGTGTAGATCTCAATCTCCTATTCAAATCCATACGGTTGATTGATCTGGTTGTGCACGAGTTCGCCAGAATCGAGAGGGAAATGGTCACGTGCTTTTTGGTGGATTTTGGTCGATCGGGGGCGGCGTTCGTGGCCGCACTTGGTGTGTTGGTGGAACATAAGGTGGCGCACGCGTGGGTGTCAACTGATGGTCGTCCGGTCATCGGCTTGGCGTGCGTGCGGTGGAGATAGGTCGCGACAATTGGGTTCTTGGGTGCGAAGCTTGCTTGGGACGATAGCAAACAAGAGAGAGTATGTGTGTTATGAATTTAATTATATTATTAATTAGTTAATTTTGTTTTAGTTAATCGTTAAGCTAATTATCGCGTAACTTTTGCATACAAGGCTCGTTTTGGATGAAACGAATTACGTTGGGATCGTATCGACGTCGTCTACAGCATGGAGTGGAAGTGAAACTTATTTGAAGCTGGAAATATTTTCAATTTCAAATAAATGTGAGTGTTTTATATGCTCACAATTGACAAAAAAATTATGTTGGTTAAATAAATGTCATGAAGTAATTTAATTGCATTGGCTGATGTTTGGTAAATTAATTGGCATTAGATTGGTATAAGAATTGAATTGATAAGGACTTAAAACTGACGGTTAAGTTTGAAATTGGAATTTGATTGTCAGTTAAATACCCGATATTGGCAACTATGTAATTGTTGTGAATTATATGCTAATTTGGATGTTGATTGAAATTGTATACTTTTGGTTGATACTTTGGATGATTTGGATGTTTATTTATTTTGATATATCATGTTTTCATCCTGTATATTATTTACAGTATATAAAACCGTAAATTGAATTATTTTGAATAAATTAAGAAATAGGTTGAAATGATATATACCTATGATATTTATTTTGGATTGAAATGATATATATCCATCCTTGAAATTAAATTGAAATAACTATCCACTTGGCCATAGGATAGAAAATTATATGCGGACATCGAGTTGGTTAAATTAACTGATTTACAGATTTTGATTTGAAAATTATTTAAATGAATTGATTTAATGAAATAAAAATCGAATTAATGGAAATCGAATTATTTTCGAACTTGAGCTCGGAATGTTGAAATTGAAATTTTGATAACAGGAATTATTTAAATAATCGAAGTTCAGATTTTGAAGTGATAATCGAAATATGATTTGAATTTCAGAAATTGATTTGTTTTAAAAGATTGGACTTTTATTCAAACTTTAAATATTGCTAAGTAAAAGTAATATAAAACGATATTTCAAAAATTGAGCTCGGAATTGAAATATATTTGAAGATTTGGATTTTTAAATTAAATATTGAAGGTTAATTTGATTTAAGTGAATTGAATCGATATTTTAAAAATCGAACTCAAAATTGATATAAATCGAAATGGTTTAAATTTGAGAATTGAGTTGAAATTTAATCGGTGAATCGGATAGTTGAAATTGAAATTAATTTGGAATTGAAATTGAAATTAATTTGGAATTGAAATGGAAATTAATTTATAGTTGAAATTGAAATTAAATTGGGATTGAATTGAATTTATTCAAGTTGGGATTGAAAGCGAAATTGAATTAATTTGAAATCAAAATTGAATTTATTTTGAATTGAAATTGGAATCGAAGTAAAATTCGACTTGAAATCGGGATTGAATCGATTAAATCGAAATGGAAATTGAAATTGATTTGAATTGGAAAATTTGGGATTGAATCAGTTTGACTTTGAAACTATTTTCAAATAAATTATTTTAATATAAACGGTTTAAAATTTATCTTCTTAAATATTCAAATTATTTTAATTTTCCAAACTATTTTATTATAAAAAAACTATTTTCAACACTCAATCTATTTTATATTAAACTATTTTTACTATTTAACTATTTTAAAACTATTTAAACTATTTTCTAAAAATTCAAACCGATCAAAAGGGCGGAATGTTTATATTTAAATCTTGGATTTAAATGCGAATTGGGTTAAAGTGAAGTTATAACCTAAATTGTAATTCGAATCAAATTTTGAAGTGAAATCGATATATCATACTGAATTGACATTTTGAAGTAAAATATGATTTTTGAAGCGAATATGATAATTTTGAAATGAAATTGATTTTAAAGCGAATATGATATTTTGATATCAAGGATGAATTGTTTTCGAATTGTAAAAAGTACCAACCGGTGTGTAAAATGACTTTTGGTCGTTAAAGAGACCAGGGCTTCTTATTGGCATACTCTCTGTCAATATTGGAACCACTTTAATAACTGTGTACGCGGTGGATAATATCTAGAATGTAGTGGTTGAATTGGCGAACGTTACTGGAATGAAGTAAGAGAACGATGATGGATAGCCTTGACACTAGTATCATAATTAGAATGATTAAAACAGGAGTCTATGTCTGGCCAATAAGGTTAGCCACCTCTAGCGACGTTGATCCATTGTATTACTATTGTGATTTTGACTCGATGGGTGCACCTTTTTGTTTGGATTGATTGTCGCGGTCGGCCACGTATGGGTTACGACCAGCCAGAAAGGGTAAATTGGTAGAATCCTACCTTGGGCATTGCCTCACATGCCTTGTCATATTTATCCTTATACGAGCCCATTACGACTTTGGTTTAGTATTGTACCTATATGGGACTCACTGGCTATCGACGTTACTGGTTGTGTTACAGGACATGCATAAACTACATGTTATAAAATGTGTTAAGGTAGATCAATGTAAAGCCTTAACGCTATTTTGATATTTATTTTACTGATTAGGCATTATATATATAACGTATTCTACTATATATAAATTATTTGATGGATCCTTAAGAGATGGAAAATCCTGTAACATCTCTTAAGTTATGGCATGCACGTTATACACTTGATAGGAGATGTAAAATCCCATAAACATCTCTGACACTGTTACACTCATATTTTGTGATATCGATTTTACTTGCATAAGAGTATTTTAGTCATGATTCGAGTGTTTTGTCTTTTCATTACGCTCGGGTCAGCCCTGAGTTTTTTTCAGCGTATTGAAGATTATTATCTGGAGGACGAAGACGAAGATTTGGTATATTACTATTATTATTATTCCGTGCATCATGTTATTCTACTGCATTGATTATTTATCCCTGATGTATATATATAACTTTTATAAATTTGGTATATATTATAATCAAATGTATAGTAAACGGCTTCATGAACTGTTTATTTGACTATTATATTTTATCATTCTGTTGTGATACTCTGTGTTTGTTTTCTTCTTCTTTCCTTATTTTCTTAATTATCCCCATTGATTATCTACATTCCAGATTGTTTAAGTTAGACATGTGTGGATTATTGTCAATTTAAACCTTCCGAAATGTGGGTCGTCACAGTTGGTGTCGGAGCTTTGATTTAGCGATAACTTGGCTTTGTAGGGTTTGACTTATTAGGGATAGATTAGTAATACCCTAAAATGAGTCTGTTTGAGTGTATGTATATGAGAGAGCGTACTTGTTAGTGTTATAAAATGTTTTATATTATGTTTACTTATCCGTTGAGTTGTTTATAAATTCTGGTCGACGTGTGGGACGCTCTGTTATCGATAGGGTTTTATAAACACTTAAACGAGGCAAGTCGACATAATATTGTATTAAAATCGGGTAAATGAAATAATTTTACCTAAATTATATTTTATATATAAAAAATGATAATTTTAAAGAATGTTCTTGTTAGGAGATGA
This sequence comes from Allium fistulosum, assembly GCA_030737815.1. Lineage (NCBI taxonomy): Eukaryota > Viridiplantae > Streptophyta > Magnoliopsida > Asparagales > Amaryllidaceae > Allium > Allium fistulosum. The sequence continues at coordinate 1,032,869,119 of CM060905.1, forward strand.
TAATATTTAGTTATCATCGATTATTGGTTGAATTAAAATAAAATGAATACTTTGTAAATTTTGTTTCACAAAGCATTGGATATTTAATTACATTGAAACCAATTAAAATAAGAATTGGCTAAAATGACCAAATTGTAAATTAATGAAATATTTTGGTAATAAGGTAAGTAAATTTGTATAAGTATATTTATAATATAGCTTATATATATAAATGATTTTAAAAATTGAGAATTTTAGAATTTAAAATCCTTTTTTTTCAAAATTGTTTTCAAAGCCTTCAAAATTAATATTAATATTATTTGAAAGAGTTTTGACTAGAAAATATTTTGAAAAGGTTTTTTTTGAAAGAAATAAAAGCATTGAACTCACTTTGGTCGCTGGAAAATAATTCTGGGGATGACTGCAGCATTGCCAATATTTATTTTCGAGTTTCTAAGTTAGAATTGCTAACAAAATAAATTTATTTTCGATTAAAACAAGTTTTGATTATGGAAAAATAGTCCTAGTATGATCTGATTAATATATGAAATAATTTTTTAACTTATGAATTGAAATTATTATATATAAGAAATAAGTCTATAACTTATAAATTTGAACAGGAAAGTAAAATTAAATTTTAAAACTATTGAATATTTTTGGTTAAGCAAACAAAAAGAAAATTTGGATTTGAGATATGAAATAAAATAATTAACTTAAGAAATGTTAATTAAAGTGAATTAATGTAATGAAGTAAATAAAATGAAGTCTAATTCAAGAAAGCTTAAATATAAATGAATTATATTTGAAATGAATTAAATAAGATAATAAAATGAATTTTAAGTGAAATAAGTTTGTATAACTTATTAATATGAGGAATATTAGGCTAAAAAGATAAATTTTTAATTTGTTGAATGTGAATGATAAGAGAAGAAAAAGTTTAACTTAAATAAAATTTAAATTAAGTTGTTATAAAAAAATGTATAAACTTGGTTAATGTTCTAAGAAATTAAACAAATGATGAATAAATTCATATCTTTGTAAATTGACTGAAAAACAAAAGTAAATTTGCAAAAAGGTGTTTGAAATATAATTGTAACTTTCTAAAATGATTATTAATTGAAATAAAACAAACTTAAATAATGGATGAAATGAGTTAAATAAAGTCGAATTTAATTTGGAATAAAGATGAACTTAAGTTGTGAGATGAATTGAATGTAAGTACGAATAAATGGAAGTAATCGAACTAAAGTAAAAATGATATTAATTGTGATTTAAATTAATAATGAACTTGAGTTATAAAATGAAAAAAAATTATTATCAATGATAGAAAAAAATTAATTGAATGAACAGATGAAGTAATAATAAAAATGAGCTGTATAGCATAAATTGCTTATATTAAACTTAAGTAAAATTTTGGAATGGTTGCTTGAGTAAATTGTATTGAATCAAATATGCTAAGAAAATGAATATGAATAAATGAATACAAATGAATGGAATGAAAATTCATTTGATGATGAATAAAATGAAGGTCATTAAAATAAATATTAATCAATTGAAAGTAAATCGATTGAATGTAAATGCAATAAATTGTAACCAATCAAATGTAAATGCAATGAATATTGGTTGATTGAATAAAAAATGGATTGAAACCAAATTAGATGAATGTAAATCAATTAAAAGCGAATGAATTGAATATAAATCCATTGTATGATTAACGAAATGAATATTAATAGGTGAATGCTAATCAATTAAGAAGTAAATAAAGTGATTGCAAATGAATTGAGTGTGAATGTGAATTAATTAAAACCGAGTCAATTAAAATTAATGAAATGAATGTTAATAGAAATGCAAGTGTATGAATTGAAATGTTGATATTGAATAATAGTATGGTTATGAATAAAACTTGCATGAATATGGTTGTTTAGATGTTTCTATAATTGCATGGCTATGTTTGCTCATATAATTGTTGTATAGTTATGTTGTATACTGATTTCTCTTTCCATATACATATTCTCATATATTATTGAGTTTTTAGTAGGTACGGAAGGGCGTATGCTAGCTTTTGGAGCTCGCTTGCGCGTATTTTGCTTTTGCTTGCTTAATACGTGCAAACTCACTCGTATTATTAATAATAAGATACGTATCTCGGATTACATACCGCTATTTTATTTTTTTCCCTTCGGGATGCCTCATCATTGAGATGAGATGTATATTTGATATTATTGGGTATATTTGTGTTATATATTATTGTAAAAATTTTCCGATCGAGCCGCGCAAAGGAAACTCTGCCGAATTTTTCCGTAAATCCGGGTGTTAGAAAATTTTTGAAGTTTTAAAATTTTTATAACTTGTTTTATAAAATAACTTGTAAACTCCGTAAGCCGATCGGAGTGGCATAGTAGAAGCGTAGTAATAGTTTTGCAAATAAGATTTAATTGTTTATATGTTAATTATTTTGAATAAAATAATACCTTACTCAACGTCTTTTCTAGGATGAAAAGTTTTGAGTGGAGGAGAATGTAACGACCCGTATTTTTAACTATTTTTAAATTATTGAATTTAATATGATTATTGGATAAAAATGGTTAGAAATAAATATTAAATGATTATTAATGTAATTTATTGGAGGATGAAATTGTTTAAATTTAATATTGGAAATTATTTAAATAATTGAATTTTGAATTTTATGTGAATGAAAATGATGTCAAAAGTTGATTTAAATTTTATTTAAACAATAATGAAGATTGTTAAACTTAAAAATTGAATTCAAAGTGATTAAATTAATTTCTAGGAATTACTTGTTTTAATTGACTAGTAAAAATAGCCATTTCGGCCACTGTCTCGGATTTCAATGAAACCAGTTTCATCGGATCCGTAATAGTGAATTATTATAGGATTTCAAGTTTAGTAGCGATCGGACTTTTCGTTTGGCCGTGCGAGCTTGAAACGCGCAGAATTTATTTTTAGAATTTAATTAAAATTAATCAAGTTTGAAAAGCCATCTTCCGCATACGATCGAACTAGGCCTAGGGACAAGTTCCATTGTTTTCAGAATGGGGGTAAAACATTATGAACATCAAACATCATGCCTCGATTGGAGTTTGGACGGTTTTGGACCTAACTATATAAATACGACATGCGAAACGAGAAAATTTATTAAATTATTTCTGAAATCCTAGTTCTAAAGCATGGCCGCCATCCTCTTAATTTCAACAACCGAAATTGTTCGACTTTCCCTCCTTAATTCCTCTCAATCCATTCATCAAATTCAAAAACTTTCAACATGAAAGTTGCAGGTCTCAATCTCCTCTTCAAATCCATACGGTTGATTCGACTTGGTTGTGCATGAGTTTGCCAGAATCGAGGCGAAATGGTCGCGCGCGTTTTGGTGGATTTTGGTCGATCGGCGGCAGCGTTCATGGCCGCACTTGGCGTGTTGGTGGAGCATAAGGTGGCGCACACGTGGGTGTCAACTGATGGTCGTCCAGTCGTCGTCTTGGCGTGCGTGCGGTGGAGATAGGACGCGACAATTGGGTTCTTGCGTGTGAAGCTTGCCTGGGACGATAGCAAACAAGAGAGAGTACGTGTGTTATGAATTTAATTTTGTTTTAGTTAATCGTTAAGCTAATTATCGCGTAACTTTTGCATACGAGGTCCGTTTTGGACGAAACGAATTGCGTTGGGATCGTATCGACGTTGTCTACAGTATGGAGTGGAAGTGGAATTTATTTGAAGCTGGAAATATTTTTAGTTTCAAATAATGGTGAGTGTTTTATTCGTTGACAATTGACTAAAAAAAATTTATGCTAGTTAAATAAATGTCGTGAAGTAATTTAATTGCATTGGATGATATTTGGTAAATTAATTGACATTAGATTCGGATAAGAATTACATTGATAAGTATTTGAAATTGACAGTTAAATTTGAAATTGGAATTTAATTGTCAGTTAAATACTCGATATTGATAAGTATGTAATTATTGTGAATTATTTGTTGATTGAAATTGGATGCTATTGGTTGATATTTTGGATGACTGTATATTATTTACAGTATATAAAACTATAAATTGAATTATTTTGAATAAATTAAGAAATAGGTTGAAATGATATATACCTATGACATTTATTTTGGATTGAAATGATATATATCCATCCTTAGAATTAAATTGAAATAACTATCCACTTGGCCATAGGATAGAAAATTATATACGAACATCGGTTTAGTTAAATTAAATGATTTAAAGATTTTGATTTGAAAATTATTTAAATGATTTGATTTAAAGAAATAAAAATTGAATTTATGGAAATCGAATTATTTTCGAATTTGAGCTCGGAATGTTGAAATTTAAAATTTGATAATAGGAATTGTTTAAAGAACCGAAGTTGAGATTTTGAAGTTATAACCGAAATACGATTTGAATTTCAGAAATTGATTTGTTTTAAAAGATTGGACTTTTATTCAAACTTTAAATATTGCTAAGTAAAAGTAATATAAAATGATATTTCAAAAATTGAGCTCGAAATTTAATTATAATATATTTGAAGATTTGGATTTTTAAATTGAATATTGAAGGTTAATTTGATTTAAGTGATTTGAATCGATACTTTAAAAATTGTACTCGAAATTGATATAAATCGAAATGGTTTAATTTGAGAATTGAGTTGAAATTTAATCGTTGAATTAGATAGTTGAAACTGAAATTAATTTGGAATTGAAATCGAAATTAATTTGGAATTAAAACGGAAATTAATTTGGAGTAGAAATTGAAATTAAATTCGGATTGAATTGAAATTTACTCAAGTAGGAATTGAAATTGAAATCAATAGAAATTGAAAGCGAAATTGAATTAATTCGAAATGGAAATCGAATTTATTTTGAATTGAAATTGGAATCGAAGTAAAATTCGACTTAAATTGGAATTGAATCGATTAAATCGAAATGGAAATTGAAATTGATTTGAATTGGAAATTTTGGAATTGAATCAGTTTGACTTTGAAAATATTTTCAAATAAATTATTTTAATATAAACGGTTTAAAATCTATCTTTTTAAATGTTCAAATTATTTTGATTTTCCAAACTATTTTATTATAAAAACAACTATTTTCAACACTCAATCTATTTTCTATAAAACTATTTTAACTTTTTAACTATTTTAAAACTATTTAAACTATTTTCTAAAAATTCAAACTGGTCAAAAGGGTGGAATTTTTATAATTAAACCTTGGATTTAAATGTGAATTGGGTTAAAGTGAAGTTATAACCAAAATTGTAATTCGAATCAAATTTTGAAGTGAAATCGATATATCATACTGAATTGACATTTTGAAGTAAAATATGATTTTTGAAACGAATATGGTAATTTTGATATGAAATCGATTTTGAAGTGAAAATGATATTTTGATATCAAGGATGAATTGTTTTCGAATTGTAAAAGTACCAACCGGTGTGTAAAAGGACGTTTGGTTGTTAAAGAGGTCAGGGCCTCTTATTAGCATACTCTTTGTCAATATTGGAACCACTTTAACAACTGTGTACGCAGTGGATAATATCCAGAATGTAGTGGTTGATTTGGCGAACGTTACTATAATGAAGTAAGAGAACGATGATGGATAGCCTTGACACTTGTGTCATAATTAAAATGACTAAAACATGAGCCTATGTCTAGCCAATGAGGTTAGCTACCTCTAGCAACGTTGATCCCTCGTATTACTATTATGATTTTGACTCGATGGATGCACCTTTTTGTTTGGGTTGATTGTCATGATCGGCCACGTATGGGTTACGACCAGCCAGAAAGGGTAAACTGGTATAATTATACCTTGGGCATTGCCTCATGTGCCTTGTCATATTTATCCTTACACGAGCCTATTACGACTTTGGTTTAGTATTGTACCTATAGGGGACTCACTGGCTACCGACGTTACTAGTTGTGTTACAGGACCTGCATAGACTACATGCTATAAAATGTGTTAAGGTGGATCAATGCAAAGCCTTAAGCCTATTTTAATATTTATTTTACTGATTATACATTATATATATAGCGTATTCTACTATATATAAATAATTTGACGGATCCTTAAGAGATGAAAAATCATGTAACATCTCTTGAGTTATGGCACGCACGTTATACACTGAATAGGAGATGTAAAATCCCATAAACATCTCTGACGCTGTTACACTCATATTTCGTGATATCAATTTGAATTACATAAGAGTATTTTAGTCCTAACTTGAGTGTTTTGTCTTTTCATTACGCTCGGGTCAGTCCTGAGTTTTTTTTTGCGTATTGAAGATTATTCTCTGGAGGATGAAGACGAAAATTTGGTATATTACTATTATTATTATTCCATGTATCATGTTATTCTTCTGCATTGGTTATTTATCCCTGATGTATATATATAACTCTGATAAATGTTGTATAGATTATAATCAAATGTATAGTAAACAGCTGCATGAACTGTTTATTTGACTATTATATTTTATCATTCCGCTATGAGATTCTGTGTTTGTTTTCTTCTTCTTTCCTTATTTTCTTAATTATCCCCATTGATTATCTATGTCCGGGATAGTTTAACTTGGACATGTGTGGACTATTGTCGATTTAAACCTTCCGAAATGTGGGTCGTCATAAAAATTTAACGTAATTAAACATTGTCGCTAATATGAGTTAAGATGATAGTTGTAGAATATGAATGTAATAAAATGTAAACTAATGTTAATTATATTCATAAGGTAATAGTTGATTCAATAATAAGAGTGAGAATCAAAATAAAAGAATTTATTAGAATATAAAATATAATTAACTGGAATTTTATTGCAGTTGTAATTGAACGCTGAAATTAGTGCAATATTTAAATCTTGGATTTAACATGGAAAATTTATTTTAAAAGATTAAAATTTATATGTAATCAAGAATGATAAATTGTTAAAGTTTTAATTTAGAATTTAAAATGGTGATTAAATCCATTTAATAATAATCTATTTAATTAACGTGAAAATTAGTCATTTTGGCCACTGTCTCAGATTTTGACGAAACTAGTTTCATCGGATCTATAATAGTGAATTATTGTAGGATTTCAAGTTTCGTAGCAATCAGACTTATCATTTGACCATGCGAGCTCGACACGCGTAGAAATCACTTTAATGAATTCAATTAAAATAATTTAATTTTAAAAGCTAACTTCTGCATACAATGTAATTAGGGTTTGAAACTAGTTCCATTGAGTTTAAAAATATTGAAAACCTATATTTCGATATATTGAATGACCCACTTTCGTTTTCGGAAACGAAATGGGCATTTCGGGTCGTTGTTATCATTTCGACCCAATTCGATATGTTCATTCATTCTTATCCATCTATCTGTATAAATAGATTCCTTTCTCTAACCCTAGCAGTCATTATTTTTCTGTACGTAATTTATTCTCATCTGCTCCTTCCTTCCATATCTGTTCCTTCTCAAACATGTCAAATCCTAATTCCCAAATTCAAAATCAATTTCAAAATTCAAACTCCTCAAACCATAGCAAATAATATATCGTTGGAAAGCTCTCGACGAGCGCAATCTACTGCTGCTTTTCGTTTTTGTAATTAAGGTTCGTTTTGGCCAAAAATCGTGAATAAGTCTCGGCCGTTGAAACTAGGGTTTCGATTTCAATGGTGGATCTTCATCCAATCCACGATCGGGTAGTGCTACGGCGTAGAGGGCGACGAATGGAGGTGATCTATGGTCTTCGTTGTGCCAAATGATGCTTCAATTCACCACAATCGGCGTACATGTGGAGGAGGCGGGGGTTGAGTAGAGGATGGCCGGAAGTGGCACGACTTCGCCTGAAGGAGCGGTCGTAGGCGCAGCGTCTCGTGGTGGGGCCAGATCCAGGCGATGGCGGTCGTAGGCGGCGCGGCAAGTCGAAGTAGGGTGGCGGCTAGATGATAGTGCGTGGCTGTCGCGATTTAGGGTTTTTAAGAGGTGTTGCATATTCCGATATTGCCCCATTTTGTTTTTTCATTTTTAATTTAAATTTTAAACGTTCTAACACGCATAACTTTTTCATACAAGCTCAGATTTGGACGCGGTTTCTTCCACTGCGATCGTATCGGAATTCGGACAACAAGAAAATGGTTTGGCTACATTTTGAGACTGTTCAAATTTTAGGCTTTATTTGGATTTTTAATCGACGATAAATCAAAGGTGAGGGATTTAACCCACTCATAAATACTAAACCATCTTATGTTAGTTAAATTAAATTTATGATATGAAGAAATTTATTGATTTTTGTTTGGTAGTTTAATTTGACATTTTTAATTGAAATTGAATTAAATTGACATTTAACTAATATTGGAATTTAATTGCTAGTTAAATACTTGATAACGATAAACAATAATTGTTGTGATTTATTGGTTGATTTGAATGATGATTATGATGGATGCTTAATTGTTGACATTTTGGATGATTTAATGTTATGTTTATTCTATATGTTGTTGTCACATTGCAAGTTCCCTTAGTTACTATTAAGAAAATCATCATGGGTTGAAATGATACATACCCGAACGATTTTATAGATTAGGGAAAAATCATTTTGGGTTGAAGCGATAAACCCAGGCGATTTTATGGATTTGGAAAGTTGTGTTTCGGGATACGATTTGAAATGATATATATCTGGAAATTTAAATTTATTGCGGGTTGAAATGATATATATCTGTATCACTTGACCATAGGGTAAAAAATTTTATACGGACACCGTTGGTCGGTTTTAAATTATTTTTTAAAATTATAAAGTATATTTGATTTAATAAATTTGATTTTTAAATTTAATTTAATGATTTTATTCAAAACTTATATTTGGAAAATAAACTATTTTATATGTTTAAAGTTTAAAATTATAAGCTAATATATGATTAAATGTAATTTTAAGATTTAACTTATAATTTTATTTAGTTTTAAATATATAATTTCAATAATTTAAAATTTTAACATATTAAAATATTTAATATAGTTGTAAAATAATTAATTTAATATAATATAATATAATAAATATGGTTTTAATATAATATAACTAATACAGATTTTATACAATAACTTTAATAAATAAAAATTTAATATAATAAAATAAGATTTAATAAAATATATAACATAGTTTTAAAGATTTATTTAGAAATTTAATTTAATATAATGAATATAGATTTTGTAATAACTTTAATAAATAAAAGATTTGGAAAGATAAATTAAGATTAAATGGTAAGTAAATATGTTTAAGGATTGAATTCAAATAAGTTTTATTTAAAACTTGTTTATTTATTAGATTTCCAAAAGATATAATTTTAAATGGAATAACTCGATTTGACAAGAATTGTTAGGTTAAGCGTTTCAAAACTAAAATATAATTGATGTTAAATATTTTGGTATTGATTAAATTTGTAACTTGAGATTTTATTGAAATGTTTTATAAAATAGCCACAGTGTGAAATAAGCGTTTGGTTGTTAAAGAGACCGGGATCGGATATTGTCATACTCTCTACCAATACCAAAAACCACTATAACAAATGTGCACATGGTGGAGAATCCGGAATGAAGTACAATGGTTTGGCGAACGCTACTGGAATGAAGTAAGAGAACGATAATGGATAGCCTTAAATTTCAGGTCATAAATAAAATGACTAAAATAGGAGCTATACTGGGCCAAGTGGGGTCGCTCCCCCGATCAAGCATATTCCTTCGAAACCATATCTATTACTTTGTGATTTGATTGGTGGCCACCCTCGACTTGATTATGGGAGTGTGTCTCGAGGTGGGCGGTAGTAGCTGCTATGCGTTACCACCAGTCCGGGAGTGCAAAACGGTAGAATCCTACCTGCGCATTGCCTCTCGTGCCTTGTCGTATTTATCTTGATCGAGCCCATTACAACTTTGGTTTGTATCGTACCTATGGAGTGCTCCCTGAGTATCCCACCGGTTTGGTGGAGCTTACAGTATCTGTATAGACTACGATACTTATATAAAAATGTGTTAAAGGGGATATGGGTAATGCCTTAACGCTATTTTAGTACTTTACTTTACTGTAGACATATTATAATAGCGTATTGTATTATATATGTAGATAGTTTAACGGATCCTTAGGAGATGGAATCTCAAACATCTCTTAAGTTATTGCACGCACGTTAGAGACACTGGATAGGAGATGTAAAATCCCGTAAACATCTCTGAAGCCGTTACACTCGTATTTACTTATTTTGATTTAACTTACATAAGATCTTTTAGTTCTGACTCGAGTGTTTTTTCTTTTCATTACGCTCGGGACAGCCTGAGCTTTTCAGTGTTGAAGACCTTATTTCTGGAGGACGAAGGCGGAGCTTAGTATTCTGTTGTTGTTATTATTATTATTCCACTGCATCATGCTGTTCCGCCGCATTATTATTTATTCCTATTGTATGTATAACTCTGATATATTGTAAAAGTGTAATCAAATATATTTGTAAAACGGCTTCATAAAGTGTTTATTTTATTATTATATTTTGTCATTCTGCTGCGAGATTATGTGTTCTGTTTTTCTTTCTTTTCCCTTATTTTCTTATTTTACCCCATTAACAATACTCCCTTTTGAATGGTTTGAGTTGACATGTGTGGTTTATTGTCAATTTAAACCATCCGAAAAGGTAGGTCGTTACAATAAATATATGCGTCGAAATATTGGAAGGGTATTTATATAACTATGATGATAGTTGAAATAATGGATACACCAATGAACTGTATACAATTAATTTTCTCATTAATCATATACACATATGTATATGAATGTATGTATCTCACACTTTGAGCGGAATTTGATCGTCAAAGATTGATGATCGAAATAGCTCGAGTCGGTGCCATTCGATGTGGATTTTGACAAAGAATCGACTAATAGTGATCAAAGAGACTGCATATAGCAGGAGAGGTGAAAATCGACAATCAAAAGATGATCAAATAAGGTTGCAGATGATATTAATTACCAGGATTTGGAAAATAGATAAAGAATGTAAGAGATGTTGTCTTTGAAAAGAGGTATACACTATAGGATACGGTATAAATAGTGGCGAGGAGAGGCGACGGTCGTTGACGGCCCCGTCGACATGTAGCGACGGCTGGCTATTATATTAATTAACCAATTAAATAATTAATTGATTTAATTCCCATTACGTTTTAAAAAATATTTAAAAATACTAATTTAATTCCTAAAAAATAAAAATGATATTTTAGCAAAGTCATTCAACCTAAAAACGACTTGTGATTGGTGAAATTAGTATTTTCAATAATTTATCTTCGTGTAATTTGAATATCTATCATTACTGAAAATCTAACTCATACGACCAATCTAAGTGACTTTAAGTCAGCCCGTTAAGCAACTTCGAAAAAGTTGATTGTGTGTAACATTTTTACAAATTAAAATATTTTTCTAAACCGTTAGGTAATTAGTTATGAACTTTTAAATGTATTTAGTATAATAAAATTACATAAAATAAAATATTCGATAGAAAAATAAATTTATTGGATCTTATGTCGATCTAAAGTACTTCGGACCTATTTCCAAAAGGTGATTAAAAAATAAACAATTATAGACTATTTATCTTGAATTTTAAATTTATAGTCGTTCGTCGATATTCGGACTAAAAACCATTTGCTTGAAGGCCAGATGGCCTTCAAACGAGATCAAACTTGAACCACTGATACTTTATAACGTGTTAATCCAATCCGTATGGTTGGATTCGTAAAATATTGGCCGAAAAAAATAAGCCCAAAATGGGTCATTTTGTCGGGAGTTGTATAAGTGTTATACAACTCCCGACAAAATGACATGTGTCGAGTTTAATTTTTTCAGTCATTTTTTACAAATCCAACCTTACGGATTGGATTAACATATTATAAAATATCAGTGGTTTGAATTTGGTCTCGTTTGAAGATCATCTGACCTTCAAACGAAAGGTTTTTAGTTCGAATGTCAACGAACGACTACAAATTTAAAATTCAAGATCGACGCTACGGTTATTTGTTTTTAAATCATATTTTGAAAATAGGTCCGAAGTACTTTAGATCGACATAAGATCCAATAAATTTGTTTTTCTATCGAATATTTTATTTTATAAATTTTATTATATGAAATACATTTAAAAATTCATAAGTAATTACCCAACGGTTTGAATATATATTTTAATTAGTAAAAATGTTACACATAATCAACTTTATCGAAGTTGCTTAATGGACCGACTTAAAGTCGCTTAAATTGGTCGTACGAGTTAGATTTTCAGTAACGATAAATATTCGAATTACACGACGATAGATTATCGAAAATGCCAATTTAACCAATTACTAGCCATCCTTAGGTTGAATGGCTGTGCTAAAATATCATTTTTATTTTGTTGGAATTAAATTAGTATTTTTAAATAGTTTTTAAATGTAATAAGAATTTAAAAGAATTTAAAATGATGAAAAAGAAAATGGACAGCCTCGCTAGTCGTCGGTATGTCGAGTATATAGAACAACATGTAACTCTTCTTCCTCACTTTGGTTGCTTCTCATTTTTTACAAAAACAAAAAAGAAAAAGAAAAAACTACTACCAGCTGCCATTACCCCCCGAAAGTCGCCGCCATTCATCGCCGTCGTCGTAGGTCGCCACAACTCGTCGAATTCTCGATTTCTTCCTCAATTTGGTAATTTTAAAATCCTAAATTCGGATTTCATTTAATTTGAAGTAAATATGTGTATAAATATGATGATGGTGGGTAAAGGTGTTGCTAATTAGTGTATTTGTTGATTTGAAGATAATTCGAGATTTAATTATTTAATTTTAAATTCTAAATTCTAAATTTTAAATTTTAAATTTGGGTTGCTGTAAAATTTGAATATATAATTATTGATTAATATATATGCTGATTAGTATATGCAATTGTTTATTATAGTTTATAATAATTTTAGGGCTAATGTGCATGCTTAAATAGTGAATATGCGAAAATAAGCTTGTAACTGAACATAATTTTATGGTAATTAACGGATGTGTTAATTATAAGTGTTCGTGGTATTATAAAATAAAGGTATTTTTAGTGATTAACCATTTTTATTGCATGCATATGTATGTTGATTAATATACATTTACTATGTTAATATAAGTGTACGTATTTCGAAAGTAAATTTGAATAATAAATTGCTTCTGAAACAAATATTCAGTTAAATTAAATTTGTAAATATTAAGCGATAAATATCAGTGTTATATGGGCGCGCGCCTAGGCTCAAAAAAGGCTCAAGCGCACATCGTGTGCCTTTTTGCAGTCTGAGTGTGTCCTTTTGCAATTTGAGGCACCGTATTGCAAAATTCAAATTTTAGGATTTAAAATTTAATTGTAGTTGGAAAAATAATAGATCAAACTTGTATAAGAGCTACACAAAAAGGCTCAAGGATTAAAAAAGCCCAAGGCCTAAGTCTTGCACCTTTTTGAGTCTTGGCTACTTTGGTAAATACGATGTTTGTTGAAAAAAATGGTAAATAATATTTTAACAATCAATACTACAACAACAAAGCCTTTAGTTCTAAAAGGCTTTATTTTTGCAAATATTATTTTAGCAAAATAACAACAACAATAAAGCCTTTAGTCTCAAAAGACTTTGTTTTTGCAAATATTATTTTAGAAATACAACAGCACGCCCCTTAGATGCAAATTTATGCATACACTTTATGATAGTGAAGTGCTATCGAAATTTCTAACATATATTTTCAAATTAGGAAAATTGTTCAATTATTTTGTCGACCATAGTCGGATGTATGAAGAGCGAACTGGTATGAAAGGTTCAGTGAAGGAGCATTTCTACAATGGTTCACATGAATTTATTAGATTCGCTAAATCTAACAATAGAAATGACGTAGAAATTTGTTGCCCTTATCATATAATGCAAACATTTGAAGCATTGGAAAGCGGATATGGTTACTGTACATTTGTGTCAAGTAGATTTTGTGCTAGATTGTTATTTGTGAGATCGTCATGGGGAACTTATTGCACTTAATCCTATAGCGCCGAGGACGAGATGAATAACGATTATGTTATAGCGAATCCAATAGAAGATATGGTTGAAGATGCAGCACGATGTATTTTCCCTACTGTTCAAGTTAATGATGAAAACATAATGTCAAAGAAAAACCAACTATGGAAGCGAAAAGAATCTATGATTTATTGGAAGTTGCGAAGAGACAATTGTGGGATGGTTATAAAGCATAACTGAATTGTCAATAACTGCTGAATACATTACTATAAAATCAAAATTCAACTTTATAGAAGCTAGATTTACAACAGTTGTATATGCTGCAAAATGGTATATGCCATCTAGTAATCTAATGCGCTATAGTCGTTATAAAGTGAAAAAGTTTATGTCCGCTTTCGGTCTGTCATACCAAAAGATAGATACATGTATAAAAGGTTGCATTTTGTATTCGAAAGATAAAATTAACCTTCGGAAATGCAGAATATGTAACGAGAAAAGATACAAACCAAGAAAAAAAGGAAATGAAGTTCCAGGCAAGAGAATGCATATTTTTCGATCACTTCTAAACTTCAAACGTTACATATGTCTTCTGCTACCACATCTCATACGAGATGGCATAGTGTTAAAAAAACTTAAAGAGGTAATTTTGACACATCCATCTAATGGAGAAGCATAAAAACATATCGAATAAGACTTATCCTGCATTTCCTACAGAGAGCCATATATCAAATTTGGTTTCTGTACGGATGGATTTTCACAATTCTCTCAATTTGGTAGTATATATTTATCTTGCCATATTATTGTTACACCTATAATTTACCTCCATGGATGTGTATGAAAGCTCTATGTATGTTTCTTACTATTGTTGTCCCTAGTCCCGATAATCCAACACAAGAAATCAATGTTTATTTACAGCCATTGATTGAAGAGTGGAAAACATTATGGCATGAAGGGGTTAACACATACGACATTTCAAAAAATAGAATTTTTATATGCTTGCATCTTTATTATGGACTATTGATGATTTTAGGCTTATGCAATGCTTTTAGGTTGGAGTATGGTTGGTCATCTAGCTTGTCCTTATTGCATGGAAGAAACACGAGCATTTTCATTACCGAATGGAAGGAAAATTACATGGTTTGATTGTCATCGGTGTTTTCTTCATGTTAATCATACTTTTAGAAGAGATAAAAAACTCTATAACTAATAGAGTAGCGTAGAAATATATAATCTTGTAAAGGAATATCCAAAGATACATGAAACTAGAGTACAGACTAAAATTCCAAGTAAATCGATAGTTCATAATCGGTGCAAACAAAGTATATTTTGAGAGTTACCTTATTGAAAGGATCTCTTACTTTGTCCTAATATTAACATGGTTCACAACAATAAAAAACATGTTTGATAATGTGTTTAGTACAATTTTAAATGTTAAGGGGAAAACTAAGGACGGTCTAAATTCAAGACGTGATATAGCATAATTATGTAAATATCTCGAACTTCAGATAAAGCCTAATGATAGTAAAAAATCCAAAGCATGCAATGAGTTAGACAACAAACAAGTAAAACTTGTGTTGAAGTGGGTGAAGGACCAAGATGTCCTTATGGGATTTCTTTTAATCTCCATATGTGTTGACTTTAAAAACAATAAATTGACTAGGATGAAAAGTCATGATTGCCATGTCATGATGGAAAATTTATTACCCACGATTTCAAAATTTTGTTGCCCGTAAAAGTATAGAGTGTTATAACAAAATTAAATTTGTTTTATAAAGAGTTTTGTTCAACTACATTAAAAGTCGAGCGTATACGTAAACTAAAAGAGGATATCCCTATACTACTCTGCAAACTTTAGAAAATATTTTCTCTAGAATTCTTTAGTGTAATGGAGCATTTACTTATTCATCTTCCATCTGAAGCACTTCTTTGAGGTCCTGTGCAATATGGATGGATGTACCCATTTGAGAGATAATATCGAATATCCGTTGTATTAATTTTAATTATAAATCTAAATTGAATTAATTTTGTAATAGGTACTTTATTCATCTGAAGAAGAAAAATGTGATGCCCCACCTCTATACTCACGCTAGCCAAGAACACTACTGGGTAATGCTGTCAACTAGTGCGAAGAATAAGGCTGTTGAGGAGCGACCATCTGTGCAATTGCCTTGTGCGAGCACCGATATGTCAGATAGTATAACGTGTATTTCATTTCAAGAGGGAATCCGATATACCGATACAAACTCAAAGCTACTACACAATGGCTAAGTGGACCTCGGAAACAAATATAGAAATAAGCATAACATCATCAGTCACAGACATTCATATCACAATGGCGGAATAAGATATGAATATATCACTTGAAAGTGTACATCAAAATAGTGGTCATATAAGATCCACTATATCACAATGAATAGATACAAGTGCGAGATAAAAGATAATTATACATCAAGGAGTCCATATCTCAAATGTATAATAACAAAAACTACTAATCTAAAGTAGTTAGCCAAAAGAATCAGATGATAATCCCTGATAAGAGGTCAAGCAGGAGCACCTGAAATATCTCGGTCTGACCCGAGTATTATTTAAGAAGAAAATAATAAACGGATCAGTCTAGCTATAATTATCAGATAAAATGATATAGGATAAGAGATATAACCAAAAATGTATGATAACAAAGAAATGCCATACTGTGTCAAGTATACATCAAATAACGACAAAAATCATACAATATCTCAAGAATCTCAAAGCACCAAAAGAATATCATATTCTTTATTTTATTCACCAAACTACAAATATTGACAAACATATAAATGCCAAACGCAAAAGTTGGTGAAATACAAATTCTAGAAATCACAACGAGAAATCTAGAAATCACAAAAAGGGGGAAGGCCTATCACAAACGGGAGCATGAAAACTCCCAAACACGTGCAACATAAACGGAACGCTATTCCATGGGTCGCTAACCCAATAAATGAACTGAACATCGACGCACCCTAAAAGATACGACTCATGCACAGATTCGGTCGTGGTACATTCCCCACGCGAATAAATGAGCCGAACATCGATTCACCCTAAAAGATATGACTCATGCACAGACTCATTGAGCCGATTGCTCCACAAACGGTCCAAAGACCACGGGTCGCTACCCCGCCAAATTTGAGCCGAAGCTCCCCAAATGGGTTTTAATCCCCATACCAACAAAGAGACATCGCTCAATCGCTAGTCTAAATCACAAAACGATCATCAATGATCGACAAGTGTAAATTACACTAAGCTAGTAAATATAAGAGTTTAGCTTCATGTCCCATAACCACTAGCTTAACTCAAATATTTACGAACAGATTGTAGACTTCCACTCGAAAATAAGTGTAAATTACACTAAGCTAGTAAATATAAGAGTTTAGCTTCATGTCCCATAACCACTAGCTTAACTAAAATATTTACGAACAGATTGTAGATTTCCACTCGAAAGTTGTCACAAGAGTTTCAATCGAACAAGTCTATAAATTAACCGACGAAGTAAACGCAAGCGTTTCATACCACTTGTTTTGCTAAGCCGTTTAATTAGATTTTCTCATACGAATGAGGTAAAGGTTTGTATATACTAATAGATTAGAAAACGGTTTTATAAACGAGCTTTGTATTAAAAATAGATTTGAAATCATCTTTGTAAAAGAGTTTTAATATTTACTACTAGTATAGAAACCTTTGTATTTAGAAGTGACAAATCACAAAATGATTATAGAAACAATCAATCACAAAAATTCACATTTCGATAACGTGAATCAAACCATGGAAATCAATATCAAATCGATCAAATAGAAACACCAAAAATCCAGAAAAGAAATCATTAAAGTTGATATTAATTGACAATAACTATATGGATAATCAAAAATCGATAAATTTGGAAATCCACCTAAAAATAGGCTAATTTCCAGAAATCAACAGCCACAGACGCATGTGGGGAAATCCACAGACGTCTGTCACCTGTTTCAGGAAATATTTTTCCTGAAGCCACATACGTCTGTGGATAATCCACAGACGTCTGTCACCTGTTTCGTGAAATATTTTTCCTGAAGCCACAGATGTCTATGGATAATCCACAGACGTTTGTCACCTGTAGCAGGACAGAATTTTCAAAGCCCTTAAATGGGCAAACCTACACAACTTCTCGGATTCGGAGCGATTGAATGAGCAACGGCGACATAGGATTTATGTCGAGCGACAACCCAGCCCTAAAGGCTCTTCAAACAACATGTCTAAACACCCATACTATGGTTTTCATAAATTTTGACTTCAAAATACCAAAATTAGGAAAATTCACCAAACCAATTCAATTCCAAGAGCAATTGAATAAGAAATAGATGTTAGGAATTCATACCAAGCAATCAAGGATAGTTATAGACATAGATGTGAGATAAAAATCTCACCTTTAGTCCCAAAAACAATGAATGAGAAGCTTGAAAGCAAAGGAAGATCAACCAATCAACCACTTCAACTCTAGAAGCTTGAATCTAAGCTCAAAAGAAGAACATTTCCTAAGTTAGGTTTAGGAAATTTCTGAAATCAAAGAGAGAATGAGTTGGAGAAGAAGAAGGAGATACTTACCAAAGCTTTGCCTTGATTTTGGAGCAAGAATTGAAGCTTGCAAAAGGAAACTAGGATTTTGGATTTCTATTTCCAATCTTTTTCCCCCATTATCAGTTGAGCTTGAGAATGTTAGGAAAAATGAGAGTGAATGGAGAGGAGGGGGCTGAGTTAGGGTAATAGAATGAGTTGGGTGAAACCCAAACCCAAAAGCCCAAGTGAAAATAGCAAAATTCAACTTACTCCAAACATATCGATGTTTATACTTAAAAAAGTCACAAACACCATTTTGGACTCAATGGAAGTGGTCTCGAGTCCTAATTCGACTGTTTGCAAAAAGTAGCTTTTCGGACTTTAATCCGACTAACGACGCTATATTTAAATATACAAATCGTAAAATATGCGGGTTGTTACAAAAAATTAGAACAAAAGTACGAGTTAAAGGTTCTATTTGCAAATCATATCTTAAAGAAGAAGCTTCATTCTTTTCTCTCATTATTTCAGCGACCATATGAACTTATCATTTTTAAGTGTTTCTCATAATGATGAAGCCATTGAATAAGATTCTTCTTAAGAAATGTTATTTATTTTTAGGTAACATGGCGGACCTGCTAGGAAATGTGTGGAACTATGGTTAGATGATATTGATTACCATGTAACACACACACATGTCTTCTTAATTGTGATGAAGTTGTGCTATTTCTTAGGTAATATTAAATATTAATTCTTGATATATGAGTTTCCAAATTCATATCTATTTTAATTATAGTTATAGATTATAATGAAATATATTATATATATTTTGTAGCATTTATGAATTACAACATCCATGGGTGATCTCAGTAAAGAATTTGCTAATTGGTTTTCGAACTACGTTCATGATCTAAGAAATTATGTCGGCGATGAAGGATTGAAACATCTTGCGATAGGACCCAAAAAAATGTAAAGACTTATCTTATATTCTTCGTCAATGGATTTAAATTCAACACCAAGGACTATGGTGCGGAAAAATTAACCTATAACAGTGATGTATTTGTCAAAGGTAGTGATGATCTAGATGAACATATAAAAGATTTTTATGTTGTCTTAACACAGGTTTTAGAATTGACATATTTTATATGACTTGTAGAAAAAGTTTTTTTTATTCAAATACAATGCTTTCAGCAATGTTCCTCGTTCTGGAATCAACATGCAAAAGATTATAAGCTTATTAAAATAAAGCATAACTCGCATTACTATAAGTATGATCCTTTCCTATTAGCCAAACAAGCATTACAGGTTTATTTTGCTCCGTATCTATACCTGAAAAGAGATAAAGCAGATTGGTCGGATGTTATTAAAACAAATGCGACATTTACTTTGAAGAAAATAATATTCCGGACGAAGCAGCTTATCAAGCAGATCTTAGCTAAATAATGAAATAATAATAAAAACTAATGTTCATACTGATTTAGGGCATTTGAACGATGGGATCAAATGTTTTAATAGATGTGTTTGAGAGTACAAAGGAAAACGACATAGAGTACGAGACCGAGTCTGAATTAAAAAACGATGAAGACTGATTATTAACTATTGATGATATAATGTATATAAGATGGATGTTTGTATCGCTTATTGTATAATTTATATTTTGAGTTTCCTCTGTTATTAATGATGATGACTATGTTGTGAGCTATTTATTATTCTGTTTTACTAATTATATGTATTTGGGAGATCTTGTTCTAATTTTGTAGTTATAGTAGAAGTTTTATGTGATTATGAATCTTACATGTTTTCTAATAATAAAATGATGTTTATTTTCATTATATGAAATGATATGTTTATGATGGATATTGTATCTCATAGAAGAACTTATAGATGCATAGTCTTCACTATGATAGCAAGCAATTCATCCATTTTGGTTAGTGGTTTTTCAGTGTTATACGCCAAAGGAAGCTACTGAGACAGTGGTATTCTCAGCTAGGCAAGTGGAAGTGGTTATTTTTATATAAGATAGTGGAAGACACGTTTTTTGGGCCTGGATGGTCCACAGAATCGAGAACATATGGAATTGAGCATGGGAGGATGTGGCTCAGGTTGTTAAGGAGCCCCTTTGCTCTGTTTTCGCTCCCTATGGTCGGACAAAGTGGACCTCTGGAAGAGGTCACCTGGTGTCTTCAAATAGTGAGGTGGGTACGGTCCTATGGGTATGGAAGGAAACTAGTCCGAGGGGCCCGCCTGGTCAGGCGAGAGCTTTTACCCATTCATTCGTTTGTTCCGCTCAGCAAGTTACCTATTCTTGTTGGCATTGAGAAGCTGAGGCCAGTATATTAATTGGCCTAAGTATACTGGGGTAGTTCACTTTGGTCGTCAGACTAATGGAAGGATAAGTTGTCTATCGACCTATCGGTCTCCTATTAGAGAGGATTGACCGATCCCTTAGTATGTGGGGTCATGCCGAATGCTTATAATAGTTTGGATCGGTCGCCTTATGTTTCTTTTTGTCCAGGTTAGTGAATTGTTGACATTGTCAAATCGAGATTAGGTGGGTGGCAAGGAGCGACAGCTCATCGAAAAGAATGCATTGGATGGATGCCCAGGCATTGAGAAGGAAGGACACTTGCTTTCAGAGGCATAAGGCCATGGGGAGAGAGAGCGTCTGTGATCCATGGATCTCCGATCGGGAAACTGTATCCAAGCTCTGTGGCTAGGCTGCGCTCTTTGGACTTTTCAAACTTAGTGAACCGAAACATCTGAGCAGCTAAAGGAAGGAAAATCAAAAGAGAAACCGTTAGTAGCTACGAGCGAGAGCGGAACAAGGCAGGAGACCGATCCATTCTATTGGAAGCGGTTTCATTCGATGTGGATTGGATGATGGAAAAACCAGCAAGCAACAAGCGTAGGCAAGTTCTTGGGATTTCTTGCCTAAATCTCTTAACCCAAGAAAACGGCCGGCTGTATTTTTTCGTAATAGAAAGAATAATGTTTGAAGAGGTCGAATATACGCCCATTTTGTCTTTTATTATATTTCATTTCTCTACAATGAAACTGAGGCACTACCAATAAGCATTGAGCTTGAATGATCATCTTGTTCCACTGGTCGCACACTTTTTGGAAGCATTCTGGGCTCTTGTCAATATATGCATGGTGAAAATGGACTTTACCCAAGGCGCCAGTATATTAATTGGGGAGCTATATTAATTGGAGACCGAGGTGCGAAGCCGGGCGAAGGATATTTATGGGTTCAGTTCTGCATGTTGTCGAACGCCGCTCGAGCATCACATTCATTTATTGTCCGACTTCCCTACGAGTTGAGATGCCAAATGAAATAGATAATCGGAAGGAAGCCTTGGGGAGACCAAAATCTTTCTAAGATATTAGGTTAAGTAGGCTGAGAATTCTATCTTGAGCGAGAAAGTGTGGCTCATCAAGCATATAGGATTGACTTCTTTCGGTTCCTTCCTTCTCATGGGCATACATCCATACCAGATGAACCTCAACTCTGTCCTTGATAAATCAACAATCATCTTCTTTTCTGTCAACTATCACACCATAATTAGGTGCTTGCATCTTACAAGCACTGTAGTCGCACCAAAGACATCCCGCAAGGAGAGGAGGAAACATGCCATTAGGTGGTACGCTCCTATGTTCCGCTCTTACGGCTTCATTGTAGAAGGATTAGACCTCGCTTGCGCTTCAACTTGATCGTAAGCTAGCCTTGGGGCGAGTCACAAGAACAATCTTCTCTTTTTTATATATAAAAGGAAGTGCAAAAGCGACTCAACCTCAAAGGAGAGATGCTCTCTCGATTGGTGGAGAACTCATTGCTTTTATATGATCCTAAGAACAATGGCCTTGTCTCAGTGATAGTGAGATCAGTATATTATACTATTAATATAATAGTTGTTAAGATCATTCCACCCGTGCGGGAACAATCAATAAGCAACGTGATGTTTTAATAAAATAAAAGAGCAACTGCCCGCCTATCCGCTAATCATGCCGGGACACCTCATTCTTCGGGTTCACCTACTACTAGTGAAGGTGCTAGTGGCTTGGATGATTTACGCCCAAAGGCGAGTATAACTCCCAAAACGGGAGGGTAAGTATCAAATTTATTGCAACATCATTAATATTTAGTGCTTTTATATTATTTATGATTTATTAAATGTCTACATCAAAATTAATATAGGAGTTTTTGAGCTGGAATCTTTCGACTATATTTTGGCTGTCTCTAGGAAGGCGTACATGAGTCAAAAATCGAGTTGTTAGTCGACGTGGGATAAAATCTCACCTTACCTTAAAAATGCTATATGGGTCGACTTGTTGGTAAGTATAAATTTATAATTCATTTAAAAATGACATATTTGATCTTTAAAAATTAGTATATTACGTATAATTTCAATGTGTAGGCTACGGTTGTTGCAGAGGAGCAAGATTAATAGCTGTTTAGGAACCACTGGAATGAGATTTGAGGAGAAACTATAGACACCCTCTTGGTCACAAAACACAAAAATAAAAAACCTGATTGGATTATAATGTTTGGATGTATTTTCTTGAGCACTGGCAAACTCTTGCTGCGAAAGCAAGTTTTCTAGTTTCATATGTTTGTTATATTTTGTATAATAACTGCATTAATTTAGTCAATCGTATATTTAAGTAGTTACAAATGGTAAATATAACTTTTATGTTAAATTTACATGAAGTATCTGGGCGGAATCGGCAAACAGGAATAAAAATCTAGTTACACACCATGGTGGATCAAAATTCTTCCAAAAATAATGAAAAAAATGGTAAATTTATAAAATATGGTTATAAAATACTTCATTTAATCATATATATATATATATATATATATATATATATTGTTCAATCACATATAATATGAGGCGAAGGAGGAGGGTTGTGATCCTACATATTTGGAGGTCTTCACTCGCACGCACGTTATCGAACACACTGATGAAAATGGCTCAGTATCATTTACTTGGACAGACCTCAAAACATAAGTTATCCCGGTAAACATGCTTTAATTTTTTTTCTCTTATTTCACATTACATAAATTTTAAATTGAATATTTATTTGGCAAAATTCTATTTCTAATCGCAGGAAAAGTTTGAAATGGAGAGGCTCGAGCGTTGCGACTGGTCGAGAAGAGCCGATGGATGAGGAGGAGGATAGGACCTTTGATGCTGCGATCGACATGCCGACGCGGAACAGACGCTACGGTTATGGTAATCAGGATGCATTGTTTATTTAGTCTAACTACTTCATTGACTAATTTATTTAATATTATGTATAAGATATAACTAGATATTAACTAACTTACAGGCAATGACTTCTCAAGCTGATTATAGAAAATCACAAGCTGAGGAGGAGATAGCATAGTTGAGAGTCGAGATAGTAGAATTGAACGATTGGCGGAAGAGTGGAGATTTTATTACGCTACTACATGAGCGGATTGTGGCATACATGGCAGTGCACGAGACATTTCCTTCCCAAGGGTCAGGAAATGATGGAAATAATGATTAGTAGGTATGGTTATGTTTTGTGATGGCTTTTCGATTGACTGTATACTTTAAACTTAGATTATGTTTGTTGATTGTAGATGTTTGATGTTTGATTGAAAAATTAGTAGGTATGTTGTGGATGTTTAATGGAATGTTGATGTAAATATGGATTTCCGTGATTATAACAACCCCAAATTTTGGTTATTAGATTATAAATGCTTAATTAATTTTAAATATTTAAAAAGATTAAATTTTGGAATTTAATAATTTATAATTCAAATATAGGGGATAGTTAATATTTGAATTGTGAATTAAATGTCAATTAAATGGATTTAATAATTTTGTTTAACTCCTTTTAATTAAAAAATAATGTTGGTGAATTCAATTTGTAAATTTATTTAGAAATATAAATAAATCGGATTTAAATATTGATAATTAAGTATTTAAATCTATGAAATTAGCCTTCTGGGGCACAATCTCGGATTTCGATGAAACTAGTTTCATTAGATCCGTAATAGTGAATTATATTATGCCGTCGAATTTCGTAGCGATCCGACGTATCGTTTGATCGTGCGAGATCAAAACGCGTTGAAATTAATATCAAAATTTTAATGTAATAACTAGGTCCAAAAACCTATCTTATGCCTACGATCGAATTAGGTCTAAAAACAAGTTCCATTGTTTCTAAATAAGGGTATAACATATAGAACGCAAGACGGCATGCCTCATTTGGAGTTCGAGATATTTTGGATATGTTTTGTGAATATTTAAAATTACAATAATGTAAATATTTTTTATATTTATCCTCATGCCTTCCATACCCTTACCATACTCCTTATGTTTGCCCATACCACCTAGTATAGGCCTCCCATACCTCCCTCTCCCTATAAGTGGTTATTTGTAACTAAATATTGGGCTTCCTTTTGCAATGGAAACTTCAAAATTCAGAAGCAAAACATTTACTCAATGAAAAATTGCCAAACAAGCCCTAAAATTCTCATTTTGATGAAAGGTTTAATATGGTATGATTTATGAAAGAAGCGGCATTTGTTCTTAGGTTTTGACTGTAGGGTCGAATGGGTTAAGTTGGCTATGGTTGAGATTTTTGTTGAGCGTGGTCATCGATTCGCGTCTTGGAGTTCATATTCGAGTTAGTCGTTGAAAATCGCATTTGTGGCCAAAGTTTTGAGAAGTGCGCATCGAAAATTGGTCGAGCGACCTGTAGCTACAATGGAGATGAGGGTTTTGGTCACTTTTCAATTGGGGACGGCGGTCGTGTTTTTTACGGTACCGTCGAGTGGAGATCGAGGTGAGATAGCCGTTGGCGAAGTCAGAAGTGGATTTCACCGAGTTTTGGGTGGCGTTTGGCCGTGCATGCACAGTGGCATTTGCTGACATGAGCATGCACGTTTCTGGACTTGGGGGAAGAAGGAGGATGGAGCAGGGGTATATTTGTAATTTTGCTAAGTTATGTAATTTTTATTATTTTTATTTTTCGATATCTTATAATTTGTATAGCTCCTTCGTACAAGGTCAGATTCGAACGCCGTTTTTTGCATTAGACTCGGGTCAACGAAATCTTCGCAATGGAGTTGGTTTGGTTGGATTTGGAGCAAGTGAAAATTTTAGGCTAATATCGAACGTCCATTTGGTTTTAGTCCGAATCGGGACGTTTCGGCGAAAACGAAAATAAATGTGAGTTTAACTCAAATTTAATTTTATTATATCATATTAATGGTGTTATACACGTTTATTGATTGTTTGGAAGTTAGTTAAATTATTTGATTGCTTGTTTGGTTGAATTTCCGTTTGGAAAATTGATAACATATTAAATTGACCGTTATAACCCATATGATTATCTATATATTATCCATAACCATTATTTTGCAAAAGAAATATGTAGAGAGACCCAAAAGGGGTTTCTCACCCATAAATTATGTGTATACATTCATATGCTGTTATTTTGATGATAATTGAATAAAATCCTCATATTCCATTTAATAGTTTAAATGTCGTTACAACGATTTTCGATATATCGTCGTTTATTAAATTTCGTCCCCAAAACCCTATCATACGATCTTGAGCTAGTTTTTCTGCTAAAAAAACATTGAAAATTTATTAATCATTTTGATTAATGATAATTTAAATAAATTAACTATTTTAATTAATTAATTTGATATTAATTAACAAATTTAATAAATAATGATTAAATTGATTCATCTTTAGATTTAATTATTTGAGTTTAATTAGTTCTTTTCATTAATGATAATGGAGTTCTTTTCATTTTTGATTAATTTTTTGAATTAATGATAATGAAATTAAATTAATTATTTAACTTTATTATAACTGAAATTAATAATCATTTTAGTTAATAACATTTAAAAATAATTGATCATTTTTAATAATGATATTTGAATTTTAACAGATGATGTTGTAATTAATTGTTTTAGCTAATGGAGTTTGAATTTAATTAATCCAATTAATTTATGATTATTTGAACTTAATTAAGTGTTCTAATTAATGGAATTTAAATTTATTTATCATTTTAATTAATGATGTTTAAGATTATTATTCGTTTAATTAATGATTATTTGAATTTAATAAATCTTTTTAATTGATGATACTTAAAGTCAATTAATTTATCTAATAAAAGTGATTAAGTAATTATCAAATGTAATAAAAATGCTTTAATCAACCGATTTTAAGTTAATAAACTGATTTAATAAAGAATTTAAAGTTAATTTACCAATGTTATTTAAGTGTTTGGAAATAATTATCTATTTTATTAAAGATAATAGATTTGATTATTTAAAAGAGATTTTAAAAGTAATTAATTATCTTTTTGGGATAACTAATATTGTTTAAAAGTTATAAAAATGAATTTGAACTCGATTGTAACGACCCGTATTTTTACGAATCGAAACGTCGTAAAACAGTTGATTTTTGGTCGCATTGTTGATAAGTCGTCCATAGTCTAAGTCTTAGGTCATATGAGAGTTTGGAGCGACCTAAGGAAGTGGGCGAGTTAAGGAGTGGACGACCTAGGGAAGTGGAGCGACCTAAGGGAATTGGCGACCTAAGGGAATTGGCGACCTAAGGATTTGGGGATAGGTCGTATAGTAGTTAGGTCGTGTGGTGGCTTAGGTCGTGGGATAGGTTAGGTCGAGTAAGCGACCTAGGAAATTTGAGCGACCTATAGGAAGTTGTCGACCTAAGAGAGTTAGCGACATATAGGAAGTTGCCGACCTAAGAGAGTTAGCGACCTAAGGGTTAGTAACCTACAGTATTTGGTGACCTAGTGGTGAGCGACCTAGTGGTGAGCGACCTAGTGGTGAGCGACCTAGTAGTTAGCGACCTAGTGGTTAGCGACCTATTAGTTAACGACTTAAGAGCTAACGGTATTAGAGTTAGCGAGTTAGCGTAGTTAGGTCGTTAGACGACCTAAGGTGTTAAGTCGTATCCTAGTTAAGAGTTAGGTCGTAAGCTTCTGTGTTGAATTAGGTCGTAGACGACCTAAGTTAGTTAGGTCGTGGGCTTCTATGTGTGTTAGGTCGCGTATGAGTTAGGTCGTAGGTCGTGAGGAAGCGTGTGTGTGTTAGGTCGCGTAAGGGCTTAGTAGTTAGGTCGCGGACGCGCGTAGGTCGTTGGATCTGTTAGGTCGTAGGTCGCGCGAATGCGCGTAGGTCGTTGGATTTGTTAGGTCGTGAATGCACATTGTCTTAGGTTGTAAAGGCTTGGGGGCTGTTAGGTCGTAGGGTTTTAGGTTGTGGACGACCTAAGAGAAGCGGACGACCTAAGGGGGAAATCAGCCTATAAATAGGAGGGTTCTACTTCATTTTTGGGATCCGGATTTCGAAGCGACGAAGTGCTGCCATTTTGAGAGCTTGACTTCTACACTTCTTCACTTCTTTTCTCCACTTTAATCTTGTGCTTCCTTCCATCCAAATCGAAGATCAAATTGAAGATCCAAGAGCTTAGATTGAAGATCTTCATCCATCGAAGAGAGATTTCATCGTTTGAAGCGGATTGGTGATAGATCGAGTTAGATCCTTCGCTGTCCAGATCTGAAGTGTGTTGCTTTTGGGTTGTTTAGGTGATTTGGTGAGTGGTGATTATCTCTCACACGGATCCAAAGGAATATATCGGATCGTTGGCTTGATTTTGTGTTAAAGTAGTGATTTTCATGCATTTTCTTAATCCTGAGTATAGATCCATTGTTCATGATGATTTGACAACCATTTTACTACATGTTAACCTATGCAAGTTCATTCATCAAGATTATAGAGACATTGCTCATGTTTTCATGCTTGTTAGACTTTTGACTCTTTAATTACGAAATTGCCATTATTGTTATAATTGTCTATTTAGATCATATTTGAATGCTTGTTTACTTGGATTAATGTTTGACTTGATTGATTGTTATGAATTAGATGATTGATAATTTGATTTAGACCGAAGATGATTCAAAAGCTAAGGGAAAGGCTCTTGAATTGGAAAAGCTGCTTGTGGCATATGTAGCGGATGTTGAAGCTCATATGGATAGAATGGATGATGATGTTGAGATAAAGCTTTGCTATGATGATGATGAGGCGAAGTATGATATGAGATAGCCTTGGTCTAATCCAGACGGGATCATTCCAAGCAGATTGATAACTCGGTAAAATGGTTCGAGTTTGAGGATAATGGTTTGCTCGAGAGGCGCTTGAGCTAGTATGGAAATAGTCGTCGAGGAGGATGACTAGAAGGCTGAGATATCATCGTTGTTGAAGGTTCTAGCATGCTCAAAGCAAGAGTACGTTGGGCAGATTCGATAGTCCCTGAAGGCTACTGATTGGTAGTCAAGTACTCTGGGCAGATTCGATAGTCCTAGGCACGGGTCACGATGACGTGCGGAGTTATGTCTAGAACCGGGGTTTCCATTAGCCCTTGACGGACGGATGAAATAAAGAGCCGGTCATTCAATTAACGATGATATCGAAGAAATGATAACAGTGATAGCCAGAGTCATGGATGTTTGGTTGTATCGTCATTCGGTCTCAAGAGCAGTGTTTTCTGGGTGCTTATCTGATCTTGGTTTAGGCCTTAGGGGTTTGTGCTTGGAAAACATCGCCCTTGACTCGAGTGATAATTGCTTTATTTTAAATTGTATGCTTTGCTATGTTTGCTTCTGCTTAGTGTGTGTCTGGGGGCTATCACTGTAGAAAGAGGTGGAGTGGGAGGGTTGTATTCCTATTCCTTTTCCTTTATGCTCTTTTGGTATGTTGTTAGTTAATTTTACCGCTCACTAAGACTGTTGTCTGACTCAAGGCTTTATGTTTTAACTCTTATTGCCTTGGGCTGTTCGTCCATTTTGGGACGGGCAGACTAGGTAGCAGGTGACAGGTGCTGTTCTTGCTTTCCACGGTGCTGATATCGAAGACGAGCTGGAGGCTTGCATATTATCTTCTTACTATATGTACTGGGTGTTCCGCTGTTTGTATATTCTCTGAGTGTTATGTAGTGAGGTTTGATGTATTGGCTATTCAGATGTTTGTATTCAACTATTATGAAGTTTTATTGATGAGATTCTATTCTGTGAAGCTTCACTATATATATATTCTATTGTATTTTTTCCATGCGCTGTGAGTAATACGATAGATTCTGCTGTTTTAAATTACCCTGACAATCGTCCATGGTCACCTGGCACACTTTACAGCGCACTATCTCTAGGTTCGGTGCAGGGGTCATGGGCGGTCGTCACATTTGGTATCAGAGCTTTGGTTAATCGATTTTACCCAACGCTCGCTGACGTAACTACGTATGAGAGACGTAATTGTATTTTGATGGATGATTACTATATATAATATAGTAGCTTAGAAGAGTTTGAGTCCTTTATGCAGTTGTTTCTCATGATGTGCTGACCATTCCTTTTTATAGATATTAAGGATGAGTCGAAGAGGGAGACCAGCTGCTAGGGAAAGCCGTGTTGCTGAGGGGACTGCTGATTATGCAGCTATGTTCGAAGCTATGATGACTTTGATCATGAGAAGGATACCAGTTCCAGGGACAGCAGTTGATGTTGGAGTTCAAGTTCAGGCTCCAAGACCAGTGGATTTTGCTAAGTTGTGTAAGGACTATACTGCTCTTGGAGGAAAGGTTTTCTTGGGAACAGAACCAACTATTGAAGTCCAGAGGTGGATAGATGCTTGTAGAAGGATCTTTGGTGATTTGGGAATTGAGGATGCGACTAAGAGGAAGTTAGCATCAAGGCAGCTTCAAGGGAGAGCTTCTGATTGGTGGAACTCTATCACCATTGATACTCTGGAGGAAGAAATTACTTGGGAGCAATTCCAAGTTAGATTTGAAGCTAAGTTCATTTCTACAGCTCAAAAGTCTGTTCTGTTCAAGAAGTTTGTGGAGCTCAAGCAAAATGGAAGACCAGTTCTTGAGTATGTTTCTGAGTTTGAAGCTTTGTCCAAGTATGCCCGGTCGTATATTGAATCCTCGTATCAGAAGAATGAGAAGTTTGTGACAGGCCTGGACAATTATCTTGGGAGACAGTTGGTGGATCATTTGGACGATCCATTTGAGAAGCTTGTAGAGAAAGCTCTCAGGCATGAGAATCTGTTTCCTAAGGAAGGATCTGTTGTTGCTGTGACCAAGGAAGAGTTTAGACCACAGCAGGGTGGAAACAAGAAGAGGAAGCAGCAGCAACAAAAGGGTAAGGATGGCCAGAAGAAGCCGAAGGGCGAAGTGACCTGCTTCAATTGTCAACAGAAGGGCCATTTCTCTAGAGATTGCAAGAATCCGAAGGTGCCGGTGAAGTGCCACAACTGTGACAAGCTGGGGCATGTTAAGAGGAATTGTCCAGAACCGAGGAGGGACAAGCAGATTGTGCAAGCTTATGCTTTGGGAGCTGTTCCGTCGTCTTCAAAAGCTCCTACCGCTGAAGAGAAAGGAAAGAGTGTAGTGGTTCAAGGTACTCTTTTCCTATGTGGTGTTCTAGTTAGAGTTCTATTTGATACTGGGGCGTCGCATTCTTTTGTTTGTAGTGAACTTGTAGGCCGGTTGGGTTTAGAACCGGATATCGTTGATAGGCCATTGGTTGTGACTAATCCAGTTGGGGTTCGTCTTGTTTGTGTATGTTATGTCGTGGTCTGATTGTATCAAGTCATGATTGCTCTTTTGTTTGTGATTGTTTTGTTCTGAACTTTGCGGGGTTCGGAATTATTTTGGGTATGGACTGGCTTAGGAAGTATGCGGCAAAGGTTGATTGTGAGAGGTTGGAGGTGACAGTCAAGAATGTGGAGGGGCGAAAGATTGTGATACGATGTAAGCATGAAGAAGGCGTCTTCATGAGCTTCATGTATTCGCTGGTTGTTCCACGGGATGGACTGTCATCGTTGCCAATCGCTAATGGATTTGAGGATGTCTTTGACGAGGTCAAAGGGTTACCGCCGCATAGAGAGATCGAGTTTCGTATAGATCTAGTTGAAGGAGCCAGACCTGTTGTGATGCCTCTTAGGCGGATGGCGCCTAGGGAACAGCAAGAGGTGAAGGTGCAGGTTGATGACCTTTTACAGAAAGGATTCATTCGGCGTAGTGTGTCCGAATGGGGTGCACCAGTTGTGTTCGCAACCAAAGCGGATGGGTCGTTGAGGTTGTGTGTGGATTATCGTGAGCTGAATAAGGTGACTAAGAAGAACAAGTATCCATTGCCGAGAATAGATGACTTGTTTGATCAGCTTCACGAAGCTAAGGTGTTTTCTCAGATGGATTTGGCAACGGGATTTCACCAGTTGAGAGTGGCTAAGGATTGTGTGCCGAAGACTGCTTTTAGGACACCATCCGGTTTCTTTGAGTGGCTGGTAATGCCGTTTGGATTGACTAATGCGCCAGCATATTTTGTGGATCTTATGAATAGAGTGTTCAGGGATCAGTTGAGTAAGTTTGTGCTAGTGTTCGTGGATGATATTCTGATTTATTCCAGAACTGAAGAAGAGCACAAGGCGCACTTGCGTATTGTTTTGGAAATCTTAAGGAAACATCAGTTGAAGGCTAAGTTCTCGAAGTGTCACTTCTGGAAGAGTGAAGTGAGGTTCTTAGGCCATGTTATCTCTAGAAATGGAATAGCGGTTGATCCCGCTAAGGTGGCAGCAATCCAGGATTGGGTTAGACCTAAGAATGCATCTGATGTGAGAAGTTTTCTTGGATTAGCAGGATATTATCGTCGATTTATCAAGGACTTTTCCAAGGTGGCTGCACCATTGACAGGATTGACGAAAAAGAACTAAGTGTTCAAATGGGATGCTAAGTGTGAGAAAGCTTTCGGAATCCTGAAAGAGCGATTGACAAGTGCTCCTGTTTTGACTATTCCAAGTGGGAATGATGAGATGGTGGTTTACACCGACGCATGTGGTACTGGACTTGGAGCAGTACTGATGCAGAGAGATAAAGTTGTTGTGTATGCAAGTCGACAACTGAAGCCGCATGAAAGGAATTATCCGACTCATGATTTGGATTTGGCGGCGATTGTATTTGCTCTGAAGATGTGGAGACATTATCTATTGGGAGTTCGATTTGAGCTGTTTACAGATCATAAGTCGTTGAAGTATCTTTTCTCCCAAAAGGATTTGAATCTTCGGCAGCAACGATGGCTAGAGTTTTTAGCATCATATGATTTTGGTATAGCTTATACTCCGGGAAAGGGTAACGCAGTGGCAGATGCGTTAAGTCAAAGACATGCAGGATTGGGAGCCATGTTTTCAGAATGGAAGAATCTCGAGTATTTAGCTGGATTTGACTTCAGGCCCAGATGTGAATTGGAACCTGAGATGTTGGCAAACTTATCGATAAGACCGACTCTTGTGGAAAGGATTGGCGAGAGCCAAAAGCAAGACGATAAGCTTGTCAAGATTATCCATGATTTGGAATCTGGATTGGAACCAGAAAAGGATAAAGGATTCGAGGTCGATCGAGAGGGTTGGCTTGGAAACAAGGACGACTAGTTGTTCCCGATATAGATGAATTGAGAAGAGAAGTTCTGAAGGAAAGTCATCACTCGAAGTTGACAATTCATCCAGGTGGAAACAAGATGTATCGGGATATGAAGAGAACCTACTACTGGGAAGGTATGAAGAAGGATGTTGGAAATTTTATTTCCAAGTGTATGAACTGCCAGTTGGTAAAAGCCGAGCAGAAGAAGCCAAGTGGATTGCTTCAGCCATTAGAAGTTCCTACATGGAAGTGGGAGCAAATATCGATGGATTTTATTGATGGACTACCTAGAACAAGAACGGGAAATGAAGGGATTTGGGTCATTGTAGATCGTCTGACTAAGAGTGCAAGATTCATTCCTGTTCGATCGACTAGGACTGCATCAAAGTTGGCTGAGTTATATGTTAAGTGGATAGTTCGATTCCATGGTATTCCGAAGAGTATAGTGAGCGATCGAGATCCATTGTTCACTAGTGGATTTTGGAAGAGATTTCAGGAAGTTTTGGGAACCGAGTTGTGTTTGAGTACAGCTTATCACCCTCAAACAGATGGTCAGACCGAGAGAGTCAACCGAGTTTTGGAAGATCTCCTCAGAGCTTGTGTTTTGGATTTCGGAGGATCATGGGAAGATCACCTTCATTTGGTGGAATTTTCATATAACAACAGTTACCAGTCAAGAATTGGTATGGCACCGTATGAGCCATTGTATGGAAGACCGTGTAACTCTCCGACATGTTGTTTAGAGACGGGAGAAAAGCTGATGCTTGGGCCAGAGATGATTCGACAGACTTCGGATTGCATAGAGATCATTCGGCAACGAATGAAGGCAGCCCAAGACCATCAGAAAAGTTATGCCGATAAGCGTCGTAAGGATTTGGAATTCGACGTAGGTGATATGGTTTTTGTGAAGATTTCTCCACTGAAGAATGCTATTCGATTCGGGAAGAAAGGAAAATTGACTCCGAGATTTGTTGGACCATTCCCGATTATCGAGCGAATTAGAAAGCTCGCCTACAGATTGGAGTTACCGGAGAAGATGTCGGGTGTGCACAATGTTTTTCATGTATCATATCTACGGAAGTATGTGCACGACTCGAATACAGTGGTTTCTGCTGATAGCTGTGAAGATTTTGAAGTTGATCCAGTCGATAAGAGACCTCGTAAGCCGCTTCGTGTTGTGGAAACCGACACGAAACAGCTTAGGAGGAAGGTAGTTAAGTTGCTCAAGATACAATGGAGTGAAGATGATAACGACTGTACATGGGAGGTGGAAGAGAGGATGAAAGCACCTCATCCTGAACTCTTCAAGGTATGGCCCTAAGGTGTCGTGTCATCTAACGACATTGTAACTTGTTCTAAGTTTAGAATTCTGCATGCTAAGCTAGAATTGGATGCATGGTTTGTTGATTGCTATGGATGGTAGGCATGCAGAATAGTCTTTGATTGCTCTGTTTGTTTGGAATTTCGGGGGCGAAATTCCTAAGGAGGGAAGAATGTAACGACCCGTATTTTTACGGATCGAAACGTCGTAAAACAGTTGATTTTTGGTCGCATTGTTGATAAGTCGTCCATAGTCTAAGTCTTAGGTCGTATGAGAGTTTGGAGCGACCTAAGGAAGTGGGCGAGTTAAGGAGTGGACGACCTAGGGAAGTGGAGCGACCTAAGGGAATTGGCGACCTAAGGATTTGGGGATAGGTCGTATAGTAGTTAGGTCGTGTGGTGGCTTAGGTCGTGGGATAGGTTAGGTCAAGTAAGCGACCTAGGAAATTTGAGCGACCTATAGGAAGTTGCCGACCTAAGAGAGTTAGCGACCTATAGGAGTTAGCGACCTATAGGAGTTAGCGACCTATAGGAGTTAGCGACCTAAGGGTTAGTAACCTACAGTATTTGGCGACCTAGTGGTGAGCGACCTAGTGGTTAGCGACCTATTAGTTAACGACTTAAGAGCTAACGGTATTAGAGTTAGCGAGTTAGCGTAGTTAGGTCGTTAGACGACCTAAGGTGGTAAGTCGTATCCTAGTTAAGAGTTAGGTCGTAAGCTTCTGTGTTGAATTAGGTCGTAGACGACCTAAGTTAGTTAGGTCGTGGGCTTCTATGTGTGTTAGGTCACGTATGAGTTAGGTCGTAGGTCGTGAGGAAGCGCGTGTGTGTTAGGTCGCGTAAGGGCTTAGCAGTTAGGTCGCGGACGCGCGTAGGTCGTTGGATCTGTTAGGTCGTAGGTCGCATGAATGCGCGTAGGTTGTTGGATCTGTTAGGTCATGAATGCGCATTGTCTTAGGTCGTAGAGGCTTGGGGGCTGTTAGGTCGTAGTCGTGGACGACCTAAGAGAAGCGGACGACCTAAGGGGGAAATCAGCCTATAAATAGGAGGGTTCTACTTCATTTTTGGGATCCGGATTTCGAAGCGACGAAGTGCTACCATTTTGAGAGCTCGACTTCTACACTTCTTCACTTCTTTTCTCCACTTTAATCTTGTGCTTCCTTCCATCCAAATCGAAGATCAAATTGAAGATCCAAGAGCTTAGATTGAAGATCTTCATCCATCAAAGAGAGATTTCATCGTTTGAAGCGGATTGGTGATAGATCGAGTTAGATCCTTCGCTGTCCAGATCTGAAGTGTGTTGCTTTTGGGTTGTTTAGGTGATTTGGTGAGTGGTGATTATCTCTCACATGGATCCAAAGGAGTATATCGGATCGTTGGCTTGATTTTGTGTTAAAGTAGTGATTTTCATGCATTTTCTTAATCCTAAGTATAGATCCATATAGATCCATTGTTCATGATGATTTGACAACCATTTTACTACATGTTAACCTATGCAAGTTCATTCATCAAGATTATAGAGACATTGCTCATGTTTTCATGCTTGTTAGACTTTTGACTCTTTAATTACGAAATTGCCATTATTGTTATAATTGATTAATGTTTGACTTAATTGATTGTTATGAATTAGATGATTGATAATTTGATTTAGACCGAAGATGATTCAAAAGCTAAGGGAAATGCTCTTGAATTGGAAAAGCTTCTTGTGGCATATGTAGCGGATGGTGAAGCTCATATGGATAGAATGGATGATGATGTTGAGATGAAGCTTTGCTATGATGATGATGAGGCGAAGTATGATATGAGATAGCCTTGGTCTAATCCAGACGGGATCATTCCAAGCAGATTGATAACTCGGTGAAATGGTTCGAGTTTGAGGATAATGGTTTGCTCGAGAGGCGCTTGAGCTAGTATGGAAATAGTCGTCGAGGAGGATGACTAGAAGGCTGAGATATCATCGTTGTTGAAGGTTCTAGCATGCTCAAAGCAAGAGTACGTTGGGCAGATTCGATAGTCCCTGAAGGCTACTGATTGGTAGTCAAGTACTCTGGGCAGATTCGATAGTCCTAGGCACGGGTCACGATGACGTGCGGAGTTATGTCTAGAACCGGGGTTTCCATTAGCCCTTGACGGACGGATGAAATAAAGAGCCGGTCATTCAATTAACGATGATATCGAAGAAATGATAACAGTGATAGCCAGAGTCATGGATGTTTGGTTGTATCGTCATTCGGTCTCAAGAGCAGTGTTTTCTGGGTGCTTATCTGATCTTGGTTTAGGCCTTGGGGGTTTGTGCTTGGAAAACATCGCCCTTGACTCGAGTGATAATTGCTTTATTTTAAATTGTATGCTTTGCTATGTTTGCTTCTGCTTAGTGTGTGTTTGGGGGCTATCACTGTAGAAAGAGGTGGAGTGGGAGGGTTGTATTCCTATTCCTTTTCCTTTATGCTCTTTTGGTATGTTGTTAGTTAATTTTACCGCTCACTAAGACTGTTGTCTGACTCAAGGCTTTATGTTTTAACTCTTATTGCCTTGGGCTGTTCGTCCATTTTGGGACAGGCAGACTAGGTAGCAGGTGACAGGTGCTATTCTTGCTTTCCACGGTGCTGATATCGAAGACGAGCTGGAGGCTTGCATATTATCTTCTTACTATATGTACTGGGTGTTCCGATGTTTGTATATTCTCTGAGTGTTATGTAGTGAGGCTTGATGTATTGGCTATTCAGATGTTTGTATTCAACTATTATGAAGTTTTATTGATGAGATTCTATTCTGTGAAGCTTCACTATATATGTATTCTATTGTATTTTGTCCATGCGCTGTGAGTAATACGATAGATTCTGCTGTTTTAAATTACCTTGACAATCGTCCATGGTCGCCTGGCACACTTTACAGCGCACTATCTCTAGGTTCGGTGTAGGGGTCATGGGTGGTCGTCACATCGATCATTGGGATATTAAATTGGATAATCTTTTGGGTGTTCGGTATGATGGTTGTTTAGGCCTTCGGGGCCATGCACTTGGAAAAATTATTCTCATAACGTTTCAACAATGGGATTTAATTCTAAAAGTGTTTTACCAAAATGGAAATATGGAAATCAAGCACAAGTTTAGTTTTTAAAAAGTTAAAGTTCGATTTCGGTTATAGAACAATAGTTCCGTAATCAATATCGCTTATATGGAAAGGATCTAGTCATACATTTAATGCTAAATGATGAGGCTTGGACTCGTTTCTATCTCGAAGATTAAAAATGTCATCAAGGCGATACCTAGAGTTAACACTACCTCAACTTGCCCGTCTTCGCTTTCAAATAAGAGACATGGCTTGTCTGGAATCAACGAGTAATGGTAAATATACGAAGTTTAATTTCCATATACGATCATTTTTTTTATCTCCGATAGTTGATTTATTAATTATCGAATTCAGCTTTCTTCATGGTGTATCGTGACCTTAAAAATGATTTGCTGCTCAATCGAGCTTTGTTAACCTTTATCGGAAATGACTAAACCAAAAGCGCGAGAGGGGACCAAGCTATGTAGGGTTGCTACCATTAGGGTATTTTTGAAAGAAAGTATGGATCGTATATGTATATCAAATATGCAAGTATACTAAGATACTAACTTATGAATAGTAAATAAAGTATAACGGTAAAGAACAATCACACTAGAGTTTTTATACTAGTTCAGACCTCCCGTCCTACGTCTAGTCCCGAAGCTCCTCTACCGCTTTCACTAATAAACAACCCTCGCTTTGCCTGGAGAAATAGGCTAGATACAATAGTTTCTTTTATGACAAGAATGTACTCTAGAAAAACACAAATTTTGACTGCTCTGTATAAACTTCCTATAATCTCCTTTTGGTAATACGTGTATGTGAGACTTTGATTTTAGGAAGTAGAATTGATGAATATTATTAGCTCTTGGAAATATAGTATGCAAAGAAAAAAATAGATAGAAGATTCAGAAAGATTAGATAGGTTTAATTTGAAAAATCTTTGCATATTTATAGAGAATGAAGAGTTATAATGAAGAGTAGTATCTTTTTAAGTTTGTTTATTCATTCAAAAAGTTGCATCTATCGATAGAGAAGAGACGTGATGAAGAGTTGTGAAAATGCCTCTTTGTTTGAAGAAGATGCCTATTCAGAAATAAGGCACGTTACTCAGCACAGACGTTTGGGAACTTGTTCAGACGTCTGAGCTGCTGTATAATTTTTGAACAGAACTTATGCTCAGACGTCTGGAAAAATGGGGCAGACATCAGTGTATAGTGTAGTTAAAAATCAGAGCTTTAAATCAGACGTCTGATATATACGGTCAGACGTCCGACATTTGCAGTTTCAGAATTTTGTAGTTTAAGGATTTTATAAACTTTGTGTGTGCAAAATGCTTTAAGTTAAAATGATACTACTAAAAGGAGATTTTACAATTATATCTAGACAAATAATAGTACTATCATTAGCTTTGATGATTCTTCTCCTTTGTCGAAATATCTTCTAATCTCTGAAGGCTTTTCCTGCAAGTAAATAAGCTATATATGTGTGTATAGTTGTTGTCATCGCAACCATAGAACAATGGTTCTAACAATTTTCACATCTCATCTAGTTTAGATTCGATTGTGCACTTAGATGTGGAAATATTTGCATTCTCGGTAAGGTCTGGCGGGGTCCGGCTTGGCGGTTTCCGAGAAGTATCACAGAGTAAATGAGCTTCTCCAGAGTATATTACTAGGGGTATACTTCAAGGGTGATGCATCTTCCTTGTCATTTGTTGGAAAATTTTCTTTCCTTATTTGATTCGTATCCTTGAATCTGTTTTAGCTTTAAATTGCCACGACTAGAGCCAACTCCTCATCATGACATTTAAATGTTGGTTTAGTCCATTTTATCAAGTTGGATTGTCATCTTATTCTGTTCATTTTATCAAGTTGGATGGTTACCTTATTCAGTCCATTCTATCACATTTGGATTGTTATTTGTTTAGTCGATTCTATCAAGTTGGAGTATTTTCCTTGTTCTATTGATTCTGTCCAGTTTGAATCTTACTCGTTTATTTTTCATTCTTTCAAGTCCGGTTTTAATATTAATTATACTCATTCATATTTGGATTTGTTCATGATGTTTATTTCTGATCTTGCATGTATGGATGTTATTCTTGTGAGATGAAAACCTGTTCTGCATTAATGGCGTGGTCTCACAAAACCTTTATATGGTTCCCATTATTCGGGTTATCTCATGTTGGTATTTCCAGACTGATTCGGGTGTTATTTATTTATAATGCTCGGGTCAAATCGAGTATTTTCCCAGGTTGTCCATGGTGTTATGGAGGTCTTGGAGGGGAGCTGAAGGTTCACCTATCGTAGTTTTATTTTCCACTGTATTATATAGTGTACCTATCAGCATTTGTAAGGTCAGGATTTTGTAACTATCCAACTGATAAGGTTTGATTTTAACTTTGATATACTCTGTATGTTTGGAGTGACAGTTTCTATTGTCCT
Source organism: Allium fistulosum (assembly GCA_030737815.1). Taxonomy (NCBI): domain Eukaryota; kingdom Viridiplantae; phylum Streptophyta; class Magnoliopsida; order Asparagales; family Amaryllidaceae; genus Allium; species Allium fistulosum. The sequence continues at coordinate 1,032,908,963 of CM060905.1, forward strand.
TGTTATATTATATGTTGTCGATTATGCTGTGAGATTCTATTCTTCTCTATTCTTTTTTTTATTTACTCTAACAATCTGTCCTTTTGTCGACTGGATGTGCGATATTGGAACACAGTGGTAGTGTTCAGTGTCGACTTTCGATGGTCAAATTGGCGGGTCGTTATAGCATGATATCAGAGCACTAGGTTAAGCGAGAACCTTGGCTTTGGTAGGGTTTGGCTCATTAGAGATAGGGTAAGCGATACCCTAGGATAAGTTTGAGAGTATTATATATACGAGAGCGTATTTGTTTATGTCATAAAAACGAATTATGTTAATTGGTCTATTGAGTTTTTATGAATTCTGGTCGAGACATGGGACGACATGGTATCGATAAGGGTTTTTAAACACTTGACCAAGTCCAACGGACATGGTATTGAAATTTTTGAAAATTTTGGCAAATTAAATATTTTGCCTAGGATTATATTATATATATAAAGGAATAATTTTCAAAACTCTATATAGTTATATAGTGTGTTGGTTTAAATGTGATCATATGTATTTATTATCACTATTGTTTGTTCGGTTATGCTGAATTTATATAAGAAGCATTAACTGTTGTTTGTTAATTGCTAAATATGCTTGGTTTATTTAGGAGCATTTATAGTTTTGATTTAAAATGAACCCTTTGTGAATTAATTTTCACAGTTTGACTATAAAGGTGTTCAGAAAAATGTTAGCTTGAAAATTCACCTTTAAAAAAATGGTGGGTTAAGAATTAAATTTTATAAAACGTTATTAGTAGGATCTAAACAGTGGGATAAGATATTTAGAGAATGAGTATTCGAGATAATTGTATTATAATAAAGAGGAATTATTATAATATGAAATGATTTATATATAAATGGAATTTTATATAAATTAGGTTGTGAAATGTGTTTAAAAAGAATTTTTGAATCTAAATCCCGAAATTTTTGGAAATAAAAGTAATTTTTGAGAAATAAAATAGAATTATATTGGGATGTAAGAGTTTAAATAAAATGCATTTTCTTTGGGATAATTAGGAGGAAATCGTTTCGACTAGTTTTGTTGTAATAGGAATAATCTTCTAAGTGACGATCATATGTTTGCTTAGGCGAACGTTGTGGAATACTTAGTAAATTATTCTCATTATCATTGTGCGATCAGAATGAGTTCAAGCTCGAATAAACCCAAAGTGAGTTTTAATAAATAAATTTTTTGAAGTATTATATATAAAAATATATGCAATATGCTTCCAAAGTTGAGTTTTGAAAAAATAAAACAGGGTATCTAGTTTTTAGGTTCCCTTAAACGGGAATTCCCAAAAAAAAGTATTTCTAATAAGAGATTGTTTTGATAAATAGGATTTTTCCCTTAGAAAAGTTATGGGATAAACAAAGTTTTATTAAAACCATATATTTGTTTAAAACATCTAAGTAGTGTAAACTACTTGTTGATTCGGTCAACCCATGAATACTATTCATTTTAACACTCTAAATAAAAAGGTGTTAATAGGTTAACTCGGTTTTAAGAAACCATAATTTGAATTGATCTCCATCCAGGTCTTTGAAAAAGTAAAATAAATTTTGTATGTATTCTCATAATATAAAAGAATATTATATAAGTAAATAAAGTGGAATAAGTTATGATTTGATGTTTTATAAAGAAATAATTTTATAAAATATTTTAAAACTTGGGTGAGAATTTATGAAATAATTCATAAATAATTTAGTATTGAATAAAATACTAAGTGAATTAGAAATTAATATAATTAAGAAACTAATAAAATATAGAGTATAACTTTACATTTTGTCCGAGTGAGTTTTGATAATCTTCTAAGCAATAACCAAAAGCTAATGAGCAAAACGATAGCTTAGATAATTATCTATATTTTGGACAATTAAGAAAGTTTTGAACCTAAGTTAAGATTTGTTTGTTAGTCATTTAGTATTTCGAAACAATGTCAAGAGATAAGTTTTCCCTTATGGAATTTGTTTGACTATTAATGTAGCTTATTCCTTCACGGAATTTGATTGATTAGATTTGATTGAATTGAATTGGTTGTTTGTGTGATTTCATATACCATTGTCTATAAAATTTATAGACAAAGGATTTTTTTAATTCTGGTTACTAAGACCTAAATCCCGGTGATTTTGAAAAAGGTGATTTTGAAGATTTTGGGAAAAAAAAAGATATTTACTTACTCTAGTCGATGTTTTTGGAGGAACCGGAATACCACTGGGCACTCCATGTTGTTTTGATTCTTGAATTTCACCATAATTTATTTGGAGGAATCCCCTCCTTGTCATTTTGATTTTTGGTCTTTGGTTTTCTCATTTGAGAAATTTGAAAATAAAATTTTGAATTGAAAAACCCAGGTATTTAGATCTAAATTTGTCATTTGAAAATTATGGATGCATAACATCTATTATAGAATAATCTCTGTATTTGGTTGCATATGATTGAGATATGGTTGTTGGTTGCATGTAGATTTATATCATGCTGGTTTTTGCATGCAGAATTACATCACATTGCTTTAGTCAGCCTGATTTTCTTCTAGATTATGTAAGTACAAGTATGCAAGATATTTCCATTTGATTCTTGTTCAACTGAATTTGCATAGAGATGATAAATTATCTGCCAAAATATAAATCAAACGTAAAAAGGTACGTAATAAAATTAGAAAATTTGGTTTGGTTGATGATTTTATGCCCCGGATATGGGAGGCCACTTGGCTTTTGTTTTCTTTGATTGGTTTAGAGCCCATATAGGCGATTTGTAGATGTCCCGATCAAGCCGCGCAAAGGAGACGCTGGTGAAATTTTTCGAGAATTTAAGAGTTAGAAATTTTTTAAGAATTTTGGAAAATTTTTGACAACTAAAATTTGATTTTTTTCGGAGTATATCTTGGAATAAATGAATAGAAGTGAATTAGTTGGTATAGGTAAATGACTTAAAGGATTTGAAGATTTTGGAATCTATTCCAGCTAATTGGTTTTGAAAATAAGTTTAATCACTCATTTTATTTAATGGTTTTAAACTTAAGGGTTTGGAAACATTTTCTTCCATAGGAATTTCGAGGACGAAATTCATTTAAGGAGGGGAGAATATAACGACCCAAAATTTTGGTTATTAGATTTTAAACGCTTAATTAATTTTAAATATTTAAAATTATTAAAATTTGGAATTTAATAATTTATAATTCAAATATAGGGGATAACTAATATTTGAATTATGAATTAAATGTCAATTAAATGGATTTAATAATTTTATTTAACTCCTTTTAATTAATAAATAATATTGGTGAATTTAATTTATTTAGAAATATAAATAAATCAGATTTAAATATCGATAATTAAATATTTAAATCTGTGAAATTAGTCTTTAAGGGCACAGTCTTGCATTTCGACAAAATTAGTTTTATTAGATCCGTGATAGTGAATTATATTACACCGTCAAATTTCATAGCAATCTGACGTATCGTTTGGTCGTGCGAGATAGAAACGCATTGAAATTAATATCGAAAATTTAATATAATAACTAGGTCCAAAAACCTATCTTTTGCATAGATCGGATTAGGTCTTGAAACAAGTTTCATTGTATTCAGAATAGGGGTATAACATATAGAACGCCAAACGACATGCCTCGTTTGGAGTTCGAGATTTTCGGGTATGTTTTGTGAATATTTAAAATACAAATAATGCAAATATTTTTTTTATTTAGCCATATGCCTACCATACCCTTGCCATACTCCTCATGTTTGCCCATACCACCTAGTGCTGGCCTCCCATACCTTCTCTCCTTATAAGTAGTTGTTTGTAACTAAATACTGGGCTTCCCTTTGCAATGGAAATTTCAAAATTCAAAAGCAAAACATTTACTCAATGAAAAATTGCCAAATAAGTCCTAAAATTCTCATTTTGATGAGAGGTTTGATCTGGTATGATTTATGAAAGAAGCGACAATTGTTCTTGGGTTTCGACTATAGGGTTGAATGGGTTAAGTTGGCTAGGGTTAATATTTTTGTTGAGCGTGGTCATCGATTCGCGTCTTGGAGTTCGTATTCGAGTTCGTCGATGAAAATCATAGCCGTAGCCGAAGTTTCAAGAAGCGCGCATCGAAAATTGGTCGAGCGACCTGTAGCTTCAATAGAGATAAGGGGTTTGGTTGCATTTCAATTGGGGACGACGGTCGTGGTTTTTAGGGTATCGTCGAGTGCAGATCGAGGTAAGATAGCCGTTGGCGAAGTCGGAAGTGGATTTCACCGAGTTTTGGGTAGCGTTTGGCCATGCATGCATAGTGGCATTCACTGACATGGGCGTGCACGTTTCTGGACTTGGTGGAAGAAGGAGGATGGAGCAGGGGTATATTTGTAATTTTGCTAAGTTATGTAATTTTAATTTTTTCTATTTGTCGATATCTTATAATTTGCATAACTCCTTCGTGCGAGGTCGGATTCGAACGTCGATTTTTGCATTGGTCTCGGGTCGACGAAATCTTTACAATGGAGTTGGTTTGGTTGGATTTGGAGCAAGTGAAAATTTTAGGCTAAAATCGAACGCCCGTTTGGTTTTAGTCCGAAATCGGGACATTTCGGCGAAAATGAAAATCAATGTGAGTTTAACTCACATTAAATTTTATTATATCATATTAATGATGTTATAAACGTTTATTGATTGTTTGGATGTTAGTTAAATTGTTTAATTGCTTGTTTGGTTGAATTTCCGTTTGGAAAATGGATGACATATTAAATTGACCGTTATAAACCCATATGATTATCTATATATTATCCATAACCATTGTTTTGCATGAGAAATATATAGAGGGACCCAAAAGGGGTTTCTCGCCCATAAATTATTTGTATATATTCATATGCTGTTATATTGATGATAATTGAATAAAATCCTGATATTCCATTTGATAGTTTAAATGTCATTATAGTGATTTTCGCTATAACGTCGTTTATTAAATTTCATCCCCAAAAACCTATCATATGAATTTGAGCTTATTTTTCCGCTAAAAAGAATATTGGAAATTTATTAATCATTTTGATTAACGATAATTTAAATTAATTAATTATTTAAATTAATTAATTTGAGATTAATTAAACAATTTAATAAAAAATAATTAAAATTAGTTTATCTTTAGATTTAATTAATCATTTTTGCTAAGGGTGTTTTTATCCTTAATTAATCATTTTAATTAATGATTATTTGAGTTTAATTAATTCTTTTAATTAATGATAATGGAGTTTAATTAATTTATTGAACTCGATTAATTATTTGAATTAATGATGATGGAATTAAATGAATTATTTCAGTTTACAATAATTGAAATTAATAATCATTTCAGTTAATGATATTTAAAAATAATTAATCATTTTAAATAATGATATTTGAATTTTAGTAATCATTTTAATCAATGATTGTTTTAAATTTAATTAATTGTTTTAACTAATGATTTTTAGAATTTGGTTAAGTCACCTTTATTTATGATTGTTTATAATTAAATAAATCATTTTACCAAATAATGTTTTAATTGATCATTTTAGCTAATGGAGTTTGAATTTAATTGATCCAATTAATTTATTATTTAAACTTAATTAAGTGTTTTAATTAATGGAATTTAAAATTATCTATCATTTTAATTAATGATGTTTAAGATTAATTATTCATTTATTTAATGATTATTTGAATTTAATAAAACTTTTTAATTGATGATATTTAAAGTCAATTAATTTATTTCATAAAAGTGATTAAGTAATTATCAAATGTAATAAAATTGCTTAATCAACCGATATCAAGTTAATAAACTGATTTAATAAAGAATTTAATGTTAATTTACCAATTTGTTTTAAGTGTTTGGAAATAATTATATATTTTATGAAAGATAATATATTTTTTTATTTAAAAGAGATTTTAAAAGTAATTAATTATCTTTTCGGGATAATTAATATTGTTTTAAAGTTATAAAAAGGAATTAGAGCTCGATCATTGAGATGTTAAATTGGATAATCTTCTGGGTGTTCGGTCTGATGTTGGCTTAGGCCTTCGAGGTCGTGCACTTGGAAAAATTATTCTCTTAACATTTCAACAATCAGAAATTAATTCTAAAAGTATCTTACCAAAGTGGAAATATGGAAATCAAGCACAAGTTCAATTTTTAAAAAGTTAAAGTTCGATTTCGGTTATAGAACAATAGTTCCGTAATCAATATTGCTTATCTAGAAAGGATCTAGTCATGCATTTAACATTAAACGATGAGGCTTGGGCTCATTTCTATCTCGAAGATTAAAAATGTCGTCAAGACGATGCCTATAGGTAACACTACCTCAACTTGCTCGGTTTCACTTTCAAACGAGAGATAGGACTTGTCTGGAGTCAAGTGGTAAATATATGAAATTTAATTTCCATATACCATCATTTTTATTATCCTCGATGGTGATTTATTAATTATCGGATTCAAATTTCTGCATGGTGTATCGTCACCTTAAAAATGATTTGCTGCTCAATTGAGCTTTGTTATCCTTTATCAGAAATGACTAAACCAAAAGCGCAAGAGGGGGCCATGCTATGTGGGGTTGCTCCCATTAGGGTATTTTCACATCTCATCTAGTTTGGATTCGGTTGTGCACTTAGATGTGGAAATATTCGGATTCTCGGTAAGGTCTGGTGGGGTCTGGCTTGGAGGTTCCCGAGAAGTGTCATAGAGTAAATGAGCTTCTCAAAAGTATATTACTAGAGATATAATTCAAAGGGGGTGCACCTTTCTTATCATTTGTTGAAAAATTTCCTTTCCTTATTTGATTCGTATCCCTGAACCTGTTTTAGCTTTAAATTGCTACGAGTAGAACCAACTCCTCATCTCGACATGTAAATATTGATTTAGTCCATTCTATCAAGTTGGACTGTTACCTTATTCTATCCTTTTTTATCAAGTTCGATGGTTACCTTATTCAGTCCATTCTATCAAGTTTGGATTGTTACTTTATTTTGTCCATTCTATCATGGATTGTTTTCCTTGTTCTATCATTATGTCCAGTTTGGATTTTACTCGGTTTATTTTCATTCTTTCAAGTGCAGTTTTAATATTAATTATACTCATTCATATTTGGATTTGTTCTTGATATTTATTTTTTCTCTTGCTGGTATGGTTTTATTCTTGTAAGGTGAAAACCCGTTCCGTGTTAGCGGCATGGTCTCGCAGAACCTTTATATGATTCCCACTATTCGAGTTATCTCACGCTGGTATTTCTAGACTGATCCGGGTGTTATTTATTTATAATACCTGGGTCAGACCGAGTATTTTCCCAGGTAGTCCATGGTGTTATGGAGGTCTTGGAGGGGAGCTGAATCATAGTTTTATTTTCTGATGTATTATATAGTATACCTATCGGCATTTGTAAGGTTACGATTTTGTAACTGTCCAGTTGATAAGGTTTGATTTTAACTCTGAAATACTCTGTATGTTTGGAGTGACAGTTTCTACTGTCCTTATTATATCATATGTTGTCGATTCTACTGTGAGATTCTGTTCTTCTCTATTCTCTATTTTTTCATTTATTTACCATAACAATCTGCCCTTTTGTCGATTGGATGTGCGACATTGGAACACGGTGGTAGTGTTCGGTGTCACTTTTGATGGTCAAAATGGTGGGTCGTTATAGTGATATAAACATGGTTTTTTGTGATGTGTATGATATTATGTGATGTATGTGATGCTTGTACTTGTAAAAATTTTAGTTTATATGTGTTGTATATTGTAACGACCTAGAATTTCGGACACTTCATATTTAAATATTTGAATTATTTAAATATTTGTTGAATTAAATGTTATTAAAATAATTTAGTAAGGTTTTTAACCCCCTTTTAATTTGTAACTAATACTGGTAAACTTGTTTTGGAAAAATATTTACAAAAATATATTCTTCGAAGAAAAATTGATAATGTGACCGAGAATTGGTTTATCGGTATACAGTTTTTTGATCGATATAAGTTGTTCGAACTCTTGTTCACGTGTCTAATGATCAGATGAATACATTAGCAACTAATTAACACACACTCCTCTTCATGAAACAATGGAAGGTTCTAGAAGCTTTCATATGGATAAGAGATATTATGAAAAGAGTATAATGGTAATTAGTATAAAGGAGAAGTGACTTAAAGGAGAAGTGATGGAAGATAAGACTTCCATGGCATGAAGGGAGGTAAATGAAAGCTTAAAGAGCACCGTTCTCAGCCTATAAAAGGAGGGACACACCCTTAATTAATATTCATAGAACCACAAATGAAAACCAACCTCCTTTAATGGCTTCTTCATCTTCTTTCTCTCTTATGTTCTTATTGAAATAGTTGCAAATCAACTCCAAATCACTTCAAAATTTGACACAAGGTCTAGTACAATATTAGAACACCATCCACCATGCGAAAACCTGATGAAGTGAAGCCATACTCTCACCCTACTTAGACATTGTGAGCATTAAGGGAGGGAGGAAGGCAAAAAGGGCAAGTGCAAGGCAAGGAGGAGGAGAAGGAAAGGTGTTGCAAAGATGGGTTAGGCTTGGGTTCTTGGATCTTGGTTATTTGTGTGATTAAAGGTGAGTTAACACCTCACTTTGAATGGAAAATATAACATATATATGTTGTGTTTGATTGTGTTTATGTTGTTTGAATTGTTGTTAATATATGCTAAAACATTGGTTAGGATTCTAACATTAAAAATAAATGACATATATGGCCCATGTATATGGACACGAACGAACTTGAAATTGACCTGTAGGACTTGTGACAAGACCTTGAACAAAACACATAGGTTATATATGAACTTTGGTTTAGATCGGACTCGGATTTGAAAGTGCACTTATAGTGATAGTCGCTATAAATGCAGTTGTGAATTGCATTGTTCTTGGCGATTGTTATGGAATTTTGTAGAGAGATCCTTACGGTTTTCTCACCATATTTATAAGGTTTTAAATGTATGTTTTTTGCTATTAAAAGCTTGAATAGTAGAAAGTTCGGTAACATCTCAAAAATTACCAAAACTGCGCTTATGCAAAACTGCTCCGATTAGACTTGATTTTTGAACTGAAAAGGTTTGAAAAGATATTTAAATTTAAGTATTTTGTTTAATTCTCTTTACAAGTGTTTATTAACTCATATTAGAGGATTTTATAAGTCGTTTAAGATATTATGAATTTTAAAAAAATATTTATGAGTTTTTAAAGAAATGATGTTTTGTTAAAATATATAGAAAACATGTCCTTTTCAAGTTTTAAGGAAAATTATAAAGATGTTATTTTCAAGTAATAGTTTGGATAAATGTTTTAAAATCTATTACAGGTACTTTCAAGTATTTCAAAAGTATATACAAATGTTTTCGAAAAGGCGAGTCATTACATATATGAGGTATAGCGAAAGATGAATATATATATGTGGTTTGATGGATGAACAACGGCTGTTTTGTAAAACAACATTTCATGTATAGCAGTGGCTAGCGACGACCTACTGGTTCTAGGCTAGCGATAGCTAGGGACACCTCAGTGGCAACTTCTTAATGCTTAGAATCTTGATGTATGTCCTTTGGCTAGTGACGGTTGTATTATCGATATCTGTAGAAAAGTTATCGAAGAGACCGTTGGTAAGGCCGTCGCTCTTTCTTAGATCGACGATTAAGTGACCGATGGCTATTACCATCGGCTAGCAATGATCGTCGACGGGATATAATCGTCGCTAAATAGTGTGTGTCTTGTAGTGATATATGCACCCTGAAAAATGATCGTCGTTACGTGTGTAATGCCTCTATGGATGATAGATTAACGATCGACCTAGCAAGTCAGGTCGTGGGGGTCTAGGGTATAGTGCCAACTAGCGAGTGGGGGCAACGGTCAATAAAAAAACGATATATTTAACTAATATAATTTTTTATTATTATAAAAATATCACATTAGTATTATTATTTTTACAAAAATATGTTTAATGATTTTATTATCATTTTCACTAAATATAAATATTTTTTCAAATTATAAATATTTATAGTTTTTAAGTTATAATTTATTGTTTCTTTTTAAACTTTTTATTATCGTTTTAAAATTTTATTATCTACTCAAAATACTATTGACATCCAACGAGTCATTCCCAAACTTTCATATTCTCTCGTACAGAGGGAAAAAGGCGTAAGAGCCAACGTGTCCGTTTTAATTTCCAACACGTTGGCCAGATGTGCGTCCGCCGCATCAAAAATGAAAAAAAGACCAATTTGTGAATGCACCCTTAGTTAAACCTACTTGCAAATGAAGCTTTTGAATCTACTAAATACACTTTAATCAAGGATATAGTGTGTAGGATATTTTTCATTCTCTTATCCTCATATCCTAACGTTTGAGTTGCATTTGGTACTGCCTAACCATGGATCCCACTCAGAAATCATCTTCATCTAATTCTAAGATGGAAAATTACCGCTTAACCACTAGACTAAGCATTTAAACATAGTTAATTATCTAACCTCTACATCCTCATTTCTTTTAGGGAGTTTCAAAGTCATAATTTGTTTCATAGATGTATAAGTTGTGATAAACCCAAACCTGTCTTTTGACAAACCTTTTAATAGTTCATTCCATATTGTTCTCAAGTACAGATAGTGTTGTTAAAAGAATCTTGAAATATTTACTTATTCAATAATCGAAAGCGAGTAATAGTTTGTTTAGAAACTGACTGCCGCTATGTGTGTAATGCCTTCCTGGATGATAGATTGACAGTCAGGTTATGGAGGATCTAGGGTGCAATGCCAACTAGTAGGTGAGGGCAATGGTCTATCGAAAAAACAATATATTTTATCAACATAACATTTTATTACTATGAACAATATCACATGAGTATTAATATTATTATTATTTACAAAAATATGTTTAATAGATTTATTTTCATTTCCGCTAAAAATAAATATTTTTACAAATTATAAACATTATAGTTTTTTAAGTTATAATTTGTTACTTCTTTATAACTTTTATTTTTTATTATCATTTCAAAATTTTATTATTTACTAAAAATACCGTTGGCGTCTAATGAATCGTTGCCAAACTTTCCAATTCCCTCACGTAGAGGGAACAAGCAATAAGAGCCAATGTGCCCATCTCAGTTTCCAACATATCGATCAGATGCGCGTCCGTCGCATCAAAAATGAAAAAAGACCCATTTGCAAATGCATCCTTAGTTACACCTACCTCCAAATGGTGTTTTTGAATTTATTTAAATATCCTTTAATTAAGGATATAACGTGTACGATATTTTTTCATTATCTTATCCCTATGTTTATGCGTTTTAGTTGCATCTGCTACTGCCTAACCATGCAATAGATCCCACTTAGAAATCATCTTTGTTTTATAAGATGGAAAATTATTGTTGAAGCGATAGATTAAGCATTTAAAATAGTCAATTATCTAACCTCTACCTCCTCATCTCTTCTGGAGAGTTTCATAGATGTATAAGTAGCGATAAACCCAAACCACTCATTTAACAAACCTCTTAATAGTTCATTTCATCATGTTCTCAAGTACAAATAATATTAGTTCCAAGCATTTTTTGTACTGTCTTTTTGAGTAAATATATTTTATACTACTTTATTTACGTTTACTTTATTTGGAGAATGATTACTTTGGTTGTCAAATTGTGCCCTTTTTTCATGTATGTTCCGTTAGTGTTTAGGAGGAGGAAGCATATGTAGAAGGTGAGGCTGAATTAAAATATGGGAAAAAGAAGAATTATCAACGATGTAGCTTTTCCAAAATTAGACAATAAACTTATATTTAAAGCTTTGTATAAATCGAAAACTGTATACGATATTATTCATTAACTCAATACATATGGTATTCAGTGTACATTCATTTTCCATATTTAATCTTCACTCAAAATTGTCCACTCAAGAATGTGCAAGTGTCTTATACGTATATTTCATTTTGCAAGCCTCTTTTATGTGTACTATAAATATAATATTTTCTTTATATAAGATTCAATACTTTAACAACAATAGTTTGCATTAAAAGGTACTTAGCTCACTTTTTTCCACACGTCTATTAGGCGTGCCTTGGTATTAGAAAGAAGTCATGTTTGTGCGTATTATTTTGCATTAAAAAGAAGTAAAATCGTGTTTTTCTTTACACGTTCAACGGACGTGCTATAAGCATTGGTTATCATAATATACTTCTTTAATTTCATTTTTCTTTACTAAATAAAATATTTCGATCGACGTAGTTCGATCATACTGGCAAATCCCTTTTCCCTATTTCATTTCCGATCATTCTTCAATTTGCGACACACGACTAAAAGAACAAGCGTGGAAACATGACCTCGTGATCCCCCCCAATTGGATTTTACACTCATCCTTCATAGTTCCTAGCACAACTCCTAAACTAATACTCAGATATTTATAACATCGGCCACTAACTACATTATTTTTTGGCCAAGTCTATTCTCACCCCATCGCTTTCTTTAATCACCCCAATTAAATAAAAAAAAGTTAGAAGACAAAATTATCCATATTTAACCTGATACCAACAAATTAATACATACATGATTACTTAATAGATCATTTTTATGACTCTAAGTGCTACTGCAGATCAATCTTGGCCCATCAAAATACATCAAAATTTAAACATGTCTATAAATATTTGTTAAAACAAAGCACTATTGATGCAACAAGAAAAGAGCTACAGTTCTCTGTTTTTGATGTTGTTGTAAGAAAAGCCCTCGCTAAATGAATATATAAATTTGGTCCCTATTTTTGAAAAATAGAAAACGCAAGGTCCGTTGCATTTTTCTAATAGAAAGTGCAAAGTAACTTGCACTTTTATGATTTTGAAAATAAAATTTTAAAATTTTGAAAAGCGCAAGTTAATTTACGCTTTCTATTTGGAAAGCGCAAGCTAGTTTGCATTTTTTGTTTTTTGTTTTTTGAGATTTCGAAATTTTCGAAGATTTTGAATTTTTTTTGAAATTTTTGAAAAGCACAAGTTAACTTGCACGCGTTTTCCAATTTTGAAAAAACTTGGACCTAATTTACATACTCATTAACATATGGAATTTTCTTATAACAAATCAGAAATATGGACCTTCTGTGCAAAGCACATTGATGCAAAACGGGAGTAATGTAGAGCCGAGGAAACCAAGACAAAAATTTGATAAAGTTTTGAAGTAGATTTTTTTTAATATTTACTTCGTGTATACTTGTATTATCGTTAGGATTGGTGAACCAAACCCATATGAGGGGTGTTGTCAATGACTAATTGAATTGTAAAAATTTGGAGTTAAAATACTTTATAGATTCGCTTCTATGTTTGAATAAGTTTCAAAATAAATCGTGTGATGGAAAAAAAACCATAAATGGAAGCTGTATCAGAATATAATAGTGCAATAAAGAAGATGGAGAAATATAATAAATTATACTATAACATGTTATCTAGTGAATTCTACATTTTATATCAGAGGATAACACAATAGAAGAAAGAGATATATTGTTAATTTTAGTAGTGTATATCATCAGTCTAACAACAAACTGGGCCTATTAATGTTTGAACATAAAATGATACATATTACACAAATGTGAATGATGCTTTAAACTGCAATACATATTGCACAAGTACGGAAAAATAAAATAAATCATAAGTTGATGCTTTAAACATAAAATGATATATATTACACAAATGTGAATGATGTTGTTTCTTAATAATTGAGAAATCTTTTTGCAACAATTTCCATATTTATAAACTGCAATATAGCAACTAAGAGTCTGGAAATTGATTGGTCCTTTTGTTGCAATTGAACATGGAGAAGAAAAGATATAATGAAGCTAGAAAAGTTAGATAATATAAATGAGGGTAAAATAGGAGTTTGATGGGGGTGGAAAAATAAAATAATGGGGTTTTATAACCATTTTGTAAAATAATGGGGTAGTTGTGGTTAAGGTAATTATTGGAGTGAGAATTGAAATAGCCTTTTTTTTACATTCATACGCTGATTTTAATCAAGGACCGCTTCCAAAACCGAAACAGATTTAACTAAGCGTTAAACATTTGGCATGCAACATATGTTATTTGTTAGGGGTTTGTTAATGACACTCCATTTATTGTTAAGGGAGGGACAAAATTTAAGCGCACTCCATTTTTTTGTTTGTTAAGGGAAGTACGTAGGCAGTAAAATAAGAATATTCCCTATCCCAGTTTTAACCCTACTTTTTTACTTCCCCTTTTTACCTCATCCTCAATCACGCAGTAAAAAAAGAGTCGATCGCTACTTCCTCTCAAATCAACACAGCCTCCTCAATCGCTACTTCCTCGACCTCGCCGAAGTAGGTCAGGATCAAAAAAAGGTGCGAACGAATAATACGAGTAGATCAGCACAGCCTGATCCTCAAATCGTTCAGTGGATAATGACCAGGTACGTTCTTCTTTCTAAAACCCTAAATTGTTCAGTGCCCTAATATCGCTTTTTTCTTTAAAAACGGCACGCCCTTGCCGTGTTTCCATGTGTGTAAGCCATAATATCAATCTCGATGACCTTCTATCATTTTTTCTTTCAGTGTACCATCATCGCGATTGTTATTGATATAAGGCATAATATCGATTCGGCGACCTTCTGTCATTTTTGTTTTTTTCTTTCGGTGGATGATCAACGCGATTGAAGGCATAATATTTATTTTAGCGATCTTCTGTCGTTTTTTTCTTTTGGTGGACTATCATCATGATTGCTATTGAGTAAAGAGAAAAAGTTCGCTAACTTTCTGTCGTGCTCTTTTCAATGATGATGATGAGGAGCAGTACTTGTAGTACTTCACCAAATTGGAAGCATCAATGTTTTTTGTGTTTCTTACAAACTAATACTTAAAATTCCTTTGATTACTACTTTGAATGCATGTAAGTATCAAATAGCTACTGCATGTCAACCACTTCATTTGTTTTAAATAAGAAGAGAAGAAAATTAGCAGCAGTCTATCACTTTATTGTATGATTATAGACTGTACTACAATAAGTTTGGTTAGTTGATATTTTCCAACCAAATGTTTATATCATTGTCATATGGCTGCTTCATATCCAATTGTGTACGTGTTGTGATTTGCTTATTTTTGAGTAGTAATGAAAAATATTTTACTCAATTTAGTTAAGCTGAAATAATAAGCATTGGTTATATATTTATGCAAGAAGAAAGCAATTCCCGAGTCATCAAATACTCGTGTTCCACCTACAACATCAAATCGAAAAAAATTAGCATTGGAACAATTGAAGAAAAGAATTGACGAGGAAAGGTTAGGCATTGATGGAAATAGTAGCATTAGTAGTACAAGCAACGACCAAGATAGTCGATCACAGCATTTTGAAGCGAAAGATGAAGGTGGATATAACGAAGAGAGGGAAAATTCCAATGCGAGTGACAAGGAAATTGAAGAGGAGGATGAGTGGGAAATCGAAGAGCAAGGTGAGCAGGAAATTGAAGAGTTGAGAAAGGAGAAGAAAGGAAAGAAGGTTATGATTCAAGGTTCAAGTCATAGTATGGAAATCGAAGCTCAACCGTCTTTGCTTTCCGTTTACGAAGGTCATATTGCTAATTCCATTTGGAATGCCAAGGTAAACTTTTCCACTAAATAGTACACCAAACAAACTTTAAATCATGAATGTTTATTGAATGTCATTATGCTTATCGTAGGAACCAAGGGATGAAGCTATAATTGTGAAGCTTCACAGCCATGTTGGAACTCAGAAACGTTGGGATTTAAGCAATGAATGTGATTTCGTTCAGAATGCAGTGCCGAATCAAGATTTCATCATATAATAAAATATGCACACGACAAAGTTGACAAAGTTTTGATCAATGCTTTTATAGAAAGATTCTACCCAGAAACAAATACATTTCATCTTCCGTTCGGTGAAATGAGAATTACTACCGATGAAGTGTTTCACATTACTGGTCTTCTGGTGGATGGCAAAGCAGTTACTGGACTGCTTGGAGTGAGAGGGATAAGCGATGATGATGTGTATGACTTGTTGGAAAAATGTCTTGGTGTTGATTCAAAAACGGCCAATGAGATATTGGGTGGGGAGAAAAAAGTACGGTTGGAGTGGTTAAGAACGACATTTTCTAGTTCTCAAGAGAAAGATATCGCAGATAGGAAAAGACAATGTGCAGTTGCATATATATTGTATACCATTGGTGTTTTAGTTTGCGATGATATATCCGGGAACAAAGTGTCGGTGCATTTTTTGCAGTGTCTACGTGTTTTATCAGAAGTGCATACTTATTCTTAGGGCAGTACGTGCTTGAGTTGATTATTCTAGAACTTGGCTCAAGGTACAAGAAAGGGCGTGCGTCAAATTGCTGGTTGTATGACTCTACTTCAGGTATTTGTACATTTAAAATTGTAATTGTGCGTTTTTCCTTCTGTTATACTTATTGTTTCACAAACAGGTATGGATATACAAACATTATCCGATTTTGAGACGACATAATAGGAGTAGTCGTGCAGTGCTTAGTCAACCGAGGTCTGCCTTTTATTTTGCAATGGAACCAAGTAACCGTCTATCAGTTGACTTGGTCACTCTTAGTGAGAAGATTGATGGACCTGGAAGTCACTGATGTTGTTTGGGATTGTCTAAAAGATAATCGGGATCATTATCCATTTCAGCGATGTTCATTGTATAATGGTCCCATCGTTTGCTTTGAGGTAGTGGAGTTGTATTTGCCGCAAAGATTTCTTCGTCGGTTCGGATATGTTCAACCCATACCTGCTGCTCCTTTCACTGTAGAGAAAAAAAATTGAAATCTTCTTCAAGGGCATACAAGGCGGCCTACTCTAATTTAGGAGATTTTACATGGAATGAGTGAAGTCACCATCTTCTACATGAGAGTTTAACATCAAAACAAGTAGTCAGCCCTTCAGATTATGATGAACATTATATGGAGTGGTATTTGTTTGAGTCACATCCGTTTGTGGCCAATCCAGAAGCACGCGTTACCAAACGTGTCCTACCAAGCGAACAAAATTTGCTTGTGGTTCGCATTGTAAATACATATGTTTATTGTTCTTGTTCTGAACACAATTTAATAAGGTTTACTACTACTGGTCTAACAATAAATACTTGTAGAAACAGAGACTTCGACATATTGCAGACTTCATTAAATCCTATGCACCCAGTGATGCAATGTCTCAAGTCTTGGAAAAAGTTGAACGAATTAAGGAAGATGAACCCTTGATATATACGGAGAACATGTGCATGTTGAAGAAGAAGCACAGGGGCCTACAGGGAAAAAAAGCAAAACCAACGATGGTGGAGTACAAGCTTATGTCGAAGAAACAAGAGAAGTGTCGATGATAAAGAAAAGTGGTAAAAAAAAGATGGTGGAGTACAAGCTTATGTCGTAGAAGGAGGAACAGTGTTGAAGGCAAAAAAAAGCAAAAGCAAAAAAGTAGTTGAAAGCAGTAAACAGGCAAAAAAAGGAAAGCATAAATGATGTTACGGTAGGTGGCATGTTGACTCATTTTGGCTCGTTGGTACTTATTATTATAGTATTGGTTGTATGACAATATGTGAACTTTTGTTTATGTTATGCGAACTCGTTTTGTACGGAAAGTTGGTGATACTTATGTACTTTGCATTGGTTGTATGAAGTATTAAGTATATTATCTGCTTATGGCTTGATTCAAATTGATGATATGTTGGTACTGTTTGTTTGATTCAAACTTATGATATGTTGTTATGAGTTATAAAGGAGAGTATTTGCTGAAATGATTGTTTGATTCAATGATTCTTATTGCTGAAATGGTTGTTGAGAGTTTGGGGCATGTGGATAGGCTTTCGATGTGGGGTTGCACCTAAATGTAACAGGTTCGGTGCGAGGTCGTCGTCTAAGTTGGTATAAATCAGCCCGGAGGCGTCGAATAGTTATGTTCGATGGGGGTAGGGTTTTGAAACAACCAGTTTCGATGTAGGGTTGTCGAACTGGTGTTATAATAGTGTAGCACTTCGATGATCTGATGTCGAAAATCTCCAAAACTCTCAGGAACGGTGTAGGCATACCGAGTTTGGAACAACCAGACGATAGTGCATCACCAAACTTTACAGATTGATAGAAGATGGCTTGTTTTATAACATTTTCGGCACCGACCTATCGAGTTTCATAAAATAATACGACTCTTTGTCATCGAACTGTCAACTTCGATATGGGTTGATTTTTTTCGAGCAGTTTCGATACTGTCTGGTCGAACATGACAGAACATGACCAAAAAAAATAGAAGCTAAGTAGAATAACATTGCCATACAAACATGACCAAAAACATGAATAACATTGCCATCAAAGAAAATCAAAAGCCAACATGTCATAAACATTAAAAATTCAAATATGAAAGCAAAGTAGAATGAATAACAGAAATGAATATTCAAGCTTGTCAATTCGACTACATCTCTCAAACGCACTACATGTCATACAAGCTAAGACAATACACTACCATCAAAGAAAATCAAAAGCTTATTCAACTTTAATAACATTTCCATCCTCTTCACGGTCGTCCGTCGAAGCTAAGTACTTATTAACTCTTTCCATATACGGTTTGATCCAATCTTCCGCGTTGATATTATAAAATTGTAGAAAGCATGTAAATTGAGGCGTAGGAGGCAAACGAGAGTCCGGACTGAGTTTGACA
The DNA here is from genome assembly GCA_030737815.1 of Allium fistulosum. Classification (NCBI taxonomy): domain Eukaryota; kingdom Viridiplantae; phylum Streptophyta; class Magnoliopsida; order Asparagales; family Amaryllidaceae; genus Allium; species Allium fistulosum. The sequence continues at coordinate 1,032,927,644 of CM060905.1, forward strand.
CCAACAAAATGCGAGTTGTTTACGTAACCCAAAACTACCATCCTATCGTGATTTAACATGGTCGCACGCACTGTTGTGGGAACAAATGTACAACTCATCTGCGTGCTTAACAGGACTACAACTATCTTAAACATTTCAGCTATTACAAATCCTGATTCTGGCATCTGCATCCACTCACTTAACCCAATTGCGTTCGTACATTGTATTCTTTCCTTCATTTCTTCATACCCACTTTCATCCCACATTCTTTTATACATCTCTGATTGTAACAGTAAAGTGTCAACCATAGAACGTAAATACTTACAAGGATTTTCCAGTTGTCGATTGTAGAGATTTAATTGATTAACCACAACCCGCAATCACCATCACTAGGCATGTCGTCTATACCAATTATGTAAGGTCTCATAGTTTTGGGCATTTGCAACAAATAGTACCCGTTAACTTGATTGTTCTCACATGATTTAGTATTCATGCCTAGCCCCTTTAGATAAGAACTTATTGGAGTAAGACTTGAACTACAAGACAATGACGCTTCTACATGTTCAAAGTAAGAAGAGTCTCGTTTAACCGACTTGTCTTTTTTTGAAGGTCTACCATTTTTATAGTTGCCATGGCAGGTTCTAAAATAGTGGTTGTTTGAGGAAATGCAAGTAATTTCAAATTTTGCTGAATAACAAGTTGCACGTTATCCGGGGATTCATCATACTTACTTTTCAATGCTTGTACTTTGGGCAAGTCTAGGAAATTAAGAGTGTAACGATGCAACGTGGGAGGGGTACAAGATAATTGTTTCCAATAAGAATCTATAACGCTAAGAGGTATGAAACCATTTGAATGTCTAAAGTCTACAAGCATATGTGTACATGGTAGTCCATTTACTTGCTATAAAACAAAACTACAATTCTCTATACTCATGCCGATGTTTGAAATGCTACTCAATTCATGTAGAAGTAAATCAAGTGCTTTGTGAGATATAAATCCCAAAAGTTCTTTAAACATTGGCTCATTTCGAAATCTATGCATTGTCCAAGACGAACCCATTTTGAACGCATGTTCAATTGCAACTAATTCATTCTCACGACAAAGATGTGCGCTAGTCCAACATTGCATAAAGCTTCCTGCAGTTGAATCAAAATATAATTTTAGACGATGGTGTGCACTTTCAACTATGCTAGTTGACACACTATCATAGTGTTTTATTTTGTTGGTCTAAGCCAAAACAAACATCTCATTATATTTACTAAGCCAATTTTTCATCACATACGTGGCAGATTTTTTTTTTCTTAACAAGCCATTAATCACGAAACAAGTTTAAGTTTCGATCGTACTCTTCTTTGGATAATGAGTTAATCACATTTATCCAACCATCTCAAAATGGTTCATACTCCTTTTTTCCTTCCTCATCTTCCAACACAACCTCCTTATCCCCAATCAATACTCATTTCTTTTTATAAAAATGGGTTTACAATTTGCTTGAACATTCTTCGAAATACGCCATGCGCAAAGATATGACGAGCCGTTGAAAATACAGTGGCTAGTGCATTCGTAAGAGAAATTTCGGCGTCTGTGATGATAACGCTGGAATTTCTTTATCTCTGTAACACTTTTTAACACATTCAAGAGCCCATATATAAGAATCTGTGGTCTCTCGGCTAATAAAAGCAAGTGCTATGGTAAAGGATGCCCCCGTGGAAGTTTGCGACACCATATGAAAACACAATAACTTGTATCGATTCGTTTTAAATGTGCAATCCAGGAATAAAATTTGATGAAAACACTGTGCAAGAACAACACATCTAGGATGACTAAAGAATAAGTCGGATACTTCATTGGTAGTACCATCAACTCTATGGTGCACGGAATAATGATGACTAGAAGCCAATTTCATAAACTATTGCATAATCGATCTACTTTCTGTATTACGTAGTTTAAGCTTCACTTTTGCATTGTAAACATTTCTTATGGTTGATTGGTTCTCCGGGTTGTCAATTTTGATAGCAGTCAAAATATTTCGAGGCCTAACACCACTATTTGTCATGGTTTCAACGGTCTTAACTTCGTGATCTTTCGGCCTCGCCACATACGGATGTCCAGTTAATACTGTGGAAAGCATGTGATTGTGGCGTCCATTCTTCACATTCAATATCCATCTTCCATCATTTGTATAATGCGCATTTAACTCAAATGGACATCCACATTTTCTACTTTCCGACTTTCACCATTTTCGTTGGGTTTTTGGAACATGACCCTTTGCTTTATGATCAATATACTCCCCGCTTCTTTCACATAATAGAACCATCACAGATCCTTTTCCGTTACCTAGCAAATTTCTCATTCTTGTTCTTTTAGTCACAACAATACAGTTTACACTAATCTCGCGATCCACGCACCAATCTTTTACATTTTCCTTTGACTCGAACAACTGCAACATAAACAATAACATAAATCAAAACAACATAAATAATATATATATATATATAATATTTTATTGTACCATATCAATAGCGAAATGAGAAGTTAAACCAGGGTATTCAAAAGGCTGCATGGCGACTTTCTCATTGTGATTGTTACTCCCATCATCGGTTTCGATTTCGTTGCAACTGTCCACTTCATTTGCTTCATTGCAATCATGGTTTTCAAACTGTTTGTCCACTTAATTTGATTCATTCTTCCAATCATTGTTCGGTATCTATTTACAAAAAGAATTATCATTGTCATTATTTTTGCTCTATTCTATCATTCAAATGCAATGTTAGTTTGATATTGTTTCTTCTAATTGGGCAGGTGGACTTTAATTTGTAATTGCTTATGTAAAATTCTTAAGCAGTGTTTTACAACAAAGATGTAAATGACAAGCAATGTTTGAAAACAAGGCTTAATATGACAAGCAATTTGATAATTTTCAAGCAATGGTTTAAACTCGACCAGTTCGACATATCAGTACCGATATTTGCAAATTATGTCGACAACGTCCTTCGAAAAATGCAGCAAACTCGGCAGAATCACTCTGAAATTTGTGGTAAAAAACAAATGGAATAGCTCGATGACATACTTTAAAAATTTACAAACTATATCGATAGTGTGCTCCGAAAAAATGCAGCAAACTTGGCCGGAATCACTCTTAAAGTTGGAGTACAAAACCAATCGAATAGCACGGCGACAAACTGTCAAAATTTACAAACTATGTCGACAAATATAGTCCGAAAAAATGCAGCAAACTCAGCGGAATCACTACGAAAGTTGGAGTACAAAACCAGTGGAATAAAACAGCGACATTCTCTCGAAATATACGTTTTTTTCCGGCAGCGATCTTCCGAAATAAAGCTATGATATTTGAGGAACAACTGCTGAATCGATTAATGCCATAGAACTCTAGTTAAACCCTAGCCAACAACAAAAAACTTACCTTGGTGGTTGGTTGAACAGATCCAACACAGCGTTCGCTTTCTTGAGTTAGAAACATATTGTCTTCCACACAAATTTCATTAGGATTTGATTTCTTCATGATTTACAGACTAATGAATTTAATTAAGAGGAAGACAGTAAATTACGATAGCTAAAAGGTAATTAGGGTAAATGAGGATAAGAAGGATATTTTGGTAATATTATAATTTATTGTTAAGGGGGTGCTCTATTTAGTAGTACTCCCCTTAGTAAATTTTTCTAAACCAAAAAAGGCATGTTCTATAAGCACCTCGATATTTTCCTTTCCCATCCCTTTAAATAAAATTGAAACTAAGACAAATTTATCCTTACTCAACTTTATAACTCTAAAACAAATTTAGTTGCTAAATGCATGAAAGAAGATCTATTCCTTGATTATTTTTAAATACATTAAAAAGCCTTACTGATTCCATAAGCAAACATAATTTATTTTAGCTGATTAAGAAAATCTGAAGTTAAATCACTCGGGCGTTCTTCCCTTTATACCTAAAATTAAATTAAATTGCATTCCCACTACAACATTGCATGAAAAAATACAAACGAAGCAAGATAATTGGATTAAGTTAATTAAGAAGAAGGTGATGAAGAAGGGTATAATTGGAACTTGCGAGGTGGGAAAGGAAGAAAAGGGGATGATGGATTTTTGTGAAATAATGGGGTGAATAAGGCAATTTGTGGGATGGAAATAGAACTAGCAAAAAAAACCTTAACAATAAATGGAATGTCATTAACAGACCCCATTTGTTATCTCTCTTATATATTGATACATGCTCGTTTATCTCCCAAATCAGTTCTAGGGTTTTCTCGACTCCAAATTCCAAGCTTTATTTCTGGTACTTTTCTTCTCTTTTTTTTCTAATTTAATCATTGTTCCTTTCCTTTTTATTTTATGCTTAGATCTGATTTGTACCCGTAAAAATTTATGACCGATGGAATAAAGGTTTCTGATATTTTCTTTAAATTAAAAGGAAATTATTTGTTTTGAAGTGGTAATCTTTGCTACGGCACTAAAATTTTAAAATATTGGAAAATTGTGAGCATCGATTTGCAATTCCTATGTTTAGGGAAGTAGTAAGGAGTAATCGTGTTTTGACCTGATTTGCAAGTACTATGTTTGGAAATTTCGTTGAGTTTGATGGTTGGTGTATCTGTGATAGTTGTGAGCTATTGTTTGTTCACTTTATAATTTACATATGCATTACTGGCCTATCTGCTACATATTTGTGTAAATTTTGAGTGGTGCTAGCTCCACTGCAATAAGGACTTCATTTTACCAAAGAAAAATGCCATACGGTCTTCATTTTACCCAAATCGGATGACAGTTTAGCACCGGACGACGGTATGAAGTCGAATTGGATAAAATGAAGACAATGCTTTTTTCCTAAATCACTCGGCTTATTCAGCAGTATGAACTATTTACGAAAAATACTATCAAATATTTTATACCACCGAATTACAATAAATTTAAAAAAGGTACATTACAAATGGCAGTACAAAGCCAACAGTTCAACATATTCAACTAAATTTGCACTGTTGCATGAAATAAAACATTATAATTATGAATTGTTCGACGGTATGAAATGCGTACGAAAAATAGTATCAAATATTTCATACCGTCGAATCGCAGCAGATTAAATCAAAAAATTAGGGTGTTCGATTAATTTCGAAATGGATAACTCGATGATTTTCAAATCAATTTCCTAATATAACCATATTCCAACTATTACGTTAAACAAAATCTAAAAAATAAAAATTAATTTCAAAAACCAATGATTTCAATATGTGATTCAAATCTTAAATCATAAAGTTCAAAATTTAAATCGAAACGGGATCCGAATCGTGAATCATAAATCCAAGTGGGGTTCAAATTGTAAGTTGTAAAAATAGGGCGTACTTGTTTGTGAAATTCTACACTCTTTTTTTAATTAATAGAATAAGATTTGTAAAAATAGAGTGTACTCATTATTGAAAATTCTACAATCCAATTTTGCATTATAAAAGAAGAACTGTAAACATATTTGGTTGTCATTAGAAGTTGGATATATAGCCCATAGCTAAATAAATACAACATCAAATCGCTAACCCATAAAAAAATAATTAAAACATTTTATGTAATATGTTGTCACAGTGATATGTTGTATATAAGTACCATTTTCAAAAAAAAATTATTATATATCTACAATTAAGTATAATACACTAAAATGTGCACTAAATATATAAATACTTTATTAATGACGATGTTATACAAAAACTTCTAGTCATTAATCATCCAAACATGAAAGGAGTAGGTATCAACCATACGAAGGGTAAAAATATTAGAAGTATAACTTCGGTAGTTATCAAAAATATGAAAAGTGCAGGATCCAGCCCATTTGGCAACGGTTGAAATGGGTAAATTTCAAAAATCCCCTAATCAGATCTTAAATCTAATATTTAACATTAGATCCAATATAGTTATTCTAATAAAATCATATTTTATTTATTATTTTATTTTATTTAATTAGTATGTAATAATTAAATATGATATGTGTATAATTATGAATATATGTGTGTGTTCATGCATATGTGAGATGACATATGTGTGTTATGTCTATAATATCAGACAAAAGCATGATCAAATGTATACATTTATAGATAATGATATTTATATCTACCATATGTGTGTGTATTGCGATGATTAAACTGTTTGATATAAAAATATCTTTATAATGTATATATACATATAATTTTTTATTTAATAAAATATCATATATAATTTGATCGAGTCAAGGTTTTTAGATTTTAATTTTAAATAAAATATCTGATTTGAACTTGGTAAACAAAAAATTAAATTCAAATTTAGATCTATGATATTAATTCAAAGTTGTAAATTATCTTATATTTGACTAAGTAGTATTATTATAAAATAAATATATCGACTTAAATATAATGCAATTGAAAATATTTTTTAATATATATATATATAAATATATTTAAATTGAGTATAAATAAATATTATTAAAAAACCATACACGCACACTTTAGGCAATTATTTTTTATAAAATGCTGAAAGTAATTTAATATATACACACATATAATTTAAAAAATGCTGAAAGTAACTTAATACACACACACATATAATTTAAAAGTACACTTTTAATTATATTATAATATATATAACTATCTTTTGGCCTATTTTTTTAATTATAGAGAGTGATTTAATTTTAAATGCCATATATATTATTTTAATTCGAAGTTGATATAAATGTATATTACAATTTAAATGATTCTAATTAATAATTTAAAATTAGTAAAAATATATATTTCAAATTCAAAAAATTATTTTACATAATTTATAATGATTATAGTGGTCAAAACAAAAATATACATATATATTTTATTTATATTATGTGTTAAAATGAATAAATGCATTTAACTTACTATTAGATTAATATATTGAATTATAACTAAAGCATGGGAATCAATGTGTACAAAAATGATTCTAAATAGTATACAATAATACATATGTACGTTAGAATCTACCTGATTGAGATGCACTCGAGTTTGAAAGTCTCGTAGATCTCTTAGACCCTACCTGAAGTTGTTTATTTCGGTGTATCACCACTTGAGTTGAGTTGTTTGTTGTTTTAAGGTTGAATAGGGGTCTGAATGGAGATTGACTACGATAAGGGAGGATATATGTAAATAAAGGCCATGGATGAGAGAAAGTAGGAACCAAAACAATTTAGATTTGAGTTGCTTGTATAGAGGAACTAGTGGAAAATATCTTCCACTGTTCTCTCTTGCTAAGTCTAACTCCTAAGACCGCTTCCTTATCCCCTTTATGGCCAACCCCTTATTGGTCCCTTAATGGATTAATAAACTACAAAATCCAATTGCAATCAATTCAATTAAATCCAAATTAAATGTATATCAATACTGTACATTAATATATACATATATAACTTTTATATACGTATTAATTACTATTAGCACCCAGAATATTTCTAGAGACTACTCCATTTATTAAATACGCCCTAAACATAAAATACAGCAACAATTAATATTTCTTAAATATTAATCAATTTATAAATATTATAAACTAATTAAATCGGGCGGTGTTTCGAATACTGAACGAATTCAATCATACGAGTCACCAGCGTGAATTCGGTCAGTAATTGATAATTGAACAGCTCGAATGTTAACATTCACACATCACCTTAGTTAATAGTGTGATAGTTTGGCTTAACTCATGCTTATTGGTTTCACCAATAAAATCAAATTTTATAACTTCTCAAGCATTTCCTTTAACAACGATTATTTACGCACATTCTCGTCATAAAAAATATATTACTTTAGAATGTATGAAATTTGGCATCCGTCGAATTCCAATAGTATCCATATTTAACTTTATTGGTCCATTAAAAAGGTCATTGGTTCAATAATAATATTTACTATTAGTCGTGCTACTCTGGTAGATATTTTGATTTTGAGTTGACCGTGATACCAACCTGATACAACCGAGAAGACAAATTCCCTATTGAATATTGTTTCAATTCTAGTGCTTCAACTCAGACCAAACTATAGTTGTTTAAGGGTCACCATGCCATAATTCAAGTATAATAAAAGTGGAGTGTCCACATCAAAGTTCAATAGTATTCTTAAGTCAAGAGATCTTTGTAACATCGTCACTTTGAGATTTCCTATTTGATTGAGTTGTTATTAACTAACAGGAAACTCTCGGACAATCATTCCACTCCATAGTTATCCAATAACTTCGAGTATATAACTCTTTAGTGCCCCGGTAGTTATGATTAATGCACTCCCCAACATTTGGAGAGTGTAACAAACTCCGGTCTCAATGAATGTATCGATGTCCTTTCTCGAAACACTTGACCAAAAATATTTAAAACAGAATACTATTTTGTGTTGTGATTTATTACTCATGATTGTATTTAATTGCAATGACAATTACATAACAATTTATTTAAGGACTTTCTTATTTATATACAATTAATTGATTACTTTATATCATAATATAACAAATCATATAAAAGAAATCAAACACCTTTTATTCTAAATTATATAATTATAGAGTTAGATAATCTACTCCTAGTATCAAGATAAATCCTCTTTGGGGTCTCGGTCAACTCAATGTAAGAGGAAAACTTCGGTTCCCACTTTTGTCACTTCAATCATTTGAAGCCATCGTCATCCTTTTCATTTTCCATTATCCTTTTCAAATCCTTCCTTGGATGATCTCTCATCTTCCACAACATTAACTTCACCACTCTCGGCTTTTGCGTCCTCCTGGCATAAATATCCCTCAACTTGATAGTAAAAGTCCACGAAATCCACTAGCGGATCTCTTTCCAATTTTATTAAAATCGGTCTTATTTGAGACTATAGAAACCTCGCAATCAATACTATCATTGGTTTTTGAAATGCAGCTATTACTGCATTAAATCTAATTAAGTAACTCTACAAATCTAATTCTCTCTCTTCTTTACACTTGAAAGTGTCATCACATTACTTCGTGAAACTATATGAACTCTGAATTAGCTCATAAACTTTTTTACTAACTCGGTCGGTGAACTAATGATGGATCCATTATCCAGTTGGTGAAACCACGTGACAGCCAAATCAGTCAAGTGTAATGGAAGCATCGTCCCACTACCTCCTTAAATGCTCCAAACACTCTCATACGATGGATGTATCTCATTGAGTGAAAAGTTGGATCCGTCCTTCCATCATACGACTCCAAAGTAGATAACTTGAAATTAGGTGGATTCCTAGGTATCGGGTGTTTGAATGTTCACATCCTCCAAACTTCAATCTATAGCTTTACCTCGAAGTACATGGCTTACCATCTCAACTAAGCGATTATTTGGATTCGATTGAAATCTCTTTACACGCCTTTGATTCAAATCTTCTACATGCCCTCATTCCTATGAGGACTTTCGCTCCTAATCCTTGCGGTTGCAATTTACATTCTGATCTTGATTTTGAGGCTCAACATCATCAATCCGACACACCCTTCCATGCTCGACATTCAAATCGACCATATTCCCTGTCTAAACATGTCGGTATTGACTAGGCTAGATCTCTTGGTACCGACTTATTGGCGTGCTAGGGGATGGTTCCAAGTTGTTCCACTTCATTTCCTTGTTTATCTGCTCCGCCTTCTAGCCCTTGATTCAGATTCCAACAACTTCATCTGCTTTTTATTATACCATCCTTTGGAATAATCCATTCATCGTCTTTTCTTACCGAGCTATCAATTTGTCTTACAAACATGTCATCATCCCTTCCAATATTTGCTCTTTAGTCATATAGATAAAATATGGATTTGAACGCGGACACCTCCTGTCTACGCGATACTCTGGTTGACTTGGTCCAGCAATGACTCTTACAGTATACCTCTTAATCTTCTCTATATTATATCTAAGTTCATCTTAGTGGAAGCACAAAAAAATGTTGCCCAAAAATTGGTACAACACCCTAACAAATATTAAAATGAAGAAATCAAAATAGCACGAAGAAGAGATATAAGATTTCTATAGTGGTTCGGCAAATTCTTCGGCCTACGCAATCTATTTTATTTATGAATTCTCTCTGTAACACACAATTTACACTCAAATCTAAGTTACAGTCTAATATATCCCAGTTTTCTCAAAGTCTTATGAAATAGAAGATAAAGAAGATCGATCACTTTATAGTTGAAGATAGACTGTTATTTATAGACGAGATTCGACACGAATTTCGCTATTCCCAGTTTGAACGAGTCATTTCTTTTAGATCTGAACTTCCAGCATGAAGAATAGATAGTTGCAAACGTTTCCCAAGGCAACCAAACATGTCGGGACCAACATGTTTTTGTGTGTGAGAACTTTATTTTTTCTTCGTAGCTTGAGTCTCATGCCTTCAAAGTAGCCAAATCAAGAGTCAAAATCATGTCGGTACCGACATGTTTTTATTGTTCAAAACTTGGTCAAATTTTGTATGCTCCTTCATTTTATTATTCTTGATGGTTCCCAATCATGTCGGTACCAAAGATGTCGATACAAAATATGTTGGTGTCAACATGTTTTGTATTTTTTAGAAACTTGATCGCAACTATATTTTTTCTAATTTTGATATTTTCAAAGCTTCTTAAGTCATCCCTTCATCATTTTGTAGTCTAGATTATCTAATCTAAGTCCATTTCAAGGCAGCTCCAGCGTATATTTAAGGCTGAATCGGTACACACATATTTTTCCAAAGGATACCTTTATCTTTAAAATAGCATGATTTTCTTCTTTCTTCAAGGCAGTTCCAGCATATATTTTTTCTTTTGTATAGGGTAGTTTCAACTTCTACTTCAAGGCAGTACTGTAGGTATGTTTGTATGTGTTTTTTAATAATGTAAAGTATATGGTTTGATATTATAGTTTAATAGTTATTATTGTAAGTGGATGTAAAAGACAATCATATCAACTATGCAGATTGTCATGAATGAGTTTCTTTGTACTAGCTGAAGTAAAACTAATTTATATGAGTACCCGGGTTTTTTCTCTTCATTTATTTGTTGTACTATTCAATCACTTTTTTATTGAAGCGAAACTTCCAAAAAAAGCATGATCATGAGTTATTACGTTTAAGGAATATGCATAATGTACTTCTATGTACATTCATTGAGATAATATAAATGATATTAACAATGAAAGGTAAATTTGTCAACTAGCAATAGAGGCAAATTTTGTTTTTTTGCACGATAGTAGGAGGAACGAGCATGTTTTGCGTGATGGGAAGGGTAGTTTTGGAAATGGTAGGGGCTACTAAGTTATTTTTTGGGTTTACAAACTTTTTTAATTTTTTGGGATACTAAGTAAATACTTGGGGTTTAAATAGAATTTGCCAACAATAGAACATCTTTAGAGCATTCCCACTGGTAGGGGTAGCTTGGGGTCGATTCAAGGCAATCGACCCCCAAAGCAATCCCAACCAGGGAGAAAGCACACTTTGTGTGCTTCCCCTTAGCCGGCCAAAATAAGGCCGCTAAGGGGATAAGGTGTGGATTGCAATCTACGCCCGTTGGATTGCAATCCACAACGAGGTGTGGATTGCAATCCACATCGTCCCCTTAGTCGGCCTTAGTTTGGCCAGCTAAGGGGACAAAGCACAGCGGCTATAAATTAGCCGGTTGTGCTCATTTCTTCCCCCACAGCATTCCTCCTTTCTCCTTTCGCTCGCCATTTCTTCTACCGCTCGCAAACATCTACTTTCCAAAAAAATGAGAAGAGTTTTTCGGAGACTCCGAGGTAGCGGCAGTCGCAGCACAGGAAATGTTCCATCGTCCATGGAAAACGCACCTACCGAAGGTAGCGCACCTGCACCGCCCGCGTTCATTGAAGGGTGAAGAAGCACAGTGGTTAGACGAAGACGCGTGGGAGAAATACAGGAGCTGTAGTTTTGGACCTCCACATCGACCAAAATTTGGGTTCGGACAAAGATTTGGTCAATTTCCGAATACTGCCAAACGAAGAAGTACACGTTAGCACGTGTGTTGATAATTCTGTAAGTTATTTACCTCTACCTTTTCTTATTAGTTCAAATCGTACAATAAAAATTGAATACGCAAAATGTTTCAACTTAGGCTCGTCGTGAGCGCACATGTGGATCTTGGATTAGCGTAATACGGCTTTATAGGATTATCCGAGATTACGATACTGATGGCATTATACATGCTTTGCTGCGAGAGATAGGATTTGGAGACTTTATGAGTACGTAATTACATAATTACTGTTTTTATTATTATTGATGTTTAAGGTTTAAATAATGCTAAATTGCTTTAATAGGTATCGATAATTTATTAAATTCGGATGTTCAGTTATGCGGTGCTTTAGCCGTATGTTGGTGGAAGACCACTCATACCTTTCACTTTGGTTTTGGAGAGCTGAGTATTACACCATTAGACTTTACTATATTGACCAGTATAGGCATTGGTCGGAGAGAGACCTTACCTTATGATGAGGAATACCAGCATTTTCATCGTTTATCCAGTGTTATTCCACATTTTGATTTGCATGACGGACTGTCATCCGGACTGCAGCTTAGAAGCTCTTACATTAGGCAAGCGATAATGGAATTGATACATGTACATAGTTTTGATAACCTCTTGGAGATAGCTCGACCTTTTATTTTGTACATGATGGGGAACCTATTATTTACAAATGCATCGAACACCCTGCCGACCGGTTATGTAGCAGCTGTAGCGGAGTTGTCGTTTGATAGTCTAGTCGCATATGACTGGGGGACTCCGATATTAGCGTATTTGTATCGCTGTCTGGATCATCAGTGTGTTGTTAGGGGTAGATCCTCGTCCATTACAGGGTTTTGGGAGGTTTTACAGTACTGGTACTACGAGTACTTCCATAACATGACTTATCTTACTTTGGACTCCACATTACCCCTTTTCTTTCCTCGAGTTAGAGCATGGGCACAGGATAATCGCAAAATGGTGCAAGAAGGGGAGGCATGTCATATTTTTGCAGTGGCCCAAAATCAGATCGAATTACGGACCACATGAGAGAGCGTTGTTTGGCATTCGTATGATGGATCACCTTTTATGACCGACCCCATTGTAGTGCATGCTGCTTTCCTATCTATGAGACGTTTTCCACTGGTTTCAGCGCCAGCCATCCTAGGATGCTACTGGTCCTTGGTGAGCGTAGTTGGAGACAGACCTTAAACGGTGATTTCGTTCCCGATGATCCACATCTGGATACTCCTTTTTTGAGGGTTTATGATAGCGCTGCATTACAACAGTATGCAGGAGAGTGGTGGTCCGCAAATTACTTCATTGTAATGAATGTAGATTATGTATCCTTTTGGCATCGCTTTTACACTCCATCGCATATGGCTACATTTGTTCATGCTACATCTGTTGATTTGGTTGGGCCCTTAGGCATACGTAGTGGTGTTGCCCCCTATTTTGCCCGACCTTACACGGAGTACTCAGGTGTATCATGCTCCATAGCCCTCCTAGGTAGGAGATTATGGTTGGATAGTAGGAGTTCCGACAAAGTCTGGGGTTGATAGATATGTTGATATTCCTCGGCCAGAGATTTCCCAGTATCCAGATGCAACAACATTTTCGTATGAGGATTTGTTTCAGATGCAGTTGGGACTCCACTAGATCATGTACATCGAGCATCGACGTAGTATAGATGAGTTGACTGCTCGTATTAACGAGCTTACTACAGCTGATGAGCAGCGATATCATCCTACGCCCAGAGTAGTTGACGACGACGATGGCGAAGCAGCCAATCTTTTTGATGATCAGTATCAGTTTGATAAGCCTTAGTGTTAGCATGTACTATTGTATTATCATTGTTATGTATTATGTAGCAGAGTTTTTATGATTGTATTTTCAGTGGTTTGTATGTAGTAGTAGTTGTTGTACATGAGTATTATCATTGTTATGTATTGTGTATCAGAGTTTGTATGATTGTACTATTAGTGGTTTGTATGTAGTAGCATTGGTTGTATACGAGTATTATCATTATTATGTATTCTATAGCAGAGTTTGTATGATTGTATTATCAATGGTTTGTATATGGTAGTAGTGGTTGCATTTGAGTATTATTATTGTTATGTATTGTGTATCAACTATGGATTTAATATTTTGCTTGCATGTGTGTAAATCACTATTTGAAAGAACAAACACATATGTGTTTGTTCTTTCAAACCTTTGTGGATGATTAACACGTGTGTGATTATAAGACACTTGATTCATGAGACGCAGATCATGAACTTTCTATATAAGGCAGCTTTCTGTATTGAAAATTCACAACAACTTCATTTATTCTCACCTTATTAAGTAAGCTTCAATGTCGAATGAAAACTGGAATGCTAGTGATTATTTAGCTCTAATCAAGTCTTACATAGAAACTGACCGTAGACACATAGAAGAGAAGATGGAGCAAGATTTTTGGGTCACTCTAAACGGGACTTTTAATAGTCATCCCGATTGTAGATTAATTCGAAGAATTTTGGAAACTCGCAACACTTTTGTAACATTTACAAGGGCATGTCGATGATATAGACAAGTTATAAATGCTGTGAAAAAAGAAGATTTATTTCAGCTAACATGAGCCACGTACGATTCTCGTTATTTAAGGGATTATCACGTTGATTTTGTTGGACATGCTGCGCACAATCTCTGGATCAGATATATTAGACAATTTGAATGAAGTATGGGTTGGTTAAGTATGTTTGTTAAGTTTATTACCTTCTGCTTGTTGTTTGGACTATCAGTAATTTAAATGTAATTTCAAATTCCAATAAAATTTTCATTCTTATCATCTACTCCGCACTTAACATAATAACTGTATATAAACAATTGGAAATTATCAACAACAACACTTAACTTACGAAAAGAACAAATAACAGCTTTCATTAAAATCAAACGGGACAACAAACTAAAGAAAACACGAGAACAACATATTAAAAGAACTATAAAGCAAACTTGACAACTGCTAATTAAAAAAACTGCCTTCGACCACCAGATAAGTTAATTGAACCTAACGTCCTTTGAAGCATCTGAATTTGGTTTTCAAGTTCGTTGGCATAAACAACTGCATGATGAGGAAGAGGATCGTCTAGCCATTGCCAAAAGCCACAACCATCAGGAGAATTGCGGCATGTATAATGACGCCGACCAATATTTGTTCCGCTAGGTACAACAGCGTATAGAACAGAAACCCCACAGTTACAGTATATCTCATTAGAGTTAACCTCTTGATTTATGTGAGGCGGTTGATGTCGTATTCCATTTCTTTGAGCTCTGTTTCTGTTATGGCTACGCCGATCTTGTCTTTGACATCGTCCATTGTCTAGCAACATGCGCTCCTGCACTTCCATCTCATGCTCTCTTACATCAGCATTATGTCTCTCCTACATTTCAAAATACCACTCGGTAGGTGGTTGCGAGGATGAGGTATTCGGTGGGCTATAGTGCTCTAAAGGACCTTCGTATGAATATGAGGATGGCAAGTGAACCGATATTTATATACCAGATAACGGTGACAGTTTATGACAAGACCATAGATGGACCCGTCTCCTCTATCTCTGTCTGTGACTTGACCAGTCCTCTTGACCACCGCAGCTTTAATCATCAAGAGCATCTTCAAGCGGTACGATAAATGGACTCATCTGATCTATCTCTGTTTGCGACAAGACCATACATTCTGATCACCGCACTTTAGTCATGAAGAGCATCTTCAAGCAATATTAGAGGTGGGTCCGTATACTCTACGATTTATGACTTGACCAGGCCTCTTGACCACCGCAGCTTTAATCATCAAGAGCATCTTCAAGCAGTACGAAAGGTGGACCCATCTGCTCTATGACTATTTGTGACATGACCAGACCTTATGACCACTGCAGCTTTAATCAACAAGAGATTTTAAATAGAAGCCAGATTATTGTAAAACATACGCATTCACAAACACAAAATATTACACACCTTTCTTTTACCAATATTCCATGAGTGCTCTAAAACGATTATGGTGCTTCTCATCCTCGTCTTCCTCATCGTCATCTTCTTCCGATGACTTTGTTGAACATTGTATTACCCAATAAAGAATGTTCATTACCGAAACAATGGATTTAATGACCCATGAAATTGCGGATGGCTCTGCGACTTCCCAAGGAGGTAGCGTTGTGGGCAGAAGAGACTTTCGTTATGCACGTGACTATGCTAGCGGGCATAATCAATTGATCAAGGATTATTTTATGGCAAACCCAATGTACGGGGACGTGGATTTTAGATGAAAATTCCGGATGTCAAAGAATATCTTTAATCGGGTTCTCGACAAATTAACAAAAACAAACATTTTTTTTACATACAGAAGAAATGAATCAATGAACTTTGTATTTCTCCCCTACAAAAGGTTACGGCTGCTCTTCGCATGATATCATATGGAACTTCTGGAGATTCGCAAGACGAAAAAGTGAGGATTGGAGACTCAACAGTAATATTATGTATGAAAGAGTTTTGCAAAACCGTCGTTTGTATGTTTGGTGAAGAATATATTCGATCTCCAACAGCACAAGACATTGACAGATTGCTGGCAATGGGATCTCAACGGGGATTTCCAGGCATGTTAGGTAGCCTAGATTGTATGGACCGGAGATGAAAAAACTGTCTAGTTGCATTACAAGGACAATATACAGAACATTGCAAAAATGCTACTCTGATCTTGGAAGCTGTAGCTTCGTATGATTTGTACATATGACATGCTTTTTTTGGAGCGCCAGGTTCACTTAGTGATATTAATGTTCTACGACAGTCATATTTATTTAACGACTTATGTAATGACATCTCACCTCCATGCAATTACAAAATCAGAGACAAAGATCATTCAGCAGGTTATTATTTGGCAGATGGAATCTACCCAAAATGGAAAACACTTGTGCAAGCTTATAAAAGGCCAAATAATGCAAAAGAAGCTAGGTTCACCAAACAACAAGAAAGCTTGAGAAAAGATGTGGAACGAGCATTTGGAGTGCTTCAAGGTAGGTTTCATATTTTACGAAAAGAGGTATACTACCACGATCCGGCGGTACTATCTGATATCATGTACTGCTGTATAATTTTACATAATATGATCGTCGAAGAAGAACGAGGTGGGTACGAACTTCAACCGAGAAACTATTCAGACACTGTTGTAGCATTTAAAAAAAAAGCTTATAAGGACCCAAATACTTTTGTTGAATACTTGCAAAGAGTACAAGATATTCGAGATCCACAAGCTTATCTTGGTCTAAGAGAAGAATTGGTGGAACACTACTGGAACATATAGGAAACAATTAGTAGAAGTAATGTTTGTTGATGTTGACAGTTTGTATTATCAAGTGGTTGTTCTATTAAGTGATTGTTGACAGTTTGTATTATTAAGTGGTTGTCCACAAGCTTATCCGTTGTAATATTAAGTGGTTGTATCTAGTTTGTATTATTATTTGTGTTTGAATTTGTTATTTCTACTTTACTAAGTTGTTTTTGACAAATTACGAGTATTCAAGAGTAACAATAGCAATAACAACTTAATTTACCATTAAAGTTACAACCAACACTTACATTAGTACAACCAACACTTTTACAACCAACGCTTACGATTACTGCAACCAACACTTACATTAGCAATAACAACAAATTAACTCGAACTAATACGACGAAACTAAAATTGACAACAACACTCAAATTTAACTTACAACCAACACTTACATCCCCCTTTGACGTCTATGGTACTCCTCAAGTTACTTCTCCATATACATCCTCTGAACTGAATTGATTTCATTTAAGTTGCTAGTTAAAAGAGTCATATCATCAGCTCTTTGTTGTCGAGCTAGTTCTTGTTTTTTTAACTCTAGCTCATCATTTCTTAACTTCTGTTTTTCATTGTGTCGCCGTTGTTTTTCCACTGCCCTTTCAATTCTCTTTGTTTCTTTTGTTTCCAGATATAATTTGTTTGCATCTTCCGCGACCGCCATATGTTGTCCAATATTTTCGTAATGTGCGTTGTAATCGAGGGCGGTTTTTTTCTTCCCCTTGAACTTTCCTGGAGGCCGACCACCTAAACTAGTTGTGAAGGGGGTGTCCTCATGCGGATCAGAACTACCTGGGTTGGATTCATCGCTCATCTTTCTAGGAAGAAAGCGCAGCGCTGAATGTTCTTGTCGCACCCGGCTCCATTTTTCCTCTTTTTCTAGTATGTCGTAGCAATGTTGAAAGTTGAAAGGTTGATTGTTATGTTCAGACATATACAATGCATTTGTTTGATTGAGCTGCAGAGGATGAAGTATTATTAGATGAATTAAACATAAAAATCATTATTTCAAAGTCCAAAATTCAAAAATTTACCATATCCAAGTCGTTTGCCCCGCTTTGCTGTCTAGAATGCAGGCTAGTCATTATTTCTTTCCAACGTTGACATACGACGTTTATTCTTTTCTACGGCTGCTTCAAAGAATCTACCGATCTCGGGGGATTGTTTGGAGTTCGAAGGTTGAACAGATTGCGTACAACAGTCCAAAACGAGGATTCGCTTTGGCTCGTACCTTTCTTATTATCTCTAGAGCATTCAACACAGCAGAATGCTAATTCAGCTTGCTCGTCCGATGACCATTTTACCATTTTCCCACCTTTCAGTTCCGTGGTTCCAGATTCTGAAATGTTGATTCTCGATGGTTGATTTTCCCAAGTTTGACCAGAAGACAAAGTAGGATTCCTACAATCGTCTTCTTCATCGGCTATTTCATTGATATCAAATTACGTTATCTGATTTTCAAATCTGTTGCCTCCAAATTAATTAGTGAGATTTCTCGATATATTTTGTGAACGACAAAACATTACTGACCGTCGTTGACTATCAGGAGACACATGTAGTTTTGGTCGTACGGATAGTTTTTTTCTGGCCAATCGGGTCCCAACCATCCCATGCTATACAGCTTTGAGCGTTCAACCTTCTACATTCAACAAAACAAGCCCAGGGCGTCCAAAAAAAATCCGAGAATAGAAGGGGAGAGTAAATCAATCTGCATCCGAATCCTAGAATTTTCAATTCAGGTTTGCTGCTGCTGCTTCTTTCTATTCCTCCTTGTTTTTTCTTTTTTGCTGAATCGAGATCGTGATGCCGATCTCTTTTGATTTTGTTTCAATTCGACGTTTAAATTGAAATCGCGATTCAGTATTGGACTCCAATATTTTCGTTCTGAAATAGGATCGTACATTTAACACGGGTTGCGATCCAATTTAACACTTGGATCGGGAAGGCTGCGATTCCTTCCAAATCGCGCTTTGGAACGTACGATCTCACGATTTTTGCAATCACCGTCAAAAACCTAGCGCGATGAAGTTGGGGTCGAAGACGTTGGCTGCAGCCTGCGACGATGTCGACTTCATCTTCTTCTTTGAGACGACGAGCTTTCTTAGAGGAGGCATGGCGCGAACGGTGTTTGAAAATTTACTAAGATGAAAAGCAAAAAAAACCTAGGGTAAGGTTATTCTGTAGGGAGAAAGGAGGATAAGTGTTTGGGTAGCATGAAAAAAACAGACGTGGTAAAATGAAGTGGGTAAAATGAAGTGGACATGGGTAACATGGAGATTGGGTAAAATAGAGTCTTGATGCGGTGCATTTAGCATCACTCTAAATTTACTATCAGTAACTTTCATTTTCATACAAAGTGCAAATATTATTTCTCATGGTAACATTGTGAACCTGGAAACCTTTTCCAAATTTTAATCTTGTCTGTAACTTGCATTTATTTTTTTACCACATTTATGAGATCTTAACGTGATCAATTTAACAGCATGGGGAAATGTTTACTAAATTCATAGCTTGCGTGTTTCACTTGTTTTGATTTCTATTTGAATTTGCATGATTTTATGCTGCATTTGAATTAGTTACTTTTGATATATGCTTATCGTGGCATGCTTAGATCCTAATTTTTGTAGGGCTAAAAATTTGCATAATATTTTGATTGCTTTGTTATTCTTACAAATTGCAACAATTTCAAAGTAGAGTTTTTTTTAAAAATTGTGCTCAGCGTTTTTTCCCATGTGAATTACTATTGCAAAAAGCATAGTCATACTTAGAGGTATTTTCTTTTTCCAAGAGAAATAATGGTTGGAGAGATTTGTATTTGCCATGTCTATTCTATTCGTTTAAATGGGAATAAATTTTGTGTATCAAACATACATACGTACACACATATATGTGCGTGCACGCACACACACACATCCATGTGCGTGTTGCGTGCGCGTGCGCAAAATTGCTTTATAAGAAACCATGAGAACCAATGTTGTCAAGGCGTTCGCCTAGGCGCCAAAAAGCTCTAGGCGCCAGTTTGGAGCTTTTTTGCTTGTTGAGGCGCTACTCATGCTTGAGGCCTAAAGTGTTGGAAAAAAATGTGCTTTTTGATCGATTTGAAGGATATAAAATATTTTAAGGTTTCAGCCGAAAATTTAGCCTCATTGATCCATTTAACCCAAACCTTATGCGTACTAATATTTCATACATATTCAAATTTCCGAAATTCAATTTTAATAGCAATTTTAAAGTGCAGTTTTTATACGATTAAAAAGGAAAAAGTCATGCTCAAAGCGCCCAAAAAGCGCTAGGCGCCGACCTTGCCCTTTTTGGGGCTTTTTCGCCTTAACAACTTCGGTGAGAACTAAAACCATCTTAGAGAAAATATATTTGAAGTGATAAATAGGAAATGACCAATTATGAACTTAACCTCACATTTTACTCAAAGCACCTTATCTATTAGGCAAACCATGTTAAATATTGGAACTTTTTTGATTTATCCTGGTTACATGGTTTTGCCTATCTATATGCAAAATTACGTGTTCCAGACTTTGTTCCAGACTTTGTTGTTCTTCTAATAGAGACTCCCATGATTTATATTTATTCAACTGCATGTATTAGCTTTTAAATTAGACATATTTTTTTGTGCTTAGCTGGCATCTCATTTCACAGTCAATTGCATTACATCAGCACTTCTCTTCTTTTCTCGATGAAAAAGTAATCGTCAAAATGACGAGAACACTCATTACTTTATTATTATGTTATAATAATACTATGAAGGCCACCAACAAGTATGGTGGTTGACATCACAAATTAAATCCAAGGCTTCTAGATATATGTTCAAAAAAAAGTCAATTGCATTACATCAACACTTCTCTTCTTTTCTCGATGAAAGTAATCGTCAAAATGACGAGAACACTCATTACTTTATTATTATGTTATAATAATACTATGAGGGCCACCAACAAGTATGGTGGTTGACATCACAAATTAAATCCAAGGCTTCTAGATATATGTTCAAAAAAAATGATCTACAGAAGTTGATGCTAAGCAAGAGTATCAGCAGTACATACCATCTTCTTTTGTAAGCAAGAAATTGGTTTTTGACATATCATTTTGAATTTTTCCTCTTGCTTCTGATATTTTAACTCCGATGGAATTTATTATTACTTACCACAATTTTTCTTAGATGTTAGCATGATATACACATTAACATTTTTTTTTGTTCCTGTCTACATGTTATATTTATTGAGGTCATGTACAATTTGCCAACAAAATTTGTTTTGGTAAGATAAAATAGACCACAAAGTAATTTCATGATTGAAGTGTGCAATATACCCAGTCTTCGTTATTTAAAGAAAATTCAAAATCTATACATATATAATTTATGGTTGCTACATTATTTTTGTCTAAAGCGAATGTTTTTGGACTTGAATCAATAAGCTAGGCCGCATGAGCTTACGGATGGATGGAGATGAAATTGTACAGAAAAATATGGCCATTGATTATAAACAATGTGTTAAATAAGCTTCAACTGTAATACTAATTATAATTACAATGTAATCTTGAAACTGTCATAATGCGGGATTTCCATATATGCCCATTCTTTAAAAAATAATATCAAAAGCATGTCAGTATAAATACAAAAATTCTGGCCACCGATTATGTAAGCATCAAATATCATAAGGCTTCTTATTCCATAACAACGAAAGCACTTTTTCATTCTTTCATATATACTAGAGGATTTCACTTGAAAACGAAATGTTCCATATTAACGGATTCGGGTCCAGAACCATGAGTTCTAATGCACGAGATCTATTACAACCAATACATAGACACGTTTGTTGGATGTGTGCAAAGACAAATATGAGTAAAGACAAAGTTGAATTAAAAAATCTTTTCTCGAAAGGGTTGGAACTGTAAATTGGACGTTGGAAGATCAAAGTATACATGCATAAATTGAAGACTAAAGTGGAAATTATGTTTATACCGTTGTTTTCTAAAATGTATCCATTGAATTTTTTAAATGGGATCAAGCACTAAAATTCAAGTTCGTTTATTCACATGAATCAAAACAAAAATTTGGGTATGCAAATGCAAATAATTTTCTTCCAGGGGTTAAAGAGCAATGCACAATTTCTAATATCCCGTCCATCTCACTTCAAAACACCCACAATCGATGTCGTTTAAGTTCTTCCTCAAACATTCCCATAACCTCCCAACTACTCTTTACAAACTACAAACCCCTATACCTCTACTCTACTGCAGCAATCCATTCAAACCCAACTACCATGATTCATAATTCACGTATGTAAAAATATGGAAACGATTGCATTACACAAATTTCACGACAAAAGTAAATTCAAAAGCCATAATATGGTATTATCTTTCAATCTAGAACCAAAAGGGAAGCCTTTGACTATTGTTTGGTTATGATAAAATAAGCGTGGCCATATTATTTGACAACCATGATTATATTAAGAATCATGGACTAATGACGTAATGGTTTATAGTGTACATTGTATTTTTTGAAGACCAAGTTTGATGATTTATTAAGAACCCATAACCAACCACTGTCTACGACTTCCATCTTTAGGAAATTAAATGTCAAAGCTTCTGGAGTTGGTCACAGATAGTTCGCTAATGAGTCTACAAAAGATTAATATGTAGTTTATGTATGCATTATATATATATATATGTTTGGCATTGCATAATTAAACTAAAACCAATACACATTATTTGGTTCAATCATTTATTAATATATACTATAGAAGTTATATCGTATTTCTAAGTACTATGAAAGTACGGTTCAAGTACACAATCCTCGCAAGTGCTAACTGTCTAAAGCACGAACTCCAAAACATCAAATAGTATAAGAGTTTGAAAAATGATACTTCACAATGCATTAATTGATTTTTCTTATCGGTGTTCGTTAAACAATATAGTCTAACAACCATATCAGTAAACATGATCAACGTGAACAAAGAAACCAAATCAGCAAACTTGAACTCGAAAAAAAAATCTATGCCATAAAAACCATCAAATCATCATACATATTTGCCAATTTGAATATTTGTAAGAGCTTCAATACAATATCAATATTAGCATCAACTTAAGTGTAATGCAAATAATTCAAAAATTTTGACAATAAAACTTGAGAACTATTAGATCACTTGAGTTTGGAAAGTTCATTGTAGAAACCAACAGATTTGGCACATTGGAGAAGTCTTTGAGTTACCAATCAACTTTGAAAACTTGATGTATCTATTGAACCAGTCGCCTCTTTGAGTCCACTTCTTTCAACATGTTAATGCCCACACAACCCCTTTTTGTTATGCAGAATTTGAAACCATTAGGACCACTGCAAACATTTTGTTTCTTTATACTGTTGAAAAATTAATCTTCACTATCCACAGAATGAGTCATTTATTCATTTTAAGCTTGAATAAAATAAAAACACTAACTATAAACTGCAGTTAGAATCCAAAAAAGCAAATATGCAGACAATATATAAAGAAAATTGAATAAATGGAAGAACAGAAACCAAATCTAATAAAAGTCACCGAGATTTTGCTTCGTAATGGAATTTACTATGTGAGGTGTATATTTTAGAATGGAAAATCATAAATTTTGAATTAATATAGGTACCATATTTGAATGAAGGGTTCCCATTATTGGTAGAGGGGCTTATAGTAGAAATGAAAAGCCTAAATATATATGAAAAATTAAAACAAAATTCATTAGCGAATGTTATAAATTGCGACAAATTTTCAATATCCACACATACATACTTAAACTTGAGCCATCTAAAATCATCTGTAAACCAACATCTTTATTAAATCATAATAGTCTTAGCTATGAACTATCATTTTCTTATCAGATCAATTTTTTTTGGATTAAAATACAACAGTTATTGAAGAGTATATAATATATCTTGATGTCGAGAACTTACTATGTTGTTAGTTCGACTACCACATTGTAGCAACATGTTTCCTTGATGTAACTGATGCCATCATAAGACTGAAGCATATTGAGAGAACATCAAAACTTTGAATCTCTCATGTAAAATGATATATTGCACTATTTTGAATTCACTATTGTGAGCAAAAACAAATTTCAAAAAAATGAAAAAAAAATTAGAACTCTCTTAACATCGTAACTCTCTTGATCTAATGTGTAGCCAACTGAATATCGAATTTTGAAGATGTTCAATTAAAATCGAGTGACAGATCTTCTATTTTTATAGAATGAGTTTATTTTTGGATGAAATTTTAAGGTGTAGGAAATAAATGAGAAATTCTGAAAAATGGAAAGGAAAACTCTGGTGTATAAAATTAAATATCCAAATCTGTATGTGCTTTGTGAGTATATCCCCACTTAAATATTCAGTATATAGGTAGTATATTTGGATGAGTATTAGACAACATAGCTTTGTGTTGCTTATAGAATTATAATAAATTAGATGATTGGCTTGGCCATTCAAAGGTAGATAATCCTGAGTTTCAATTATTTTTTCCTCCAACAATACGACATAGAGGTGATCCATACTGGAAAATATAGCTACATGTTTATCAAGTTAACTTGGATTTGTAGTTTTAAGTTTTTTTGCTCTTTTTTGTTGCTCAAATTAATTCATGCAGCACGTTACGCATTCTCGAAAGTAGGAATTTACTACATAGTCATCTAGAAAATTTTGACATATATAATATGCATTTTTATTTGTGTTATTGTTAGTGCTACACTGACATTACTTTCTCATCTTGCTTATCCTTCGTGTAAGCTTTATCTCAGTCAAATTATATTTATGTACGATATATTAAATGTACTAAATCAGAATACAAATTTTTCCGGTGTTCACTATAGAGAAAATAAAGGTGTGTAGTTTTTTGCTTTCCATATTTTAAATGAGAACTAGCGGAACATAGCAGTAGTCGTAGTATATGGCTTAAACACATCACCAAGCAATGCCATATAATGAGAATGAACATATTCACAAATAGAAGAATCTAGCATGACTTAAGAAAACATGAATTTACCATTAATTAAATGAGCCGTATGCATGTGGATTTAATAGTTTACTGGACGTTAATTGGATTGAACAACATATGCCAATTAGTAGTTTAATTAATATACCAGAATAATTTACGTCATCCCATCTTCTACTTTTCCTATGCTCCTCTTTCTTTGCCCGATAAACGTCGAACCTTATATACTTGCATGACTCAATTTTTTTATCATGCAACTTACAAACATCGCTACGAGTACTTAAATTAGACAATACAAATTAATAATGTATTTTTAGATACCAAAATCAATAAAATGATTAATCGCATTATTTAGACTTATCAGAATGGTTAATCGCTGGATCTACCCAAAAGTCACCATGACTCCACCATGAGTTTACCTTCTATATCGTCAGAATCAAAATAGGAGTTTGAGTCCTCTCCATTTTTTATTTGAGTTGGATCATAGTGATTGAAATTCCATGTGCGTGTCTAAATTTAGGTTTTTGTTATGGTTGCAAATAGAGAAAGTTAGGTAGGGGAAGTTTCGAAAAGTTCTTTGGAAAGACCCATAGCGGTTTTGAAATTTTGTTGGAGAAAGAAGAATGAGAAAGCATATGTAATTTAGCGAAGTGGAAGGACGTGGTTGAATAAAATGACGCAATTGTCCTCTACCTGGTGAAGTATTTGATTGGGGTAGTTGAGTAAATTCCAAAGCTTCAAATCAGACTATTCCTACTATAATTTATATATATACATGTGTATATATATATATAAATGTATGTATAGATAATAGGAATTTGTCATCCAAATCCACTTTAAACTTAAAATAATTTAATAGATGTAATTAAGGATATAAACGGGAAAAAATGTTATCAAGCATTCAAAAACAAATTAAAACTTCCAAACTAGTTTCATTAAGAAGTTTGAAACTTTGAATGCTATTTCAGATGTTTTATCAACTTCTTAATGGAAACTAAAGCAGCATCGGTACTTAATCAAACCGAACTCCATTTTAATTCTTATTGAGCGGTCCCCAAGTGTAGGATTGTTAATGGATACACGAAAAATTCGAAATATGTTTGCATCCGTAAAACGGATAAAATATCTGATATTCGAGAAAACGGATGCGGATACAAAGACATCCGCATCCGAAAAGTATCCGTTTGGTTTTTTTCAAGATTATAGCTTAATTTATGTGTATTTTAGTACAATAAAAGATATTTGTTTATTGTTTTATTAAATTAAAAATTTATATTATAGGCACTGAATGTATATTAATTGCTCAAAACTGTTTATTATCATCATATTTGTTTATTTTTAACACTTTAATAATCCACATTCCACAAGATTGAACAAAATTTAGGTTGAACTAAAAAATTTCATTTATGTTTTTTTAGCGGATACGATAGTTATCTGATATTCGTCCGTATCCGTGAATACATATATCCGATATTCGAAAATGATTTTGGACGTGGATACGGATATAGTACTATCCGCATCCGAAAGTATCCGTTGGCAGGCCTATCCAAGTGTGGCTTTAAAAAGAGCAAACCAAAGCCAAACCTCCCCTAACTACCCTTCCAAGCTGACTTTGCTCTCAAGATCTTTCCCTCATCAACTTTCCAATGCTTTCAAACCCTAGTTTTTGTTTTTTGTTTTTTTTGTTTTTGTTTTTTTTTTGCATTAATTTTATTGTTAAATGGAACTATATACATGAATCTCTGCTCTGTCTTTTACCAATACTTCTATTGCGCTTTTTTCTTGAGTTGAATGTAATCGACCTTTTATGTTGGAAAAATGTTCTAAGATTTTTTTTTGCTCTTACGTCTAAAATCCAAATCGCTTCTTGGTGGCGTAAAAGGTTTATAACGACTTTTTATTTTTGATTTTTTAGGATTTGATACAGACGAAAGTAAGTAAAAAGAGAATAAATGAAGACCAGTATAGTCCGGCGACACGAAATTTTAACAATTTTGAGGGGTATAGGTAGAAAATTTTACGGTTGAAACAGAATTTGCCTATAAAATATGGATGCACAGAAATTAAAGCTGATAAAAATGATTTAGCTGAAATAAACCCTATTTCTTGCTAGAAGCTTCCATAGGGCGGAGGAGCAAAAATAGTGAGAAGGAGAGAAAAAGTAGCTGATCTAAAATCAAAAGATGGTATGTTTTTTGTTCCTCCAAACCTCAACCCATACTTCTACATTTTCTTTTGTTTTATCGCATATCTGATCTCTTTACTTGCAGGATGATATTAAGAATCAAAACTTGGAAGCGGAGATTGATGCACTGTTGAATGTTGAGAAGCAAGCGAGACTGAATGGGGATGTTGCTGCGACTACAAAAGCTGTGATTGACATAGTGGAGCTTTGCTTCAAGGTGCATGCATGGAAAACTCTCAATGACCAGATTGTTTTTTTAGCTAAGAGGAGAGGGCAGCTCAAGCAGGTATTTTTTTAATAATCTTTGTGAAGGTTGGTTTTGCAGTGTGCTATAATCATGACTGAGTTTGCACGTGGGATGCGGAGCTAGTCGGGTTGATTATAAAGAAATTCTTGATTGATTTTCAGAGTTTTTGTTCCCAATGTTGAAAAGTGAACCTGGGTTACTCTCATCTCTTGAACCTCAGGATTGTTTTTTGGTGAACAATGCAACCATGTTCCGATTTTGGTTACCCTATGTTTAATGTGTTTTTATTCGAATTTTTTATTTGTTGATTAAAATGGTTGATCTTACGTGTGAGAAATATGGTAAACCATCTTCATAATGAAAGAATGTATAAAACAGTGGTCAATACTAATTGCTTTGTCATTGTCAATACTCTTCTTACCGAGAAAAAATGTTCAGCGTTGAATAGGAATCATTATGTGTCCTGTTGGTACTTGGCTGAATATGAATACAAACCCTGTATGCAAACATTTGGATCTGAGTTTCCTAGGTCTATATATTATGATCTAACTTTGGACATGATGTCATTCATGCAACATGTTCACGATATCGGTATGGCTATTAATTATGCATTTCGATGATAAAACCATGAATGGAAAGAAAGAGGGAGTGGGAAGCTTGTATTTCTCTAAGTTGCCAAATTAACCAATATGTGTTCATATGCAATGTCATTCAATCATATGAAGGTGGAGTTATAGTCAAAGCCTGAATTGTTTTTGCATGCAGAAGAGAAAAATTAATGGAGTAAGGAAATCAAATCAGATTTAATTGCTCACCACTTTTGCACCAGTAAATTTAATGCACGTTACATATAAGTTTTCAAGACATTCTGTATAAGGAAATAAAATATACCGATTGAATTGCACCAATTAACTTACTGTGCTCATTGAAAGTTATCAAGATTTTCTATACAGCGAATCAGGGATAAAAATGATGATAACCTTTCTGTAGTTTGGTATAGTATATTTGTTACTTTTGCAATTGACGCAAAACTAGAGAAATCAATAGTCCATTGATATGCAGATGAATGTCGATGACATAGGTATCTTGACTAATTTGCCATCACCTATTTACTTGTTAAGTCTACCCATTTGCATTATGTAAGGTTGCACTTGATTTATTTATTCGCGGAATACATTGCAGTGCTTCTTTCCCCAGTTCTCTCATTTTATCTAGAGAGCAACTGAACTCAAAATAGAAGGGTCCTAACTTTAACTGGAATCGATATTTCCCTCCCACCGCCTACTTCACTTGCTCCTCTACTTTTCAGCACTTAGCCATACTTGTGATGGCTAATAATCAACATCCACGATTATGCAATGCTATTGAAGGCTCCACTTAGGCTCTACATAAGCTTAATGTTTTTAGCTTGACATCCAAATGTTCAATGATGTCATAATATCCCTCAACTTTGGTAGCATCGTTGATGGATGTCTTTTTTACCTTTTCTCCTTTCTACTTTTTGTTTTCCAAAAAAGAAAAAGAAAAACTTAAATGTGCATTATCCCACAACCACCTATAACAGCAAAACTGTTATAGTACCTGGGAACCATGCACATGATGCATTCTAGATTATTGTCAATTTCCTTCTATGGTAGAGGCTGTTTATTCAATGAGCTATTTTACATCAAAGTATATATTCTGTAACTTGTTGATATATTATAGAAAAACGAATCTAAACCTAAAACACTGATTTATTTTAATGGTTAAACACTTGTCAGTCATCTAACTATCCCTCTACTTTATTGGAGAGCACATGAATCCCCCTTATGCCCAGGTAAAATATCGGTTTCAAATTAAGTTACCATGAAACAGGCTCACATATTATTTTCATTGCCTTTTCTCAGTAATGCCTTCACCCTAAAAATATTTTAAATTTGCGAGAACTTGCAAGTGTATTTATGATAAATGTCACATGAATATTTATTAAATTTTTGCTCAGTTTTTGAATTTTCCCCCACCACAGGCTGTAAATGCCATGGTAAAACAAGTCATGCAGTATATTGACCAGACGCCAGATATTGAAACATGTGTGGAGCTAATCAAAACATTAAACAATGTCACCGCTGGGAAGGTTAGTTGATATATTGGTTTTTATTTTTTAGTACATATTTTTTTAATGTAGCTATTCTTTTCATTTAGATATATGTTGAAATAGAGAGAGCACGCTTGATAAAGAAACTTGCAAAGATAAAAGAAAGTCAAGGCCTTGTTGCTGAAGCTGCAGATTTGATGCAAGAAGTTGCTGTAAGTCTGTTAAAACTTGCCAGAATAAATAATATACTCTTCTTCTTTACAGTCGATCGATGCCATTTATTTAACTTTACGTTCTTTCATTAATTTTGTTGTTCTTTAGGTTGAAACTTTCGGTGCTATGGCAAAAACAGAGAAAATAGCATATATCCTTGATCAAGTATGTTATAATTGTTAATAATTTTCCATATCTAAGCTTACCACCTCTTAGACCGTGCAATGCTGACTCTACCAATTCTTCTTTTACAGGTTCGCTTGTGCTTGGACCGTCAGGATTACGATCGAGCAAAAATTTTATCTAAAAAAATTAGTCCTCGTGTCTTTGATGTAGATACATCGAAAGAGAAGAAAAAGCCCAAGGAAGGTGATAATATTGTTGAAGAAGCCCCAGCTGATATTCCTTCACTAATGGAGTTGAAGCGCATTTATTATGAACTGATGATTAGGTATGATGATTGTATATTTAATCTTTCTAACATCCTTTGGTTGCTACTTTATCATTGTGGGTGATGCAATTCATTCTCTGGATTGTTTGTTTTCTTCTTGATCTCGTTGATTTTGTTTTTATCATGGTAGTCATTGCTTTAAGCTTATGTCAAATTCTATAATGTCATTATGTTGTCAAATGATTTCGGTGTTATCCGTACATTTCCATTTTTTAACTTGATTACACCATTTTAAGTCTTGATTTGAATCAATGGGCGGTTGCTAATTTATGCTTGAAAAACTATGTCCTAATTTATTGTATAAAATGTCTGTTTTTAATTCATTTAGTATTAAATTAATAGTGACCTATTATGTGCTATATGCTGCAAATAGAAATGGCAATGTCATGTTATATGCACACCATTCGTTCACAACTACCTGGCTTCCTTGGGCATATTTTAGTACAAAAATAGCTTTTACTTGCATATAGAGACTGTCCCCAAAGGTGTATTTTAATCTAAAATGCTGCTTCCATACCAATTATATATGTTTTATTAAAGAAAACATTAATTAACACTTGTTCGTTATTTGGCTGTGCAAAAAAGCAAGAAAAGGGGTATTATTCATTGCTTTTGAGTGGTACACTCAAGAAGTGAAATATGGAATTATTTAATATATATTATTTTTAAAAATATATATTCCTTAAGAAAAGGATATTTTGGGTTACTGTATGTAAAGTTTAAGTGCTAGGAGCAGAT
Source organism: Allium fistulosum (assembly GCA_030737815.1). Taxonomy (NCBI): domain Eukaryota; kingdom Viridiplantae; phylum Streptophyta; class Magnoliopsida; order Asparagales; family Amaryllidaceae; genus Allium; species Allium fistulosum. The sequence goes on from CM060905.1 coordinate 1,032,958,813, forward strand.
AACAACTTGGTTTATATTAAAAATAAAATTTATGTTAACTTGTGCCCACGAGTTAACAACCGCCACCAACTGCATAAAAGTTAAAATAAAGAAAATTAACCGCTATGGATTCAAAACTTCCCATATTAATTAGATAAAAATAAAATTAAAGGTCACCATTGTATTTGTACTGTTTTTGTGTGTGCCCACTGAGCACTCGTTAACATTTCTCTGGAAATAATATTTTGATCTAAATGGTTAATGAAATTGGGTTACTACAAGTATTCTGTCAAGATATGAAGCGGCTTGTTTATGCTTGTTCAGTTATTTAGTTCCAAATGTATTTCAAGTTAGCTGTACCAATTGTTGCCTGTTGTGGTGGAAATGTTTGGTTACCCTAGTATCCACCTAGTCATTTGTTATCTTCTGAAAAACAGGAAATAACATATACAAAGTTAGAATTCATGAGCACATTCCCTTCCATGAAAGTAGTAAGATCATAGATAATATTCTGTTCTAAAAGACCAATAGGAGAAGCACAAATGAACCCCTCCTATAGTAAGTGGGGATATTTCACTAACAAAAAAAGAGGAGGATGTCGATAAGTAAATACACTGAACAATTACAATATTCTTGTCGTGTAACAGCGTGTGTTGCATTTCCAAACCCATTACCAATTTTCTAACATTTTTACTTTCTGCTCGTGAGACTGCAACGTGGGTACTTGAGTAGGTGGTTACGTTAAGGTATTCCAAATCACTTGTATTTGCATAATACATAAGAATTATGTCAATTTTTGCTTGTTTCTATTAATACTGGGGTCAAAAGTATCTTTAAACGTCACCGATGGAAAGATGATCTTAAGCTGTACTATAAAAAAAATTATACAGGACATCAATAATCTGATCATTACTAACTGGTTACGTCGATAGGTGGTTACAGCAATGGTATTTTCCTGAAGGTAGAAGTTAGAAGTTAGCACCAGTAGCAATTAGTTATAAATGTCATATGCACATCCGTTGCACGCAAGCCTTTTTAGCTATTTCAGTTATTAAAAAAAAACCTCTTCATTACAATTATGGTTTTGTTAAAATAATACTCTCATTTTATTTCAAGGATAACATGATTTATTTTTTGGATGATGAGATTTTTCTTTATTCTAATGATTTCGAGGGTGGTTAGAAATTACCTTTTATTTGGCTACAATTTGCATAATAGCTTCTGAAAGAAATCATCCTGTTAAAACGATTTCATTAATATAGAAGATTTTAGAAGCTGGAATAATTTCTATGCATCCTACATGAATTAACCTTCATAAAGATTTCATTGGTATAAAATATATATGGTTGCTGATAGTTGTTTCATTATCAGTTTTCAGAAGCTTAAATTATTTTCTATGCTTGTTATTGGTGTACAACATTTGACTGATTTAATCATTTGGTGCAGATATTATTCTCACATGGGCGATTACTTGGAAATTTGCCGATGTTACAAAGCAATATACGAGATTCCATCTGTAAAAGAGAATCCTGCTCAATGGATAGCAGTAAGTACTCCCTCTGCTGGTTCAAAATTTTCAGTTACCAGTTCTCATATAATAATAACTGTACAGGTGCTCAGGAAAATCTGCTGGTATTTAGTGTTGGCTCCACATGATCCGATGCAATCAAGCCTTCTCAACTCCACTTTAGAAGATAAGAATCTTTCTGAGATACCTAATTTCGGGTTGGTGTTCTGTGCATCTCCCCTTTTTTAACCTATTACTAACCGTTTCGTCGACTTTATTCTGAATTATTAACCTTTTTTTTGGGATATTTTTTCCTAGTCTACTTTTAAAGCAGTTGGTGACCATGGAGGTGATTTCTTGGACACGACTGTGGGAGATGTATAAGGTTGAGTTTGAAAACGAGGCAAACATGCCTGGAGGACCGTTGGTTGCTAAGGCAGCTGAAGATCTTAAACAGAGAATCATTGAACATGTATGTTAATTCAAAAGTTTAGCATCTTTTTTCACGAATGTTGGAAAATTTAGCCAAGGGATTTTTTAATTGATTATGTGCATGATCTCATTCCTAGAATATTTTGGTGGTCTCCAAATATTACTCGAGGATTACTGTAAAGAGAATTGCTGATTTGTTGTGTCTCACTATACAGGTTGGTTATGAATTCCTATTTATTTTTTATACATGCTTAAATTTTGGATATCATATCTGTGTTTTTGGTGATTTACTCTTATTGCTTTCGTTGTAATAATTTTGAGGTGTTCTTTACAAGTTAAACAAGCTCCCTCTGAGACCTTGTTATCATAATTTGCCTAAGTTTAAACATATGAAGTATAGACACTTGAATAAATATGAAGTGTAGTGTCATTAATGCTCATGAATAGACATTGATGTATTTTAAACATATACATCATATTTTATTATATTGTAGAAGAACTTGACTGTAATATCCCTCATTTTGAGATCCAAAGATGGAACTTCAATGTGTTGCAATCATCTTGGAAATATTTTTTGGTGACAGAGATTAGATCAGTTATATTAAACAGTCTTAAGTAAACACAGCATATATCGATTTAAAAGAAGAAACACATTGTTATGTTAACAATTTAGTTTCCGTCATTATGCCCACACAGAGATCAAAAATATAATACAGACATAAATAATAGTATTATGTTGCCCAACATGCGAAGATGTTAGACATAAACACACAGTGGAATCAAAATAAATATAACATTCCGAGCGCCCAGCTCCGTCTTCGATATTCTTTATTCGTCCATTCCCAAAAAGTAACATACTCGAATGAGTATCCGTGAGTTTATGGAGAAAAAAGTAATAAACACGGATCACATAAAATCTGGTATGAGCAATATATTACCCTAAACATAAAAGATAGGGTGGCCATACCACTTAATATGTGGAACGGATTTTCCCCACTTGTACCAAAGTAATAAATTATCCGATTCACAAATAAACCTAATTCGTTGGTTCATTAACTAAGTAACAATACCGTGAAGCCACGATCGAAAGCAATCTCTTGATTTGTTTCACATAAATATTTCAATATAACCGAAATACCCTTTCCTTGGCTGGCTCTAAGGCCTTACATCTTCAACTGAAGATATATATAATTAGAGTCATATCATTCGGCTGCCACTAAGACCTTATGCCTTCTTTGTTTACTAAATACGACCTAATACATTCACGGTCTTGGTTGGCATCTAGGCCTTACACCTTAACTGTTGTACTTTGGCTGCCACTCTTGGCCTTACTCTTACGTCGTTCCCTTGGATGCCACTTGGGTCTTACATCAATTGTTTTCGTGGCCGGACAATTGCTCTTTAGGACTTACACCAACGTTTTTGTATTTCGAATGCCATATAGGCTTTACTTCTTCGCTTTCGGGTTCTTGACTACCATAAAGACCCTACGTCGACTATCGAACATACTATCCAACCATTCATTATTAGGCTTTTCTCTTTAGCTATTTATTAAGCCAACAATTTGTCTAACCTTGTTTCGGTTAACTATATTACTCTTTACATTATCATTAGTGTTCTAAGCAAGGTTATTAAAATGAGATTTCAATTGTAAATCGTAAGGTTCAAACTTTAAATCAAGACGAGATTCAAATCGTAAACCATAAAATCAAAGAATTCATATTTTAAGGTTTGTACTTTGTACACATTTTGAAATTGATTTTAATGTTTGAACTTATATAACTAAAATAAAACACAATTTTCTCTCGTGTTCCATTTTTTATTATTCTGAAAACATTATAATTGGAATTGTGAATCCAAATAAGTATAATAAATATTTTAATTCAAGTTGAATTTTTTTTAATTGCGGTTTTAAGTAAGTTTGAATCGATATATAAATTGAATCATAAATGGAGAGATCTGATTTGAATCGTAAGATTTTTAAGATTTTCAACAACAATACTTCTAAGTACTTGTTTTGGCATATTAAGCCTTCAAATATATCTCTATCTTCGAAAGTTACTTGTCCCGGTTTATACACTATTCCGAGAATCATACTACTATCGACGAGTACTACTCTCGGTCACATGTGGGAATGAGAAAGCCAGTTTTAAACTAGCTTAGGTGACTTATGATATTAGTTTTTTAAATTTCCCAAACCACATTTTCTATCCATAATCCCTCCTTAACCGTCGATCATTTTCGTCCCTTGGTTAATACCTTCAGTTTACTTAGCATTTTTACTTAAGTCTTTAAACTTAAGGTTTCAGTTTATTTACTTTTCGGTTTGGCTCCGCCTGCTTTGGTAATGCACTTTGATACATGTATGGAACCGTTTCTGTGCATCTGTCGCTAACTTTTCATGTGTCGACTTCTGATTCGTTGGCTCAGTCCTTTCTGATTGTTATTTAGTTCTTTACTGACATGTTCAGCTTAAAAAGTGGATCTGGTCTCTTGATCCAATATTTATTATCTGTTTTAATTAAAATATATTTTGGCAACAATTGTTTATACCTTTTGGCTTCAGATTATAATCCTTCGACCCTACATATTTTCTTTCGAAAATTATTTGTTTTTAGCGATCTGTAGTAAAATTAATCATGATTTGTTTACGCATATTTCCTCAAACTCCCTAGTTTCCATCTATTTCCCAAATCATAAGGCCCTTTAATAATTTATAACAATTTATTTTCTCATGGGAAAAACTCTATAAATCAAAGCCCATTTTCAATAGTATGTTTCTATCATCATATTAAATTCTTGGGTCTTAAGGTTAACGGAGAGTGGAAAGCAATCAATATTGGCTTGGCCGTGAGACAATTGGAGAAGAAAGAGGGATTGGAAAATATATTACTTCAACTAGATTTCTTGTATAATCAAATCTTCCTTTTCTTGTTCTTTCTTCCTATTAATGGCGGCCTGCCTAATAGGGGGTTTTTATTTTAATTTTGAAGAGAATGAAAAGTGAGATAGAGGATGCGGTTGTGACACTTATATAGCAAAAGTTTTAGGACTTAATTACCCTTTCATTCATCTATTTTCTCTTTACAAATATAAATTTAATTACTCCATTTAGAGCTGTGTTGATTTATTTTTCAATTTATCTTAAATACTCAATTGATGACTTGTCTGGTATCACTTGATTCACGCATCCATGATAAGTAAATAGCCGTCCCATAAATATTTACTCTGTTTTATTATTATTATTTTTTATTCTCATAATTAATTCCTTAACTAGTTATTTGTTAATTTATGGGGTGTTAACAGACTCCCCTCCACACCCCCCCTCCCCCCCCCCCCCCAATTGTATGAATTCCGTGCTCGAAATTCAGATAAGGGACAATAGTGATTCTCAAACTTTCTCATGCCCATATAACATGCATACCCATAAGTTCCACACCCATGTGTCTCAAACAAAGAGAGCAGGTTTTGTTGTTGGTTAAAAGTTCAGGGATAATACTTATCAACTTCTTTTAGAAATTTCTATTGAATTTGCGAATTTGGAATAAATCTTGTTCTCTTTACCATTTTGTTGCTGTTATATTTCATAATTCCAATGACCGAGGTGCTGCAGGTGTTTACTTGGAAATTTATTGAGCTAGTATAACGATGATTTGTTAAAATCAATACGGATCTTGTTCTCTTGACTGCCATAAGTCATAATACCAATGACTGAAATGCTGCAGTTGTGTACCGTTTCAATCTTTGAGTACCTCAATAATAGTGATAAATCATCGTTTGTAATAATGGCTTCTATATGGATTGGGTATTATGTAGACCTATCAAAATATGATCCAACCCATTTATCCTACCTATAAATGAGTTGGGTCAACCCATTTATGAATATTATTAAATGGGTTATGGGTTGGGTCGACCCATTTTTAAAAAGGTTATAAATGGACAACCCATTTACCCATTTATTAAAAACATTAAATTTTAATATAAATTTGAAAAATAAGAATTTTGAACATACATTGTAGTTTTTCATAGAGACTGACGGTTGTACTGAGAAAATAACAGGCTACTGCATTTCCATATTTGAATTCCGCCTAGTGCAGAAGCCGCTATTTTTTTTGTTCAAACTGCAATAGCTCCTTTGTTATAATTCGGAATCATGCGAGACTTCGACCGATGAATTTCCACCTAAATTACGGACGGTATGGAACACTCGGATACTTCATCGTGTGAACGCACACTGTAGTTCTCCAAAGGGACTGACAGTTGTACTTAGAAATAATAAGCTACCACATCCCCATATTTGAACTCCGCCTAGTGCAGAAGCCTCTATTTTTTTTGTTCGGACTGCAATAACTCCTTCGTTCTAACTCGGAATCAGGCGGGATTTCGACCGATTAACTCCCACCTAAATTACAGACAGTATGGAACACTCGGATACTTCATCATGTGAACGCACACTGTAGTTCTTTAAGGGGACTGATGGTTGTACTTAGAAAATAACATACTACCACATCCCTATATTTGAACTCCGCCTAGTGCAGAAGCCGCTATTTTTTTTGTTCGGACTGTAATAACTCCCTCGTTCTAACTTGAAATCAGGTGAGACTTCAACCGATTAACTCCCACCTAAATTACGGACAGTATGAAACACTCGGATACTTCATCGTGTGAACACACACTGTAGTTCTTCAAGGGGACTTATAGTTGTACTTAGAAAATAACAGGCTACCACATCCACATATTTGAACTCCGTCTAGTACAGAAGCCGCTATTTTTTTGTTCAGACTGCAATAACTTCTTCGTTCTAACTCAGAATCAGGCGGGACTTCGACCGATTAACTTCCTCTTAAATTACGGACAGTATGAAACACTCAGATACTTTATCGTGTGAACGCACACTGTAGTTCTTCAAGGGGTCTGACAGTTGTACTTAGAAAATAATAAGCTGCCGCATTCTCGTATTTGAATTTTGATGAAAATTAGAATTTTAAATTTTTATCGGAACTCAAAACATAAAAATTAGAATTATTTTATATTTATTTGTTTTTTATTAGTCAAATTAAATTTAAATGGGTAATCCGCTTATTAAGTGGGTTGGGTCATAAATGGGTAAAAAGAATGGGTCATAAATGAGTTGGGTCAAACTCGACCCAACCCATTTTGACCCAACCCAATCCATTTGACGGGCCTAGTATTATGGACTAGATGGTAGAACAAAACTACTAGGCAATGTTATCAAGACTTATTTCTTATCCTCTTTTGTTTTGACATTCTCCAATTTAACCCCATGCAGCTTTGTTGGAGTTATGTAGTTACAGTGATTTCTTTTATTTGACATGCTCCTTTAGAAAAGTGATGGATCATAAATAATAATAACGTGCCTGTAATCTCTCAATTATTTGAAGTTTAAGTTGGACTAAAGTTCTTCTAGGCAGTACCATTTATCTAAAGCTTGTTTGCAGCTGAGAAGCTAGTGTAGAACTTGCCCCTTTTCAACAATATTACTGATTCAGATTTGCCATGAATTCAGACAGGCCCCCTGCTTGTTATTTAGGTTGGGCAAATAATGAAACATTTTGTAATTCCAATTCCCATGAATATATGTACATATGGTGCCAGTACTGCTAGCTTTGGCTTATTATTAATTGGTTGTCACAACTTCTGTCGTGTAGGTAATGAACATTAAAAATGCTAGTAATGACCATTAAAAATGCTAAATAATAGATGCATTGATCTATTGATGTATTAGGATTAGTGCAATATTTGTATTTCAATTGTTCATAGGTTTAAATCGTCAGAAGAGTTGGTCTAAACATACTTATTTTTCTCTCAATTGTAACAATATATTTGCTTAGTCTGGATACGTACTCCAAAAAAGGTAGTTGATGCAACTTTAATGATGATTTATTATTTAACTTGATAAAACCATATTTTAGTGGCATTTCACGCTTTGATTACTCTTATGCTCTGCCAACTTCATTTGTTTTCTTCTTGGTATAGGAAGCTGAGAAGCATTTAGCTGAGATGGTGGGATCAAAGAAGCTGAGAGTTAAGTATGATGGACCAGTGGGAATTGTATCATTTAGAGCAACAAAAGACAGCAATGATATTCTGAATTCATGGGCAGTGAATACAGAAAAATTGCTTGACCTTGTTGAGAAAAGTTGCCATCAAATACACAAAGAAACCATGGTGCATAAGGCTGTCCTTACAGGTTGAAGATCATGATGTTTGCATATTAAACATGTTCCAGTGGTGTTATACGGCTGGCCAGTTTATTACTGCATATTTCTTTTAAGCACGACATTTTGGCTTCTCGGTTGCCACCACATTCTTATTTTCATATTTTTGTCTTTTCCCCAAGTGTGACCCATTTAAACTGTAACATTAAGGTTTCAATAACTTATGTTTAAGGTTTCACTGTTGAACGTTAGAGGGTATTGTCTATTTACTAATATTTCAGTGCTACTCCATATTTGGTCCTAGCTGAAGCCTGAATGATTGCATAATTTATAACGTTTAGGTTGAGATCTTTTTATCCAATGATGATCAGTTGCATTACTTTAGAAAGAGCATTTTTAATTTTGCGCATTGAAACTTAGTAGAGATATAAAGCGTACAATACCTCTCTTAGGTTTTGGTTTTAGTTTTAGTTCATGAGATCTTAGGTTCAAATTTTGCATAGCATTTGATTCGAACCATTAAGATGATTTGTGCTATGTTATATACTGATTAAAGTATTCAATTTCAAAGGAAAAAAAACGTTTGTCATTGGCACTGTACGTTTATTCCTCATAGCTCGTGTTGGTATTCAGATCGATAAACCTTTTGGATCTTACTATCTTCGATTTTGCAACAATTTTGTTTGTGTTGGTAAAACGTCTATCTTCAATTTCGCAACAATTTACTTGGAGGGGAGGTAGTACACTTAAAGAGGAAAAAAAAAAGTTCTTCGATCAAAGGTTGTGAATTTTAACTTTGAAACTGACAATCTTTTAGCATTAGTTAACCATGTTCATTTTCTTTCAAAGAAAAAAAAAGCCGACTTGTTGAACGAATTGGAATTTTATACAGCTGCAATCATGGTCGTTAAATTATGAATCACACCTGAACATCCACTTTATGAGTGCAAATTCGTACACTACAGCGCCTTAATCTTCGATTGGAGCAACATCTCTAAAAACTTTTTTTTTTTGTGTTTCTTATTTTGCACAAGGGTTCATGGCAAGATGTGTGTCTCTCTGTGTGTGTGTATGTAATAGTTTTTAGTATTGAACCCATGGAAAGACATACATGAATAAGAGTACAAATCAGTGTTGGATCTAGAGGATTATGCAGAGGAATAAAAATGTTGATTCAAAAAAATTTCTTCAATTTGTACCTAGGCAAATAGTGAAATTCTGAATCCACTGAAATACCCAATGATCAACTGTGTTATTATGAAAAAGCATGCAAATTGCATAAATTATATTTAATAAAAATTCAGATTTGATTTGAAAATTGTTTTGATAATAAATTTAATTTTGAATGTGAGTATAAATATACTCAACATTTGTGCAAGTTAAGTACTTACTAATATGATTATATATATATATATATACATATATATATACATACATATATATATACATACATATATATATATATTCCCCCAAAAAATATTAAAATATTTATATGAACAACTTTTTAAAAGAGGCTGGTTTTTCAAACTATTGGCATAAATAGGCTAGTTTATAAACTATTTGCAAGTTTAGGCTAGTTTTGACCAGCTAAATGATGAACTGGCCAGTATTTTAAAAAAATATTACGGAATGCATTTGTAAAATGCGCCTCTTCAAAATTAACTGGCGCATCTGCCAAATGCGCCAGTGTAATTTTTTGTCCAAACCTGGACAACAAGCAGCAGCAGCATCCATCACCAATTCCTTCACCGTCAAACAATCCAATTTATACCACACAATATTTCAATCTTAAATAATAGCAACCATTTACCCACATAAAAGCCGACAATTAAAATTGCCATTAAACAATTTCAACCATAACATAGTTAGAATTCTATTACATTCGCATTAAAGTAGAAGTCCTAGTTCGATTACAAAAGCAAACTAATATTAAACAAAAAATAATAATATTCATAGTTGAGTTGGATCGTCTTGAGTAGGTGGTGGTTGGGACGATCCAGCGGCTTGCGATTGGTATATATCCTGCCTTCTTTTAGTTCTTCGCTCTCTAGTCTACATAGCTTGTTCGGAAGGGCTTGGTCGTGCTAATCGATTTCTAAAAAGGAGTGTATCAATAAGTTTCTTGAAATCAAGACACCGTGGCTGAACTTCTCGTTCGGGTACTCTATCATGTCTGATATCGTCCAAACCTCTTCCTACCTTCTCTAGTACATTGACCTACAAGTTGTAATTATTTATTCAAAATTAGAAACATAATTCAAGTGAATGAACAATTCAAGCCAACGAACTAAAAATATCATGATAATATGAAGATTTACCACATCTCGCTCAAGCGGTGCACGAGCGGTGTATGCCCGTTCATGAGAAGTCCGATCTGCAATAATAAATCTTCGAGTAATCGAACAATACCAAGTTATGTATCTCGAAATAGGAATGGTAGGAAACTGTTGACGTACGATATGGTTATGTCTATCGTTCCACCGAATGATAGCAAACTCCAAATTTGGCTTTGGTTCACATGGATCATATATGTGTTGATGAAGACCAAACCGTTGCATCACTCGATCAGGATTATACATCTCTACATCTCGCATGCATATGATAGGTGTCTTACAAAGCCAACTATGCATCCCACTTAGACATATCTGTGGAAGATCGACTAGCACATCCTGTGTGTATGGATTCCATATAATAGCTTCATCTGTTAACCTGTCGAGCTGGTCGCGATAGTAAGTGGCCACCTGCTTTGGAGACTCAACCCAGCTCCTTGAACCAAACCACCCATATAAATAGTTATATAATTAAACAATTAGGTTTTTATTAGTACAAAAATACACACATGTAAATGTAGTCGGAAATTAACTACCTTCCACCATAAGGCAATGTCCTGTCGATCTGTATGGATGAAGACACATTTGGACGACCAATAGAAAGATGTGTCCATGACCAAAGCTGTAAAATCAATCAAAAGTTTGAATACACTAAAATTAAATATTACATATGAGTATATAACAAATATACCTATTCATATTATACGTGTAAAAGCGAGAGACAACCAGCTATGGATTTCGATTTCATGAGTGCAACATTTGTTAACTCATTATATAATGTTGCCAATATAGTACTGCCCCAAGAATATTGTACACACTCATCCAAATTTCTCAAAAACAATAACCAAAAAAGGTTTAGTCATCCTTTAGAATGATCGGGAAATAGACAAGATAACAAATGTAGAATAACAACTCTTGCATGATATTCAATTTCTACATCTGAAGCATCCGGTGATGGCTCATCTGCAAACATATCGCAAAGCCATGTCAACTTAACTTTCGCACCTCTTATCTCACTTCGAGGTGGAACCACACCCAAACATTGTTGACAAATATCTTCATAATTACTTAGTTGTCTAATAGTAATAGGATTTCCTTATACTGAAACACCTAGAAGACAACCAACATCTGCTAATGTGATGGTAATTTCACCAATACGAAAATGGAAGGTTGAAGTCTTGGGTCTCCATCTATCTACCAATGAAGTAACTAGTCTATGATCTATTTTGAAAAAGCCCAATCTAGTTATTTCCCTGGATCCAGCTCTTTGTAATGCAAGTTGAACTCTTGGATTATTAGACTTGATGAATTTTAATTTGCTTGAATGATCATGACACTCAAGTGGCTCATCACTCTACACATTCAAAAACGAACAAAAGGAAAAAAGTTGAATCGGTAACCATATAAAACATTCTAATGTAAGCAAAGATGTTGAATAAAAAATACCATCATCAAGTTCCTATTATTGCTTCGATGCTCACTTTGAAGATACAAAACACTTGAATTCACGGGACCGGGTTTCAACTCTATAAGAAAAAAATGTTCAAATAACCATTTGAACGATATTTCAATTCAAATTCATCATGCTTGAACAATATTTCAATTCAATTCAATCCAATCCAATCCAATCCAACTCTATACACAAAATACTTGTAGCAGTCCAATTCAATTCAATTCAGTCCAATGCAAGCCAATATTTAAACAATTTTTGGGACTTGAACGATATTTCCAATCCAACTCTATATACAAACTAAATTCCAATATTTGAACAAAATACTTGTAACACAATCCAACACTATACAAAATCTAAATTCAATTCAATCTAATTTTTGCTTCAAATTAAATTAGGTTAAATTTTTGATGAAATCAAATTAGGTTAAATGATGTAGATTATACCTCTAATTTAGCAAATTTGATGAAGAAATAATTGAAATTGATGTTGTGGATGTGAATTTCAAAATTTTGGGGTTTAGGGATTTTGGGTGAAAGTAAGAAAGAGTAGAAAATGAGGAAGAAAAGGCTGCTGGGTATGGTATAAACAGCACAGGGCGCATTTCGTAAATGCGCATTCACAAATTTACAAAGGCGCATCTGCCAAATGCGCCCTGTCAATATTGCCACCAAACAGAGACCTGATGCTGCCATGTTAATATTGCTGCTACTTGAGACAATTCAAGATACATTCACAAAATACTAGAACACAAAATACAATATAATTCAAGATATACTAGCCAAAACAATGCAAAATACTTAACATTTAGTAGAAAAACATCCAAATGAAATATCAAATACAAAATACGTCCAAATCATTCACTTACGATACAACATACAAATGACACATTACTTCAACACAAGAAGCTAACATAAATCAAATACAAATTATTTTGACAGACAAGTTGATCTTTTATGCCCCTTTTGACCACATTTGCTACAAGTATTTTGTTTACTTCCTCCCATTTTATCCATTATGCCTTTGATTCTTGTCGAACGTGGACGTCCCGTCTTTCTTTTTATAGGCGGTGGCGATATAGTCGGACCGTGATATGCATCATAATATCTACTATCTGGAATAGGATGAAAACTTGGAGCGTAACTTGCTTTATAATTTTCGACTGAAAACCACATTGTACAAAAATCATAATACGATCTATTCGCTTCTCCAACGGTTCGAGCACAAGCGGCCATCACATGCAAACATGGCAATTTTTGCAATAAAGGAATATTGCAAGTGCAATTACATATATTATCTTGTAGTGTCACTGTAAATGCTCTTCCAAACTGATCATTCACTTGCCATTCGGTTTGATTAAATCTAACAGTTCCACAATATCTTGCTTCTTTTGCTCTTTTGGCTAAAAGAGTTTCAACTTTTGGACTCATTTGCATTTCATATCCCTCAACATCGGAACGACGTTTTATGAAATAGTCGTTAAAACGATAAAACGTTCTTGCTACTAACGACTCAACTGGCAAAGCTCGAGCACCTCTTAGAACTCCATTAAAACTTTCAGACACACTTATTGTCATCATCATGAATCTTCCACCATTATTCTTGCATAGAGCCCAATTTTCCTCTGCACCTCGTAAACTCTTTTCAATCCAAGCATGTGCATCTGGAGCAATAGTTTTCAAGTGTCCCCTTAACTCCTTATAATGCAATTCATCTGTAGCACTAGCACATGAATAAAACAAGTCTACCAATTTTTTTGAATAAATCCAGCAACTTGGAAGTTAGCTTTGAGATGTCTAGCACAAAAGCGGTGATGGTGTTCTTTTGGCCAATTATCTAATGCTCTTGGAATACCTTTCATTCGATTGGATATGAAAGTTAAACATCTATTGCGAACGCTATGTATATAGTAGTACATGCATCTAAAAAACCAATCTCAACTATCTTTTGATTCAAAGTCTACAATTGCATATGCTAATGAAAATATACCATCATTTGCATCTCTCCAGTCGCGACTAACAAGGTACCTTGATATTTGCCAAAGAGATGAGTGCCATCAATGCAAATCAACAGTCAACAATGTGCAAAACCCTCAATAGATGCACCAAATGCTCAAAATGCACTCTTAAAAAGAACTTTGCATTGGTGATTCTTTTGATATCAACTTTAAAAACTGTTCCCGGATTATGTTTTTTAATAGTAGCTAAATATTGTGGTAACTTAGCATATGATGTTTTCCAATCTCCAAAAACTCTCTCAAGTGCTTTACGCAATGCTCTATATGCCTTGAAGTAGCTGATTTTGATATAAAAAAAAAGTTTCCGACGTTAAAACTTGAATCGCAGAAGGAGTAGTATTCAAATCCAATTTCACAAAAGGAAGTATTTTATTAGCAATAAATCTACTTGTAGCTTGTTTATAATTTGAATTAATAATTGGATTAACACAAGTATGATTGCCATCATATTTTCTAATTTCCCACAACCCCATCAATGACTTTTTGGGGACAATTGCATGTATTCTCCAATGAATTTTTTATATCAACATTACAAATCGCGGTGTATCTGTTTGCGAGATTTTATGGGTTTAAAAGAAACATAATTCTTGTTGGACCACTCACTTAACTGTTGAACAAGTATTTCCTTTGTTTGAAATTGCATTCCCACTTGAAAACCGGAATCAACACATTTTGAGGTAAATACATCTCTAATAGGAGTAACATTTTCAATCAACGCCGCCATAATTTTTGCACTATATAAATCATCTGTCAAAGGCATCTCAAATTTCATATGTTCATCGTTATCATCATCATCTTCTTCCACCAAAGATGCTTCATTATTTTCATTTTTTTCCCATGATCAATTTCAAACTCTAGAGCTTCATTATTAACTTCCATATTATCCATCCATGACATTATCCATTGAAGCAACTTGCATGCTATCTATATGTGGTGAACTACAACCTCCATCATCATTGTTCAAAGGAATATCAACCTCTCTAGCATTTGAAGGTACAGAGTGTAAAAATTGATCATTTGCCGGTCTAGAGCTTGAACCATCCGGATGCACCCTAAAACTGTGAAAAAAATAGTATGAGATCAAAACACTAAATTTTAACTACTCAAATGTAAATACTTTAACAAATTACTTACTTTGTATTCACCCAAGTAGGAAATACTTGACTTGGATTGCTTTGATAAGGATAACTCAGAATAGTACCAAGAATTTGACTAAAATGTTGGTTCAAATTAGTAGCAATTGCCTCTTCAAAATGTCTCAACTCATCTTTTATTACAAATAATTCAGTCACTTTCATATTAACGGAAAACATAGCATCGACGTCTTCTTCATCATTTACGTCAATAGCAGAAGATCCCGAATCCGTTACCCACTTGCTTACTAGTTTTACATCATACTTTTGTGGATCAATTTTTGTAACCCTATACACCGTTTCTTTTAGTTCATGATATGAGCAAAAAAATTAACCTTTGAACCCTTTTGTTTACCACCAACATACATCGGTGTATTGTTTTCTTTCATAGTCAATTTTCCATCAAAGTAACAAATAATTGGGATGAAATCTGACATACTTATAAAAAGGAAAACATAATTAATTTTAGAAAAATCAATTGCTAAACAAATACTAATGACATAATAAAGTATATAAATGAAAGACTAGATTTGTGAAAAGTAGAATATGAAAATACCTAAAAATTGAGCTAGGGTTTGAGCTTAAACTAGATTTATACCTTCAAATTGATGTAAACAGTTGATAGAAGTAATCCGACTAGTAATCCTTGTATACTTTGATATTTTGAGGAGATTTTGATGAATTTTTAGGTGAATGAAGGAATGTTAGAAAATTGGGTTTTCTAGCTCGAATTTGTTTTGAGACAAATGAGTAAGTTGTTGCTTATTGTCCAGGTTTGGATAAAAAATTACACTGGCGTGGCAGATGCACCAGTGTAATTTTGAAGGTGCGTATTCACAAATGCGCACCGTAATATTTTTTTAAATACTGGCCAGCTCATCGTTGAGCTGACCAAAACTAGCCTAAACTTGCAAATAGTTGGTAAACTAGCCTATTTATGCCAATAGTTTGAAAAACCAGCCTCTTTTGAAAATTTGTCCTATTTATATTTTAGTTTAACTATAATACACAAGTATGGCAAAGAAACCTATTACATCGAATTTTTCATTTTAAAAAGTTACAAACAAAGTGCACCACAAAACAGATGTGCAACCAAAGGAGTGCAAATCATGGGAAAATGAAGTCCTCAGCATGTGGGACCATGACAGTATACAGAGAACCGAGTCTAAAGCTACATCAAATTTGAAACGCACATATTCCAGATACAACATATAGGACACTATGATCTCAATACCATGCGGTCACACACTTGAAGACTTAAAGTTACCAGTTAGCGTAGTACTCCATTGGATTATGCAGCCCAGGCCTACTATGAATAGAACATTGAGGCACTCCCGAGGATTAATGCTAGACAAATGTGGAATCGCGTCGACTAAAACTGCTTCATCAATAAAGAAAATGGAAGTAAACCAATGTCCCCCACTAAGGGCAAATCAAGATACGTCAATAGAAAGAAAAAACATTAAACAAGCGACGAACATCCAATGACATCGCACCAATATCAATATTTCTATTAGAGGAAAATTTGGCACAGTCTCAGAAAAGACCAGAATAAGTAGAATGTATACTTAAGGCCAGGAGATGCACCTTGGTCGAAACTGTGTCTTAATCCAAGCCATAGTTGAAAGATGTGCCTAACCAATTTGGGCTCCACAGTGGAGAGCTACCGGCTACGTCACTCAAATAGCACAAAGAAGATCAATCTAAAAAAGGAAAGTAGAAACGATCTGGTAGGGAGTAAATATGCCAGAAAAAAAAACGATCTGGTGATGTGCTTGCCAAACCAAATCTCTACCGAACCGAATCTTCACATAACCAAATCTATACCGAGCCGACTTGGGCATACATGAAAGGTGCATATTGTTAGTACCTTAGGTATTAGTTTTGATGACAACAACCATATGACATTACATAAAATATAGATACTAATGTTTTATCAAGTTATATATAATATATAGTGCAGGATATTAGATAGGTGTTGATCAAAAAGAGTATACAGTATCAAAAGCAGATTCAAGAGGCCGATATAGAGATTCAAGAGTCAAAGATTGAAGATTCATGAGTTTGAAGATTCAAGATAAGTTATAGAGTCATAGATTATTTTGTTAAAGCCCTGGTAGTACTTCATTGATCTCTCTTCATTTTTTTCAAAAAGGTTTTTAAAATCTATTCTTTGATTTTAATGATTTTAATGATTTTTATGAATCCTTTCTTTCAAAATGATTTTCCAAACATCTTTTCAAAAAAGCTTTCAAATGACTCCTAACCTTTTTATTATTTATTTATAAAATTAAGTTTTTAAGTATTTTATATTTTAATATATATTTTTAAACATATTGTATTTATAGATTTTGGTTTTATGTCTTCTAAATGTTTAAAAGTATATTTTGACATTCATTAAAACTTTAATTTTAAATATATATTCACTTATACTTTATATATTATTTTTCAAATGAAATTCGTATTTAAATCCATTATATATTAAATTATTTCAAAATTATTTTATAAAATTTTCTTAAGTTTTATTATGGTTAAAATGTGTATAAACTTTAAATAATTTTACATAGTACTAAAATATTTTATAAAACTTAATATTTTCAGAACAATTTTTATTAAATGTTTTTTTTAAATTACAAAGGGTATGTCGACATACATAGACCCCATATGTCGATATATAGTCCAATATTTTTAAAATTAATTTTTGAATGGAAGTGTCTTTTTGTCATATCTCTTCGCAAAAGGACATGACGGTTGTTTTTATATAAATAGAGGGTTCTCTCAATGAATTTTGATTAACTACTTTCTCCTGTTTTTACTCCACTTTCACTCTCTTGATTTCTAAAAGAAATTCTACTCAAAATCTTCTCAATTTCAATCAGAATCAAATTCAAACTCTATTGATTTGATTCTCTATTGAGTACCCTCTTATCTCTCTCATCTCTCTTACTCAAATCAAGATCAAAGTGTTATTCAAGAGGTTATAGGATTATTTGTATCAAGAAATTGATTTTGTAAACTCTATCAAATCATATTCAAATACTTTTGGGTGTACTTGGTGCCCCTGAAATCCAAGTGGGTGTGCTTATGTCCCGTTTGAATCAAGTGAGTGTGCTTAATGTCCCGTTTGATCCAAGTGAGTGCGCTAATTTTCGTTCGAATCCAGTGAGTGTACATAGAGCTCGGAAAATCTGGAGGGTGTGTCTCATAGCCTTGAAATTGAGATTGTATAAACTTTGATATTTAAAAAGAAATATGTACAAGAAATTATACGCGACTAGATATAGCGTATCTCCGAACCAATATAAAAATCCTGGTGTGATCTCTCCAACTCTTTACGTTTTACTTTTACTGCATTTATATCAGTCTGTGTTTGCATCTTTGGTTGTCAATTTGCATTGTTTAAACTATAATCTTAAAAGAATTCAAAAAGATTCATAAAAGTTATTAAACACTATTCACCTCCTCTCTAGTGTTAAATTAGCCTTAAGATCCTTACTTCCGCAAACTAACATTTGGTATCGGAGCATTGGTTTTCGAAATTTAATAATTTGATTTTTGAAAATTTTTAATGGCAAAAATTATTGATAATATTTTTAACACTATTAAAAGCAATTTGCAAAAATTAACATGACATCCTTTTGTAAATTTGCAACTATTCATCATGAAGAGTCACATGATCTTTTAAAAAGGTATAATTTGCAGGAACTGATGTGTTACATGGATTTTCATGAATAAACACCCGATGATCAAACTTTACAAATCACAAAGGATAAGTGGGTATTTGATAGTGGATGCTCAAGGCACATGACTGGAAATTCGAAGAACTTGAAGGATTTTGTTTACAAAATGGTGGATCGGTCAATTTTGGAGACAACTCTAAAGGGCATGTGATTAGCATCGGCAATGTTTTGTTAGTTAGGAACTTAAAACGCAACCTGCTAAGTATTAGTCAATTATGCGATTAGGGGTTTAAAATTAAATTTGAAAAGATAAGTGTCATATTGAAGATAATGAGTCAAACATTATCTTTGAAGGCATTAGAAAAAGAAATATATATATTAAGTATGAAAGTGTCAAATGAAAATTTATGTCTTTTGGGTGAATCAAATGATCCTTTTTGCATAAAAGATTTGGTTATTTGAATTTCAAACACTCACCTAAAATTGCCAAATATGATCTAGTTAGAGGTCTTCCTAAAATGAGTTTTGATGTTAACAATCTATGTGATGCGTGCCAATTAGGAAAACTTAGAAAAAGTACCTTTAAGACTAAAGTTATGATTCTAACTCTCTACCCCTTGAACTTCTTCATTTAGATCTTTTCGGTCCTTCATAAATACAATCTATAAATCATAATAGATATGTCTTTGTAATCATAAATAATTTTTCTAGGTTTGCATGGATGATTTATCTAAAACTTAAAAGTGATGCTTTTGAAATGTTTAAAATCTTTGTTAAAAGAATTCAAATGTATGTTAAAATTAAAATAATTCGGAGTGATAATGGTGGAGAATTCAAAAATGAAAATTTAGAAAATTGTATAATAAGAAAAGTATTACATATAAATTTTCATTTCCAAGAACACCTCAACAAAATGGAGCAGTAGAATGTAAAAATTGAACGATTTAGGAGTGCGCTAAAACAATGCTAAACGGTAGTAATTAACCTAAAAACTTTTGGTTGAAGCAGTTGCTACCACATGTTATATATTAAATAAAATTTTAATAAGACCTTTGACTAAATAACTCCATACAAATTATTTTATAATAAAAAACCCAAAGTATCATATTTCAAAGTTTTGGTAGTAAATGCTTTATATTGAATACTAAAGAAAATTTAAATAAATTTAATGCTAAAGTAGATAAATGTTTTTTTATTAGATATTCAAACAGAAGCAAATCTTATAGAGTTTTCAATATTAGAACTAACATTACTAAAGAGACATTACATGTTTCATTCGATGAAAATATTAAAATTTATAATAACAATTGCGATGAAGAAGAAAATGACAATAATAAAGTTAAAAAAAACAAATAATGATAATAGTAATACTGAAAATATATATCCAAATAAGAGAGCCAAATTATAGAAGATCATCTTATAGGAAATATCGTAGGAAATATAGAATCAGTAGTAAGAACAAGAAATCAATTAAATAAAATGAGTAACATAGCATTCATCTCATCTAATGAACCTAAGAATCTAAAAGAAGCATCATTAAATGATTCATGGATTCTTGTTATGCAAGAAGAACTAAATCAATTCACTTGAAATGATATTTGGGAACTTGTTTGTAGACTAGAAAATGAATCTATAATTGGAACAAAATGGTATATAAAAATAAATAAAATGAACAAGGAGTGGTCATTGGAAATAAAGCTTGCTTAGTAGCTCAAGGATATAATCAAGAAGAAGACATAGATTTTGATGGAACTTTTGCACCACAGCCAAATTAGAAGCAATAAGAATCTTACTTTCCTTTGCAAATAATAACGGTTTTAAATTATTTCAAATTGATGTTAAAAGTGCTTTTCTAAATGGTTTTACTGAAGAAGATATTTATGTAGAACAACCCACTCCATTTAAAGATGAAAATGTTCCAAATCATGTTTATAAATTAAAGAAAGCTCTATATGGTTTAAAACAAGCTCCTAGAGCATGGTATGATAGACTTAAATCATATTTATTACAATCTAATTTTGAAATTCGGAAATAGATAATACACTATTTATTAAAAGAAATAACAATACTATTCAAATAATACAAATATATGTAGATGATATTATTTTTGGATCAGCAAATAAACAAAGAACTTTCTGATATCGTGACAAAAGAATTTGAAATGAGTCATATGGGAGAACTAACATCCTTTTTAGGATTACAAATAAGACAATTAAATAATGGAATCTTTTTAAATCAAGTAAAATATACCAAAGAATTAGTTAATAAATTCGGCATGCCTAATACCAAACGTAAACCAACTCCTACGGCAACCAATGAAAAATTAAATAAGGAAGACAACTCAAAGGATGTAGATCAAAAACTTTATAGGGGTATGATAGGATCTTTACTCAATATCACTACAAGTAGACCTGATATATGCATAATGTTTGTCTTTGCGCAAGATATCAGTCGCAACCTAAGGAAACTCATCTTAAATCCGTTAAACGAATATTAAGATATGCAAATAAAACACTAAACTATGGACTATTCTATCCAAAAAAAGATTCCTTTGATTTAATTTCATGTAATGATGTTGATTATGCTGGTTGCAAATCAGACCAAAAAAATACAAATGCAACTTGTCACTTTTAGAACACTTTCTAGTTTTCTGGTTTAGCAAAAAGAAATATCTATATCTCTGTCCACAACAGAAGAAAAAAATATTTTAACCACATTAGCTTGTTCTCAGTTTATTTATGTACAACAAACATTTAAAGATTTTGGTATGAATTTTACTAAATCACCAATATACTGCAACGATACTAGTGCAATTAATCTATCTAAAAATCCAACTCATCATGCAGAACAAAAGATATAGATATATGACATCACTTTCTAAGAGACAACGTAAATAAAGGAATAATCTCACTTGAATTTATAAATACTAAAAATCAAATAATAGACATATTAACAAAACCATTAACTCAAACACCATTTATTAAACTAAGAAGAGAGTTAGGAGTATGTTCTTTCTCAAAAATATAAAAATAATAACATAAAAAACTAAAAACTAAAAAGAAAAACAAACATAAACAATACACTAGATATGTCAACATATCTACACCTTATATGTCAACATATGCATTTTCAGAAATCAGATTTCTCTCCTTAATTCAAAATGGCTATATATAACCACTATATTTCGAAAATAAACCCATTTTATCATCTTCTTCTATCTGGAAATCATCCATAAAAATAAATTAATGGATCCTACTAATTCCAAACGTCCAAGACATGAATCTGCTTCAATTTCCTTCGATTCTCCCACACCGGGCCCTCTCTAAACCTTTACAATGGCAAAGTAACTAAGATTAAGAGTGATCTAAAGCATACTCTCAATATGCTTTCTTAAATGGAAGTCAGTCAATTGAGAATGATGAAGGAACAAGGGAAACATGGTCGAATTCTCCGAAATCCTCAGAAATATCTATTGGATAATCCAACAAATCCAATCGTGATTGAAGAGGATGAATCTAATCCTGAAGAAGAATAAGAAGAAAAGGAAGAAGAGGAAGATAAAGAGGGCAATGATGAAGTCAAAAGCGTTTGGTGAAGTGTGCTTCGATCGAAACGGAAATCTCGTCGAATGAAAAGGGAATTTCTGTCTTCACTATCCTTTCTGTCCCATTCACAAGTCTTCGATTGTCAAGATAAAACCTTAGGACTTAGGATTAATACGCTATAGTTTGATTTGTTACAATTTGGATTTGGTTTATTGTGCATTTTATTATTTTATTTTTGTGAATTTAATTTGGTTTGAATATTTACTTGTAAGAAATGGATTGGATGGATTAATAATATTGGTTTTTCTTATTCATTAACGTATCACTCTTATATATCATGTGGTACTTTAGTTAGGGGGAGTATTAGTTATATTTTTTGTTGATGACAAAGAGGGAGTAATATATAAAATATCCAGGTATAGGTTGAGGGGGATTTTTGTAACTCAGGAGGAGTTATATCATATTGTATATACATGGTTGTCGTCATCAAAAAAGGGGAAATCGTTAGTACCTTAGGTATTGGTTTTAATGACAACGACCATATGGGATCATATAAAATATAGATACTAATGTTTTATCAATTTATATATAATATATAGTGCAGGATATTAGACAACTGTTGATTAAAAAGACTGTACAGTATCAAGAGCAGATTCAAGAGGCCGATATAGAGATCCAAATGTCAAAGATTGAAGACTCATGAGTTTTCAAGATATCAAGATAAGTTATAGAGTCATAGAATATTTTGTTAAAACCTTGGTAGCACTTCATTGATCTCTCTTCATTTTTACAAAATGGTTTTTAAAATGTCTTCTCTGGTTTTAATGATTTTTAAGAATCCTTGTTTTCTAAGTGATTTTTCAAACACTTCTTGAAAACAACTTTCAAATGATTCCTGACCTTTTTATTATTTATTTACAAAATTAAGTTTTTAAGTATTTTATATTTTAGTATATACTTTAAATTTATTATATTTATAGATTTTGGTTTTATGTCTTCTAAATGTTTAAAAGTATATTTTGACATTCATTAATACTCTAATTTTAAATATATATTCACTTATACTTTATATATTATTTTTCAAAGGGAATTCATATTTAAATCCTTTATATATTTAAATCCTTTATATATTAAAATATTTCAGAAAAAATTATAAAGTTTTCTTAAGTTTTATTATGGTTAAAATGTGTATAAACTACGCTTAAATGATTTTACAAAGTATCAAAATATTTTACAAAACTATCCTTTATAATTAAAAAAAACATTTACATATGAAAGGGAGTGCGGATTAAGGTTCTTAAGACTAATTTAACACTAGAAGGGGGGGTGAATAGTGTTTAATGGATTCTAAGACTTATATGGACTAAATTAAAATTATGACACAAACAAATGCAGAACTTAATCACAGAACAATCACAGAATCAAACACAGATGCAGAAAGTAAATAAAAAGCAAAGGAAAGAACACACCGGATTTTATACTGGTTCGGAGTTACCCTACATCCAGTCCTGTACCAAGGCGGAACACCTCATACGGATTTTTATTATACCAAAGTCGAGATTACAATCCTCAGTTTCTATAGGCCTTGAGGTACCCTCCTGTCTCATGAGTCCGGAGCAAACTCTCTTGATTTACGGGCCACGAGATTACCCAATTGATTTCCAGGCACAACCACACCTTATAGAGAGACTCGATAAACTTTTGATTACAAATTGATCCTATAACTCTGAATAGCACTTTGATCTTCGAGAGAGGGTAGAGAACCAAACAAGAATGAGATTCTAATTTGATTCACTTGAGAATTCGGCAGAATTTCGGCACGATCTTAAAAATATGAAAATTTTAGAATATGGATTTGTGGAGAGGAAGGAGTGAAGAAAATATGAAATTAGTTAGTTAAAAAATTCATTGTGGAGGCTATTTATAGACCAGTAATGGTCATAACCATTCGTGAAGAGATTTAAACGAATAGACACTTCTTTTGAAAATTGAAACTTTTGAATTTAACGGCCACCATGTCGACATGGGGTATCCCATGATGTCGACATCCCTAAGTCAAAAATAATGTAAAATTTGTTTTGAAAATGGTATTGAACGGAAAACAAGATGAAATGATTCTGGAGTAAAATAAACTAATTTTCCTATGTTTTAAAATAAAGAAGAGTAGAAAATATATTTTTAGAATGTATATATAAATTTGATTTTAATTCTCAAGTATATATATTATAAAATAATATTTAAAAATCAGAAGATAGTTTTAAAAACAAACGAAGTTTAAAACAAGAGTTTATTTAAAAACAAAGACAAAGAATATTTTAAGGCTAAAACATCTTTTTGAAAATCATTTGAAAAGATAATTTTTAAGGCTAAAACATTTTGAAAAGCAGTTTTGAAAATCATTTTGAAAAACCATTTTGAATTAGTTTTGCAAGCTTCTTCCTACAGAATATTTCATCACATCAGGACTCGAGAACTTGTACAAAACCAGGATGTTCGTGGGTTTGTAAGCCACTTGTCGTAGGTTTGTAAGCTACTTGTCGTGGGTTTGTAAGCCACTAAGAAGATAGAAATGGGTTCCATCCCAAATGAAATATGGAATGAAGATTTCCGTGCTATTATGAAGTTTTAATAATAAACTAGACACTTATCTTGAAATATTGATCTTGATACTCATGAGTCTTCAAACTTGATTTCTTCATCCTTGATCTTTATACTGTACAGTCTTCAATAATCAGTACCTGCAATATATATATCATGCATAATAACATTCATATATATCTAGACGATAGTGTTAGTATATAAGTTATAATAAAATAAGTTACAAAGGTTGTTGTCATCAAAACCACTATCTCCAGTTCCTAACAATCTCCCCCTTTTTGATGATGACAACCTTATAAAATATACTTACCACTTCGATCATACCATAACTCCCCCTTACACCAACAACTCCCCCTTACTCCAAGCCTACTATTTTATATAACTTCTCCCCCTTTGTCATCAACAAAACAATAACCTATAAACCTTGAACTTAATAGAAAATGAGATAAACAAACATATGACATAAGAATAATAACTATGTATGAGTGAAATATAGCATCCTAAGTTAAATGGAATTCAAGATTTTATACGCCAAAGATTGTTTTTAGAAGAACATTAATTAAGATAACACTTTATATACAAATTAACAAACTAATATACAATCAAGAAAGAGAAAAACGCTTAATGAGGACCCTTAACTATTGGTGATTTATGGACCGAAC
The DNA here is from genome assembly GCA_030737815.1 of Allium fistulosum. Classification (NCBI taxonomy): domain Eukaryota; kingdom Viridiplantae; phylum Streptophyta; class Magnoliopsida; order Asparagales; family Amaryllidaceae; genus Allium; species Allium fistulosum. Next base: position 1,032,984,325 of record CM060905.1, read on the forward strand.
AATTTGGATAGTGAAGACAAAAGTTTCCACGTTGTTCGACCAAGTTCCCATTAGCGTCAAAAAGGACCTCTCTAACGCAAATCACGCCATCGTCTTCGTCCATATGAACATCCAGATTCGGCAGAGGATGTTCTTCTTCTTGATCCTCTTGTGGTTCTTCTAGAGGCTCTTCTTCTTCAGAATCCATGGCTTGTGATGATTCTTCGATGACAATGGGATTGGCATGGTTATCCATAAGGATTTTTTGTAAATTTCTAAGAATTCTGCCTTACATATCTTGTTCTCTAGCCATTCATAGTTGACTCACTTAAATTTCCGTCATCATTTGAAGCAAATCTTTCATCTTTTCTTGTAGTTTGATGACTCGTACGTGTGTGGAACGTTGAAAAGGGCCATAATAAGGAGAAGTGGGTGAAGAAGGTTCATTATTAGAAGAGGAAGCCATTAATTTACTGTTTAGAAGTTTATTACAGAGAATAGAACAGAGGAAAGGAGTAAAAGTCTAAATATATAAATATATAACCAAATAACTAATTTTAGAGGGAAATTTAAATTTGAAAATTTCGGCCTGTATGTCGACATAGGGGGATGGATCATGTCGACATGCCCAGTTCAATTTTTGATAAATTTTTATTAATATTAATTATTAACTATACTTGTATTATTTATAATTTATATTTCAGTTAATGAACATATACCTAATTCTCTTCTAAATTTAGTAAAGTTTTGTTCATTTAATGGTTTGGTTAATATATCAGCAATTTGTTTTTCAGTATTAATATATTCAAGAGTTATGACTTCTTTACTTATATTTTCTCTAAGAAAATGATGTCTAATATCAATATGTTTTTTTCTAGCATAATGAGTTGGATTTTTAGATAGGTTTATTGCACTAGTATTATCACAATAAATTGGTGATTTAGTTATAGTTAATCCAAAATCTTTTAAAGTTTGTTGCATATATATAACTTGAGAACAAGCCAAAGTAGCATATATATATTCTGCTTCAGTTGTTGACAAGGATACAGTGTTTTGCTTCTTACTAAACCAGAAAACTAGAGAATGTCCTAGAAAGTGACAAGTTCCACTTGTACTTTTTCGGTTTGATTTACAACCAGCGTAATCAGCATCACAATATGAAATTAAATCAAATACATCATTTTTAGGGTAAAATAAACCATAATCTAAAGTATGTTTTACATATCTTAAAATTCTTTTAACAGCTTTTAAGTGAGTTTTTTTAGGTTGAGATTGGTATCTTGCACAGAGACAGACACTATGCATGATGTCAGGACGACTTGCTGTTATATAAAGCAGCGAACCAATCATTCCCCTATATAATTTTTGATCAACATCTTTTGATTTATCTTCTTTACTTAAAGCTACATTAGTTGTCATTGGAGTTGGTTTCCCACTAGAAGTGGTCAATCCAAATTTATTAATTAAATCCTTAGCATATTTTTCTTGACTAATGAAAATTCCTTTATCTAATTGTTTGATTTGAAGTCCTAAGAAGAAGCTTAGTTCTCCTATATGATTCATTTCAAATTCTTTAGTCACTATATCTGAAAATTCTTTATTCATTATGTTATTAGTTGACCCAAATATTATATCATCTACATATATTTGTACTAATTGAATATCATTTTTGTTTCTTTTAATAAAAGAGTTGTATCTATTTTACCAATTTCAAAACCAGATTGTAGTAAATAAGATCTTAGTCTTTCATACTAGGCTCTAGGAGCTTGTTTCAGACCATATAAAGCTTTCTTTGGTTTATATACATGATTTGGAAATTCATTATTTTCAAAAAGTGGAGGTTGTTCAATATAAACATCTTCTTTTACAAAACAATTTAGAAAAGCACTTTTAACATCCATTTGATATAACTTGAAATTATTGTAATTTGCGAAAGCAAGTAGAATCCTGATAGCTTCTAGTCTTGCTACGGGTGCAAAGGTTTCGTCATAATCAATTCCTTCTTCTTGACAATAACCTTGCACGACTAAACGAGCTTTATTTCTCACGACCTCACCAAGTTCATTCATTTTATTTTTATAAACCCATTTTGTTCCAATTATACTTTTATCCTCAGGTCTAGGAACAAGTTCCCAAACATCATTTCTAGTGAACCGATTCAATTCTTCTTGCATAGAAAGAATCCATGAATCATCAGATGATGCTTCCTTTGGATTTTTAGGCTCAATAGTTGATATAAAAGCTACATTACTCATACTATTTAGTTGATTTCTTGTTTTAACTATAGATTCAATATTTCCTAGTATATTTTCTACAGGATGATCTTTAATAGTCTAATTCTTTTATTAGGTTGAATGATTTCACAATTAGTTTCATTATTTAAAGTTACAAAATCTTCTTCATCTTCTATTTGCACAGTATCTTTAAAATTTTCATCAAAAGATACATGCATTGTTTCTTTAATTGTGTTAGTTCTTAAATTATAAACTCTAAATGCTTTACTTCTATTAGAATACCCGATAAAGATACCTTTGTCGGATTTAGGTTCAAATTTATCTAAATTATATTTTGTATTAAGAATAAAACACTTACTACCAAAAACTTTAAAATAAGCTACTATGGATTTCTTATTGTAAAGTAATTCATATGGTATTTTATTAGTTAATGGTCAAATTAAAATCCTATTTAATATATAACAAGCTGTAGCGACTGCTTCAGCCCAAAAGTTTTTAGGTAAATTACTATCAAAAAGTATTGTTCTAGCACACTCTTGAATCGTTCTATTCTTACGTTCTACCACTCCGTTTTGTTATGGAGTTCTTGGAAAAGAGAAATTATGAGTGATTCCTTTTTTATTACAGAAATTCTCAAAATTTTCATTTTCAAATTCTCCACCGTGATCACTACAAATAGTTTTTATTTTTAAAGGAAATTGATTTTGAATTCTTTTAGCAAAATTCTTAAATAATTCAAAAGTATCGCTTATAAGTTTAAGAAAAATTATCCAAGTATATCTAGAATAATCATCTACAATTACAAGAACATATTTATTGTGACTAATTGATTGAACTTGAGATGGACCAAATAAATCTAAATGAAGTAATTCTAGAGGTTTAGAAGTAGAAATCATATCTTTTAATTTAAATGAACTTTTCTTAAGTTTTCCTAATTGGCAAGAATCACATATATTATCTACTTTAAAGTTTAACTTGGGAAGACCTCTAACTAAGTCAAGTTTTGATAACCTAGATAATAGTTTGAAATTTAAATGACCAAATCTTTTATGCCAAATCCAAGGGTCACTTGTATTAGCCAAAAGACATAAGTTATCATTTGAAACTTTCATACTAAGGATGTAAATGTTTTTCTTCCTAATTCCTTCAAAGATAATATTTGACTTATTATCTTCGATGTGACACTTATCTTTTCCAAATTTAATTTTAAATCCTTTATCACATAGTTGACTTATACTAAGTAGATTATGTTTTAAATTCCTAACTAGCAAAATATCAGAAATAAGAGGAGTTTTAGAATTACCGACATTGCCGATGCCAATCACATATCCTTTTAAGTTGTCTCCAAAGTTGACCAATCCACCATCTTGATATATAATGTCATTGAGTATCTCGGGATTTCCAGTCATATGCCTTGAACAACCACTATCAAGTATCCATTTATCTTTCTCAATTTGCACAGTTTGTCCATTGGTTGTTGATTCTTCAAAAGCCATGTAACATGTATGTTCCTGCATAACAAACCAATTTGGTAGATAACTTGATTTTTCATAAAAACTATATGCAGACTTCTGATACTTTGACGAAATGCATAGATTCAAACTAGTATTAACAAAATTTTCTAAAAATGCCATTTTCAACTTTTCAAGTTTCAAATTATGAAAACTATGAAAACCTATGCTCTGATACCAATTGAAAGGGAGTGCGGATTAAGGATCTTAAGGCTAATTTAACACTAGAGAGGGGGGGTGAATAGTGTTTAATGGATTCTAAGACTTATATGGATTAAATTAAAATTATGACACAAAAAAATGCAGAACTTAATCACAGAACAATCACAGAATCAAACACAGATGTAGAAAGTAAATAAAAAGCAGTAAAATGAAAGAACACACCAGATTTTATACTGGTTTGGAGTTACCCTACATCCAGTCCTGTACCAAGGCAGAACACCTCATACAGATTTTTATTATACCAAAGTCGAGATTACAATCCTCAGTTTCTAAAGGCCTTGAGGTACCCTCCTGTCTCACGAGTCCGGGGCAAACTCTCTTGATTTATGGGCCACAAGATTACCCAATTGATTTCCAGGCACAACCATACCTTATAGAGAGACTCGATAAACTTTTGATTACAAATTGATCCTATAACTCTGAATAGCACTTTGATCTTCGAGAGAGGGTAGAGAACCAAACAAGAATGAGATTCTAATTTGATTCACTTGAGAATTCGGCAGAATTTCGGCACGATCTTAAAAATATGAAAATTTTAGAATATGGATTTGTAGAGAGGAAGGAGTGAAGAAAATATGAAATTAGTTAGTTAAAAAATTCGTTTGTGAAGGCTATTTATAGACCAGTAACGGTCATAACCATTCGTGAAGAGATTTAAACGAATAGACACTTCTTTTGAAAATTGAAACTTTTGAATTTAACGAACACCATGTCGACATGGGGTATCCCCTGATGTCGACATCCCTAAGTCAAAAATAATGTAAAATTTGTTTTGAAAATGGTATTGAATGGAAAACAAGATGAAATGATTCTGGAGTAAAATAAACTAATTTTCCTATGTTTTAAAATAAAGAAGAGTAGAAAAATATATTTTTAGAATGTATATATAAATTTGATTTTAAATCTCAAGTATATATATATATATATTATAAAATAATATTTAAAAATCAGAAGATAGTTTTAAAAACAAACGAAGTTTAAAATAAGAGTTTATTTAAAAACAAACGAAGTTTAAAATAAGAGTTAATTTAAAAACAAAGACAAAGAATATTTTAAGACTAAAACATCTTTTTGAAAATCATTTGAAAAGATAATTTTTAAGGCTAAAACATTTTGAAAGGTAGTTTTGAAAATCATTTTGAAAAACCATTTTGAAGTAGTTTTGCAAGCTTCTTCCTGCAGAATATTTCATCACATCAGGACTTGAAAACTCGTACAAAACCAGGATGTTCGTGGGTTTGTAAGCCACTTGTCGTAGGTTTGTAAGCTACTTGTCGTGGGTTTGTAAGCCACTAAGAAAATAGAAATGGGTTCCATCCCAAATGAAATATGGAATGAAGATTTACGTGCTATTATGAAGTTTTAACAATAAACTAGACACTTATCTTGAAATCTTGATCTTGATACTCATGAGTCTTCAAACTTGATTTCTTCATCCTTGATCTTTATACTATACAGTCTTCAATAATCAGTACCTGCCTTATATATATCCTGCATAATAACATTCATATATATCTAGACAATAGTGTTAGTATATAAGTTATAATAAAATAAGTTACAAAGGTTGTTGTCATCAAAACCACTGTCTCCAATTCCTAACAACATACATAGACCCCCCCTATGTCAACAATAGTCCATATTTTCAAAATTCAAATTTTGAATGGAAGTGTCTTTTCATCGTATCTCTTCGCGAATGGACATAACTGTTGTTTCTCTATAAATAGGGATTTTCTCAATGAATTTTGGTTAACTGCTTTCTCATATTTTATCTCCTCTTTCACTCTCTTGATTTCTAAAAGAAATTTTACTCAAATCTTCTCAAATTCATTCAGAATCAAATTCAAACTCTGTTGATTTGATTCTCCATTAAATACGCTCTTATCTCTCTCATCTCTCTTACTCAAATCAAGATCAAAGTGCTATTCGAGTGATTATAGCATTATTTGTACTCAAGTTCAAGAAATTGATTTTGTAAACTCTATCAAATCATATTCAAATACTTTTAAGTGTGATTGATGTCCCTGAAATCCAACTGGGTATGCTTATGTTATGTTGAATTAAGTGGGCATGCTTGGTGGCTCGATTGAATCCAAGTGAGTGTGCTGGTGTCCCGTCCGAATCTGGTGAGTGTACCCAGGGATTGGAAAATATGAAAGGTGTGTCTCGTAGCCTTGAAATCGAGATTGTATTCGATATTGAAATGAAATATGTACAAAAAATTGTATGGGACTAGACGTAGGGTAACTCCGAAGCAATATAAAGATCCTGGTGTGATCTCTCTAACTCTTTACTTTCTTACTTTTACTGCATTTATATATGTCTGTGTTTGCATTTGTGGTTGTCAATTTGCATTGTTTAAACTAAAATATTAAAAGAATTCAAAAATATTCATAAAGGTTATTAAGCACTATTCACCCCCCTCTAGTGTTAAATTAGCCTTAAGTTCCTTATTTCCGCAAGCTAACACATATTTCATAGGAATCCCAGACCTTTAAATAACCCATGGATGAAAAGTAATGGCATACAAGTTTGGAGCACTAAAAACCATCAAATCGATTGTTGGAGCACTTTTGGACAATAAGGAATCATCTTAACCTTACCCAATCACCTTTTATCTTCCATTCCACTATCCAACATCGAGTTATGGTGGACCAACCGCAGGATCCATGGCATCAGAGCTTTGCCAATCACAAATCTAATAACCCACAATTGTTATAATCGATCTAGTGAGATCAAGAAAGCATTACAGTTTTGTAAATCAAAGAAATCATAATAGAAGATACAAAGTGGATGTAGGCGAATCACTATGAAAATTCTAAGCGTTGTTTACTTTTTTGCACTTAACTTCTTGCTTTATAGTATATCTTTCTATGATTTGAGTTCTGAATTAGAGTAGGAACTCAACATATTTAACGAGCAGAGATTCCTCCTCCTAGAAACAAGCACTAGGATCACATTCCCAATACTCTATTTTAGGGTGTTTGGTGGTTTTTGAAGCAAATAATTTGGTGCTTTCGTTCAAAACTCAATTTGATCATAAAGGCACTAGCTAAAAAGCAAGGATCAAAGAGGAAGTTGTTGGATAGAGAACATTCTGCTTATGGAGGCAATCAGGAAGCAACATCTAGTCTAATTCATTTAGACACCTACCTTACCAAGAAAGAGGGTGAACGATAATGGCGAATGTGGAAGCTTCCTTCACATGTAACCTGTAGGAGATGATGGATGCATTCCTTGGATGCATGAAGTAAGCAATACCAACGTAGGTCCAGAGAGAGCAAACCAAGAATTTAGTTAGCAACCCATGAGGAATGGACACCAAAGAATAAGCAAGGCAGGAAAAAGACATAGAGATATAGACTTCAACACAGCTGAATCAGGCAGGGCTCGAATAAGTTTTGTTCGATGCTGAACGGATCAATACCAAATCGAATGGTGTAGTCTCCACCATTCCAACAAAACCCATCCCACTAGAAGTACACATTGATGCTGGAACTACATACGTGGTTGCTGAAATAGGACTGCCTGTGGTTGGACCGATCGGTCCGTAAGTGGTTGATCCATTGCATAGGGACACGATGTGGCGCACCAAGGAAGCATTCCAATGTCAGAAGAGCAAGCCATTGAGATAATGTCGGGTATTATGCGAGCATACCAAATGTTGATAGGATGAACTAGAGTTTGTTCACTTCGTACAACCGATATGTAATTAATGCCCCGAGTTAAAGATGTCGGTTTTGGAACCATATGCTGGAAAGACTGATTTAATGAAGCACTTGAGATCCTACATTCAACATATGGAATCATGCGAGGAAGTAATGTGTCGACGTATCATGGCTTTCCTCTATTCTTGTCAGACTTAGCGACAATGTGGTTTAATTGTTTGGACCACGAATCCATTAGCACTTAGCCCATATCGAAGAAAAATTTATGAATCGATTTAGAATTTATGTTGTTCAACCTAAAAATGAAATATGCTTGGCACATATCAAGCAAAATGATGGAGAAATCCTGCAGAGCTATCTTGCACTTCTATCGTAGCCGCTATACATCAACTGCATAAACGAATTGTCCATATGGCTATCATTTCAAGAATCAAGAGGATGGTGGAATATTATTAGGAATTTAAGAAAAAAACCCAACCGCCAACTTGGAGGACTTCTACTATCAAGCCGACAAGTGCATACGCTTGAAGAATTCTGATATCAAGAAATAATCGATCACTATCATCTAAGTTGGAGATGAAAATATCAGATAAGGGCAAGTGAAAGATAGATGAAAAAGCTAGAGGAAAGAAACATTTCATAGGAGGACATAATGAGTTTCCTCATTGTTATTAGGGTTTTTAACCCAGCAGATACCAACAGAAAACATGACAACCTTACGTAGATAGGATGGTTCAGGACTTAACCAGAGAAGCTAAGACTAGGGATCGACAAGGGCCAAGCTATACAGTTAAGGCAACGACTAGGATCAATGAAGCCGAGAGATCGACATTCCTTTAGCCTAATCAGCAGCTGAACGTAAATGATTAATGATTTGCCATCGAAATGTAACAACAATGATGAAGGCCTATGGAAACATCTCCAATTCCAGACTCCAGAAAAACCCTAAGTGGTCGGATTGTCAGTGACCCATACCCCTCCTCAAGATTTCGAGCAAACAAGTTATGGAATGCTAAGAAAAGAGGCAAGACTTGGTCCACAAAACAAACCAAGACTATGGGTCGCCCGCGAACCATAGGCCATGGGTCGCCAGCGACCATAGGCCATGGGTCGCCAGCGACCATAGGCCATGGTTCACCAGCGACCCATGGTTTTGGCTCGTTTTGCGAGCCAAAGCCCCCCTAGGTCGCATGTAACCTACCTATGAGCTGATGATGACAGGCCTGGCCCCGAAACTCTCCAACCTCTATAAATACCATGCCACCTACAACATAAAGAAGATCTTCTCCAAACTGGTTGTTAGAGCTATGCTGGAATTATTCTTCACTCTCTACCTCGCACACAACAATCTCCAAAGGAATACACTGTGATTCTCCAGTGGATTCCTACTTTGGAGATTCAATCTAGCTAGGAAACAATCAAAGCCTTGTAATCAAACATCTCTTGTAACAACAATCAGTCTATACTAAAGATAGAAAGTGGACCTAGGCTTCATTAACAACCGAACTACTATAAAAATTCTCTATCTTCTTTCTTTTACTGTTCTTTATCTTTACCTGTTATTTGTGATATTGCTTTGTCAGAACAGTGCCGGTGCTTTCAAACTCAAACCAGGGTGTTGGTCAATTTTTTGGTCAACATTTTGGTGCTTTCATTGAGAAATCCAACTCAGGATCCAGATCTGGCTATCTACTTTGGATTTCATAAGTCTAGAAGTTAGATCCTCAGTCTTTGCTTAAAGAACTTGCTGTTTTAAAGTCAATGGCTCCTGGAAGAAGAAGAACTGCTTCTGGAAGGTCCATAGTGGCAGCAGTAGCTGCGCAGAAGGTGTTAGTCTCCACAAAGCTGAAGTAAATGGTGCTAACTTGGGAAGTCAAGCACCAGGATCCTTTAGTCAGCATGAAGTTGTCACCATGGACGAGTTGAATAAGATGGCTGAAGAGATCAATCAGAGAATGGAAAATAGTCAAAAAGCTCTAATGGATAAGCTCAATGCTTTGATAACTCTACAATCAAACTCCACTACAAGGGCTATGCCTGAAGTAGCAACTGCTATAGAACAAGAAAATTCCTTTATTTTCGGCCTGCATAGAAGAAACGAAAAGCAGCTACTAAGTAGGGTAACAACAGGATATAACTTAGAGGAGAATAAGAATACCCCACCTGACGCAAGGAAACCGAATTTGAATTTAAATCAAGGGGTCAAAACCCCACAGGAGGATATAGATGTGAATCTCACCGATTCAGAAGCTGGAGAGCAGGGTAATCAGGTGGAAGAGGATGTCAATGCATTCAATGATGCTAGAAACGTCCGGACCACCCCAGTTAAGCCAAATAAAAGCCAACGGGGTCTCGTGGGAGTGGTTCTCCCGAATACAGGAGAGCCTAGGCGTCAACCCACACACTAAGACCATTTGCAGAACCAAACACTTGGTGTAGTGGTTGACTCCACCCCAGGACTTTCGAACATCAGAGGCATACATAGTAGACATGGTCAAGCGGCTGATGGACGAGAGTAAAAACCGAAAGGGCGATGAATGGAGATCTTCCCCGAGTCGGACTCCTTTCACCGACGAAATCTTGAATGAAAGATATCCAGACAAATTCACTATGCCAATTATTCCTTCCTACGACGGAACTAAAGACCCAAAACCCCATTTATACAAGTATAGCTGGTACATAGATGGAGCAAATGCTCCAGAGGCCATTCGCTGTCGATGTTTTCCTATTTTCCTAGAAGGAGTGGCGTCTATGTGGTTCACCAGAATCCCTCCAAGATTTATTTCTACTTTGATCAACTTGCAACGAAAATCTTGGACCAGTTCAGGCTCCATACCGCTCAACCAAATGACGTCATGTCCCTATCTGGGTTGGTCCAGGGACGCAATGAATCACTGAAACTTTCACGAACCGGTTCATTATTGCCATAATGGAAGTGAGCAACCTTAATGAGGATATGGTTTTTATGGCGCTAGTCCGCGCTATTCACCAGGAGACGGAGTTCGAAAAATGGGTTAAGATGAAGCAACCTACTAACAGGAATGACTTCAATCGCAAGGTAAGCCAGTACTTGAGATTGGAGTAGACCTGTCAAAATATGACCCAACCCATTAACCCAACCCATTTACCCTACTTATAAATGGGTTGGGTCAACCTATTTATGATTTTTATTAAATGGGTTATGGGTTGCGTTGACTCATTTTTAAAAGGGTTATAAATGGGTAACCCATTTACCCATTTATTAAAAACTTAAAATTTGAAAATATTAATTTTGAAAATAAAAATTTTAAACACACATTGTAGTTTTCCATGAAGACTGACAGTTGTACTTAGAAAATAGCAGGCTAGTGCACCTCATGTTTTAACTCTGCCTACTGCAGAAGCCGCTATTTTTTTGTTCAGACTACAATAACTTCTTCATACTAACTCGAAATTAGGCGAGACTTCGATCGATGAACTCCCACCTAGATGATGGATAATATGGAACACTCGGATACTTCATCTTATGAACGCACATTGTACTTCTCCATGGAGACCGACATTTGTACTTAGAACATAAGAGCCTACCACATCCCTAATTTGAACTCCGCATAGTGCAGAAGCCGCTATTTTTTTTGTTCAAACTGCAATAACTTCTTCATACTAACTCGAAATTAGACGAGACTTCGACCAATTAACTCCCACCTAAATTACGGACAATATGAAACGCTCGGATATTTCATCTTGTTAACGCACACTGTAGTTCTCCATGGAGAATGGCAGTTGTACTTAGAACATAAAAGGCTACCACATCCTATGTTTGAACTCCGCCTAGTGCAGAAGCCGTTTTTTTGTTCATACTGCAATAACTTCTTCATACCAACTCGGAATCAGGCGAGACTTTGACTGATTAACTCCTACCTAAATTACAGACAATATGGAACACTTAGGTACTTCATCTTTTGCACGCACATTGTAGTTCTCCATGGAGACTGATAGTTGTACTTAGAAAATAACAGGCTACCACATTTTAATATTTGAACTCCACCTAGTGTAGAAGCCGCTATTTTTTTTCAAACTGGAATAACTTCTTCATACTAACTCAGAATCAGGCAAGACTTCGACCGATTAACTCCTACCAAAATTACGGACAATATGGAACACTCGGATACTTCATCTTGTCAACACACACTGTAGTTCTCCATGGAGACTGACAGTTGTACTTAGAAAATAACAGACTACCATATCCACATATTTGAATTTTGATGAAAATTAGAATTAAAAATTTAAATTTTGATTTCTATTGAAATTCAAAATGTAAAAATTAGAATTATTTTATATTTATTTATTTTTTATTAGTCAAATAAAATTTAAATCTTTAAATGGGTTAAATGGGTAAATCACTTATTAAACGGGTTGGGTAATAAATAGGTTGGGTCATAAACGGGTCATAAAGAATGGTCATAAATGGGTTGGGTCAAACTCGACCCAACCCATTTTGACCCAACCCAACCCATTTGATAGGTCTATATTGGATGAAGCACATGAGCTAGAAAGAAAGGCTGCTAGTGTACAACAGATGAGCAACGGACAAAATGAGGTGGTGACAGGTCAAAACGCATGCAATGCTGGAACTGCCCAAGGAGTCGTAGGAAAGAGCGGGAACCAGAAAAGAAGAAACCAAAACTCTGATAAGAGAAATAATATTGGCAACAACAAAAGATTTATGGAGTTTAGAGAAGAAGAGTACTCCCCACTAAATGACACTCCGGAGAATATTTTTCTTGCAACGCAGGAGACCGAAGAGTTTAAAAATCCCCTACGAAAGAAGCAATCGAGCAGCAAAAGCACTCAGGAAAATTCTACCGCTTCCACGAGACGCACGGTCTCAATACCAACGAATGCCGCCACCTGAAGAATCTCATTAAGGAGTTGATCCGAGACAACAAGCTTCAATAATATGTGAAAAAGCCACAAAATCCCGGCCAGGCTATAGTCCCTCAACCTCCTAAAGAGCAAAGGAATCAAGCTGGAACTAATGGAGAAGGATCAAAACGAACTGACCAGAGGCTTATTATCGAAACAATATCTTGGGGACCACATCCCGCACAAAGAAGTTGGGGAGAGAAGGAGCGGTATGTGAATTCATTAAAGCATGCCCCGAAGGAATCATGTTTGGCAATAGATGATGAAATTCCGGTCAAGCAGCAATAGGTTCCGAGCGATGACATAGTGTTCCGCAGTCGAGACACCAAAGGGATTGAAGCTCCGACTCTGGACCCAATGGTGGTGACAGTAGGAATCAGACCCGCCGTAGTCCGACGAGTGCTGGTTGATAGTGGCAGTTCAGTTAATATACTTTTTAAACGAACTTTTGATCAAATGAAAATTCGTATGAAGAGCGTGTCTGCATGCTAAACAAAAATTCAGGGGTTTACTGGAGAACCCAAATAACCGATGGGAACAATAGACCTATCGGTGGAGATTGGTGAGGGCGAACGAAGGGTCACCCTCATTCAAACCTTTGTAATCGTGGATGAACTGTCAGCATATAATGCATTCTTGGGAAGACCCGCACTAGCCGACTTCAGAATAGCATTGGCCCAACAGTGCCTTACAATGAAGTTTCCTACCGTGCACGGAGTCAGAATTGTTAAAGGAGACCAAAGCTTCACCCAGGAATGTTATATCGCGGAACTCTGTGAGTCGAGAAGAAAGAAGAAAGGAAAGGATGTGGGGAAAACACTCCACATCCGTGAACCCTCCGAATAGCAACTACAGAGCCGCACCTGGCTTGGGGACCATAGCCGATTCAACAAGGCTTTGGACCCTAGAAAGAAGAGCTCATGGGAGGAGCGGACAGCACTGGCGGAATTGACAGTGTCTGTCCCAGTCTGTATGGATGACTCAATGCGGGTCCTGAAGATTGGGTTGCATCTTGGAGACAAAATGTGGTCGGAACTAACCAAATTCCTCTGCGCCAACTTGGACGTATTTGCCTAGACACACCCCGATATGTGTGGAGTGTCACCTGAAATTGCTTGCCACACGCTCAATATCGACTCCAAATTTTCTCCAGTAAAGCAAAAAAGGCGCAGCTTGGGCCCTGAACGATCCAAGGCATTGAGAGAGGAAGTAGATAAACTTTTGGCTAACGGCTTCATCTGAGATGCAACTTACCCTGAATGGGTATCGAATCCAGTCCTAGTCAAGAAATATAATGGAAAATGGCGGACCTGTATTGATTTCTCGGATCTCAACAAGGCTTGTCCAAAGGATAGCTTTTCGTTCCCTAGAATTGATCAATTGGTGGACGAAACAACAGGACATGAACCGCTGTCTTTTATGGACGCATACTCGGGCTATAACCAATCCTGATGCACGAACCAGACCAAGGGAACACCAGCTTCATCACCAACTTGGGACTGTACTACTACCGAGTGATTCCTTTCGGTTTGAAAAATACAGGGGCAACGTACCAAAAGCTAGTGAACACTATGTTCAAATGCTAGATTGGGAAGACTATGGAAGTTTATGTGGATGATATGTTCATCAAATCCCGATTAACTGCTAATCATCTTGATAACCTTGCTGAAATGTTTGAAATACTCCAAAAATATGGAATGAAACTTAATCCACTCAAGTGCCACTTCGGAGTAGACTCGGGAAAATTCTTGGGATTCATCGTAAGTGCTCGAGGCATCGAAGCGAACCCAGAGCAAATAACAGCGCTATGGGAAGTCCAAGCCCCTAGAAACAAGAGAGAACTTCAAAGCTTAAATGGAAAGTTCGCAGCACTGAGTCTATTCATCTCTAAATCTACAGACAAGTGTGTACCATTCTTCGATGAGCTTGCTAGACTGCTTTCGAGGAATTGCTATGACACATGGAAACTCCCCGATCTTATCAAAACCAGTCGACGGGGAAGATTTATTCGTTTATTTAGTGGCCTCCTCACACGCACTAAGTGCCGCTCTCGTGTGAGAAGAGGCGAGAATCTAACGACCCATATATTACATTAGCAACGATTCATCGGAGCTGAGAAGAATTACCCAAAACTAGAAAAGCTAGGGTATTGCCTTTTGGTCGCGTCCCAGAAATTACGACCTTACTTCCAGGCTCACCCAATTAAAGTGTTGACCGACCAACCCTTAAAGCAAATTTTATACCGACCCGAAACTTCGAGGCGACTACTCAAGTGAAACATAAAGTTGATTCAATATAATGTTACGAACCATCCAAGGAAAGCAATCAATGGATAGACATTGGCTGACTTCATTGCCGATTTCACCATAAGAGACGACGAGGAGGAAATTCAGTCAGAAACGGACATGCAATGTAAGCTTTTCGTCGATGGTGCGTCGAACAACTTCTGTTCGGGCGCAGGGGTAATGCTTTAAACCCCCGAGGGGTGAGCCATTAGCTATGTTTTGCGCCTGGAGTTCCCAGCTACTTATAACGAAGCGGAGTACGAAGCACTAATCGCAGGACTGAAGGTTGTGAAGGAACTCAAAATAAAGTCTATCCACATATATAACGACTCCCGGCTAGTCGTATGTCAAGTGAAAGGAGAGTACCAAGCGCATGGAGAAAATCTTGCTCCGTACCTTTCCAAAGTACACGAACTACTAAGTGATATCGAACACTACACCATAACTCACATCCTGCAGGAGCAAAACACTAAGGAAGACTATCTGGCCAAGCTGGCAAGCTCCGGAGAAGCCCAATCATTGGGATTAGTTTCGGTAGAAACGCTAACCAACCCAAGCATCGACGAAATGGACGTAGAATGGATTTTCGAGACCACCGTCGAATCAGACACATGGATGACACCGATAAAAGACTATCTACTTAGTGGAACCCTTCCAGCGGACCGAAACCAACAAAAGAAGCTCCTTCGAAAGGCACCGCGGTTCATGATACGGTATGGAATACTCTATCGAAGGGGATTCTTGACCCCTCTTCTTAGGTGTGTTACAGATGATGAAGCACGACGAATCCTGAAGAAAGCACATGAAGGCGAGTGCGGAGACCACACCGGGGGGCAGACACTGGCAAAGAAAGTCCTTCGATACGGGTACTTCTGGCCAACAATAAATCGCGATGCCGTAGATCACGCCAGAAGATGCGATCACTGTTAGAGATTCAGAAAAATTAAGAGAAGTCCTTCAACGGAACTGACGCAGATGGTCAGCCCGTGGCCGTTTGCAGTATGGGGGATCGATTTAATTGGTGTCCTTCCAATAGCAAAAGGAGGAGCCAAATATGCTATAGTTGCCCTAGATAATTTCACGAAATGGGCCGAAGCGGAACCGCTGGCCACCATAACCACAAAGAAAGTTATTAACTTTGCTACTAAAAACATCATTTGCAGGTTTGGCATGCCGCAAAAAATCATCACCGACAATGGAACACAATTTGAAAGCACCGAGTTCAAAGACTTCTACAAGCGCTTCCGAACTGAAAAAAGCTTTTCCGCGGTGGCTCATCCACAGGCAAACGGGCAAGTGGAAGAAATAAACAAGATCATCAAGTCCACCATCAAAAAGGGATTAACAAAAGCAAAGGAACCTGGGTTGATGAGATTCCACTCGCACTATGGGCTTACAGAACTGCACACAAAGCGGCAACCGGCCACACTCCGTTCGCATTGGCATATGGTTCAGAGGCAATGATTTCTGTTAAATTAGAAGTCCCCTTGCACCAGATGCAGAATTTTGATCAAAAGCAAAACGAGAAACTCCTACTCGAATCGCTAGACATGGTTGATGAAAAAAGAGAAGAAGCAGAATTGAGAATTGCTGCCAACCAAAAAAGGGTCGCACGATACTTCAACTCCAAAGTTCACAGTCAAACCTTTGAAGTCGGCGATCTTGTGCTCAAGCGAATTTACCCTATCCCAGGAGCCTTCGGACCGAACTGGGAAGGACGGTTTGTCGTTAATCAAAAGCTCGGGGACGGGACCTTCAAGCTGACAACCATCGACGGGATGGCAATTCCCAAAGCCTGGAACAGCGAACCACTCCGCCGTTATTTCATTTAAAAACCACTTTATGTATTTTCTATTTTTCATGCAAATAAGCCATCCCGGAAATGTCGGATGCATTGTAAATAGGCAAATAATCTGCCATGCTTCCTCAATAAAGTTTGCTTCTAAAAAAAACTATAAAAATTTCTAAACTTTGCTTACCTCAAGTGTTATTTTCAATAAGCTCCTCGTGTTGCCCGAAGATAGGCAACACCGAGGAGCCCCAAAATCAAACTTCCTTGTGTTGCCCGAAGATAAGCAACATCAAGGAAAACCAAAACTCCTCGTTTTTTCCAAAGATAGGCAACACCGAGGATCACTCAAAATTCCTTGTGTTACCCGAAGATAGGCAACACCAAGGAAAACCAAAACTCCTCGTGTTTCCCGAAGATAGGCAACACCGAGAAGCACCCAAAATTCCTTGTGTTGCCCGAAGATAAGCAACACCAAGGAAAATCAAAACTCCTAGTGCTGCCCGAAGATAGGCAACAGCGAGGAGCACTAAAATTCCTTGTGTTGCCCGAAGATAGGCAATACCAAGGAAAACCAAAAACTCCTCGTGTTGCCCGAAGATAGGCAACACCGAGGAGCACCAAAACTCCTTGTGTTGCCCAAAGATAGGCAACACCAAGGAAAATCAAAACTCCTCGTGTTGCCCGAAGATAGGCAACACCGAGGAGCACCAAAATAAAAACTCATTGTGTTGCCCAAAGATAGGAAACATCAAGGAAAATCAAAACTCCTTGTGTTGCTCGAAGATAGGCAACATCGAGGAGCACCAAAATAAAAACTCCTTGTGTTCCCCGAAGATAGGCAACATCAAGGAAAATCAAAATTCCTCGTGTTGCTCGAAGATAGGCAACACCGAGGAGCACCAAAATAAAAACTCCTTGTGTTGCTCGAAGGTAGGCAACACCAAGGAAAACCAAAACTCCTCTTGTTGCTCGAAGACAGACAACACCGAGGAGCACCAAAATTCCAACTCCTCGTGTTCCTTGAAGATAGGCAACACGGGGGAGTGCAAGAAACCACGCATTTCACTATCAGCACCAACCGCTCCCATGACCGAGAGTAACGAACGCAATTCGAACAAAATTGGGATGCGACAAACCAAATGAAAAGCCTCGACTACAGACACTTAAGGGTTAAAATTTACAAGAAGCTCGAGTTACACACTCAAATTGAAAAACTCCCAGAGATAAGAAATAAAAAGGAAGGATTAAGTTGTAACTTAGCCAAATTTTGAGTGATGATTTTTAAACCCCAACTTATTTGCTACTTGAAAGTTATTTGAAGTGAATAGCCCTATGAACTGGGGGTCATACGCCTGTACTAAGACAGAACCAAACAAATACAATAAGCTCATAGGTTCTGTCACTCCAAACAATAACAAGTTCGCAATCTCTATCCCGAAGTTTTATCAACTTCAAAAGTTCTATCCCAATGTTTTATCGACTTCCAAACAAAAATTTCTAAAACTTAGAAACTTTTATAAGTTTTGTGAATTTCTAAAAGTAAATTTCTAAAAAACTTAGAAATTTTAATAAGTTTTGTGAATTTCTAAAAGTAAGTTTCTAAAACTTAGAAATTTTCATAAGTTTTGTGAATTTCTAAAAGTAAGTTTCTAAAACTTAGAAATTTTTATAAGTTTTGTAAGAGTAAATTTCTAAAAAATTAGAAATTTTTACAAGTTTTGGGGATTTCTAAAACTTAGAAGTTTCTAAACAAAAATCAATTCCAAACGAAAAGTGTTAAAACTTAGAAATTTTTCTATAGTATTGTGAATTTCTAAACAAAATCCTCTAAGTGTTGTCAATCTCTAAGTTCTATTAAAATTCTATTATATCGAATGAAGGACTTTGGCTATAATCACAGAACTAGCAAAGTATGAAATGAAACGAGCACAAGTGCACGAACCATGTACGAATAGACAGATAAAAATAAAGTCAAAATATCATTGTATTGCTTGTGATTTTCTGTACATAGGATCAAAATGTGGGGGCCATACCCACACAACAGCGGCCAACAAAGAAAAAATACATACTCTACATTTAGGACACAAAGTGCAAACTCTACACTTGAACAAAACAACTCAAAAAGAAATACAAGCTAGGCTTCCTACAAGCTATAAGCCGAAATTCAACTCATCTTCATACCGACCGCTTAACATTTTTGCCACCACTACCCTTTCCACCCTTGGTTGGTAGTTTTCCCCTCTTTTCCGGAGAAGTGTCGCTGCAGGTAACATCAATGAACACTTCGGTGGCGATCTCCTCATCCTCCTCGGAAATCTTTTCAGGAGAGCCTTCCTTCCCCCTACCTTTTCTCATTTTCCGGGAGCTCTTCGAAGCCTTAACTACCTCCACTCTTTCCTTCTTAATGAAAATTAATTCTTGTGGAGTCTTCTGTGGCTACTCCATCGGCGTCTCCTGCTCCTTAGCCTCAGCGGCAGTTGTATCACCTTCTAGAGATGCCGAAGGATCATCCAAGCTGTGGAGCGCCACAATCTTCTTGACCTCTGGATCCCGGTTGTGAACTAGATGTAGATGTGAGAACTGGAGCAGGAATGGATACAATCTCAAAGGAGGTGAAAATGGCAGCATGCACAGGCGCCGAAGAAGTTGGAGCCTCAATAGAAAGAGTAGATGGACCTATAAGATCAAAAAGGAAAGCATTAAACTCCTCTTGCTCCTGTGGCATAAGATGGAGGCTCCCAAATTCAGGAGAAGCATGGACGTTACCTGCACCAAAGGAAGGATTGTGAACAGAGACCTCGAACTCATCGCCTTCGCCTTCTTTTGAGTGCTCCACCACATGAGGAATAACATCGATCCCCGAGCTCGTTGGCTGATCATGGAGCTTCTCCGATGGCCCACCCACGCTAGAGAAAGAAGGCTTGGCAAGCGCGTCGATGGCGGTTATCAAAGCAGCTTCGATGTCCTCCCTCTCTCTCTCAACCCGAAGGATCTCCTGGCCCTTAAGTAGCTCCTTCTTGGACTCCTCATTGAGATAAGCATCCCGCAGCTCTTGATCTATATAAGTGTTGCCGCTCTCAGCAAAGCGAGATAAGATTTCTTCCCAAACAAGGGCAAGAGTGCGCGGATACTTCGGACTGAGGTAGCTAAGGCTCCCTTGATGCAACAAGGAGTTGACATAAAAATTCAGGATTGTGGCATCCAACTTCTCCATTTTTCGATCAAAAGCGCGCTGAAGGTCCAAATAATCTGCTGTCACCGTAGCCTTCTCAATCTCAACAGCAGTTTTGTCAGCACTGAGCTGTGCGACCTGAGCCTGTAACTTTGCGATGATCTCGGCTTGGTTAGAGATCGTTTTATTGTGCCCCTCGACAATCAGATCATGGTCAGCGATTGTTTTCCGTTGAGCTTCGATAATAGAGTTACAAGCAATCACTCCCTCTTTCAATTTTGCCTCCTCCACATCAGTCTTTTTAATTTCGTCTCTCCAAACGATCTTGACTTTCTCATGCGCCTCCTTCAGCTCATTCATCAGGCTGGTAGTTTTCTTACTTTCCCAAAGCGCTGTTTCCTTCTCCTCTTATAACCTTTTAATTTTAGCATCTCGATCAGCCAACGCCCTTTCAAAATCATCTTTCTCAGTTTCAAAGGAGAGGATCTCTTGATAATTATTCCTATTCGTGTTTGCTAGCTGCTTGTAGAGATTTTTCCCATTTCTCAGCCCGTTCTAGGTCATTTTGGATAGCTTGGAGATGCGACACGGAGGAATCCCTGCGAACAATATGAAGGTCCATGTCAAACTTAACTCCTCTTAAGAACCAGCCCAGAAGAGCTGCCTCAAGCTTAGGGAGGCCCGTAGAAAGAGTGTAGGCCAGCTTTCGGTGGGGATGAGATGCGCCAAGGGCAGCATTAATAATGGAGGAAGACGAAATATGTATCGGGGGCAGAATCAGGGCAGAAGAGATATGAATCTCCTGACCCACGGAGGTGTGTTTCGAAGCCAGCTCTGAAGTATGGGAGCGATAGTCAAACATCAATTTCTTTGACGGCTCATCTCTTTCCTCATGAGACCGTCTCTTCTCATACCTGCCTCGATGTGAGTGAGCTTTATCTCTCTCCTCGTGGTGGCGGGTTTCAGCCTCAAGTTCTTTTCTCCGCCTATACTTGTCTTCCGTTTCCCAGACTTGGTGGCGGCTAAAGGAGGACTTCAGGTACTGCTGTGAATTGGTATAATCCTCAAAGTCGTTGTAGAAGCCTCGCCCTCTCGTCATACCTGGAATAAAGTGTACATGAAAGATTTCAGAAACACAACATAAGTTAGGCAAATATGTGAGGAAATAAAAGAATAGAAATAAGTGTAATCCTAGTGTGATGTGTCATGCATTTCTAATATGGGCCTAAGGCGTCATCGCAAACTGGAGCGAACGGCTATCGAAGGGGGGGGTCTGATTGGCTGTGATTGTTATAGGCAGAGCTGGGCTGACTAATGGAGTGATATCACCTGAACGGGACGGCATCGTGTCGAATAAGAAATCTCCCTTCATAAGCGTGTCGAAGTCGATGAATACATCGCTAAAATGTCTAAGGTCCGCCCTGACATTCTTACTTGGAGAATCTTAGCGTCTACTAGTTTTCGGGGCTTTGCCTTTGTCACTTGTGTCAGAAAAGGGCAAATTTGGAAGAACGGGACTCATTCTCGGAGTCTCATCGCAAGACTCCGAGCCTTCACCTTCAGATTCCGACGAAAAGTAATCATTGGCCGTGGTTTCAACGCTGCTACTTTCAAAATCCCCTTTCTCTTCCTCTGGATACACCACGGCTTTGCCTTCTCTATGGGCGGGTTCGTCTTCGGATTCCTCGAGGATTGGAGGCATTCTGGCTGAACCGCTCAAACCAGCCGCAACAGCTTTTTCCTCCTCATGGGCCTCATTGAGCGATCTTCCGGGCGGGATGCCTATCTCCTAACGTTCACCGAAATCATGTGACGAAGAAGAGGGTCTTGCGTGAACTCTGGCTCGACCGAGAGAGGGAGCTTTGGTATAAGCGACGGATCTACCCGGGGCCAACGACCCGTATTTGCGCAAGTTCTCATTAGTCAGCAAGACTTTAACGCACCGCTCCTCGACATTGATAGCCTTTAAAGTTTGGCAAATTTCATAAAGAGCTCTGTCTCTGTTAGGCCTTAGGATAACTACAAAGGACATGCAATCAGTTAAAAACCCCATTACATCACTTCAAAATCCGACAAACGAAAAAGAAAAGCTTACCCCCTATTGCCCATCGGTGATTGAACCCCTTGGGGCACCTAACAAAGAAGTACTGCTTCTTAAATTATGATAGATTGCTTTGCAATCGTAAGACAATCTTTCAGTTCCTCTGGGCTTCGATTATGACCAAAGAGGGACAATCATCTCTCCTCTTGAATACCAGAAAATACCGCAACTTATCGAAATTTGGAGCGCGATTGAGCGTTCGCATGAAAAGAACATGCAAGCAAGTAAGGATGACGTAACCATTCGGATGAAGCTGGAATGGGGCAATTCCCAAGTTCGAGAGCATTTCATGCAGAAAATCATTGAAGGGAGGCACGGCTCCATTCAAACACATATATCGATGACAGGTTGTGAACCCTGGGGAAGGCATATGAGCAAATTCGTCTTTTGCCGACAGACGCACATCCTCCTCGGGAATTCCATGCTGCGTACATATATTATAAAGAACCTTGGCAGAGACCACTGACGGGGCTCTTTCAAGTGGATTAAGCAGAACTCGAAAGTTGGGAGGCATGCGGTCCACGATGGGCCCAACCAGGACTAATTGATCGTACTGGGTTTGCGAGTGGATGGTGATTCAGCTTCGGAGAGCGCCAGGCTTCGTCCGCTTGACTTACGACATGTGGATGGCTTCTTCATTCTATATAACAGAACTCGCGTCAGAAAATGGTCAGGTAAATCTATCCTAATTTCATAAGTTTCCCCTATGACACTTGTACTTCAAAGAAACTTTGACTCATAATCAACACGTCGGACTTCAAGTGCGAACTGGGACAAGTGCAGTGTGCTGTCTATGTGGGATAAACTCGATGCTCGATGCACTATAAACGCTCTACCCCATGTAGATAGTTCACTCACATTAGAAAAAGAGAAAATCTCTCCGTGTCAGTTCATTTGTCATCTTTTATTTACTTCTAGTACACTTACCCGTATCGATCAATGATCGATAATGGATCCATTGTCCGAAACAACATGCAGAACTCTTGCCGTTGCAGGAACAGCGAGTGCGGAATAACCAAGTAGGATAAGCCCAGATTCTTTAAATCGACCGATGATGTGTCGTACGGTGGTGTATGTGGAACTCGGCACAAGTCAATCTTGGTATAATGGACGAAGATAGTAAAACGTGTCAAGCATTGGGCCAAAGCCCAAATGTGATTCCGGGGAACAACACCAAACTCGATTCACTATCTTCCTCCATAAAACCACAATTAACTTGAACTTCCCACAATTAACGTCGCGAGCAAAGTCCAGTCATCAAATCATTGTGCCAACATGGCAATCAGCGAATCAATCAAGCAAACCCACCTCAAATTCATTTGAAGGCGTAAGAAGAATCATGAATCAAACCCAGCGAGCTAATGGATCGTTGGCGAGCTAATAACGGATCGGCTACAAGCCAACAGTCAGCTAGGGTTTGGGTTCGAACAAGATGAAGAAATGGCTAGGGTTTCATGGCAACTGCTTGGATGGATCAAAGGCAAGTGAATTCGAATGAAGCAAGGAAGATGGATCAATGGTGAGTGGATTCAAGCGAAACAAGGAAGCAGATCGGGGTGTAGCTTGGATTGCCTAGGTTGGATCGTTGGAAGGACTGGTCGCTTGAAGAAGTGAAGTTCGGGTCGAGTGAATGATATGGTTTCGCTCGAGTAATATAAGTAGGTAGGAAAAGGGATGGCAAAAATTACCAAGTGCAAGGGTCGCCTGCGAACCACCATGGGTCACCAGCGACCCGAGCTAATGTGAAGATTTTTATATAAAACAGAAGTTAGGTTGCTAGCGACCCGACCAATATGGATCGCTAGCGACCAAATTTAAAAAAAGAAATGATGAATGATGATGATAAAAAATGCATATATATATATGAAGGAATGAAGAAAGCTTCATCTATTCATCTCAAACTCGATTGATTACAACTGTTCGTCATTCCAAGGCATGCCGAAAAGATACAAGCGGAAACATGATATATTGTGACAAGTAATAGCAGCAGAATCAAAGAAAGACGACCGATGACGTTGGGCTAACATATTCGTAGAGCTCTAATGCAATCAGTTGAAAATCAGCAAATGGATATTGAAAACGATAATTTCCAGAGCACGCCTTGTTTACAACGAAGACGTACTCTGGGGGGCAAATGTTATCTGGGTTTTTAACCCAGCAGATACCAACAAAAAACATGACAACCTTGCATAGACGGGAAGGTTCAGGACTTAACCAGAGAAGCTAAGACTAGGGATCAACAAGGGCCAAGCTATACTGTTAAGGAAACAACTGGGATCAACGAAGCCGAGAGACCGACATTTCTTTAGCCTAATCAGTAGCTGAACGTAAATGGGTAATGATTTGCCATCGAAACGTAACAACAACGATGAAGGCCGATGGAAACATCTCTAATTCCAGACTCCAGAAAAATTCTAAGTGGTCGTATCGTCGGTGACCTATGCCCCTCCTCAAGACTTTGAGCAAACAAGTTATGGAACGGTAAGAAAGGAGGCAAGACTTGGTCCGCAAAACAAACCAAGTCTATAGGTCGCTAGCGGCCCATAGGCTATGGGTTGCCACCGAACCATAGGCCATGGGTCGCCAACAACCCATGGTTTTGGCTTGTTTTGCGAGCCAAAGCCCCCCTAGGTCGCCTGTAACCTACCTGTGAGCTGATGATGACAGGCCTGGCCCAGAAGCTCTCCAACCTCTATATATACCATGCCACTTGCAACATAAAGAAGATCTTCTTCGAACTGGTTGCTAGAGCTCTGCTGCAATTATTCTTCACTCTCTACCTCCCACATAACAATCTCCAAGGGAATACACTGTGATTCTCCAGGGGATTCCTACTTTGGAGATTCAATCTAGCTAGGAAACAATCAAAGCCTTGTAATCAAACATCTCTTGTAACAGCAATCAGTCTATAGTAAAGCTAGAAAGTGGACGTAGGCATCATTAACAGCTGAACCACTATAAAAATTCTCTGTCTTCTTTCTTTTACTTTTCTTTTTCTTTACCGGTTATCTGTGATATTGCTCTGTCAGAACAGGGTTGGTGCTTTCAAACTCAAACCAGGATGTTGGTGCATTTTTTGAGTCAACACTCATTTAGAGCTTACGGAAACTCCAGAAGTAATTTTTTTGCAACCAGAGAAACCATGGATTATGGTGAACCGGTGACCAGACATCTAACTACAACAGAGATGAAAATGAACAATTATTGCTTCTTCCATGAGATCCATGGTCATGCGACCAATGAATGTCGATAGCTCAAAGGTACCGTTGAGAAGCACATCTAATAAAAAAGTTGTTGCAATACGATAAGAGCCATTGCATAATGGTCAATTGAGGGACAATCATAGCATCTAGGCGGTGATTACTAGGTGGCATGCCCGAGTGCATGGTCATCCTTTGAAGAAGCTAAGGGACAATTTGTAGACTTTGCTTTGTTTATTTCTTTTCTGTTAAAATAAAGTTCAAAAATGTCCCTTGGTTTTCCTGCACGTGTACAAGATCCAAAGATATATCTCACATGCATGCTCTGGACTTAAACCCAAGGCACATGTTGATCCGAACCTTTAGATTTGATTGGCTTCTTGTACTTATTTTTTGAACTTTTCCGAAACTTCTTAGTATGAACGTAATTTTCTATAACGATAGAATTGTGCCTTGTGATTGATTCATGAACCAATAATATTATGTTCTGCTTAGCAGTATAACATTATGGAATTAATATATGAATTGTTATGCTTGATTTTTCCCATTGCAGGTAACTTTAGCAAGAGTGCCATGAACTCTAGTTCATAGGCTCTTAGCAGAACTAAGTCCTTACGGAGGAAGAGCATAAACCACACTTGGAGGCACGGTGTGGTTGGAACAGGTTCATTACAGCAGGGTAAAAGGGTGGAATTTAAAAGAAATTCTTTTGTTGATTTATACTAGATCTTGTTTTGTGTTTACATGAATAATATCATTGCACTAAATCATAGTTAGTGTTATGAATAAATGGGTTGAATGTTTTAATTTTGATTTAATCAACTTACATTAGAAAATTTATGTTTGTTTATTATAATTTACCTTTATTAACTTTAATATATGTTGTTATTTATAATTTAGTTCTATATTTTAGTTTATGATATTTTCACATTAACAATGATAAATAAGGTGGATTAACCTAGGCTATGCATAAGGAATATATATCATGTGTATAATTAATCATTAGGATATATGGTTAACATATATAGTGTAATATCAAGGAATAACATGAAATACCTCACACAAACGGGCAAATATGCAACTAATAAACATATAATTTGTTATTTTATTTTCGACCATTTGATATATTTAAATATATATTCATATTCATGCATGCATATATACATGCACGCACGCGCACATAGGCGCACGTGCGCATGTGCGCCCCTCTTAAAAATTGTTTTTTATTCGAACATTATGTTTTAAATAATAAATATAAAGGCCTAAACCAATTTAAATATATAATTAGTATATATATTATTTAATCTCTTTTCTAAGTAAAAATTTATATACCTTTGACTTGTTCAAATATTTCAAAACAAGAATAGAAGGTTTACAAAGCAAATATATATATATATATATATATTGAAATTCTACCTGTGCATATATATATATATATAGTTTAAATCCGAATAAAAATAAATATTTTTTCTGAGAAGCAAAATTGGTTTTTTGTATAAAACCCATAAATAATAAATATAGATCAATTTAAATTTAAATAATAAATATGGATCAATTTAAATTTAAATAATAAAACTGTACTTAATATATATATAACCCATGACAAAAATAATTTTTTAAACTTAGTTATTATAACTATAAATCTTTATTAAATATTTGTTATTTTGATTTTCAAAAATTATTTGTTTATTATTTATGTGTGTGTGTGTATATTATTAAGGCTGGATTTTTTAATTTTGCCGAAATGGAATATGAGCAAATAAACACACATATACATACATACATATATATTAATTTTTAAAAAGAAGCATGTACGTTATTAATGATGTTGTTGGTTGTCGATACCTAGGTGGTTAGCTACTTCCTCTCCATACTTATAGTTCTCTATCCTCGACAACGGATTGCAAGGTCTTCTGCAAGGCTTCAACAATTTGTACTAACGGAGGCTAGTGTTATGTTTTGTATAGAGAACTTAGAGATTATGATTATCTATAGCCAACTTGATATCAAATATCTAAATCCTCTTTCTCTAGATCTAGAAACCAAGTCTCTAACTGCTCTCTCTTCCATGCATACTGCCTCCTTAGTCTAGGCTTCCAAACTTTAGGCCTAATAATTCATGTAATCAATTATTTAATTAATAACTTAAATTCATATTTTAACAAAAATAATTTATAACAATTATACATTGTTTTAGTTAATTTTAACGCTTTAAATACATAATTAAAATGTGACAAAAAATTCAATACAACGTTTGTATTAATTAAGTTTTCTATTCTTAACTAAAAATTTAGCAAACCTTGAAATTTTAGTCAGAAACAGATATTAGTGAAGGTTACTCACTATTACCATAGTTAACAAATTTAAAACAAGGAGAAAAATAAGGTAATAAATACTGAAACAAGGAAAGAGACATGAGATTTAGAGTAGTTCGTTCTATGGTAGTAATCTTTGTTGCTTTTATTTCGGTTACAACCACTATTTTTTACAAGAGAAAACTGAGTGCAAAAAATGAAAGTTTGATCCTTGTATAAATGTAAGACATGTTGTATTTATAATCGTTGAAAGGCGATTTAGACGGTTTAATATCACATTGCCAAAGTCCAAAAATCATTCTCGACCGTTGATTATATCGCTTAGTTGATATGTGTGCCAGGTAGGGTGCCAACCATACTGGGTGGTTAAGACCAGCGCCAATTGGATTGGATGTTTCAAACAGTGTAAGTGTAGTAGTGGAGGATAGGAAGTGGTTGCTATACATTGCCACCTTTCTTAGATGAAAGTGTTGTATGTGCTAATCTTTTTGAGAAGACTATGTAGAGTGGTTGCTTCCTTTTCCAAGGGCGGTCAGACGCCTTTGGCTAAAGCCTACCGAGTCAAGACAAGATGGTTGAAGATGGTGTGTGTAGTTGTAACACTCCTAATTTTTTTATCGATTCATAAAATTTAATTAAGAAATAATTAAATAAATAAAGTGAATAAGATAGGTAAGTGTGGAATTTTCCAATTTAACTACGTTTCCCACATTAGGACTGCACACATTATATTTATGCACTAAGGGTGAGGTCGCAATGTCGATTCATGCCAAAGACATCTACTGCATCTGTGTCCACTTACCAATGGTGATGTAACACCTCTTATCACTTGGCGCCGGGATCCATCAACAACACAGTATCATTCCCGTCCATGAATACCAAGGAACTCCCGTTAGTGCTGGGCCACAAACTTCTCCACCTATGGAGTATACTAAATATCTATCGACCATCCACCGTAGAACCTCCGATGAGTGCAATTTGCGATAGAAACGCCCCGATCGAATATCAACTCTGCTAGACAAATAGCATTTACCCAGTCCTGTAATGTCCAAACGTCGCCAACATAGGGAACTAACTTCCCTACTTATACTAACATATATATATATAATATACAACACATTTTAATTTATAACTTGGGGCTTAGACCGAGGTTTGGGTCATGCCTAGCTTTCCGTATCTGGTGGACCGTTGGTCACTGGACCGGTCGATCACTTGCGGTTGACCGGTTCCAGTGAACCTGCTGTTTAGTCAAGGTATTTACTGTGTTATTAATTATCAATTATCATGGTTTGTTTGTTCTTAATCATCGTTGCCCCCAAATTGATTACAGCAGTTTAATTACAATTTGGCATACAGTAACCCTAATTACAATGAACCCAAATTATTAGATCTACAAGTCATAATCACCTAAACTTGACTTTATATACAGTATATTCAATTTTACTAAAACAGTTTAATCTAGGTTTAGCACCAACAGGTTTATCCATTCATATTTAAGTTTGACCAAAAGTGTATTCAACTTGAATTACTTCTTGTCTAACATATTTACATTAAACAAATCTAGATTAAAAGAAAGGAATCATATTCATATAGGTTATAATTACTGTTAAATTCCTAATCTAAATAAATAGTGTTTCCAATTCAATTTAAAACATTTCTAAATTATAATGGGGCATAATAAAATTAATTACACATAAATCATCTTACGAATCATGAACTCGCCTCTATAAAAAAGCTTCCCTCTTTGATTTGCATAGAATCTTCCCCCACTTGGTGTAGATTTCCTCTTGATTTTCTTTGCTTTAATCTCTTCTTCAATTTCTCTAATTTACCTTTTTTTTATTTAATGAAATTGGATTTTAAGAAGAAAGAAAATTTTGACAAAGTTTGGACGTACCGCTTCTTATTAGTGAACTAGGGTTTAGATCAGGGTCTTATTTATTACAACTCAAAGTAACATCGACCGTTGATTAATATTTATTTAAATCTAGGTTGTTAGCCTATCCAAATCCTTTCCTGATATGCATGATGAGATGACTGCTTGGCTTGGGGTAGTCGACCACTTAAGGTCGTTTGGTCAAGCCCATGGTATTGACTAGTGGAGCTTTCTGTATTTATATATTTCTTTCCAAATTTACTTATTTAATTATTTTTTATTCCAAAATTTCAAACATTAATAACTTCCTCATATTAGCTCCGATTTAAAAATATTATATATGAAAATTGTCTAGGAAATCACTACGAACGCAACGGTGCAAGTTTCGTAGGAAAATTCGAACGTTTGTAAAAATTTCATTTTTGCCCTTATTATATTTAAATTTGATTCTTTTATTAAATTTTCCGATTATATTTTCGGGGTGTTACTTTCTACCACCTTAAAAGGATTTCATCCTAGAAACCTCAAAAAATGAAAAAATGCAACCCATACGTATGTAAATTTATAACCACAACCATCTTCTCGTCCATCAACTACTAGCAATCGTTGTCCTTAGTTCAAATTCTAATGCAACATGTATATAAGGGTATATAATGCATATGAACCTATACCAATGCAAAGATTAGACAGTCTCCTGATCTAGTCGGCCTTCTTTGATGCACGTGCATATGCTATATATCTAAAATGTATGTGACATCCTATGTAAATATACTAGCAATTATACATGTGTGCACAACCATCTAATTCATATGCGACAACCATATGCATATAACTCGGTAAATAAAACAAGTGATGGTGTGAATGTATGCTAACTCAATAACATATTTGCTTAAGTGTGAAAAGAGAAATTTAAATAATACATTCATTAGCATCCATCTTCAAAACATGTCCTAATAACACGTTCACAATCAGCCCTAGCATCTAATAGTCTCCATCTATAGGGTATACTAAACTAGAACCTAAACACATAAGTAGTTTTTGCTTATTCAACTAAAATGGAAATGTACCAGAAAAGAGTTTTGGATGGGCAGCTTCGATCTTGTCCTCAGGCTCCCATGTACTCTCCGTTGGACCGTCTCTCCATTGGACCGTAACGCTTTGTACCATGCTCAAGAATATGGGTGGGTGCACGACGAACAATGACCCCCTCTCTACCTACACCTCCTCTAGCCGACTGGGCTTGAAAACGGTTGCCATATTATGTATACACTTTTGCAAGTGTGACACAAGGAAAAGATCGTGTACTTCCACTAACTTCTCAGGAAGCTTCACTATATAAAGTAGCTTCCTTGCTCTGCTAGTGATCGGAAAAGGCCTACAAACCTTGGTGCAAACTTTCCTAAACTACCAAATCTCATGACATGCCAAAGCGGTGAGACCTTCGCAAAAACCATGGCGCTCACTACGATCAACAATTTTGTGCATCTTTTGTCAGCGTAAGACTTCTGCCTATCCTATATAGTTTTCATCCTTCTACGGATCAAGTCTAACTTCTCTGATGTCTCCCTCATCATATCTGATCCAAGAATAATCCTATCCTTAGTATCCCACCAACAAGACGACGATCTACAAGACCTCATGTATAATGCCCCAGATGGTGCCATCTCAATACTCCTCTAATAGTTATTATTATAAGTAAACTCCACTAGAAAGAAGTGATCCTCCTAAGAACATCTGAAATTTAAGACACACATCCGAAATAAGTCCTCCAACACTCGGTTCACCCTTTCCGTCCGTCCATCATTGGGTGATAAGCGGTACTCAAACTCAACTCAGTGCCTAACGCCTTTTAAAGACTCATCCAAAACTCACTAGTGAAAAGTGGATCTCAATCACTCATGATGCTAGAAGGAACTCCATATAATCTATCTCCCTTACATACAGTGTCGCAAAAGTTGTAGAAGTCCTCGTACTCTTAATTGAAACAAAATGAGCGTATTTGGTCAGTCGATTGACTATGACCCAAATACTCTCATTCCCCTTCCTACTCCTAGGTAGTCCATCGATGAAAATCCATAGATATACTCTCCCACTTCCACTGCGGAATATCCAATGGCTGCAAAAATCCTCTTGGCTTCTTCTAATCCACCTTTACCCTCTGGCAAGTTATACATCTGGCCACATACTCTACCACATGCCTCTTTATACAAGGCCAATAAAAGAATCTCTTCATGTCACGGTACATTTTATCTCCGTCTGGATGAATGGTCATCCTCGAACGATGAGACTCGATTAGTACAATGTCAATCAAATCTACAATAAGAGGAACATATAATCTACCATCTCTCCGCAACCACCCCTTTAAGTCAACGAGATAACGCCTCAAAGGACTCGACTTCTCTCCTCTACTAAGCCTCTCGAAAATATCCAATAGCTCCTTGTATTTCTTCTGACTTGACCTAATATGATCCATAAGTGTAGGCTACACATCCAAAGCTATAGTAGTCCCAGAGTGATGTATGATGATGATCGAAAATTGAATGTAGAAATAACTCCAAGTGCTACCACTTTAAGAACATATGACTCAACATTGCATATTTCCTACTTAAGGTATCTGCTATAACATTGCCCTTGTCTGGAGTATAGGAGATATCAAAAACATATGATGCCAAAAATTCCATCCTTCTCTACTGCCTTAAACTTAAATTCTTCTAAGAGAATAAATACTTCAGAGACTTATGATGCATGTACAGTTCAAACTACTCTCCTAATATATAATGCTTCCATAACTTAAGTGAATAGACAATGGCTTCCAACTCAAGATCACAGGTAGGATAGTTTCTATCATGGGTTTTCAACTATCGACATACATAGCTCACCACTCTCCTCTCTTGCATTGATACTGCGCCTAACCCCGTACCGCAAGGGTTGGTATATACTGTGAATGCCTTAGTACCATCAGGTAGTACAAGAACATGTGCACTAATCAACGATTCCTTCAACTTGATAAAAGCATCCTCACACTTCGATTCCCACAAAAAAACCAAATTCTTCTTGGTGAGGTGGGTTAGAGGGGCAGAGATTTTAGCGAACTCCTTAATGAACTTCTTATAGTAGTCTTCCAAACCAAGGGAACTCCTCACCTCCATGGCATTCCTCCGCACATGCTAATTCTATATTGCAGCAACTTTTACTAGGATCGACAGCCAGCCCACACTTAGAGACAATGTGTCCGAAAAGCATACCTCCTTGCGCCAAAAGTGACACTTATTATAGATGCATCCTGTGCTCCTCCTTGCTCCTCGAATAGACCAAAATCTCATCCACAAATACCATTATGAACTTATTAAGCAACCTTATAAAAAATAGACTCATTAAATCAACATAGTAGGTGGCTCTATTGGTCATTCCAAAAGGCATGACTAACCACTTATAAAGTCCGTCGGGTGTACAAAAAGCAGTCAACTGATACCGTCCTAGGCTACATGCAACTAGGTTAAGCTAAGAAAACATCTTCACTCCAACCAACTTATCAAAGAGATCGGCTATGTGAGGCAATGGGTAATGATTCTTCTTTGTCAGATTATTCAGTTTTTGATAATTGATGCAAAACCTCGAGAAACCATCTACCTTAGCGATAAAGACTATTGGTGCTCCTTACTTTGAAATGCTCTTTCTAATGTATTCCTTCCCCAACAGCTCATTCACTTGCAATAGATCTAGCGTTCTCCTCCAAATAAATCCAGAACTCGATCTCTCTCTCCATGGTAGAAGATCGCTAACCTTGAAAAAGACATCTGAAGAGTCTATAACTACAGGCACTGAATCTAACTTATCATGTGATAAGTGTGAAAATAGGCAACTCAACATAATAAAACCTTTGGGACCATAATAAACTTCTACACTACATCCACTACAAGTACCCAACCTAGCAACCTTCCTATCATAATCTACGATCTCCACATACATCGTCATCTAATCCATGTCCAAAATCAAACCAAACCCAGAAAATCCTTAGAAAAAAGCATCGTAATCGAACTCATCCACCAAAATAAACAATTTCAAAATCCTACATATCATAGACAAATAAGTCAATCCTCTAAAAGGGTTTGATACACCTACGGGGTCTGTAACTATGCTAATATCTAAGTGTAACTCATCTACAAGTCTACTTGAAATAAAAGAGTGTTATGCCCCGGTGTTAAATAAGGTACGAATGGATAAACCTGATAGAGTTAACACAGTTTCAATCATGACCTTCTTCCTCTTATCCGCTACTGGAGGTGCATTTGAGCTGGGAACGACGTCCAGTGCGTAGCTGAAACTACCTAGGTAAAGGTATTTTATGGTGCTGGACACTCCCTCATCATGTTTCTGAATTGATTGCTGTTGTAACACTTAACCTTTGAGATGTCCATCTTGCACTCCTTAGAAAAATGTCCTTTCTTACCACATCCCTTACACTGCATCTCATGCTTCTTAATCTTCTCTCTAGGCCTTACTCCTCCCTTGCGCTAATTTTGTTGCAGTGTCTTCCCTCTCGACTTCTTAGGCTCACCCTTCACTTCTCCTTAGAGATGGTATTCAGTAACGCCATCTCCACCAAACCCTCATAAGGTGCACCTATGGGTATATGACTAAGAACCAAACATTGAATAGGTGTATTTAGCCCTTCAACAAACTTCAAAAAATTCTTATGAGGGGTATTTATCAGTTCCATCCCAAACCTAGCCAACTCATTGAACTTGCTTACATATTTTTTTATCGGCATCTCTCCTTGCTGCAAATGTATGAACTTCTCCAACTGTACTCCCTTCCCAGCCATGGAAAAAAATTCATCTCGAAACATCTCCTAAACTCTCACCATATGATCTCTTCCTCATCGGTCTCCGCCACTACTACATCCTACCATTTCATAGCCTATCTCTATAAATGCCAAGTAGCAAGTTGTCTCCTTACATCATCTCCAAGACCCATCAATCCAAAAACTCTCTCATAAGTGCAGATCCATGCCTTCGAGTCCACATACGACTCTGTCCCCACATACGACTTCCCTCCTAGACTGGCAAAGTCTTTACAAAGCTTAGTGAAATCGGCGGTAGGTTGATAGGCTGGAACTACAACTGACACATGCTCTATGGGTCCCCTATTAGGGTTAAGCTCGGCTTGTCCTCTTGGTTGTAGATACCGGTAGAACCAAATCGAGGCATTCATGCCCAGAATTAAAGCTGCATTACCTGAGCCACAACCAATAAGGTCGCCCATCCTCTTTATTTGTGATTTAGAAATTTATTAGCAACTTTTCTATAGATAGTATTGGCAAGGAAAAGTGATAGAATTTTTCCATATTATACTTTTATATAAAATCTTTGGAAAACTTGTTATCGATACATATATATATACTTTACAGAAATCCATTTTGAAAATCTTTATGAAAACTTTCTTAAAACTGTTTTTTCAAAAAATTTCCAATATGCTCAATACGCACCTAGCTCATAAAGAATTTTAACCCTATGTTTTGACATCAAGTGTGACAACTCGCACCCTCAAAACATCGATTCAAAGCCTATGGTGATTTTTGAACTTGCGTCGGTGCTAAGAAGTACGAGCTATCGGATTTTTAAACATTATAGAAACTAAGAATATACAGTTAAGATCTACACTTTTAGATCTCACAGTGGAAGGCAATAAAATATTGATACAGAAAATAACCATCTCGGAAACACAGTCTCAAAAACAACACGTTGTCATAATCCAAAGTACACAGAAATATAATATGTAGTCTGATAAATACTAAGTACGATAAATAGTTACATGGAGGGTAATATAAAGTGATAAGCAGCTCCAATGCTAAGCTCACTTCTCCATGTACTAATCTCTAGGCCTATCAAATGTTGCCTTGTTTGCGCGTGGTGGGGAAAAAGAAAGGAAAGGAGTGGGTCAGACAAAAGTCTGCTGAATGAGTTACATTATTAATATATGGTGATCATATGCAATCAACTTCATTAATACTATATATGATCTAGGATGTCCTAATAGTGTCCGTGAATTACTCATTTCATTTATCTAAGAGGTATAATTTTAAATACACATGCACTAACAACTTGGGCAATAACAACGTAAGCGATATTGTATTAAGAGAGGAAACTGGAAACATTAATTCACAATTAAACCAAAAATCTAACGAGAGATATTATGTTCATACACTAGTAACAACAATAGTCTATCATATATGAAGGAACACCATCTCAGGAAAAATGAAAATAAGAAAATGCATGAAGAACGAAAATGGTTAAAAATAGACAAAAAAAGCAAAATCATACTATCTAAATCAAAGAAAAATTAGAAAAGTGAATTAAGTTACAAAATATTATTTAAGTATGGAGTTGCACAAACGAATACAAAGAGACTGAGTTACTACTCCATCAACTAAAGCAATCAACCAGTTCTGGCTAGAGATAGCACAGACTGATCGATTAGCTCGCATATCGATTACCCTCTAAATAGTTAATAAATACCAACATCCACTAATCAACTCAAGTATAACGAAGAATCGAAGCAAAGATCTCCATAGATCCACTAAAGATCAAATCTATAGAATATCTAGATTTGATAACTATTATAAGCTAATAGCACCTCCATGCTTTGAAAAAGGAGAGAGTAGTTGAGCGAATGACATAGAAAGGTTAAACAACTAGGTTAATCGGATGAATTATTTTCTCTCTCACAAGCCGCTATCACTAATGAGAGAAAAGAAACTTCGAGAGAATTAATTGTGAGAAATAGCAATGGTTTAATATTGTTTTCTCAATATAATATATTGGGTATTAACTCGTGTTTTACCTACAGCCCTATATTATAATGCTTTATGTTCTGGGCGGTAACGCTTTTACCCATTTTTCAGAAAAATGCATGGGTCCAACTATGTCTGTTATAAGTAAGATCATACCTAGATAAAATAATAGTACATGTAACTATAACAACCTGGCATTTATACATTTAATTCTATGTTTTATCAAAGCATTAATCTCAAAAGTGGTAAATGATATCGTTAGGTAAAGCAAAATAAAACAGTTACACATAGCTATCTAAACTATGAATTTTAGAAGACTCGTAACATAGATACACAATACCAAAATGGTAGATAGCTAAATGAAATAAAATAACTCGCCGCCATCATCTTGCACCAAGCAATCCCTTAACATCCTGCCAACCTATCAAAGACGAATACAAAAAGTAAATATAGAAGGGATCAGACATATGCCTATGTTAGTGGAAAATATTATAGAGTATACAATATTAACATGCTGTTAAAACATTGTTATGGACTAATACTACACTTACTATATTGGTACACTATACCTATCGAGTTAGTCCATCATAATACAACGTATCGGTCTCGACTACTCTAAAATCAATATTGCATACATATGTTATCCACATAGGTTCCATACTATCATATCAATGTAACTACCTA
The DNA here is from genome assembly GCA_030737815.1 of Allium fistulosum. Taxonomy (NCBI): domain Eukaryota; kingdom Viridiplantae; phylum Streptophyta; class Magnoliopsida; order Asparagales; family Amaryllidaceae; genus Allium; species Allium fistulosum. Next base: position 1,033,021,059 of record CM060905.1, read on the forward strand.
GAATGTGCTTATAGCTAAGATTTCCTCAAATTGAGTAAATATAAGATAATGGAAATAAACAACATCTAGATAGTAGCATCCATTTAAAATCAAATTCCATGTCCTATCTTCCATCATTTGATTCACTAATAGGCACATATATAATGATTGGTCAACCTTCCAGTCTTCCCAAACTACCAATTGAATATAATTTCAAAATCTTCGTCACTGTACAGAACATTAGATGGACGTCTCATCTCCTTCTGATCCATTTGGAATGAAGGAAAAGATCATGACTTGTATAGTACCCAACCAGAGTCATACCAAAGCATCTAACGACATCTACCTCTATTAATGTAGGACCAGAACATTATGAAACTCATTGACGTTGAGTATTACATCAAACTAAACTAACATGTACCATATCCTAACATCACCACACAAAACACATAAAGCGAGTCAGGCATTCATATAAGCCTTTTATGTTCCAGGTCCAATTCGGTCTCGAAGTAGGACATACGTTCATATGATTCAGATGTCTGGCTCGACCATTCAAACTCTTAGAGGCCGTTACCTATGACCTCTAAAACCTTTCTCTAAAGCATCATAGCTCTAACTACTTGAGCTAAAGGTCCTTGATAGTATTCAATATTTATTTATATTAGATTTGATTCTAACTATATATATACTTCATTAAACATTTCCTAAGCGTAGTCTAACCCTTTTTATAGTAGTATTACTATTTTTATTACTTATTTGTGTTCAATTGCCTCAATGCATTTCTTACCATCTTATCGTCTTCTTCTTCTATTTTTATCTCATTACCCTTTGTGACATTATCACAATGGCCATTAACATATAATTGTTACTCAATTATCATGTTAATTGAGCCAAACCATAATACATTCATTTTCGTATATCATCATCGTCATATTACATACGGTTAATTGAATTATAATTCATTAATTTAGCCATGGTCTATTCATCTCTCTCAATTTGGATATACTCAGGGTCACAATTTATCTCTATTAGAAAATTTTAAATTTTCTATACTTATCCAAATATTAATACCTAATTTTAGATGTATTCTCACATTTCGATCATATTAAATAAGGCCCATCCTAACTTAGGCCCTAATCGATGAATTAAAAGCATAGATAATATTATATATTTAATTAATGATTTTCCACTCACTAATTACCAAGGAAATCCCCAAATTTGGATTAAGCCTTCTCCTTCTCCATTGTCTAAAATTTTCTCCTGGTTCCAATCATTATGAATTAAGTTCAGATTGATAACTTTTATAGCTCTCTTCGCGCTGATATCTTTAGCCGAAAGAATTAGCTAATTTAATGAAGAATTGCATTTATAAATTAAGATATAGGTTTTAGAGGAATATTTGGGTTTGTTTGTTTATTTTAAGAAGAAGTGGAAGAAGAATGAAGAGTTATAATTGTACATGGTTTTAAGAATTAGGAGACTACTCTATATTAAATTTGTTACCATAGCCCTTAAAACCCCAACCCAGCCTAAATTAAACTTGAATACTAGTTCGACCATAACTCCTAATCCCTTTGTCCGACTGAAATGTTCTTGTTGACCGGAAGAATATAAACTTTTAATGGCATGAGTTTCATGGTTTAATTAATTTATCTATAACAATTACAATTTTACTTCTTTTTATGAAACATTACCAAATTTCCTTTATTAGTTCATTAACTAAATTATAGAAATTTACGAGATGTTATATTCTCCCTTTTAAAAGAAATTTTCCTCAAAATTATGAAGGACGGACAATGTAATTTGCTCTCTCATACTAATATAAATCACATCAACATGCACACAATGTGACTATGTGCGAAACATACATATAACCACTGCAAACCAACCAGGCATTCATGCATCAAAAAAACTTATATATAAACCATATAAAATACATATACATGAACATGAATAATGAATGATGTGCGTGAAATGCTATCAAAGTGCAAAAAAACAACTATCAACCTCTTACGTATATAAAAATATCATGACATATGGACATGTGTGCAAACACCCTAGTATAAAGAATATAATTCTCTGTATGATACCACGTCAAAGAATCAATAAAACATAGAATTTACTAAGTAAGCTATAAATGATATCGAACAATCCTAAAAACAATTCACACAGTTTAGATAATCACATAAAGCAACCAATCTAACCTAAGTAATCTAAACCAAGTAGTTAAAAAATGTACTAGTAAATAATTTAGGAAGATTATTTCCCCACTGTACTCGACCAACTTCACCTCTTTATTGCGAAGTTTCCTTATACCATGTTGTACAATACGAATAGGTCCATACAATGTTATCGACTTTGACTCCACATCAATATCCTCTAGATGATTTGGCTTGATAGTGGTAGCTGAACCATAGGCATATTTTCACAAATTTGATACAAAGAATACATTGTGAACTTCCACCAACTTTTTAGGAAAGTATACTATATAATCCACTTCCCTAGTCTCTCTAATATAAGCAAATAACTGATGAAATGCAGTGCTAGTTTCACCGAGCTATGAAAATGCTTAACATGCTTCAACAACGAGACTTTCACAAATATCACACCGCCTACTACGAACTCCAGCTCAGTATGCCCCTGTGGACGTATGATTTTTGTCCATCCTATGAACCTAGCTTTTGTTTTCTTCTATATGAACTCCACCTTCTTGGAAGCATCGTTGGTTATAATTAGTCAAAGTATAATTCTATTAGCCATATCCGACCAACATGCAAGGAATTTGAACGGCTATACATACAAAGCCTCGAACGGTGCCATGCCAGTGGTCACTTTATAGATATTATATAAGTAGACTCAACTAATGGATATGCTCTTCCCAAGCTCCACTAAAATCCAAAATACATGCCCTCAACTAGTCTTCCAACATCCTATTCAATCTCTTTGTTTACCTTTTTTCATCAATGATAAGCGGTGCTAAGATCCAACTCAATACCTCATGCATCCTGAAGACTCCTCCAAAACTTACTCGTAACAAATGGGTCTCTATCACTAACAATAATTGCTAGCAATCCATGTGACCAAATCATCTCTCTCCCATTTAAAATTGTTAACGGTGTTGTTATCCTCGTATTATGCACCAGAATAAGGTGAGCGAATTTGGTTAAATGGTTAGCCATAAACCAAATGCTCTCATTTCCTTTTTGTCTCTTGGTAATATATCTAGAAAACCCATTGATATGTGTTATCATTTCCACTGTAGAGAACATCTATGGAAGTAATAGTCCACTTGGCTTTTCATGCTTAACCTTAACTTGATAATGAGTCAAGCATCTAGCAACATACTCTATAAATTATCACTTCATCCTTGACCAATAGAAAACCCTCCTCATATCTATGTAATCCTATTACCATCGAGATGAATAGTCATATTAGAATAGAGAGACACGGTTAATACTTCGTCAATCAACTCCCTAACTTCTAGTACACTGTCACATTAGAAAAATCATCTTGAATAAATAAAATACCAATACAAATGATAAACCTCTCACCCCTCTCCAATTGCTCAATAATTCCTATTAATGTTTCATCACTTCTCTGCTTCAAACCAATATGGTCCATAAGTGTAGGCCTAACCTCTAAAATTGGGAACAAACCACAAACTTATTCTGATCGTGACCTGAAATCAAAACAAATGATAAACTCTAACTATTTCCAATCCACGAATATAAAACTAAGCGCCGCATGTCACCTACTCAAAGCATTGTCCACTACATTCCATTTGCACCTAGTGCATGTAATTTCAAAATCATATAACGTTAAGAACACCATTCATCTCTGCTGTCTTAAATTCAAATCCTTCTAAGAAAATATATACTTGATAGATTTTTTAATCCATATATAACAAAAATCTATCACCCAATATATAATGTCACCCATACTTAAACACAAATACAATAGCACCTTACTAAAGATCATGAATTAAATAATTCTTCTCGTAGATCTTAAGCTGTATACTAGCCAATACTCTACCCTCCTTCATTAATACTACTTTGAGTCTAGTAGAACAAGCATCAGTATAAATGATATAAGGCTTTGTACCATTTAGAATTGTTAGTACTGGCATATTGTTTAGAACCTCCTTCCGCCTAACAATGCATGTTAGGACTCTATGCACCACGTGAAACCAATTTTTTTCGGCGAGCTGAGTTAGAGGTGTAGAAACCTTACTGAAATCCTTATTGAAGTTCTTGTAACAGCCGGTCAAACAAAAAACGCTTCCACCCTTCGTAGCACTCTTTTGTACACGCCAATCTTGTACCACTGTCACATTGTTATGGTTAATAGATAACCCAAGAGCAAGAAATCAAATCTCTCTTCTTCAGAAATGAAATTTGGAGAACTTTGCCTTTAGCAGATTGCTTGCTTAATATTCCAAGCGCTACTCATAGATATTGCTCACGTTCCTTTTAATTTATAAAAATAAATGAGAATATCATCAACAAATACTACCACAAACTTATTCATCTACTCCCTAAAAACTTGACTTATCAAATTTACAAAATATGCTAGAGCATTGGTAAGACTGAACGACATAACCAACCGGTTAAAAAGTCTGGCTAGTGTGTGAAAGGTGGTCTTCACATGTTATCACTTTCCACTCCCAGCCGATGAAAACTAGTAGTCGATTAAATAGGGAAAATAACTTTGCTCCACTAGTTAATTGATGTGAGGCAATGGATAATGATTCCTTTTCATCTCTTATTTAACTTTTGATAATCGATGTGTAACTATAAAGAACCATTTTCCTTCATGGTAAACACTACTGATACTCCCCACTTAGAGATGCTTCTATGTATGATACCCTTCTACAACTACTTGGAAACATGCTTATCATTATCTCTTTGCTTCTTTAGAGCCATGTGTCTAATTAGCATAAAACCAAACCTAGTGTCTTTCTCAATGTCAATTATAAATTCAGCTTCTCTTTGGGGTGGTAAACCAAACATCATAGAGCTATCAAGCTCAAGATTTACATCTAAGCCATGACCTACACTGCTCTTCATCTGAATTACCCTTCTATCATAATCCAATACTACCACATAATGCAACATCTAATACATCCCAAAATCAGTTTGCACCCCCAAAAAGCAAAGTAAATACGCATCATCTAAGAATTCTACACCACATATTAATAGTTTCAACCCGAGACATATCATAGATAAACGTGTTGATTTCCCAACAGGATTTGACACTGCTATAGGCTTATGCACTATATGAGTCCCTAACCACAAACTATCAACCAAACTACTAGATATAAAGCATGAGATGCTCCAGTGTCAAATAAAGTATGAATGAGAAAATCGTAAAGAAGTAATATGTCATCCATCATGACTTTCTTCCCTTTGTCCATCTCAAACAGTGGTCTGCTAGCAGTAAGGGCAACATCAAGTATGTGTGCTTGCATTACATGTCCCTCTTGCCTTGCGCTGGACATTGTAGCTTAATGTGTCCAAATTGATTGCAGTTATAACATTTGACCTTGCTTATGTTTACTATGCAGTTCTTAGCACCGTTGCCCTTCATGCGATACCTCATACAAGAAACCTTTTGCTTCTTGGATTTACCTTGCACTTCTCTGGCTCCTCCTTCTTTGCATTTTCCTTGCAATTTCCACTCTTATTCTCCTTCTTTGGCTCCCCATTCATGACATCATTAGCAATGGTGTTAAAAAGTTCCATCTCAACTGAGCTCTCAAATGTGGTAACCATCAGAATGTGGTTAACTGCCAAATCCTTAAGCCTAACCTTATTTGCTGGAGTGTTCATCAAATCAAATCCAAATTTAGCATGCTCATTAAATTGATCTACTACTTCACTAATATGTCCTCTATTGTAAATTAAAGAACTTCTTAATATAAATCCTTCTTTAGCCCTTGACATAGACTTCGTCTTGAAACATCATTTTGGAATCGCCCTAAGTCATCTCTTTCTCTTTTACCTTAACGACAACTATTTCCCAAAAATATTAAGCTTCTTCTTGTAAGTGATAGGAAGCTAGCTGCCTCCTACTAGCATCACCTAATCCCTTTATCCCAAATATTCACTCACAAGTGCGTAGCTACACCTTCGTATCCGCAAAGGATTTAGTTACAACATAAGGTTTTCCATCCATACTCTAAAAATCTCAACACAGCTTTGGAATGTCTAGGGTATGTAGATGCATAGGAATTACTCCTTGTGATGGATGTAAGAGAACATTTATGTTAACATTGGCTTGAGCTTGAGCCTGTAGATAACTAAAAAACCAAAGGGGTACATTTATGGTAAGATTCGATATTGGAACAAAGTGATAGTACATGAATTATCCCATTATAAAACAATGTATAAACATAATTAAATAAATAGAACTACCCATAATTAAACATTGAACTAGAATAAGATATAATACATCTTATAAATGTAGTAATGTATAAAAAATACACAAGACATCATGTTATATACAACACCACTAAATTGAAATGCATAAGTATAAATATATATATAGGTATACAATCAAATACATATCACTTTTCTTTGTTAATAAATAATCTTTCAAGCGCCACCAACATGTCGACTCTAAACATGTTGGATACAATTAATATCTGAACCTATAAATTCTTCGGTTGACCCGAGAATAATAGATAAATATGATGCATGGGTCGGACTATGTCTACTGTGAGTGAATTCATACCCAAATAAAATAGGAGTACATGTAACTTTAACAATCGACCATTTAGGACATTCAAATTCTATGTCCGAATTGACGCCTAAATCTGAAAAGCCATAAACGATAGATTATTATGGTAAATTAAGTAAAACCGCACACAGAGATATCAAATTAAATAATAAATTCTAGAAAACATATAGCGAAAGTAGTAAATTGTGACTCGATGGTATGGTAGAAAGATTTGAATAACGCTAGATAATAACCATAAATGTTGTTACATTAAATCAGAGTTAACACTGTCTTATATTAATAATTCAACATAGATACATAATATAAAATTGTAGATTGCTAAATGAAATAAAACAACTCCAACGAGTCATATCCACTGCCATCGTGCACAAAGCACTCTCGTAACATTATGTCAACCTATCAAAGATAGATACAAAATGGAAACATAGACGGAATCAGGCATATGCCTTTCTGAGTGAACAATATCACTAAGTATACAATATTTACATTCTAATAAAAATCATTATGGACTAGTACTACACTTACTAATCGATCAAATAAATTTAAAGTGAAAGAAATTGATAAGAAACGAGAGAGAAAACATCATATTTTATGTAGTGGTTCGGCAAATAACTAGCCTCCATTCACTTTCTAGTTTTTACTGAGATTTTCTTACCATTGTAATCGATTTACAATAAGATTTGGAGATTATAAATGATTGATTTCAAAACGGATAGCATTTCAACAAGTAATTCAATAAAAATGGCCAAATATCCTTTCCAAGTGATGAAACTTACAATAAATAGTTGAATCTATGTGTCAAAATCGCCTGATTTAATTTTAACTCATCGAACAATCAGATCTAAGAAGTTAGGAGGAAGAACAAGTCAGAATATGCCAAAATTATAGATTTTATTTATTGATACCGATTCATGGATGGATCATTACTGATCCATGACTTGGTCAAAAGTTGACTCCTTCCTCTTATTTTTCTCTAGCCTTCAAGCTTTGGGTCTTCAAGGGAAAATTATACATTGATGGATCGATACTGATCCATCCCCTGTTACAAACTTGTCTTTATATCCAAATTAGCCTGTAGATCTATAGTACAAGTTGAATTATAGCATTTTTGACATTTTGATGGGTCGGTACAGGTACCGATCCATCCATGTATCCATAACAATTCATGGTGTTAGCTAAAAACGCCGTCTTTTTCCATGAACCCTTCATGTTTGATCTTCTTCAAGTCCAGAATCCATTTATTTATCATTTCATAGCCCAATTTCATCGAAATATTGCGTTGGTCAAATATCAGATAACATTTTCCCCCTAAAGTATGTTTCTGTAAATACAAATCATGCTTTGAAAGAGACAACTAACTAAATCCAGATCTGCATAGATGTTTCCATTGCTCGATACTTTTCCATAGAGTGCATTATCTTCACTGAGAATATCATCACTTTATTCCAAATGATATTCAAATCACATATTCTAAGAAATATAAAAGTGGAAATCGATTATCCGAAGACTTCGTGTATCCCTGAGAATTTTTCTGAAAGACATTTGAGTCCATGGTTAGGTAGATCTCCATTTCCTCTTTTCTATTTTCATGCATATCACCATTTGATGGATCGGTATCGATCCACATGGATTGGTATCGTTCTATTGGGTCAAAAACATATATAAGTTTAGACTTAGAAATTTTTCCTTCCACTTTAACAAACGTTGTATTCATTAGTTTCTCACTGCCTTTGTCTTCAAGAGACTCCCTTCATCGTCTTCCTCCTACATACTCAAACTTTCCACCGAAGCTTAGATCCAACTAAACTTCTTTCAGTCGATCCATCAAAAGAACTCAAAATCCGATCCATCCAAGAAGCTTCACAACCGATCCAGTTTTCCTCCTTGAATCTAGGGAAAGTTCATGCTTAACATGGCCACTAAATAAGTCTTGCACCATCGTTACCAAAGTTACCTTCTTTTCTATCATTGCATTCAATCATCATCCATCGACCTCACATCGACCCCTTTCTTTGCTGTCGTTGATCGACACATTCAATTCAAGAACATATCCATGGCAAAGAAAGAGAAATTCCCAGATTTAATGATTGGCAATGATATATGAGATGGCTTCTTGTTGAGCAACCATGGATCGCCAATGATCATCCCTTAGAAAGATTCTTTGAACTGTCTCAAGGGATATATTCCAATTTCTAATGAACTCGAGCATCGATATGTCATATGACGTGAATCACATTGATGCAAAGATTTATCCATCAAAAATCCTTTGTCCTGATAAGATTGAACCATCTCTCTGAGATTCCACCAAGAGAATGAGTTATGTATCGGGTTTAGTCCCATCTACTTTCGTTAACGTAAATCATACAGTAACGGGTAATATCCGACGCACGGTTCCATTATGTGTCGAAGCACGTTTTCTAGCATGAGCGGGCTTTCTACAAGAAGAGTGCACTCATACACCATGCCATTGGCATAGGATACAGAAGCTGCATAGAACACAATGTTTAACCAGTCAATGTATAGAATCTGATGAGTCAACACACATTGACAGTCATTGGATGTTATACATCGATACACAGGGTCTAGACATCCATTCAAGTAAATATAAGAATTTAAAATTACTAACCCATGCTCTTCCTCTAAGCTTTCGGTACATAATGGAGTCTCATAGATGCTTCCAGTGGATCTCTACTGCGGTAGCATTGAGTCTACATCAACTCCTCTAGCAGCAGCCTCCAATTCTACATAGGCTTCTCCTTGTTTCTTCTAGTACTCAAGGAGCTTTGCTTCATCACACACTCCTAACTAATGTAGCTCTATTGATGATAATCGAGGAGCCATGCAAATTTGTCGCTCCTGATGCCGATCTAACTAGAATCATGGTCCTAGATCATCCTCTGTACTCCCTAGCTTCCAAATTGACATATGTTGAACTCAAGGATATGCACTATGCATGGCATATCGTTAGATAAAGTGATGCTACGTAAACCTCACCATTGTGCCCGCAACCCTCTAATCAGATATTTGACATGTAACCAATACATATTCCTCTCTAAGGCAGTATTTCTTTTCAACCCATTTCTCATACACATATTCCAATTAATGGGGATTCCCCCTCTCAACTCCATTGGAACGCATACGCAGTACTACTCAGTTTGTACTTAGTCATTGCAAGGAATCTAGAGAGATCCCTCGCCTGGTGAAATCCACTACTTATATAACTTTAAACACCAATCTGATACCCCACATTCGACTTTCTTAAAAGCTTTCAGAGATTGCAAGATGGTGACCGATCTCTACAACAAGCGGTGCTACTTCAACGGTGAATACTTATATGTTAGATGTCATGTAGGTTTCTTTAATAAGTGATTATCCATATGATGTCATGCATTGTCTACTCTAAATCTCGCCTTATCCAACTATACACCACTTAGATAGATAATCATTCTCTATTTATAATGTAGTCACCCTTCAAATCATCAAGGATCATGACCTAAGGCGACACCACCTCCTACACAACCATCAAAGAGTACACTTTTGTTAACTCCTCCTAAAGCTCCATGGGTTGAGGTACCTTCTTCGACCCCAGCCTATAGTGGAGTCACTGATGTGGAGGAGGAACATATAACCATCAATTTAGATAAAAATGATGAAAAACAAATAAATTGAAGAAGAGGAGGAAGAATAAGAAGAAGGAGAAAAATAAGAAAAAGAGGGAAATGAGTCAACTGGGGATAATATTAAGGAAGAAGGAACTTCAACTCCTGCTCCCTAGCTAAAACATCCTAGACGAGCCCTCCTCTCCACCCACCGAGTAAGTCCAAGTCTGACCCGGGAGTTATCTCTAGCTTTAATCCATGATGATGTCTTCGGCCTACTGCCCGACTAGGGAACCACATATTTCTATGGGCTAAATCCAAATGATTAATAATTCATGGACCCGATAAATGAGTGGACTTATGTGCTATTCCTTCCAACCAAACCCATAACCGCCCCTCATCCCATTACCAAGCATGGTCTATAGAGTGAATAAGACACTTCATCACTGCACTTATGGTCACAATCACATGAACTCTATACATTTCTCCTTCCAAATTTAAAGCAATAATCAAGTTCTTCTCTTTGTTTCACATATAATGGGAAAATTCAACTTATTGGATGATCTAGTTCTAAAATGCGGCTAAAACATCCCAATATACTAGTCTAGTTCTTACATCACAATCATCTCACCAACCAGTCTCAAAGGAGGAGAGATTAGAGAAGCACAAGAGAAGATAGGAGAGATAAATACGAGATAAGGATAAGAAAGTAAGAAAATTATTATCTTGAAATAGAGCATTGCAACCGTGGATGAGATGATCGGGCGTGCCAACAATCTCTGAGAGGCTCTAACTCCCATCACTCTAACATTAATCACACTTAGAGCATTCTAAGGGATCTTATCCTCATCGAAGCTACTCTCCATTCAGGAAAATTCCGCCATCACTTCCTTTAGAATAACCTCCAATGATGAGTGTCGTTCCAATGTATTCAGCACTTGTCTCCACTTCTTGGGGCAAGTCTGCTTCTGCTCCAATCCCAAGCCTACTCTATTGATACCAAAAAGCTTAGCATGGCTCTTTGGTGTATTCTCCTACTTCACATGTCCAAAGGCCTAGGTTGGACAATCTCATTGCTGCAATTAAACCTCTGACGACGCCTTCCCTTATTCCCCCTTCTACCGTGAAGCTTAAGCATCTTGGCATTCACCTTAACATGATCAATTTTTACTACATCCTAGATGATGTCCTAGATGACAACATCGATACAAGAATAGCCACCTATAAAGTTGTGGTGTACTACAACTATTCTTGGAAAAAATTGGTAAAAGGCATGGCCGAGATTGGTAAAAAATATTGCCTCCCCCTTCCCGTCATAGAGAAGGAAGCTAAGGACAATAAGAGAATAAGAATAATTTATCTAATCAGTTAGATAAGCCCAAATGGATCTAAAAGAAGATAGAGAAGCCTTTGAAATATAAAGAAAGAGCATAAAGTTGCGATCCAATTGATAAACAATAATATCTTTATGATTTAAGGGTAGGTGGAGTAAGTCCACATCAGAAATGGCGAGCTTATCGAAGAAATGGAACAACTCAATGATAGTATCGATGCCATTAATTTGCAGCTTGCCACCTCTAACGCAGAGATAGATACTCTTAAGCTTGTGATTAAAAGACATGATGCCAAAGCTAACAAAAGTTACCGAAGATAACGTCGAGCTAACTAAGAAGAATAAGATGATCGAGGATAAAGTTGCAAACTTGGAAGCCAAAATAGCTTGATCAACCATGAGAGTGAAAGATTGTGGGGAATGCACATTCTTCAAATTCAATTTTAATGTATTAAAATCTGAGGGATTGAAATGTCTTTAGAACACATATCTACACATCTTGGCTGATGTATATAATGAGGTGATGAGGGGGGAAAAGTAAAGAGTTGATGGTGAAGTGCGAGTATTCAATGAAGTTGATATCGTAGACGCCCTTTTTGAAGAAGAAGAAGAAGAAGACCTCATATCTCTTGCGATTGGTCAGGACTAGCATGCTATAAAGGATGCAGGACAATCTCCAATTAGGGCTTCTACAGAACCCCCTACGAAGGAGTCAGCTGATGCTATCATTCTCCCACTACTCGGGAGCCTCGGTTAAGGGGAGCCCCAGTTATGGATTGCTATTATTGTGGCAGCCAGCTCTAAGGTCGTCGCTCCTACCACGTTCATACCACCTGCATCAGTTGTTACCACCCTTACCAAAGGTTATAATCTAGAACTCCTTTGGCTATGTCAGTCTAGCTCTATCACTACCATACTATCCCTAGTTCCTGAAGAAATGCAAATCGTTCTAGTTTCCACTCAAACTACTTCTCTATCTAAAGGTATACCTCTTAATAGTTCAGTACTCCAGATGCTTCAGATGTCTCTGTATAAAATTGTTGACCTCTATAATTATGTTGCTATTTCAGGTCAATTGCAATCATGCCACTTCCTAAATTCATTTATTCTCCAGGACCTTCAGCTGAAGCTTCTACCACCATGGCCATGGTAGTTACATCTTATTTTGCTATTGCCACATCCTAGGGTGGGTCTGGTCCTGGCCTTGATGTCGAAAAGATTAAGGAGTTGAAAGAGTGATGAAACAAACGCTTCTCTTGGTAAGGTGGAAGAATTCATGATTACTTATGCATCCAAGCCAGAACCCTCCATGGCTGCAAACGTTGCCAAGGAGACTACCAAGATGGTTAAAGTGAAGATTGTGTCAGGACCATTCCTCCTTCACCACTTTATATATCCTTCTTGGGCTTCTAGTTTCTCATGTGCCATCAACATCCCCTCCTGCCCACGGAGGTATTCAATCATCCTAATGCAAACATTTCATATCTGGTGACAATCCTTTAGCTATCGAAGAAGAAATCATGCCTCCATACAAAGCACACATTCAAAGTCTAAGCACCAGAAGAAATCTGTCACGAAGCCTAGGAAAGGTGGAAAGTGAGGGAAGAAGTGAGGACTCGGATCACTTCAAATAATTTCTAAGATTTTTGCATTTTGTATACATGTAAATATGAAACATGTTGTACAGGGCCGACCCTGACTAAATAAAATACTAAGTAATGAAATATATTTTTCTAAGCCTTATCTCATTTACTTTTATTGCACTCTTATTTCCTGCACCTATGTACTATTCCTATATGTGTACAATATATAATTTTATGTAATGAATTACTTATATATTATACCCGCCTTTGCCTATGATCTGTATAATGCGTTTATTTAATGTAACTCGACACATACAAATAAACTTCTATAATTTCATAACTTTATTTATTTATTTAGTTTTATTTATTATCATTAAACATATTCTATTCAACTATAAATAAAACTGTGTTGTGGTGCTCTGACTGAAATTATATGGCTTTCTTCTCGTGTCCATATGTGCACTAATATAATTCTAGTACTTTTACCTATAAGAATAACGTAATAAATCGACGCCTATCACCGAGTGTTGTGTCTGTGATGCCTGTCTTCGGGCATCTATCTCTGACCTCACATATCTTTGGGCGTTGGTTAAAGATAAAATGTGTAGGGGAGAATTTGTGATCTGTTTATGGCCTGATCATACTCCAAAGAACCGATCATAGTTCAAAGGAGTCCATTTTCACTATCTTCGAGTACCTAGACATCTTGTTTTCAAAACACATAATATATGTTCGTGCTACTGATCTTGTAGCACAAAGTTGACTTAACGAATACAGTTTTGCTGATTCAAAAAGCTAAATTTATTCCAATAATCCAACAGCGAAAGCCACTTTATTACATCCAATCTAAATGAAAACAAATGCCTAATACAAAAGAATGAAATCAAGTAAAATAGTGGTGTAAGTGCTTATTGTTCCACGCTCGTGGAACTAGGTCTCCATTACCGCTGATAGCTTGAAAGTATCATGTCCAAGTTTCCATCCTATCACATAGTGTCCTTCCCAATTTGGACCAAGTGCCACTGCACTCAAAATGATCCCTTTAAAAACGAGGTAATCAATCTCAAAAGTATGATTTCGTACTTTGTCATTAAACTACCTTGCTATGCTTTGCTGGTGAGCAACTACCCTTGGATTTGCCTCTTCTTACTTTTCCTTTACTAAGCCTAGTAATAGCTCCTCGTTCACCTTAGGGTCTTAATGTATTTGTCGATGAGAAGGGACTTCAGCTTTAATAGGTATCGACGTTTTAGTTCCGTAAGCCAATGCGAACGGAGTATGCCCAGTTATGGACTTTTGGGTTGTCTGATAAGCCTGTAATGCCAGTGGTAACTCGTCCATCCAACTGCCTTTAGCTCATTTCAATCACTTCTTTATGATGGATTTAATGATTTAGTCACTGCTTCCACCTGTCCATTCTCCTACAAAAGTTCAATCGTCGAAAAGCTCTTCTTGATTCGATATTGAGCATAGAATTTGTAGAATTTTTTACTTTCGAAAGATTTTGTTATGTGTTATGACCTTCGACGGTACCCAAACTTACACAAAATGATCTTATCGACAAAATTGATCATTTACATTGTGCAATAATAGTGAGGGGCTCTTCCTTAACCCATTATTTAAAGTACTCCACTGCTACAATAGATATTTTGCTCCTCTACGTGACATCTGTTGCACTCTAATAACATCAATGGCCATGGGCTAACCATCTACGTAAGCTCATTGGATGGGCTCTCGGTACCTTAGTAAATCTCTTTCAAATTTTACATTTTTTTGAGCATATTGCTGCATCACGGATAACAATTGGCTAGAAATATCCATAACTAAGAACCTTCTTTCCGAAATTATACCCCTTAGTGTCATCGCTACAGCGTCCTTCATGAACATCCATTAGGATCTTCTTACTTTCACCTTTTCGACACACCTTAGTAGGTAGCGGATAATCCTCTCCTATATAGTACTCCTCACATAATGTTACATGGTACTTTACGCAAGAGCTTCCACTTTTTGTTTCGATTATTCGAGAGAGTTCCCTTTGTCTAATAATCCTTGAATGGATTCATTTATGACTTCTCCTAAAATCTATGATATATTCAACATCCATTTTCGCCAATGCTTGGAGATCTCAATACCTCTACTAGTGTGGTCCCTAACAGCTATGCATTGCTAAAGCTAGCAAATTTGGCAAATGAATTTGTATTCATGTTTTCCTCTCAGGGATGTGTATTATCATGCAGTACTCAATATTGTATAGTAGTTTCAACACTTTTAGCAAGTAAGAATCAAGCAGTGAACCCTTAGCCTGAAATTCCTTATTTACCTGGTAAACCACCAGTTGGGAGTCATCGTAGATGTGTACATTCCACACTCCCAAATCCTTTATTATCTTGAGTCCAACTATCAATGCTTCATACTAACCTTCGCTATTAGTTTCACAAAACTCAAGCTTCAATGTGTAATGGATCCTTGACCTTCCAGAGTGATCAAGCCTACTCCCTCTCTGAAATCATGGTCAACGGATGCTAAGTCAACATACAATTTCCATTGTGAAAGTTCAGCCAATTTCTTTTCTGTCTCGTCATTCTAAATGGCAAATTCGGTGATGAAATTCACCAACGCTTGTCTCAAATCGCCTTCCTAGGCCTTTAAGTGATTTCATATTGACTCATCTCGATATTCCACTTTAATAATCATCCTGAAGTCTCAAAGCGATGTAATTCTTGCCTAAGAAGTCATCTGTCAATAGCCTTATTGGATGAGCCTGGAAATACAGTCTCATCTTTCTCGATTCTATCAAAAGTAGTACACCGTCCTCTCCTACATTAGATAATGTTTTTATGCTCAAGTGAACCGCAAGCTGATGTAATATATCGATTTTGCATTTCATACACACTAATGCTGCACTTATTGCACGAATTGACACCGGTACATAGATGTATGAGCCCTCTCCTTCCAAGGGCTTTAATAGGATCTATGGTTTATGGAGTTCATAAATGATGAAAAGCATCTTCATAATCATCAGCCCATCATAATATCTCCTTTTCTTCATGAGGACATCAAAGAATGATACACATTTGTTCGTCACCTTAAGATGAACATACTCAAAGAGGCAACTTTGCACATTCAAGCCTTTCATTTCCCTCTTTGTCCTTCGGGCTATAATCTTCTTCAAAACTTCAATCTAATTTGGATTGGCCTCAATGCCCCTTAAGTTTATAGTAAAGCCTAAAAGCATTCCTGATGCCACTCCAAAAGAACACTTCATAGGATTCAACTTCATTCCATAACTCCAAAGCACATTAAACATTTCCAAGAGGTCGCCTACTTGTTCTGTTGATTTTCGTGACTTTACCAGCATATCATCTACATAGACATCCATAGTCCATCCGATTTTCTCTATAAACATCTTGCTAACCAAACATTAGTAAGTAGCTACAGCGTTCTTAAAATTGGAAGGCATGATTTATAGAAATACATTCCTAAGTCTGTGATAAAGCTCGTATGGTTTTGATGGAGGATATGCATTGTGATCTGATCATAGCCAGAATATGCATCCATAGATGATAGTAGTTCATGTCCGATAATTCCATCTATGAGTTGGTTAACCAACGAAAGTGGAAAGTAGTTCTTTGGGCATAACTTATTCAAGTTGAATAATCAATATATGTCTACCACTTTCTGCTGGCCTTCATAACCATCATGAGATCGGCTACCTATTATGGGTATAGTGCATCTCGGATAAAGTTGTTAGCAAATAACATATCCACTTCTTTTGATGCAACGAATCTCTCTGATTCCATGCTGCATTATTTCTGTTTTACTAGGGCAAAGGCTGAGTCTAGATTTAATGTGTGGCATGCAACTTCAAGCAAAATCATGCACATATCAGAGTGAGTCCACATGAACACATCCTTTTTCACTTATAGAAATATAATCAGTTCTCTTTTCATCCTCAAACTGAGTTAAGACCTAATTTTGACAATCTTCATCGGATCGTCTTCATCCACTTGAATCTCATATATCAGCTGCACTGGTCCCACCCTCACCTCATTTGACTCTTTTTGTGAGTTCATCGCTTTGTATTGGTCGCTAGCGAACTCGAGTAGAGGCTTGGACATGAGAGAGTTAAAGGTATGTCCTAGGGTTAACTATGTAATTTCTTACACATATCTAACTTTGTAATCAATCTTATTCATAATAAAAGTGTTTGTTTTCTTATATACTTTGTTTATTATGATATAATCAACAAAGGATATAATCAACGAAGTATCTAAATTTAAAGTGTATTGGTAAAAAATCCTTAAATAAAATGTAATGTGATTGTAGTTGTAAATAGTTGTAATCTTTGTAATTAATCACAATATAAAATATCATTTTGTTTTAAAATATTTCTGTTCAAGATGTTTTGAGAAAGGATATTGATTCATCCATATATCCCGAAGTGATATATAGCTGACGATGAGAATGTGTGGAACTTATTGTCGCTTTTAGTACCGCTTAAGGTGTTGTAAAATATGATTTTACCAAAATGTTCTATAAAGGATCAATTCGGCCAAACCTTCACACTACTAGATAAGGTTACATGTGAACGTTAATATAGAATTGTTAAACATTAATTACTGATATAATTCTAACCTTCAAAACACAACTATATTTGTGAGTTCTCTGAAATACCATATGATTTGATCCGGTTATAAAGTGTTATAAATTAGTTAAATTAACTAATATTTAAGAAATATTAATTATTATTATATTTGATGTTTGGGCTATTATTTGTAAGTGGAGTAGCTCCTAAAAATGTTCTAGGTGTTATTAGTAATTACCTGGATGTATATATAAAATTTAGATGTACATACATCGATACATACATACATACATACATACATATATATGTATGTATATGAATATATTTAAACGAGCACTAAATACATTTAATTACTTAATGAGTCTTGGGATGTTTTTATCCATATAACATACCATGCATGCTGGCCATAAAGGGGAGAAAATAGTCTAGATATACAATATAGATTTAAAGAGGATGTTCTTAAAGAAAGGATTGGCTAAATTTTCCTTCTCTTCATAAATACAAAATCTTCCTCATTAATCCATTTTAAAACCGCTCCTTCTTATTTTATTACTTCATGCCCGCCTCTATCTTCCTCATTCACATCATGGTTGAACTAATTTTTTCCTAAACAACATGAAGCAAAATTAAATGAAGGTGTTCATACGATTTCAACAAGATCAAGTGGTTATTTAGGGATTCTAGGCGCCAATTTACAAATCATGGTGTTAGCAATAGCTAGATCTGCATAGGTAAATTCATATTTTTATGCATTACGATATGCTCACACCTGACCCTAATTGATATATCTAACATAAGTTTAAAGTCCCATTGTGTATTATCAAAATTTAATCTGTTATATATGTTATCTATGAATAGAATTCAAAAAAACAATAATAAATTTCTACATGCTTAATTTAGCCACATATACATATCCCTTCATGAAGATGCATTATATGTAATATTAATTTATATATATAATATTGATTTTTGTGTATATGTATATATGTATGTATGTATGTATGTATGTATAAAAAAAAAAATTTATTTTGGCTATAATCAAACATGTATGTTCATGTGTGCAAAATTGATGTTTTGATTTTAAATCATGATATTTTGGTGCTTTCTTAGTCAAATAGAGAAATCTGAAATTTATTTTATTATTATTTTGGATTTTTAATTGTACACACACACACATACGCATATATACACATATATGATTGATTAATAGTTTTATGGCCATAGTATATGTATGTATGTTGTTTTGTAAATAAAACCAAATGAAACACATATGTATAAAATAAATATGATTGGATATGTAATATACAAATCACCTTTTATAATCTAGATCTGGACTCAATTAGGATTTTGTAAGAGAGGGAGGTGGAATGCCTTAACATTTGCTCTAAAATTAATTTTAATATTTCCTTAGTCAAGGAGATAAATTTGGAACTTATTCTATTAATTGTTCTCGAATAATTATTTTCAAAATCTTAATTTATATAGCAATATATACATATGTTACACACATATAACCTATATTTACATGGTACAATTAATATGGTCCTAGGTCATTGAAGCATACGCAAGACAAATCTGATCGGTTGATTTGCAAGCTAAGTTACATGCAGACCAAGTAAAGAAGAAGTAAGCCTCTTTCGCGAGAGACAGATGGGAAATGAGGAAGTAGAACATCTGGGTGCATAGTGAACAAGCTATGTATATAAACCATGTACATATGTTATAGTATATTTGAATATGTATACATACTTAGGCATTTATTTTTCTGATATGTATATAAATTTATCATTTGTATATGTAAGTATTATATATATATACAATAGGTATAGATCCTAATATCTATATATATGTGTGTGTGTATATAGTTATACACATGCTCATATACTGTTATATTCCAATGTATGTTATGAATATGTATGATATTCAAAATTAACATTAAATTAATATAATTAATATGACTAATTGAATAAATAAAGTATTTTAAGATAAAATATAATTTTTATAATAAATAGATTGGATATAATACTAGTTAATAAATTATATAGGCCCATTAAGATCCAAACAGGGATTTTTTTTAAGTTTACCCATTTCACCTGATGTCAAACATACTAGTTCCAACAGTGGTACCAGAGCCTGTATGGTCTATGCAATCTAATTTGCAAACATTTAGGGTCAATTAATAAACTTTTCTATGTATTAATGTCTAGTAGTATCTAGGATTAGTGTTGGATAAAAGGCATTCACCTCGCCATAGGGCATTTTGACCTTGCCAAATGGGTGGATTAAATCCAAAATGTTAGCCTGGATGTAAGGCACAAATTTATTTTGGACCTTATGCTAATTTTCAAACTAAAATTTGAAATTTTAAAATGCATTCGAAATTTAAATTTTAAGTGTAAAGATAAAAGGAGATTTTATAAATGTTATAACATAAATTTAAAAAAAATTGAAAATTGTTTTAAGAAAATAATATGATATTTATCAAAAAAAATTATAAATATTTAAAATTTTTGATTAACCTAATATATTTTTAGTCAATATTATAAAACATTTATTATTTCATAAATAGTATTTGGTGTGTGTGTGTGTGTAATCAAATGTAACTTGCTACATCCACTTTAAGTGTCATATGGTATGTTCCCACTATTTTCTCGATTAAAATAACTGCACGTGAGATACGAAGCTACATTCAAGCGAAAAGCACCCATTCAGTGGGAGTGACAAAATAGTTAATGAATTCTTCGGATTCATATATAAAGATATATGTAGTCGAAGTTGTAATGATGCAAAAACGGGTCCACTTACTTTGTTAAATTCACCAATGTATTATCACAGACACGAATATGTATATTCATACACAAATAGTATGTCTACGAAGTACATAGAATAAAAAATAAAAGTAGAAAACATAATGCACAAAGGAAACAAAACAATTCGAGTTGATTGAATATGCGAGTATATTGGAAAGAGTTCCATAAGTACCTAAAAACAAATAAGGTTCAATCTCAAAGTTGTTTCCGCTTATGGTGCCGTAAGAAGGTATTGATAAGGAGTGTGTACTTAAGGGTAAGTACACATATTAAATTTAATTTCATCAAAGATATGCATTGATTAGAAACCCCTATCTTAAGTAATTTAAGATGAGGAGTTGTCTAATTTATGTTATGAAAGTAAATTACGTAAACTCAAAATTGAATCAATTTTTTGTTAGCATAAAGGCAGTTCATAAAATGACTATAAATGCCTTATCCATTGTGTTAAGAAAAAATTGTTGTTTCAAGAAACACCACCTTTAGAAATTTCTTGTAGAAATTTGTGGTAGTATAGTAGACTTGGGTACAATCCAAATACTCGAATATAGAAATTGATTACATATGACAAAAGAAATAGAATTTATAGTAAAAATTCTTGCACATTAAAGAGAAATTATGAGTTTCTTATCGTTGATTACATTTATGTTATCTTGCCAATTCATGCCATCACGAGAGATTCATGTATTAAAAGCTGTCGTTGGCTTTTCCTTTTGTTTTTGTTTGGTCAAAAAGGGTTCAATAGCAGTTTTGTAATTAAATAAAAAATTGATTTACCACCCACTTAAGCAATTACTTTTCACCTAACATCATTTGTTGTTATATTTCTATTAGCTAATCTTAATATCTTTTCAGTTTTATTTCCGAAAATGTTAAACACCCAAGTTCACTAATTGATTAACTGATTAATCTCCCTTAATTAAATCCGTGTTTTCCTTCACTAAGTAATTCATATAAAATAGAAATTGATGGAATAATTTCGAAAAATTGAAAAAAAATCTCTTTTATCATATTTTACCCCATATCAAAATTTTAGGCCAAAATAATTAATTTTATTATTTTTAATTATCAATTAACTATTTTACTCAATTAAGAAAATTTATAAAATATTCCCTCTAATTCCAAAAATTATGAAATTAAAAACCCATCTCTGTTTCATTATAAAGAACGTCATATAAAAAATTCATGATATTTGAATGTAATTATACCATGTTTTTCCCTAAAACATGAGCTAGTTCACTTTAATAAAATTATAGCTCATAATTAAAATAATATTTGAACATCCAAACATTTTTAACATCATCAAAACATTCATATGAAGATCAAGTCTGAACCCAATAGGTTTGGATAGGCTTTAGAGAAAGATTTTACTCACATAGATTAAGAAAGCATTATTCTAATCTCATCTCTTCTTAAATTTGAAAACTTGAATTTCCTTTAGCTTGGGTTCCTCTTCCTTCCTCTTGAATCCATGGCCGACCATGATTATATTCTTTTAGACTTTGTTTTGTGTATAAATGAAATGAAGATGGAATAAGGGGATGTGACTAAGGAATATGGGTTAGTGGATTTGGGGCTTACTAACTTCTTTACCTTACATAAATTATTCCCTTTTAAAATTTAAATTGTTTTCTTTTCACTAATCAAGGCTAATTAAGTTACTCTAATATAATTGCCTTTGGTCCATCCAGTTAACTTTTTAAAGTCTCACATGCTTAGTTAATTAAATTACCCCTAGGCAATTTTGTAATTAAATTGCTTTAATAGTTTAATTAATAACGACTCTATACTATTAATTCAATTCAATTTAATTTAGTTTAAACTAATTTCTCATATTATGGACTCTCCAAAATATGGGGTGTTATAGTCTCTCCTCCTTAGAAAAATATCATCCTCGAAATTTTGATAAGGAAAACAAAATTTACACTGACTTCCCGAAAGTGTATAGTCGTCGTCATATAAGTACACACAAGTAGAAAAGATTACACTCATGCTCTACTAATGTAAACCATCAATCATTAAGCATAAGTGTATTAGTGCAACTACCAACACATAATCATATCACATATGAATATACTAATGCCCTACCAGTCCATACAATAGACAAACAAAGCACATTATTATCTATAAGGATATCTAAAACAACTCGGGATAGATATTCCTAATCATATCCTCTACCTCCCAGGTATAATCATCCTTATTGTCACTCTAATGGATGCGAATAAGTTTAATACGCTTGTTCCTCGATTTCTTCATATCATGACCTACTGTTCCTTTTGGTCATCTTACATACGTCAAATATGGTTCTATAAATAAATCCTTTATCGCCTTTGGTTCCCCTACCAAATCTGGATCTTACACACCCGCTAAACTACTCGACAACTCTATAAGCAAGTTTACCGATCCTTTCAGTCATTGGAATTGGTCCAACG
This sequence comes from Allium fistulosum, assembly GCA_030737815.1. Lineage (NCBI taxonomy): Eukaryota > Viridiplantae > Streptophyta > Magnoliopsida > Asparagales > Amaryllidaceae > Allium > Allium fistulosum. Next base: position 1,033,044,118 of record CM060905.1, read on the forward strand.
TATCTAGATGCCAACTTTCTCATTTTCCCAAAGTGCATAACTCCTCTTATCGGAGAAACCTTATGAATATGTGATCTCCTACTACGAACTCAAGCTCTTTTCTTTGTTTATCAGCATAACTCTTGCGCCTTGATTGCGCTTCCTTCATTCTGGTGCGAATCAACTCTACCTTCTCAATAGCATCTCTTACCAAATCGGGTCCTAACAAGAGTCTATCTCCCATGTCCAACCAAAAAACTGGTGACTTACATAGTCTACCATACAATGCCTTAAACAACGACTCTCGAAACTCGTTTGGCAACTGCTATTGTATGCAAACTCTACCAGATGTAAATGATCTTCCCAAGATCCTCCAAAATCCAATACACATATTCTCAGCAAATCTTCCAATATACGACTTACCATTTCTATCTGACCATTTGTCCATGGATAGTAAGTTGTGCTTAAGTTCAACTCCGTACCTAATTCACCATGCAAACTTCTCCAGAACTCATTGATGAAAAATGGTCTCCATCACTAGTGATACTACTCGGTATCCCATGTTGTATCACTACATTCTTTATATATAGCTTCGCTATGCTAGCTGCTGTCTTTGTCGACTTCACTGGGATAAAGTGCGCACTCTTAGTCAATCTATCGACTATCTCCTAAAGGTTATCATTTCCCATTCTTGACCTTGGTAGTTCATCAATAAAATCCATAGTTATCAAATCCTACTTCTAAGTTGGTACTTCCAAAGGTTGAAGTAAATCACTCAACTTCTGGTGCTCATCTTCCACTTGCTGACAAATGAAACATCTCTCCATGCATTCACCTATATCTCTCTTTATACCTTCCTAAAAGAAGACTCTCTTCATATCACGATACATCTTGTACCACCGGGATGAATAGTAAACTTCAACCGATGACTTTCTTTTAAGACTTCCTTCTGAAAATTTTCTATATCCAAAACACATGGTCTTCCTTTCTTTCTAAGCCTATCTCAAACCCTTTCAAATCCTCGAAGTTCACACCCATCTTCAATCGCCTAATCCTTTCTGCAATCAACGAGTCATCCCTTTGCCATGTGGCTATTCTTTCTACAAGTGCGGAACGTAATTCCAAACTCACTAATATGTTCGGATCTCTACTCGATCCAGTATCTTGCCTATAATGTACTCCATAAGAGGCTAACTTCTCCAACGTCTTCCATTCATCAATCATAGCCAACACAACATTTTGATGCTTCTTACTCAAAGCATCTACAACCTTGTTCCCTTTTCCTAGCATATATTCTATCCTAAAATCATATGCCACCAAGAACTCCAGCCATCTCTGCTACCTCATATTCAATTCCTTCTAAGAGAATAGATACCCTAAGGGATTTGTGGTCTGTATACAACTCGAACCGTTCTCCAAATTTTCAGCACAAACACCACTGTTGCCAACTCTAAATCATGAGTTGGATACCTAACCTCATACCATCTCAATTGCCTTGATGCATAAGCTATCACTTGCCCTCTTTGCATCAACATCGCTCCCAAGTCTGTTCCACAAGCGCCAGTATAAACTACTAGATCCTTCTTCCCTCTGGGTATGATCAAAACAAGAGCGTTCATTGGTAACTTCTTCAACTCCTGAAATTACCCTTCATACTTATCAACCCATACAGACCTCTCATTCTTCCCGATCAACTTAGTCAATGGTGTTGCTATACGCGAGAAATCTTTAATGAATCTATGGTAATAGGCAGCCAATCCTTAGAGTCTTCGTGACCATCTCTAGCCTCTTCCAAACATTAATAGCTTCTATCTTCGATGGATCCATAGATAACCCATTCTCCAAAACAACATGCCCAATAAACTTCACCTCTCATTTCCAAAAGTGGCATTTCAAAATTTTCGCCTTCAACCTGTGCTGTCTCAGCGTCTCCAATGCCAACCTCAGAATAACTTCATGATCTCTATCTACAATATACTAGAATATCATCGATGAAGACTAACATAGATCTAACCAACTGATCGTGAAAGTTGCCGTTCATAAGACCTACGAAGAACGATGGGGCATTGGTTAGTCCAAATGGCATCACTAACCATTCATATGAGCCGTACTTTGTTCGAAACATGGTCAATGGAACACCATTTTCCGCTACTATCATTTGGTGGAATCTCGTTGCCAAATCTAGCTACGAGAATACTATAGCTCTACTCAACTAGTTAAATAAGTCATTGTTAACCATAAAGTTCACTCAAGAATGTAGGTATGAAAGAAGGCTTCCGAGGGCATCAAAAGAAGGGTTCCGTGAGTGTTAATAGAAAGGTTGCGAAAGCATTATAGAGGCATCGCCAGAGTTGAAAAAAGAGGTTTCGCCATGATTCAAAAGGGGGGTTTCGAAGGCATTGAAGTAGCTTTCGAAGATATTGGGTTGGTGCTGTAAGCGTTGATGCTTCCACAGAAGATGAAAATAAGGAACTCTTTCAACATTATCCCTTCCACATAAATCAAGTCTTTTGAAATGATTGGTTCCGCCATAATCCACCTTCCGTAGAAGAAGACTCTACCAACACTTCCCATTCGAAAGCATGACTTTGCAAAGACTAACCTTTCAAATCGGTTAAACCCTTCCATAGGAATTAGAAAGGCTTCATGTACGTAAATATTGCTTCCACAAGTGTCAAAAGATGAGCTTCTGCATTAATCAAGGGGATTTCCTTCGAAAGCCACCTTCCGCAACCATCATCTATCCATCAAGAATCCTCCTCCATTATAAGTGACCTTTCGCAATGATCCTTCCGCCACCATTAAATCTTTTTAACCCCATCAAATGCCCTTCCTCACTCGTTTAAGTAACAACCTACCATGTTAGCACTAAATCTTAACAATAATAAAGAGGTCGAGGAACCTTAACTATGTTACAACCCTTTCAAAACCAAAAATATCCCCTTTCAATAGTGACAAAAGCCTTCAAAGATGCATATAAACAGTATGGAAACTTATTCGGTACCCAATAGCGAAAGGTAGATTCAAGTGTTACGAAATCTTAAACAAAGAAAGTAGAAGCACCTCAACATCAACGACAGCGAAAGGTCGATGAAGAAACCTTTCGATAGCTTCGGAAGGATGGACGCAGAAGGGTCTAACCCACAACTATAAATACGACCCTATGGGTCCAAGTGCGGGACCGATTTTTCATTCCTACATTTCTTTGTCAAATAAAATTCTTGTAACCCTAAATCAAATCGGTGGAAAATTCTATTACTTGTAATCCATTTGTGAGAAATAAAAAAAGAGGATGCATGGACTTGATATTGATTTTAAACATGAGAATGACCATCTCGGTCATTAGCCCGTCTAATGACCAATTATATATGATACACACTTATCTTCTTAACCCTTTATTAGCATATGCTACACTATATAACCTATTTGGATATGTTGACTTTAAAACATATTATTATTATGTCCAAAGCCCTTGTAGCACTAAAGTAACGTGATGATGATAATTCAACGTTATTGAGTCCATTTGACTTATGACATTTATCCAAAATAAGGCTTTATGGCACATTGAATCCACCTTTTACTCAAATATATATATATATATATATATATATAGTTTCGAACCCTTTCGAAGTGTACTCGACCTTCAAAGGGGTTCTCTTTGTAAGCATTGAATCAAACCCTTTGGGATGACTTCTTCGAAAGGCATTTGAATACTTTCGAATATATCTTGGCTTTTGAAGGAGATCACCCCATAGCTACCGTATCGACACCTTCAAAGAGGTCCATTCGAATGGGTTCATGACCTCATTATGATCCCTTCGAAAGGAGTGGTAAATAGTATTGCAACATTGAATCTCGGTTCTGACAGTATAAACACTTTTGAGGTCCTTCGAAAGGGATCTTCTTCTGATTCACTTTCAATCTAATGCACCTTTGGATCTTGACGATTATATCATTAACATTTTTGGCGCTAAAAGGAGGGCCTCGAACCTCCGACCTACTTTTTACTCATAGACTAATTATGGAAAGTTTGATTTGTTGTAGGAAAATGAAATAAAAAAGACTCGGTCGATTGGATGAAGAAGCGGTGCACACAATAGCTCTAGAAGAAAATACTACGCCAACCTTCAACTTAGAAGCCACTAAGTTAGGGCAACCATCAACTCCATCACAACCTGATGACAATGCAGCTAAGATAAAACATTTGGAACAACGGCTACTGGAAATGCAAGAACTCCTGGAAGCAGCCCTTACTTAGAAATCGTCTAAAACCGCTAAGCCAACAACAGGGGACGAAGTGTCTCCCCAAGAAGGAATCTGAAGGCTTACACGTTCGAAGGCAAGAGCAAGATTGACTTAACATCATCAAAGAAGAAGGAACATTATGCCACTAAAGCGGATCACTAGGGCAGGATGCAAGACAAATCGTTGGAGCAATTTGGAAGCTCAACTTAAAGGAATATAATCCAAATCGAAAAAGCTATCATGATACTAAAGCATATTTGAAGCACGTGACAAAGAAAGCTATTAAAGTTATGTTGAATGCTAAAGGGAAAAGAACTTTAGATGAGCAAGTGAATGATAACAATCGAGTAGCTCTGTTCATTGACAAAATCATGTCAACAACAATTTCATCTCACGTTAAGGTTCCAACTATGAAATACCATGGTGCTATTGATCCTGATGACCATCTAATGGCTTTTGACAGCCAAATGGACCTTTATAATGCTTCGGGAGTAGCGCAATGCAAATTGTTCCCTGTATTACTTCAAGGGGTTGTTGCAAAATGGTACCCCAATATCGATCGGGAGAAAACTATCTACTCATGGAAACAATTCTCCTACGAGTTCTCTGCTCAGTTTTTCATATGTAAAGGTCCAATAATTGACTATACCGTTTTGGCAAACATCAAGCAATGGCAAGGAGAATCGTTGGGTGATTATCTCAAAAGGTTCAATATAGAGGCATTAACGGCCAAAAACATGAATGATAGAGATAAGCTAATCGAAGTGCACTCGGGATTGATAAAAAACACGCCGTTTTGGAAAGAGCTCTTCGTCCATGGATGCAAAAATTTACAAAATTTTTACTTTCAAGATGATAAATTCATTTCGATGGATGAGTTATACTATGCTAAAAGGAAAACTGCCCCAAGAAGGAAATTGGAAGATTTGGATTTGATCGAGGACATAAAAGGTCATGGCCAAGAACTTTCCCGAGCAGAGAAAATGGGATAATTATTGTGCTTATCATAAGACGAATGTCAATAAAATAGACGAATGCCGAGTGATAGCCGGAATTATTAAAAAGCCAATCCTTGAAGGACATATGAAAGAGTTTGTCCAAGATATGTAGAAAGCACCATGAATTGATAATGGACCCAAAATATTCGCTAGTACCGCTGTGAATGTTTTAGAGGATGAAGATCCATTGAATTTAAGCCCACCTTTGAACAAGATTAATAAAATTCATGGGTGACCACATCCAACAGAAAACAGTAAAAGAGCTAAGAACGAATATATCGAGGAAGCTAGGGAAGGAGTGTTCTCTGTACAGGAAGAGTCCCCGCTCAAAAACCCGCGACTTAATACACAAACGCCAAATCTTGTCATCACTCCATAAGAGCTAAAGAAAGGAATCCATCATCCCCATAATGAAACCATTACGATCACAGCTCAAATCAGGCATTCCATAGTATCTAAGATTCTGGTAGATACCGAAAGCGCGGTTAACATCATCTTCAAGCACGCTTTCAATCAGATGGGCATTCCTGAAGGTAAATTGGAGCCTAGTGTTGAACCTATCTTTAGGTTCAATAGTAAGGGGTCGACACCAATAGGGTGAATAAAGCTACTGGTACAGATGGGCCTACCACCATGCTACAGAACTTTTGAGACTCTCTTTGTGATCATCGATTAGCCTTCATATTACGATGCATTATTTGAACTTCAAACACTAGATGAGGTGGATGCTTTCGTCTCATCAAAATACATGTTGGTAAAGTTCTTGACTAAAAGGGGTTGAGGTACTATTCGGGAAGAAAAATTTAGCCCCCACGAAATGTATTTTGCAACTCTCGATCAATATAAAAGGGAGTACTCTTATTACTATGATTCCTCTACTATTTTTTAGCCTTTGGAGATGGATTTTTACATCCAATATTTGAAGAAAAATAAAATCTGATAAAACAAATAAACGTGTGTTTGAAATAAGAGGACCGATGCTAACTCTCTAGAAGGCGGCAAGATCATCACAGAATTGGATTGCCGATAAGAAATGGAGAGGATAAAGCCTATAGAGGACCTTGAAGAAATATGTACAGACCCAACCGATTCACCCAAAATAGTCAAAGTGGGAAAAGAGTTAGAGAACAACTTGAAAGCAGATTTGATTCAATTTCTTAAAGCTAGCAAAGACGTATTTGCATGGACCCATTTAGATATGGTCGGCATTGACCCATTAGTTATGTGCCATGCACTAAATATTAACCCAAATGTGACTCTTGTCTAGCAAAAGAAAAGGCAGTTTGACAAAGTTTGATATGATGCCTTGAAAAAAGTGTTAAAAGTTTGCTTGAAAATGGATTCATTTGGGAAGTTTTTTTATCCAAAATAGCAAGCAAACCCTGTGTTGGTAAAGAAGTCGAATGGCAAGTGGAGAACCTGGGTCGATTACACAGATCTGAACAAAGCATGCCGGAAAGACTGTTATCTGCTACCCAGAATAGACCAGTTAGTTGGTGCGACTAGCGAACACAAGCTATTATCTCGTATGGATGCTTATTCAGGATATAATCAAATACCCATGTTCAAGCCAGAAGATGAACATACAAACTTCATTACCAATTGGGGAACTTTCTATTATAAAGCAATGCCTTTCGGACTAAAGAATGCAGGAGCTACTTATCATAGATTAGTTAATAGAATGTTCAAGGAATATATTGGTTAAAATATGGAGGTTTACGTGGATGATATGCTAATAAAGTCCTATAAAGTTGAGAGTCACCTTAAAGATCTTAAAGAAATGTTTGAAGTATTACGAAGGTATCAAATGAAACTAAATCCTCAAAAATGTTCTTTTAGGGTTCATTTCGGAAAGTTCTTAGGTTATATTATTAGTGCACAAGGGATTGAAGCTAATCCTGACTAGATCCAAGCTATAAAAGACATGGCCGAGCTTAAAACAAGCAAAGATGTAGTGATATTGAACGGTAGAATTGCAGCTTTGAGTAGATTCATCTCCATGACAACCGATAAATGCATTCCATTCTTCAATGTAATCAAGAAAAGAAAGAAATTTGAGAGGGGAGAAGATTTTAAGAAAGCCTTCCAAGAATTAAAAAATCATTTAGAAAAACTATAATATTATCCAGCCCTGAGAATGGACAAAGCTTATACTTATATATGGCAATCTCAGAACATGCAGTAAGTTCGGTTCTGATTAGAGAAGAAAACAAAACTCGGCTTTCCTTTTATTATGTGTGCAGATGATTGAAGGATGTCGAAGTTCGATACCAAGTCATGGAAAAGTGGCTTATTATTTGATACTTATAGCACGGAAACTCAGAGCATACTTCCAAGCATATCCGATCAGAGTATTGGCTAACTTTACGCTCAAGTAGGTTTACAGTAAACATGAGACTTCGAGTAAAATAGGGAGTTGAACTTAGCCAATATGACATAGAATTTCAGCCACGAGCAGCAATCAAAGGGCAAGCATTACTGGACTTTATCAATGATGTACAGGCTTTGGTAAAGAGTGGTCAAAGAAAGAAAAATATCAAAAGCCTATGTGGCAACTATTTGTGGATGGGGCATCAAATGAGCAGGGAGCCAGAGCATGGTATTTCATAATCACACCAGATGGACACCGCTTACACTATGCAATGAAGCTAAGATTTCCTACAACAAACTACATAGCTGAATATGAATTGATAATGGCAGGACTAACTCTAGCCTTACAACTCAAGATCTCACGAACTCAAATCTTTAGCAACTCTCAACTAATGGTAAATAAGATAAAGCAGATATATCAGACTAATGACGTTAGACTATCTCTATATGCTAAGAAGGTGCTAAAACTGCTTACCATATTTGAAGATTTTTCTGTACACCAAGTCCCAAGGGAAGATAATTTTCAAGCAGATTCTTTAGCAAAATTAGCTAGTTCAGAAGGAGCTCTAGAAACCCGTATCGTACTAGTAGGGTATCAAGCAAGTCCCGGTATTGAAGAGAAAATGCTCGAACCAGGAAAATAACTATTGGTTTTAACTAGATCCTAAGCCATGACACAAGAAAGAGAAGAAAGAGAAATTGATGAAGAAATTTCATATGAAGAGACCATTCATCCCAAAACAGATAACTGCTACAAGAACACTTGGATGACACTTGTTATAGAATATCTTATCAATGGAATATTACCATCTAACAAAACGGAAACTAGGAGAATCAGACGTCAAGCTCCGACCTTCACTATGATGTGGATGGAATTCTTTATAAGAAAAGATAAGCTCTTCCTTACTTAAGATGTGTGAATTCTGAAGATGGGTTAAAATTACTAAAGGAAGCGCATGCGGGGTTTTTTGGAGACCATTCCAATGAGATAAAGTTTGCTAAGAAAATAATGAGACAAGGTTACTATTGGCCTCAAATGACTAGTCAAGTTATAGAGCATGTGAAGAAATGCAAAGGGTGTCTACTTAAAGATTCCCCATTTACCAACAAGCTAATTAATCTTAATCTCCAGAGATTCCCCATTTACCACTAAGCTAATTAAACTTAATCTCCAATCCATGGCCCTTTGATGTATGGGGAATCCATTTGATTGGACCATTTGCCAAATTCTAAATGAGGGGCAAAGTATGTCGTAGTTGCCATTGATTACTTTCCTAAATTGGTAGAAGCAGAATCGCTTCCTAAAATCACTTCTGGGAAAGTACTTAGACTTGTTATTAAGAACATCGTCACTAGATTCGGAATCCCATACAAGATTATATCCAATAATGGAACACAATTCGAAAGTGAAGAGTTTTCTTGATTTTTCCATGAGAATGGAATCATCAAAAGTTTTTCTTTTGTAGCACATCCAAAGGCTAGTTTTTCTACCTAGCACGTCCAAAGGCTAATGGAGCAATTGAAGCAGCCAACAAGACTGTTAAGACCATCTTGAAAAAATGACTGAATAAGGCCAAAGGAAATTGGATGGAAGAATTACCACCTGTACTCTGGGCATATCGTGCATCTACCAAAATTATTACAGAACTCTCTAACATATGGATGCGAAGCAATGTTACTAGTCAAAATTGAAATACCTTCGCATCAAAGAATTGCATACACGTTCAATCCAAAAACCAAGAGTTGGAGAAAGGGTCATTGGATTTCATACATTAACTAAGAGATGAAGCAGCTATTCGAACTGTCGAGTATCAAAGAAGAATATCAAAATACTACAACTCGAAAGCAAAGACAAGATCATTTCGAGAAGGAGATCTAATGCTCCAAAAAAAATGGCCAATATTAGAAATCCTGCAGATAGACCGCTAAGACCAAACTGGGAGGGTCCTCTAATTGTGTGCAAGTAATTCCTCCGGGAGTTTACAAATTATGTCGACCGGATGGCAATATGGCTCCAAGGACACGGAACACGGAACATTTACGACCGTATTATTCAACATTGGATGAATAGATTGCCTCTTTTTTAAGAAAATCTAAATGGTCGGAAGTAGAATTATCCTTAAATTTGGGAACTACCTTAAATGGTCATAAGCTTTTGTCCGCAACCAAATGGCCATGTCAAAGCGCATCCTGGAGGGAGGTCAGAGTAATCCTTTATACGCGCCATACTATGGCCAGGTTAAAGTAACTGCAAGCCCCTGATCAGGCCATGCTATGACCAGATCAAGGCGCCTCCTGAAGGGAGGACGAAGTAAGCCCTTGAATGCGTCACGCTATGGCTAGTTCAAGGCACCGACCAGCCTTCAGTCCTTCCTATAAGGCCTGGCTGAAGCACCTCCTAGAGGGAGGACAGAGTAAGCCCTTTATCCCACCACGCCATGGCCTGGTCAAGGCACCAGACAGGCCCTCAGTCCCACTTATAAGGCCTGGTTGGAGCGCCTTTGTAGGAGGTCAGGTAAGTCCTTGGGTCCTGCTTGTAGATAAGCTAACCAAGCACACCTGACAACAACGGATTAAGATGTCCAAGCCCGAGAAGTGGCACACAAAACATTAACAATATATGAAGCCTAAAGGGTGTCGCATATCGAAAGAATTGGGTACTTGGAACCAGAAGGGTGATACAAAGCAAAAGATTCAAACAATCAAAGTCCAAAGAATGGTGCAGAACAAAGGCTTAGATGAGAATTTCTAAACTTCCATAATTCGAATAATGATTTTTAAACTTTCCTTCTTATTACCAAGAACATATTTCTAATCTTTTTTCCTGACGATAATTCCCGGATTACATTCATTATTAGATATGAATTTATGGCCTTCGACTAATTTCTAGAAGATGATTTCTGGACTTCACTTATTACTACCTGAATCTGTGTTTCGGTCTTTCACTATTAGTTTCTGAACTTCACTCATTAATACCCGAATCTGGGTTTTAGGACTTCTGCTATTGATTTCAAGACCTATATTATGGACTTCTGGTCTTCTACTATTTCCAAATAATAATTTCTGGATCTCTCTTACTAATAACCGAACCTGGGTCTCGGGTCTTCTACTATTAACTTTTGGACTACACTTATCATACCCGAATCTGGGTTTCAGGTCTTCTATTATTTTAAAATAAGGTTTTCCATACTCCTATTATTTGTTCGCAAATGAGGATTCCTAGTCTTCTATGACTTATTTCCAGATAATGATCTTTAGAATTTTATTATTAAACGATTGTTTTTGGTCTTCTATTAGTTATTTCCAGAAGAGGATTTCTAAACTTCTATTATTAATGCCAGATTTGGATTTCTGGCCCTCTATATTAATTCCATAATTAGATTTCAGGTCTTCTATTAATATAAATAGAGTCGAATTTTTGGTCTTCTCTCATCATTACCAAAGTTGGATCTCGGGACTTCTATTATTGTCAGACAAGAATTACCAGTCTTTAGTTGTTCCCAACTGTGGATTTCTCATCACTTATTATCTTCAGGTGGGGATTTATTAATTTCCATTATGCTTAGATTTAAATATGTGGAATTCTATTATCAGGGATTCTAATACCATCTCCAATAATATGGACAAACTATTAAACACATTCTTACATAAATTTCAAATCAATAATAAGATGTTATCTACTTTGTACTTTGCAGGAAAAAAAAGATTGATAAGGAAGACCATTGAGGATGAAACAAATTTAAAAGAGAATTTTTGGATTTTTATCCAATAGAAGAAAAGCTTCTTTCATACAAAGGGGGTGATAAATGTTAATCATAAAGTTCACTCAAGAATGTAGGTATGAAAGAAGGCTTCCGAAGGCGTCAAAAGAAGGGTTATGCAAGTATTAAAAGAAGGCTTACAAAAGCTTTACAGAGGCTTCACAAGAGTTGAAAAAAAGGGTCCCGCCATGATTCAAATGGGGGTTTTGAAGGCATTGAAGTAGCTTCTGGAGAGATTGGATTGGTGCAGTAAGTGTTGATGCTTCCATAGAAGATGAAAATAAGGAAATCTTCCAACATTATCCCTCCCACATAAATCAAGTCTTTCGAAACGATTGGTTCCGCCATTATCTACCTTCCACATAAGAAGACTACCAACGGTTCCCATTCGATGACTTTGCAAAGACTAGCCTTTTGAATCGATTAAACCCTTCCACAAGAATTAAAAAGGTTCATATACTTAAATATTGCTTCCCAAGGTATCAAAAGATGGTTTACGCATTAATCAAGGGATTGCCTTCGAAAGCCACCTTCCGCAACCATCATATATCCATCAAGAAGCCTCCTCCATTATAACTGACCTTTCGCAATGATCCTTCTGCCACTATTAAATCCTTTCGAGCCCTTCCAAATGCCCTTCCTTACTCGTTCAAGTAACAACCTACCATGTTAGAACCAGATCTTACAAACAACGAAGAGGTCCAAGAAGCCTTCAACTATGTTACAACCCCTTCGAAACCAAGAAAATCCTCTTTCGATAGTGACGAAAGCCTCCAAAGATGCATATAGGTGGTATGGAAACTGATTCGATACCCAATGGTGGAAGATAGATTCAAGTGTTATGAAAGCTTAAACAAAGAAAGCAGAAGCACCTCAACATCAATGATAGTGAAAGGTCGGTGAAGAGACCTTTCGACCGCTTTGGAAGGATGGACGCAGAAGGGTCTAACTCGCATCTATGCCATAGGGGTCCAAGTTTGGGACCGATTTTTCATTCCTACATTTCTTTGTCAAATCAAATTCTTGTAATCTTAAATCAAATTGGGAACAAATTCTATTGCTTGTAATTTGTTTCCGAGAAATAAAAAGAGAGGAAGCATGGACTTGATATTAATTTCGAACATAAGAATGATCATCTCGGCCATTAGCTTTTCTAATGACCAATTGCACATGTTACACACTTATCTTCTTAACCTTTTATTAGCATATGCTATGCTATAAACTTATTTGGATATCTTGACTTTAAAACATATTATTAATACATCCAAATCCCTTGCGGCACTAAAGTAACATGATGATGATAATGCAATATTATTGAGTCCATTGGACTTATGACATTTATCCAAAATAAGGCTCTATAATACATTGAATCCACTCTTTACTCAAATATATATATATATATATCGAGTTTTGAATCCTTTCGAAGGATACTGGACCTTCGAAAGAGTTCTGTTTGTAATCCTTGAATCAAACCCTTTGGGAGGACTTCTTCGAAAGGCACTCAAATACTTTCGAATATGTCTTGGTTTTGGAAGGAGATCACCCCATAGCTGCTGTAAAAACACCTTCGAAGGAGTCCGTTTTAATAAGTTCTTGACCTCATTTTGATCCCTTCGAAATGGGCGGTAAATAGGAATATAACATTGAATCTCAGTTCTGACAAAACAAACACTTTTGAAGTCCTTCGAAAGGGGTCTTCTTCTGATTCACTTTCAATCCAAAGCACCTTTGGATCTTAACGATTATATCATTAACATTCATCTATACGGATAAGGGATAACGTCTCTTCACTGTCAACTCATTCAGCTTTCAATAATCAATACACATACGTAAAGCTTGATCTGAATTCGTTACGAATACCATGATTGCACCCCACAATAAACTATTCGGTCTGTTGAAACTCTTATGCTTAAGTTCCACCAATTTCTTCTTCGATTCTTCCATCTCTTTGGGCGGCATTTTGCTGGGCAATCTACTAATAAGTTTCTCCCCCTCACCTCCTACATTAAATCTATCCAGTATTTGATTGCCCTTCTCATCCATGGCTTATAACATCAAGTCTGACTTCTCCTTCACCACGTCCAAAGCTATCAAAATCTTTTCTCCTCCCTTTGGATTTCATATGGTGATAATCATGTCCACACAATAGATCATAGCATCATTTCGCACCAACTAATCAATGCCTAAAATTACCACGTACCCTACAATTCAAACACATATGGGTCGTAAGCAAACAAATATCCACACATGTCAAACGCAAGGACAGTGTACCTTAACCCGAGAGTGGCATACCTACTAATCGGATTAGATGCACCTAGGGATGTAATCAAATAGGCACTTTCTATTTCTAATCTATCAGCCAAATCTATCGAAATAAAAGAGTGAATAGGACCGTATCAAACGAAACTCTAACTGATATACCGAAAATCAAAATCATACCTCCAAGCACGCCCTTCGCTTTCTCCTTCATAGTTGGTCCAGACAAAGGTCCTTCCTGAGCATAAACCTTGGCTGCTTAGCTTCCAGGCAATCTCTCTTCTTATGACCTAGCCTATTACAGATAAAGCACTTGTCCTCCGGCTGGGTACAGTTAGTGGAGTAGTTCCTCCTTTGGCCATAGTTGAAGCAAGTAACATCAGTTATATTCAACTTCCGAGCTTCCCCTCTTGAAGTCTTTCCTCCTTTCTGGTTCATTCCGTTCTTCCGATTCTTTCCACCTTTCTAATACGGATTGAATCTTTTCTTCTATCCGCCTTTGGGCTTCACATCAGCCTTCTTTTCTCTTAGATACAAGCGGTCATACCCCCTCTCTACTTCCACTACCATATCAAAAGGAGCCAACAAATAATCCATCACCGTGTGATTCAGTCCCCTCCCCAGACCTTCAATGAACATCTCATTCTTCTTCACCAGATTATTAATATGCCCCCTTCCATACTTCGACAAAGCATTAAAAAGCTGGATGTACTCTGCTAAAGTCAGCTCTTCCTACTTCAAGCTTTCCCTGCTTCAAGTCAAGGAACTCTCTACACAAAACACTCTCCTGAGATTCGTGGATGAACTGAGCCTCGAAATGCTCCATAAACTGTTCCCAGGTTATCTCCTCCTTTAGAACTTTAGCAATCAAGACCTCCCAATAGTCCAATGCATCCTTCTGGAGTTGACTAAAAGCTAGTCTTCTCTTTTGAGAATTGGTATATCTCAAGTCTCTGAAAATATGTTTACACACTTTTAACCAATTGAGCACCTCCAAGGCAGACTCCTTCCCTGTAAAATCCTTTCCTCCACAGCTCTTGAAATCTTTGTTCGTCTTAGAAAAGTCCACTTCTCTCACTACCTCATATCTTGGCCCTATAGCTCCAGCTAGTAGTTGCTTCATCATTTTTGTCAAACGATGGTGGAACAAAGCATTCACATCCATTCCTCTTTCAGCTAGGGCAAGCACTTGAGTATTGGCTTCGTTACGAACTTTTGGTGTTGCTTCCCTTTCCTGGTCATTATTTTGAGTATTGTCATCTCCTCTACTGGTATTTGATCTAGCAGTTCCTACGGTCAAATGTTGGCTATGTAGATCCATTCTTTCCATCTACATAAGGAAGGCTCGTAAGAAACGGAAGCAAATAGAGTGAAATCAATCATAGAGGGGTAGATATATTCTCCTATATATTTACATCAAATTATAAATACATTATATATATCGCGTATAACCATTCCCTAAGGTGTTTATTTTCTAGTTTAAATCCTAGTTAACTCTGTTTTACTTAGGTGTTTCCCTAACCTAAGCTCTTATACCATGTTGTAACATCTCCCACTTTGAGACTCAAAAATAGACGTCGATAATCTATAGTCGTCGCCGAAATCATTTTCCATCGACAAAGTGAGTTCAGTATTTTTTCACAGCATAAGAAAAAAGGTAGCTAAATACCTTTTTCATTACATCAATTTGAATTACAAGATTCATTATATCGTTAAACCCAAATCGCTCCTACGTAGGAGTAAATATATAATAAGAAAATCAAAGTGGCATGTGTCCGACATATGAAGATGCATGACTTCACACTTAACCAGTTATAAATTATGGTTTTACACAATGGAAATTTCAAAAATACTTTTATTTAAATAGCAAGCCTCCTGCTTTAGCTACGAAATATTCATCCATCTTCAAAAGATACTTCTCTAATTCGTAAACTCAGCCTACTCAGATAAGTACCCATGAGCTTATAGGAAATAATAAAAACATGGGTCAGACAATAAGTCTGATATGAGTAAAACTTTTAGCCTAAGTATGCATAGTTAGACCACGCCGCTAAAGCGGAACGCGTTTTCCTTCACTTCGTCATCACATCATAATATACAGTAATATATATAACAACAAAGATATATATCACAGAAAGCAACCATGTGCATATATTCAGTCAATAAGTGTTCCCTACACTTGTCATCTAAACGTGTCAAACATTTACATCAACTCAAGTCAAACATGCCCTATACAAATCACCTAAATATGAACCAAGTCATATAGCCGTTTGTCATTTGTTCATCCATTGCCCAATCTTTTGTTTTAGGCTTTCTTCATTAAGTTATCATTAACTTATTTTAATGATCACCTCCCTAGGTGTCATATAATCATTCATTTATCACCTAATCTCTAATTTTAGGCTTTCATCATTAAGTTATCATTAACTTACTTTAGTGATCACCTCCCTAGTTCTTTCTATCACTAATTTAATCATTTATTCGAACAACATCGCCGGGTGAAAACGTCGAATCGTTTCTCTATGGGAGCCACACTGACTAGAGTCCCCCGGACTTTCCTAAGAGGTTGGATGTAAGCACTCTGAATACATTCTAGTAAGCATCCCTTTTAAGCGTTACATCTACATAGCTGAGCACATTTGTAGTAGCGACGTCCAGTATTCCAACTTGGCACTGTTACTGTGATCAATCACATATGCAATGCACTATATTGTTGACTTCAACTTCCTACTGTTGTTAATTTTTCCTATCTGGTTCCATTTTTAATATTTTGATACTATCATTAACATAATGTCTGGACCATACTTATAAGTGGTGATATGTGTAGAAATATTTAAATCCTAAATCCTTAACCCCATAACCAAGTCAATAAGACACGGTATTCCAATCTTTATCGTAAAACAAGTGGAAAGACGTAATATTCTTAAACTTTACCCTAAAACCAAGTTGAGAAGACACCATATTCGTATCATTACCCTAAAGAAAAGCCGATATGATAGAATATTCCAATCATTACCCCAAAACAAAGTCGAGAAGACACAATATTCATGTCTTTACCCTAAAGAAAAGCCGAGGTGATAGAATGTTCTTATCTTTATCCTAAAACCAACCAGACATGATAGAATATTCAACCATTACCATAATTTTACACAGAGGCGACACAATATTCTCGATTGTTGACAATAAGAAGCTAGTAATTCTATATAATCATACACTTATCATACTTATTTTTAGCAACTTAAACTTATCATGTATACTAAAATCAAACAACTATCTCCACCAACAATTTCTTCAAATATACTAAAAACTATAATGTTATGCAATAACGTCTCTAAAGAAGAAGCGTATGAACTAGAACATTAACAAGAAGAAGAGGACTTATGGAAATCTACCATGGAGCATATGGTTCAACATCAAGAACACACGTAGCTCGATTATGGGTCAAAAATACATCAATTGTAACCAGGCAACATTCCATAAAACACTTATGCAAGATCACTTTAATCATGATCCAACATATGGTCCTGAGATGTTTAACCAATGATTTAGAATGAGTTATGCATTGTTTTAAGAAATCTGGAAAGTATTCAACACAATAATTACTTTTTTATAACGAAGATGCTTTAAAAAAGCAAGGTCTAAGTGGGAATCAAAAGATGACCCCAGCTCTGCGGATGTTAGCTTAAGCCCTTGACGACGCATACCGTATCGTAGAGAGTACAACATTGGAAAATCTAGATCACTTCTGCCAAGCCATTGTTGACATTTATGGGACATAATACTTTCATTCTCCTAACGAAGTAGATGTAGCGTGATTGCATGAAATGCATGAAAGTAGGGGTTGGCCCGAAATGCTCAAAAGTTTGGATTTTATGTATTGGGAGTGGAAGAACTATCCTAAAGCATTTCATGGAGCATACAACGGCAAGGAAAAAAAGACCAACTATCATTCTTGAAGCGGTTGCATCTCATGATTTGTGGATTCGGCATGCATTCTTTGGAATGCCAAGTTTTCATAGTGACTTAAATATTGCCGAACGATCCCATTTGTTCAATGATTTGGTGCTTGGTAGACCAACCCCTATGTCATTTACACTTAGTCAAAACACATATGATCATGGATATTATCTATGAGATAGAATGTATCCTAAATGGAGCATGATTGTAAATACTTTCGCAAACCCATTAACAACAAAACAATGAAAGTTTGCTGCAATGCAATAAGGACAAAGAAAAGATGTAGGAAGGCTTTCAGATTACTTCAAGCAAGAATTGCAATGGTGATTAATCCATGCAGACTATGGAAGAGATCAAAAATGACTACAATTATGTTCACTTGTATAATTCTTCATAACATGACCATTAAAGGCGAAAGGGGTATATACTATCCCAATTATGAGTATGATGGGACAAAAAATGCCTGAATTTTTCCATGGTGACATGCTACGAATTGAAGGAGAGTATTGAATTCATATAAATCATCATGAAGTTTATCGAAATGCAGTTTTCTATAATAGGCTCCAAAAGGATCTAATGCATCATATTTGGAATTCTTATGGAAATTAATAGTTAACTATGAAGGAGCTTTGTTTGATTATTTGTCTTTGTTTTTTTATTTGTGTAATGCAGCGTAGCATGCTATAACTATAATATTTATAATCGTATTTGACTTTGTGTAAGTAGAACTACTCTGTTAAATAATGAATTAATTGAACAAAACGATAAACCAATTAACATTTCAAATATGGATAACAATTGTTAACCAAATTTATGGTCAACACCCCGAAAGTTATCCCCGGAGGAGTAGAAAAACTTGTTTTGAATGAGGAGATTGATATCCTTAAGAATAGCCTTTATATTAGGATTTGTTTGTGATTGCTTCTTAATCTGAACCCTTTGATGTCGTCGAAAGGTTTGCTCCTTGAAGTAGATAATCTTTCGACCCATTTAAACTAATATGAGTGTCTTTATAATGCCTCTTCCCTTTGCTGAGATAAAATCTCCTAAATCAATGTCTTAACGGCTGGTTTTAATCTTATTGAAAGGTTAAGATGAAAGCTTTCTTTGATTCTAGGTTAGGAATGGAATTTCTTAATGGATATGTAGGAACTTTCATCCTTGTCGAAAGGTTTGATCACTTCAATGATGTATATTTGATCTTTGCTGAAAGGTGTAAGAACAGTTTCTTTTGGATTGGACCTTACAGGTTTGGTTATCTGTACTCAAAGAACATACTTTTATCACGTCAAGAGGTTAGGATCTCAAAGTTAACAACTTCAGAAGGTTATAGTTAGTATCGATTCAAATAGGCTACCGACCTTATCGAAAGGTTTAGGTTATGGGGTAGATGACATCTGAGGGTTGCAATTATTGCTTGTACAAGTGAGCTTTCGACCTTGTTGGCAAGAACCTTCTGATGGGGTAAGTCCTAAAAATATGAGTTAATCCAGCTAAGGTTTAACCAAAACAGTAAGTAGTTAATAGGGCATAAGACTTTCCTCTTTACTCATGATCGGCTCTTTATTAATAAATCCCCAAATTGATTCCCAATTAGGGTTACAACACTTTTATTAAGAAGTTATAAGATTAGAATGAGAGAGCTCGGCCCCTAAAACCGGACCCCTTAGGTCCTATTTATAGATGCAGGCGGCCCTCCTTTCAGCTTTATGCCTTCGACTAGATCGGAAGGTCGACTTTTTATATCCAGTTGTAAACCTTTCGACCTTGTCGAAAGGTTAGTCCTTTGTAAGCCATTATGGACCTGTGAACATTGTCGAAGGGTCTATTCTCCTCCATGCCTTCATGAACCTTTCGCTATTATCGGAAGGTTTGTCTTCTCTATGCCATTGTTAACCCTTCGACCTTGCCGGAAGGTTGCCCTTCACTCTTTGATGACTCGTGAATGATGCCTTCTTCATAAATCTTTCGACATTGTCGAAAGGTAGTTTGTATATTTTCCAACCGTTTCGAAAGGCTTGACATGCTTTCGAAAAGGTCATTAGGTAGTTGCTCCCACTTGCTTTGACTCCTTTATCCCCTTTTAACACCTTGGATACTAAAGATGGAACCTTTCGACTCCTTCGAAAGGTTTGATGCTAGTGAATTCTAATAACTGCATCCTTCTACTCTTCCGGAAGGTCTGGACTGTGCTCTTTTTCCTTTGTTTGTCGAAAAACCTTTTGTCTTAGGCGAAAGGTTGGATTTTGGTGTAATATTTGCCTCCCCATTCAAAGGGATGCCCTTGACTTTCCAAGTCATCATTGTCGGAAGCTACAAAATTTTCTGCCTCTTGGTCTCTCTGCGTTGATCTGAAACGTTCCCTCAAATCTAATCCAATGGTTGAGAATTTGGGTGACTTTTCTTATATAGTGTGCTCCTTCTCCTTCTTTCACTTTTACCTGAAATTAAAATCATCGTGAACAAGTAAAATAATTCTCAAAAACTTTCTAAATCTCGACTCACTACAGCAAGGTATTTCTTGAATTTACTTCATAGATCTTAATTTAATTTTCATCCTCATCAGTTTCTAACCAAATTTCCAGTTTCCTAAATCCAAAATCGAATTTGGTTTTACTGGAAATTCATTTTTCCTTAGATCAGTTTTTGGATAAAATTCGTTTATGGTTTTAGATTTTAGGCTAGCAATGTTTGCCATGGGAAAATCCCTTTATAGGGTTCAATTTTATACCCAAAATATCTAAATTCAGCTTTTGGTTTTTCAAATTTGATTTTTGACCTATTGACGATGTTATGCTACTCTTCGGAATCGAACTAGATCGATTCCAGATGAGGGTAGTTTTGCTAATGGGTTCATTTTTCTTGCTTCTCAAGAAAAATTTGAAACCGCGTTTATAATTGGGTTCGGGCTTTCTTAAACCCGATATGATAACCTAGGTCCCACTAGCGTACAATTAGGTAATGCAAAATGACTTTCCTACCCTTTCGAAAGAGGTCGAGGTGGCAAAAATTAGGTTTACCCCTTTTTGTGCCTTTTGATGAAGTCGGAAGGTATTTTGACGCCACCTTTTCATTATGGTTGAAATGTTAGGTAACACCATAGTGAAACCTTCCGACCAAAAGCTTCCGACAAGATTGAAGAGTTTGAACCTTTCGACTACCTGCTTTCGATAAGGTTGAAATTCTCCAATCTTAGAGTCATATTTTAATACCTTTGACCAGACCTTTTGACAATATTAATAATTTCCATATTTTCCAATTTGGGGAAATTTCAGATTTCTAAATTTGTTCATATCGAAAGGTCTTGCCATTTAGCTTTAGGTTACACTTGCAATAGGCCCAGTTTTTCATAGAACTTTCTACATTGTCGAAAGGTAGTGAATAAGTAAATATTTCACATTTTCCTTTCGACCTTGTCGACAGCTTTAAGAAAGTCACATTTTCGTTTACTTTTAAATTTTGTTAGCGCATAGTGGTCAAAACTGAGGTCATTATTCTTTCGAACATTGTCGAAAGTCTACTTTATTAGCCCTTCGACATCGTCGAAAGCTTTAGCTATATTCCTTTCAACTTTGTCGAAGGCTCAAGCTGTAAACCTTTCGACTTTGTCGAAAGCCTAAACTGTTGGGTTTTTGATTGAAAATTTACATCATTTTGGAGCTTTGTGCATATTTTCATGCTTAATCTATCTAAGCAAACTTATTTACTTATATTTTTTTTTATTACTATCTAAATTTATAATTGTTTAACGGTTTTTAATTAAAATGTTTTCACCTGGCAGAACAATGAGTTCTCCAAAAATTGAAGCTACTGCCAAGCACTCTTTCATCGAATTACAGAGCGAAATAGATGCTATTATGAAGGAGTTTGGCATCATCGAAGTTGAAGCCATTCCTCCCAAACCCACTGATACTATTGACAACCCTCTAGAAGGGTACTTTGCATTCACCGCCATCCACATATGGCATAGTGGATTCCTTCCATTTCCTGCATTCTTGCGCTCTTTCTTGTCTTACATTGGAGTTTCTCTGATACAACTCTCTCCCAATGTGTATACCCATCTTCTATCCCTCAAGATGTTGGCCCTGGAATCCGGACTTCCTTCGCTTAGCCCTAAAATTTTAACCTCCTTGACCAAATTGGCAAGGTCAAGTAAGTCTAACTAGCAGATCTTCAGGGTGAATGTATACAAGAAGTTGATATTGGATGGTATTAGCAAGTTTAAGGATTGGGAGAACCAATTATTTTTTGTCAAGTGCTTTGCAAATGTCCACGGGGCCTTTTCCTTTCCCCGTAAGTTTATTTCAATGCCATCTTTGCTTTTCTCTATGCTTTCTATTAACTACTCTCTGATCTTTTTCAAGTGAACCTTCCAAGACACTCAGCGACGCAGATCAAAGATCATCCATTCTTTAACTGCAGCTCCTGAACATCTTAAGAGTAGGTTGACGCTTCTAACTCTTTCAAACTTAAGGAAACATTCTTTGCTTCCAACTGGTCAAATAATTCTTGGCACTCCACCTGCCATTATGCACAACTCTCGAGGAAATCGCTTCTATTCCTCAGGTGATGCTGAACATTTTACCTTATCGTCGCTTATTCGTTTTGACGTTCCAAATATTCCGTTAGCTTAGTGTTCTTTTTTTAGAATTCTTGAATTGCTCTAACTGATATTATATTTGCTTGAATTCGCTTTAGCTCCCTCTAAGGCCGTCGTGCCTTTAAGTGAAGTTGCTTCTCCTTCATCATCTACGGATGTCACACTAGTTTTGGAGGCTTTTGCTAGCTCCAAGAGATCTTCAAAAAGAAGACTAGCAGTGCCTCCTGAGGAGGCCCCTCCAGCTAAAATAGCAAAGATCATCGATATTGGGGAGGGAGAAGAGCGCATATCTCTAGAGAAAGCTTCATAATGTCCAACTGTCGAAGCTTCAAAAGATATAATGGAGCCAACTCCTCCTACACCTGCTCCCCTTCCTCCTATTACTATTTCTGATTCTCTAACCGTATTGGCACAAATGAAAGTTGCCCTTTTTGAGACTCCCTCTAAATCACATACTCTTCCAGAGTCGTCATCCTCTTCTCCTCTACGAACTAATTTTGATGAACTCGTCAAGCTTATTCTTCACTTAGAATCTTTTACCTCCTTTTCTCTGCCATCTTTTAGCCCAGATTTGGCAGAAAATCATCACTCTCTAGTGGAGCAACAACTCTTGGTAAGCTCTTGTCCAATTAGTTCTATCATCACTGGGTCTTTTTAATTGCTAACTTGTGTTTCTTCTCTTGTTGTAGATTTCCAGGAACTAGGTTTCCCTTAATGATCATGTCTCCAAACTCTTTGTTGGATCCTCCAAGCTTCAGGAGGAAAATGCTGAGTTGACAAGTCAGCTAGCCTTATTAACGGCTACCCAAAATACCGCTTCTTCTGAATTAGAGAAGATCAAGGCTTCCCTTGCTAGGGCTAAGGATGATCTAGAAGCGGAGAAGCAAGCTCATCGTCTCACCTCTGACGAAAAATTTGCAAGGGAGCTGGCTTTGAAGGATTCGAAGGAGGAAAAGCTCGTTTGATTTCTAAGAATACTTTGCTAAAAGATAAATTCAAGAGGTCGAGAGCTTCACTCAAGCTAGCTGTTCAAACCTCTTTGACTTCCAAAAGCACGTTTCCGATTTTGTTGATTCTACCCTGGGACCCATGATGTTGAGCCATTATGAAGACGCCCTTATGCTCGCCTATGTTGACAACCACGACAAATGTCCTGACCTTGCTTTTCCTTCACTTTATCCCGTTATAGCTAAAAGAGTTATGGATAAAATTGAGCGAGTCAAGCAGGGTTCTGAGCTCGAGAGTGAAGAGGGGACGGTTGATTTTAAGAAAGCTCTTTCTTTCAATATCCCATCATTTGACATTGACTCTGACTCTGAAGAGGAGGATGACCAAAGTAAAGATCCTAAGGAGAAGGAGGATGATGATGATACAAATTGGGATACTAATGATGATGCTGACAACGATGATAACCCCCCGAAGGTCAAGGCCATGGTGGAGACAAGGGGGGTCACTCTGGTGCCCAAGAAAAAGATGGTGGTGATTCAACCAAATCCTCTAAAAAAGCCATCATCTCATAAAGACATGCCTCCAACATCCTCTGGCCCTTCTACACCCCTAGAGGAGGAAGCTGCTCCCTCTCATATCGAGGGTTCACCAGAGAGAGAACAAGCTCCCCAAGCCTACATTCCAGTTTCATAGGTATGGGCTTCTCTGTTCAAATGTTTTACACTTGGAAGATAATAATTAGTGATAAATCATTTGTCTTAGATAAAAAAGAAGTCAATCTTTCCCCATAGCACAAAACTTGAGAGAAAACAGGCGGAAATTAACAAGTTATATAGGGAATTAGACAAACTAATAAAGGAGAACAATGCTTTATTTGAAAAATATCACAGTCTTGATAGGAGTACCTCCGCACTAGCATCTTTTAAATTTCATAGAGCGGCTCCGTTACTAAAGAAAGTGCGTCTCCGATACGACGCTCTTTTGAAGGAAAATAGGGAATTAATAACTCTATTCAGGATGGCGATTGAAGAAAGGGACATTTTAATTAATTTCTTGTATAAAGTATATTGTAGACATTCGATCATAGATTTTTTATATTTAGGTGAATTCAGTAGGGGACTACTTAGACGTTTTCATAAAAGATATTTAGATGAATTTGGATCTGACTCGCATCCCAAGCATGCTGGAACTTACCTCGGGTCAGACCGATTCCTCAGGATCTTCCCCTTGACAAACTTAAATATTATAGGGATAAATTTGTTTTTGAATTTTTCGTTAAGTCCGTTTTGTATGAACCTGATGAGTAGTTGTTAACATGTGACATACAGTTGGTTTATGAATGCATGTTTTTGTAATATTCTCTATACTTAGCCTCTTTTTACTGTGTTGTTTCAGAATATCAGTTCTTTAGGTCGTGCTGTCCCAAGAGACTGCCTAGGTCTATATGTTAATCTGAGGAGGTTTTATTCTAAAAATGCACCACTCTTAAAGACTTCGAAGTTAGCAAGATTCTGCTTTCTTCGAGATTTTATATTTGGAATACCCTCGTCTCTGTTTTGACTTTCTCGGTGAAGAGAGGGAATTTTTCTTAAGAGAGATTAGAACATTTCATTTAAAGTTGATTTCTGGTTACGATAGCCCACCAGTTGGAAATGGGATTATTGTAAATGTCCACCGGTTATCACCCTTGAAGGAGTTATCATACCATTTGACTCAACAGTTGTGCTTTCTGCTAGTACTTTAGACAGGGTTAGGAATGTTATCTCTCAATTTTAGGTGTAACGAAAGTGTTTGTTATTCTCCTTTAACTTCGTGGCCGCTTAGGTTGTAATTTATTTTTATAGTAATAAAGTTATCTTTTACCTTGGTTCTGATTCTATTTTATCCCTTTTGTTTAAATAGGAGCCATAATCGTCTACCACCTCCCTTACTGAAAACTTGATATCCCGTGTTGATACCATAAGGGATAGACTATTAACAGAGAGTGGAGAAATTGTGGTTCGAAATGAAGCATTATTGGAACGTTTTGGTGGTAACGTTGGAGCCGTGCAATGGCATAAGAGATATCTTACCCAGAAAACCATTGTTCGAAATCATAAAGATTACATCGACCATCTTGAAGCCGAAATCAAGAAGAGAGACAAAGCGATTACTATGCTTAAACGACAAATGAAGTCAAATCCTACAATTAAATTCGATGAAAAAATGTCTAGACTCATCTAGCGAGTGAACAATTTAGAGTTAAAATTGAAAGATATCCAGACACAATGTGCCTCTCTATAATTCATTTTAGGCGATAAGGTTTCAAAGATCGAACTTCCAATCCCTCATGCAACCTCTTCGGCTGCAAAGATTACCAAATCAAAACATCTTACAGCTCAAAAATTTCCCACCATGACCAGTCCTCCCTCAGGCTTGGGCGATAATGTGGTGGGGAATTGGCATCGGAGAGTGATATTTGAAATCTCTCAACATTTTAATGAACAACAAAGAGTCAAGTATTCCCAGACTATTAATGATTATGCTGCTAAGAATCATAAACTGGAACATGAAAACTACTTGCTTGATAAGCATGTCATGAAGTTGGAAAGGGAAAAAAAACCCTTAAGGTAGCAAACAGGGCTTTTAACCATGCCTAGAAAACAAACATTTAGGCAGTTGATGATGAGAACGTAATTAGGAAAAAGGAGAAGAAGCTTAAGCAAGTTCTTCATGCTGCAATTAACCACAGTGTCGATCCTTCAGTGACATAATACTTTAATAAAGCATCTCATGATTTATAGTCGATATGTTTGAATCATGTAAATTTATCTTGTATATGCCTTTATAACTCATGTAAATTATGAGAATTTTGTAAATATCACATGATGTATGATTCTTTGAAATGTAACTTTTAATATGCCTCTGAATTACTCATTCAACGACTTTTACACTCGCCGAGTCTTCTATTATTCCCCGCCATTCTGACTTTCCATGAGTAGAAATGATCAAGGATTTAGCTCCTTCCATTTGTTTAGAATGCATAAACCTTGTTGCGAGTAGATTTTGCGCTGCCATAAGGTCATGAATGATAGAATATAATTTGTATTCAATAAAGAACCTGATTTAGGAGTCAATGTCTGAGATTTTGAGGTAATAACCCTT
The DNA here is from genome assembly GCA_030737815.1 of Allium fistulosum. NCBI lineage: Eukaryota > Viridiplantae > Streptophyta > Magnoliopsida > Asparagales > Amaryllidaceae > Allium > Allium fistulosum. The sequence goes on from CM060905.1 coordinate 1,033,070,376, forward strand.
CCATCTGTTCTTTATTATTTTAATAATATTCTTCAGCCCAGATTCAAGCATTTGAGATAAATAGTAATCCGAAGACCTTGTACCCAGATTAGGGTTTAAATGAGCAACAGTATTTGATACCCAGATTCAGGTATAATAAGTCAGTGTTTGATAACAATTCAAAACCCAAATTTGGGTTTTTGATAGTTGGTGTTTAGAAATAAGAACCCCGAAACCCAGATTCGGGTATTAGATTTTGAAATTTAGATGCGAGAATCTTGAAATCTGGATAATCTGTTGGTCTGGTATTAATAATAGGAGACCAAAAGATCATTTTCGACTATAAGTACCAGAAAACCAATCTGGAAATAGAAGACCAGAGAGCCAGTCTGGAAATAAGTAGTAGAAGACTATAATATCATTTCTAGTAATAGAAGACCAGAATACCCATCTGGCAAATGTTCACGAGAAGAAGTCAGTGACTTCTCTCTAATTCTCTGGTCAAATGTGCCATCTTCAGGCTTTGATGATGTTTCGCATGCTTTTTCTTTCTCGGGCCCGAGTTTCTTCATTCCTTTGTTTTGGCCTATTTCAGGCAGGGACTCTTTAGTCCAATTCTTGTGCTTATTTAAGCAGTGCCTATTTCAGGCTGTTTGTCATTTTAGACTTTGCCACTTTTTTTTGGTAGTTGCCATTTTAGGCTATGCCGATTTCTGGCGGTGCCCATTTCAAGCAAGGACTTTTCTTAGCTCGTCGACATTTCATCCGGGTTTCCGGTGCGCTCGGCTAGCTTATTCTCAAGCAGGGCCCGAGGACTTATCTGACCTCCCTCTAGGAGGCGCCTTAACCTGGCCATAGCGTGACGCGGCTAAGGGCTTGTTCGGTACTTTGGTCAGGCCATGGCGTGGCGGGACCAAAGGATTACCCGTCCTCCCTCTAGGTGCCTTATCCTGGCCATAGCGTGACGCGGATATGGGCTTGTGCCGCTTTAACCTGGCCATTTCTAACTTTGGCGTGGATAAAGGCTTACGCCCTCTCTCCCAGAGGTGCCTTGACCTGGCCATCTTAGCGCGACCAAGGGCTTTCTACCATTATTGGTAGCCTACCATTTTAGGTAGTCCAAGTTTTAAGGAGAATTTTACTCTCAACCGTGTAGACTTCTCTTATTTTGATAATAGAATTTTTATTCCATAACTTTTTCAATCCTTTACAAACTGTTTAAGTTTTCCTTGTCCTAGGAAGTATATGACCATCTTTTTAAGTACCTTGCATTGATTTGTATCATGTCCGTTTATCAGATGAAAGTTGCAATATAATCCTTTAAGTTTCTTTTCAAATCTTGACTTCGTTTTCTAATAAGGCTAATAGTTCAGTTCCTCTTTGGTTTGGATGTAGATATCTTCGATCGTGGTAGTAAGATTATATTCTTCAAGAAGCCTTGATATTTGAGCCGTCTTTAACTGGCGTCTAATTCTCTCGTATCTTGGCAAGTGCTTCTTCTTGAGGAGCATGTTTCCTTTTCATTGTTTGTCGATCCTCTTCCAAGGATTTCTCTTTCAACCTTATGATTTCGGTTGGAAATTTCTTGGTAATCTTTATACTTCCACTTGGTAATTCATTTATTATCCTTAGTCCTTTGGTTGTGGATTTTTCTATGCGTTCATGGCTTCTCCTTGGATGGTGAACTTAATTTATAATCTTATTCCATTTATGTGTAAAATTGTCATAATCCTTTACCATTTCCTTCTCAAAGATAGTTCCATGAGAATATGACTGAACGGTCCTTCTCATTCGTTGGAATAGGTCCTCTTTCCTTAAGTTCTCCTTTTTGAAAGCAAAGATGGGGTTGATCCCGAATGGAATGGGCTGATACTCCATTTCAAAGGATCATAGGGTATGATCCATCATTTTCTCTTGATGATCTGTAAGGCTTGGAGCCGAAGGGTTTGCTCTTCAAGTAAGTGTGGGTTATAAACCATTTTATGATTAGGCTTTACATCTAGAGGTCCCGTGGACCCTTGAAACGATCTTTCTTTGCAAAAGCTTTCTCTTGCTTCGAACATTGAATCTATTCCTTATCCTTTAAGTGTATTTAGAGGAATTGTAAGTCTTATATCCACGATAAATTCTTTCTTGTCCAAAAAGAGGGGTTGGTGAGTCCTAAGGGATTAGTCAAGTAAAAGAGTAGGTAGGGAATATAATAAGGTCGGAGGTTCGAGCCCTCCTTCTGGCGCCAAAAATGTTAACCATATTTATGGTCAACACCCCGAAAGTTATCCCTGGAGGAATAGAAAAACTAGTTTTGAATGAGGAGATTGATATCCTTAAGACTAGCCTTTATATTAGGCTTTCTTTGCGATTGTTTCTTAATCTGAACCCTTCGATGTCGTCGAAAGGTTTGCTCCTTGAAGTAGATAATCTTTCAACCCAGTTAAACTAATATGAGTGTCTTTATAATGCCTCTTCCCTTTGCTGAGATAAAATCTCCTAAATCAATGTCTTAAAGGCTGGTTTTAATCTTATCAAAAGGTTAAGATGATAGCTTTCTTTGATTCTAGGTCAGGAATGGAATTTCTTAGTGGATATGTAGGAACTTTCGTCCTTGTCGAAAGGTTTGATCACTTCAATGATGTATATTTGATCTCTACCTAAAGGTGTGAGAATAGTTTCCTTTGGATTGGACCTTATAGGTTTGGTTATTTGTACTCAATGAACATACTTTTATCATGTCGAGAGGTTAGGACCTCAAAGTTAACTACATCGGAAGGTTACAGTTAGTATCGATTCAAATAGGTTGTCGACCTTATCGAAAGGTTTAGGTTGTAGGGTAGATGACATATGAGGGTTGCAATTATTGCTTGAACAAGTGTGCTTCCAAACTTGTTGGCAAGAACCTTCTGATAGGGTTAGTCCTGAAAATATGAGTTAATCCAGCTAAGGTTTAAACAAAACAGTAAGTAATTAATAGGGTATAAGACTTCCCTCTTTATTCATGATCAGCACTTTATTAATAAATCCCAAATTGATTCCCAATTAGGGTTACAACACTTTTATTAAGAAGTTACAAGATTAGAATGGGAGAGCTCGGCCCCCAAAACCGGACCACTTGGGTCCTATTTATAGATGCAGACGGCCCTCTTTTCGGCTTCATGCCTTCGAATGGATCGAAAGGTCACCTTTTTATATCCAGTTGTAAATCTTTCGACCTTTTCGAAAGGTTTGTCCTTTGTAAGCCATTACGGATCAGTGAACATTGTCGAAGGGTCTGTTCTCCTCCATGCCTTCATGAACCTTTCGCTATTGTCGGAAGGTTTGTCTTCTCTATGCCATTGTTAACCCTTCGACTTCGTCGGAAGGTTGCCCTTTACTATTTGATGACTCGTGAATGTTGCCTTCTTCATAAACCTTTCGACATTGTCGAAAAGTATTTTATATGTTTTCCAACCGTTTCGAAAGGCTTGATATGATTTCGAAAAGGCCATTAGGTAGTTGCTCCCACTTGCTTCGACTCCTTCATCCCCTTTTAACAACTTCTATACTAAAGATGGAACCTTTTGACTCCTTCAAAAGGTTTGATGCTAGTGAATTCTAATAACTGCATCCCTTTTACTCTTCCGGAAGGTTTGGACTGTGCTCTTTTTCCTTTGTTTGTTGAAAAACCTTTCGTCTTAGCCGGAAGGTTGGATTTTGGTGTAACAATAACACACAATTTAAAACAATAACTAAAGATATAGTTCGCTCTTCCTCAACTATATAGGTTTCATTTCAGATCCGCTCTCAACAATACGTTGTTTATATTCCATCTAATACTGCATTGACAGTGGATCCATTCCCGTCACATCCTTTCCCATAACAATGGTCTCTTGATGTTGCCGCTCTATCTTAAACCTCGCTTTTTCAATTAAGATCGGTACTTTTAACATGTCCAACTTCTCCGCTATACCCTTTTGACGTTCGGCGTTTTCTTTCGCATATTTTTCATGCATAAGGGTCATTCGAGAATCAATCAGGTCTGAACAATAATTTTCTTCTCAGTTGTCTGCTGCCTCATTGATCTAGCATCTTCATCCATTCCAGGTTCTGCTTCGTCAACTTCGTTTTTGAGCCTAAATTAGAATCCATACCAAAAGAGTTTCCTGGACTGGAATTATAGGTTGACCTCGACACTTTTTTCTTACCATTTTGCTTTGATTGGACATCTCTTAAGGACTTTACGTTGTTGGAGCTCCATTTTTGATGACTAGTAAGCAAGTCATTATGAAGTGATATTTTAAAAAAAAACGTATCAGCTCAGCTTCACCTTCCATTCCACTAGGATTCGCCATTTTTATTTTGTAAATTTAAGACTCATAAAACTGCGCTTGTTGATTAAACTTTCCAAATTGACCAGTAATTTCCGACATTGACCGTGTCTTCTCAACGTGTTTTTGGTTGTACGTGATCATTACTTTCGCCCAAAATGCTTCTCCACTTTGGTCATTTCCCTTCACCGAGTCATTCGAAAAGTGATAGTAGATTACACAAAGATCCTTTTCCTCTTCACTATTCCATGGAACAGAGGAATGGAAGCTTAATGGGGGAGCACTATGTGGAAGAGCACTTTGATCGGGTTGTTAATCAAATTTTCAATTATCCATACTCATCACTTCACTGTATGATTGGAACAAATGAGATATACTTTGTTTATACTGAATTTGAGAAGATAGTTTAAAAATAGAAGAATTGTGTGTTTGGTATTGATAAAATGGATTAAATTTATTAGATGAATTCTGAAATATGGCCATTTATAGCCGTTGAACTGGAACCAAATACTGAAATACGACCGTTTATAACACTTGAAATGGAGCCGAACGCTGAAATATGACTGTTTATAGTCGTTGAAGTGGTCATTTATAGTCTTTAGTGAGTGGAGGGAGGTAGTTGTGGTATGACGCTCATTCAATGTACGTCTGATCTTGACCACCCATCAAATGAGCACCCACACCCCATTCAGGAAACTGAATTCAATCCTGAACATTCAAACTGAATGTTCAAGGTTGAATTCTTTACTGGAGTGGCCACGCCGAATTATTCAGCATTAAGTATGTGTTTATGAAGAAGCCCTCGTAGGATGCTTTTATTTTGGGTGGATCGTATACGTATTAAAATTTCCTCTAAATTATATATTCAAATGCAAAATGGGGCCCATGGGCCTCTGTACAGTTCAAAGTCACAGATAAAACGAATATAAATATTCGATTTTCGCCGTAAACGAGAAGTGCTTCACTTCTCTCTCTATTTTGTTTTCTTCTTTGTTTCGGGGCAGAGAGGGAGAGGGAAAAAATGCAGATTTTCGTGAAAACCCTAACAGGGAAGACGATCACCCTCGAGGTCGAAAGCAGCGACACGATCGATAATGTCAAAGCCAAGATCCAGGTCTGATTCTTACCGATCTAGGGTTATGCTTTATTTCTATTATTTCTTGATTTTTGCTGAGAATAATTTTGATTTATTGATGTTTCTAGTATGTTAGGTTGATTTTTTTGCCGTTCAGCGAATAGTTATTGTTCGCTGATTTCTTTATTTCTTTATTTTTAAGACATACTTGGGGACTCGAGTTAGGGTTTTAGCTAATTTTGTGATTTATGGTTAATAAATGGGTTGATTGTTAAGCATCTTTTTTCCATGGATTGCAAGACGTGATTTTTTATTTTTGTTTTTTTGTTGCGATTTTTTTGTGCTTTGATGTAATTATAGAACTGCGTGTTGCTGTAATTTGTGCCATTGATTGAGAACAAATATATGATTTGTTTAAATTCGAGTTTGCCCAGATTAATAAGATGTTTCTAAGACCACGCTCCTGTGTTTTTATCCACTGATTTTGGTAGTATTTTGCAAGGGGTGTTTTGAACAAGCCCCGCATCTTAGTTTTTGTTATCACTAGTCATGATTGTTTATTAAACTTAGTTCCTTGTAAACACTAGTTATGGTTAAAACAGACTCAATTTGGTGGTTTTGCAATTTCTCAAAATTTATTCCAATTATACTCTCACAAATTCATTTTATTTTCGTGTTTTATCCCTCTAACTTATATTTTATTCGATTTAAAAGATTTATTGTCAATTTACCATGATTTTGTTTCAATATTAATATTGTACTTTATATTAAATCGTATATTTTATTTCTCTAGATATATCCTCTCAACACTCATCTATTTACATGTATACGGCTATCGTACACAAAATAAAACACAAACAATGGATGTTGGTCGTTGGACATAAGGGGTTGAATTCATGCGAGATTTAATGGTTGACGTCTCTTGTGACACATTGACGTCTCTTGTGTACGTCTCTTGTGACACAATAGTTTTGGGGTTGAAACCAAGGAGCAATCCAATGATCGAGATTCACTGTATCACCAATTATGTCACCAACTTGTGTTCCAATGGAATTTTCACCCTTTATCTACTCATAACCCAAACTCATTCAAAATGAAAAAAGTATATAATTCCCAAATCAACATCAAACACTTTCAAAATGTATGCTTATCTGTATTCTATTTATATTCTACTTCTTACTTTTTTTATGTGCGAGTAGAAGAAAATGATTTTCTGTTGAGTAGTATCTACTATTTTGAAATAAGAGTATACGATGCTACAAAAGCAAAAAAAGAAAAAGACAAAAAAAGTTTTTGTTGTTGTTGAGTAGTATCTACTGTTTCAATGCAAAAGCGCAAGATACTTCAGATTTGTTGAGGAAAAATTTAATTTTTTATACTATAATAATACTTTCAATTTTAGTAATATTTTATTTCAACAATGTTTTATTAATGCATTTTGCGTTTCACTAATTTCGTGGATATACAAGTACTTTTATTTTTGTAACTAGACTTTTAAAATTGGTGCATAATTAACTCATGAGCATATAATCGCTCTCAATTACGATCAATATTGGCACTTTCAAAATCTCTCATAACCGCTACTACAGAACTAGGAGTGATGCCTAAGACATGAATGAATGCAACAAAAAGTTAAGTATCTGTGGGTCACGGGGCAAATAATTACTTAGCTTGCTTTTAAGCTTCACATCAAGCGATTGAAGGTGCTATGAGTATAGTGACATTAGCAAGGTTTTCAAAATAAGGCTCAAGTCATAAATTTTAGAAGTCGAATTTCAAATTTAAATGGATTTAAGCCTTCTATTGTAAATTAGAAGGGTTCATATTGTGATATACTTGGTGCATTAGGAATTTTGCTATGTGAATTAAGATTTTGAATTTCAAATTTTCGATCACATCCCGTCTTGAAAATTTCACACAATATTTCATTTGAGGTGAGATTTCAGATCAAACAACTGTATCTTGGATGTACATCTTGGATTGATATCTTTAAGTTTTGAAGTACACATTTTGGGACTATATCAGTCTAACTTATGAGTCAAAACTGACATTTTTAAAAGTTTAACCGATTATTGTCTAAGAAAATAAATATGAATTTCTTCCCATACTTGAATTGCATAGGGAGTTGCTCTAGCACTAAAATTTTTTATTTTTTATTTTTTGGGGGAGAGCGGTAGCTTTGATTGATTTGGTACAAAAAGAATTTTTCCTCATTTGAACATTGTAAAAAGGGAAAAAATTATACAAAAGTCCTTTATTGTGACGTATCATGAAAAAAAGCAAAAAATAGGATTAGTGGGTTATTAATTATTAAATGGGTGAATAATTTTTTTGGGGGGCTCAAATAGAAAGGAAAACATATAATTCTAGATGAGATCTCGAACCAAAATACTGTTGATATTTTAATATTTCAAGCGTCGGACGAGATATCATGATATTTGATGTATTGTCTCATCTAAGTGGAAAACGAGATTCCAGGATGAGTTTTAAAACTTTGATGTGAATTATGAAATGACATTAATGTATGTCAGAATTATTTTCTTATTTAGTGGTAATTTATCATTTCGAAATTGACCTTGATAGTCGAATTTCTTTCTCGATTGTGATTGGACTTAAGTTTATTATTGAAATTTGAGAATTGAGTTAAATTGGAAAAGTGGATTTGAAATATGTTTCAAATCATATAATTTTAGATTTTTTATAAACGTCAATTGTCTTTTACTGCTATTCCTTAAAGTTGCACTAGCATGTTCGATGTTGTCGTAGCTACTAAAATAAATTCTTTTCTTCGTTCTTATGTCATACCATACACATAGAATTAATGTGGCTATAATATATGTGACCTAGCCACCATTTCATGTAGAAAAGATATATTGGACTTACAATTGAAGTAACAAATGTGGCTATAAGGCTATAATGTATGTAACAAATGTATGGGGCAATTCACAGAGGAATGGAGGATTATCCAATAGGACAATGTTATTCTTTTATGAGCATATGCAAGGCTTGTGTATGCTAAAAATAGTCATTTCACATTCTTCTGAATGAATAGACCATCAGTCAGTACTCTAGTAATTATTAGCACTTCAATTATGATGGACGGCCCTTATTGCAAGCTTCATGTATGCATACATCGCATTTTCCTTTTTTCCAAAGTAATTAATCAAATGGATGACATTGGTGATCAGTGGTAGAACTGGCAAATTCATTCAGGTGTGGAAAAAATTTATTTCAGAAAATTTGAATTTATTCTGACAAATTAAGCGTATTTTTATGTTGCTAAAATCAGGAATGAAACTGAATTTAATTGAATTAATCTTGATTTTATTACTAAATTTGCTTAAATTGGAGCACGATGACTGAGTTTTAAAATTCAAATACTGAAAATTTTCATTTTCAGGAATGGCAAGAACATGAAAGTCATGAAATTTTGCCTATGTTACAAATTTTTAGGTACAAGTATGACTGGCTTCTACCTATATCTGTCTTTGGCTGGAAATCAGTAGGATTTAATTTTTGATGGGCATGTCTTCATTCTTTTGATAATTATCATTTATCTTCAACGTGCCTTCTTTCTTTTGATAATCATCGTTCATCTTCATCTGTGTTTTTATGAATTCAAATCACACAATATGTTTGTAGTCAAACACTTATGCTTGATTTGGTGTTGTATACTAGATTTTTATAACTTAGATTTAGTTTTCAATGTAAATCTTACAATATGGAACTGTCTATTCACTCTGTTCTAGTTTTACTGTATCCTTGGTGAATTTCATTCTTGTTCTATATGGCCTTCTTATATTCTTCTTATTTCCACATGATACCTGTTGTTATCTAACAGCGGATTCGGTTAATATTCTTATATGCATTATTCTCATATATTATCTCGTATAAATTTGATGTGTGCCTTTCAAATATCGTTAACCACTTTAGTATGTATGGCATTTCTTGTAATGCAACATTTACATGTTTACCACATGGATGTTATGCTCATTTTTTTTCCTTCTTGTTGACAGCCAACGCTAGTACCAAACAATATAGCATATCCAAAATGCATCTGATAAATTACACGTTAATCTCGAAATATGGTTCATTAATATAAATACATTTCATTTGTCCCCATATCTAACCTTCACCCATCCACTATATTTTAGCAGGAAAATTATTTTTGTTCTTGTCCATCAACTCAAATGTCATAATCATATTTTAAATAAAGTATTCCACTTTCATAAAGTGTGGGAATTTGGTATGTCTTACAAATTTCTGAATATTTTTGCTTAATAAAGATGAAACTCAATTGTTCATTTGTTTGTTCAACTAAGTGAATGAAATAGACAATGAATCATGTCCAAAATACATCTGACAATTTTTACATTCATTCTCAAAGCTCCATTCCTATTACACAGCACTTTACTATTCCCTATTTTAACTAACCTATTTCATATCCAACCTATGCATGGCCATTATATTTATCATTGCACATGATGGGAAACTTATTTTTGTTCTTGTATCGATCAGCTCGTAAATCATAATAAGAGACATTTTGTCAAATATCCAAAAAAAGTTTCACGGGACACCCTTGTCAACTTTTGCAGCAAAAATACGTTGGGGTGGGTTTGGGTGTGAGGGGGTGTGGGGCATATGTTTGCAGTTTGAACTGCATATTTTTGCTTGAAACTTTAACATGGGTGTTTCGTGAAACTTGTTTTTTAAGGAGGGGCTTTTCAGAAATTAAGTTTGAAACTAAGGGGCAATTAAAACTTTGTTAAGTTTGAAAATGGATTTCAATTTCTTTTCCACTCATAGTAATTCATTAATAAATTATTCCATTTTTATGCAGTGTGATTGATTTGATACATTTTATGAATTTATTAATATTCCTTCTCATATTTTAAGTAACCAGATGAAATTTTCTTATTTTTGTCTTTAACTCGACCAACGATGCTGCACTGCAGGACAAGGAGGGAATACCTCCTGATCAGCAGAGGTTGATATTTGCTGGAAAACAATTAGAAGATGGTCGCACTCTTGCAGATTACAACATCCAAAAGGAGTCAACACTTCATCTTGTTCTGAGGTTAAGAGGTGGAACAATGATCAAAGTGAAGACACTCACTGGAAAAGAAATTGAAATTGATATCGAACCCACTGATACTATTGACAGGATTAAAGAGCGCGTCGAGGAGAAAGAAGGGATTCCACCTGTGCAGCAAAGGTATTCTTTTCTACTTTCCTTTTAACAAATAAAACAGATCAAAGTTCACTACAATTTCACTTTTACATTGTACAGCTTGTAGAGATCCTTTAATTAGCTTCATACAAGTAAAAGTCACAGTAAATTTGAGGTTCAAATCACATGGTCCCATTTTCCATGGTCCCATGGACTAAGCAAATCTACGCCATTCATTTTACACTTTCTGATTTACTGAAAATTGAATGGATGCATTTTGCGAGTCCATGAGACCATGAAAAATGGGGACTAAGTGATTATTTGCGGTAAATTTGGGTATGTGCAGAACTTTTGATAAGTACTTTTCCACTTGACTTTGAACCAACTTTTTTGTCCTCGTTTGAAAATGAGTGTTTTGTCAACTTGACTTTTCAACTTTTTAAGAGCAAAAGATCTTTCAATAAAACTTTTTATTTATGTGGATTCTTTATGTTTATTATTGGCTTTAATGATAGTGAATGGCAGATTCATAGCGTTCTTGATTTACCCTTTGTTCAATTCTTTCCCCACTATAATTTTATTGGTTATTGAATGATACTTTCAGCACATCAGATATAGCGGATTTTGTTTTCAACGAAAACGTTAAAAGCTTTAAACAAGCGCAACAAATACTTAATGCTTAGCAGTTATAATTAATTTGAATGTGTACATTACTTGAAGCAGCCTTCCAGTTTCAAAGTTTTAATATAGGGCAGTTTGGTACAGATCTCTAATAAGTTTCAAAATACATAAATCCTAGTAAAAAAAAGTATGTAAATTAGGTCCATAGAATTAAGTTATCGAATAATTGCATACATTTCCGCAATTATTCACTGAAAAATTGCGGATATGTGAAAAAATTGTGGAAAATTCTACGATTATTTATCAAAAAATTTGAGGAAATTTCCGCAATTATTCACCAAAAAAAATTGCATAAATTTATGAAATTTTTGGATATAATTGCAAAAATGTCTACAATTATTCACTAAATAATTGCATAACTATATGCAATTACTTAGTAATTTAATTCTAAGGACCTAATTTACATACTTTTTTATTGGGGTTTTTGTGTATTTTGAAACTTATTAGGGACCTAAGCCTAATATTCAATTTAATATATAAGATAGAAATATAATTTCCATCTATGATATACATATCCCGACTGAAATTTCAACAAGATTCAACTCATGATCACTGCGTTGCCCACCGCACACCCTATGTTTTTATCTTAGTTCTCTATTATAATAAGATATGACTTGACCCCCGGAAAAAAATGCAATTGTGCTGCGCAGGCTGATATATGCGGGCAAGCAGTTGGCTGATGACAAAACGGCTAAGGAGTACAACATCGAGGGAGGTTCTGTCCTTCATCTTGTGCTTGCTCTCAGGGGTGGCTCTCACTAGGCTGTTCTTCTTTTTCTTCCTATAAAATTTATCAAATTATATTTCCCTTTTACTAAGCAACAAAAACCCTAAATGGTTGTGTAATTTGATGGTTTGTTTCGGTCTTGGAAACCATATATTTGTATTTTCTTTTAGCATTATTGTATTGGGATCATGATGATATTATTATGAGAGTTGTATGTGAATCCCGTCCCAATTCATATTCGTTCCGCTGCTACAGATTTATATTCCTTGATTCTTCTTGCTGGTGCATGATCATGATGCATGATAAGAAGTCACCAGGTTTGAGTTCAAATAACAGTGCGCTTGGTATATTATCTTGTGATTACTTTGAAATATGCTTAGTATAATATTCTGTGCTTGTTTTGGTATATTTCATTGCGATGGATGCTTTTTTCTTCTTAGCTTTTATTGATGCTTATTTCAAGGTTTTGACTTAAACTTGCTCTCATGGGTTAAAATTCCGTAGCATTTCTTAGGCCAAAAAGAAGTGGAATTAGAGTGGGGTATGTGCATGGTATTGCACTAGGCTAGCTCTCGTATTAATGCGTATCACGCTCTTTCACAAGATTACACCTCTTAGGCCAAGCCCAAAAAATTAAAGCATCGAGTCAAGAAGAAATTGTAATTCCTGCTCTCCAAAAGATGAATTACGGATCATGTTCGAGGGCTTGATTTAGGAAACATAAACAATTTTTGACGTGTATTTAACCAAATGTTTGGTTTCAGATGTTCATCGAACAAACATTTGAGTTCAGACGTGTGTCATACAAATATTTGAAACCAAAAGTTCATTAGATAATTGCACGAATGTGGAGTGTTAATTGATCGAATGCTTAACTTCAAAACGTTTATTAAAATCATGCTTCAATCTCAATGGCTATTAGCGGTTTCGTTTCCAAATTTCCTTACGTATACAATTTGATTTAACGTTCAATACATAAATAATCAACTTTCACCGCATTTACATTTTTTCTTCTGCTACTGCCACAACCGTGCATAGTTCACCAATATCACAATACAAAATATGTATTAGTCATTTGAGTCGTTGACTCAACAATCTAATTTACATGATTTTATTTTTGAAGAATTTCTAAGGAAATTAAGTGGAACCATTGTTAGCTTTCATACGACCATTCCATGGAAAAATAGCGAAGATCAGATTAAGATTTATGTTAAATGTGGTTTCATTTTTCCAAATTCTCAAGTGAAAATGAAACTTCTAGGGAAGTAATGACTTGTGTTGCAACAAAAAACATCAACATAGGATGTGTTCTCCTCTATCAAAGGAAGGACGTTTCAAAAGGAAATAATCAAACCTAGTCTTATGAGTCATAGATATACAAGTTAATTTCGGTGGAGTGTAAAACAGTGAAGATTCTACGAGAATATACAGATGGAAACTACTCCTGTAGTATTTAGATCATGAATCATCAGACCTAGTGCTGGAATGACACGTAATTATACAGTTTCATCATCTATCTGCTTAAAGATCGTTCCTCTCTACCCAACTTTGGTCAATCATAGTGACATTTTAACGTTTTTCCAATTAAAATGAAAACGAAGTGAACGGGAATGAAAAGGGGAAGGGGTGATCTGGTATTTTACAACCGTATGAGGTCAGGGGTTTATTTCATACTAGTATAACCGCACAACGGTGGAGAAACTGACCGTTGTCTTATTTAATATCAAAAAAAAAAATATTTGTTATTTTTTTTTCTTTATTATTAATTTGATGAAAAATTAACTACATTTCAAAAAAAATAATGAAAGTAATTGAAAGATGTAAATCCAATTATGGTGAGGATTGTAAATGTAGATCAGCTTGATGCTAAAGATCTGTTATCAATGTATCAATATGAATCACACACAGATACACACATATATGTATCAAGAATGATAAATATACTCTTAACTTGAGCTTCTTTGTAGCTCTAACTCATTATTGAATTTGCAAAATAAAAAAATCAAACAAATATCTCACACACACACATATATATCATCATATTTGTGAATATTTAATTAAAGAAAATAAAAAATGCAAAAATCGATGTAATAAATAAATCTCATATTATTAAACTACGATGTTTAAATAAATTATCTAAAAGTACCCTTATTATTTAAAAAACTAACATTGCTAGAAAAAATATGAAAAAAAGTAATATTACAAAAATAAAAAAAATAAATTTTGGATTCTGTCATTGTTGATATTTCTTCTAACAAGAAGCTTGATTCGACCAGATAATCAATAGCTGATTGAGACATAACATTGATTTTTTATTTTTTTTATTCATGTACTCGATTTCGACAACACCAACTCTGTAAAGACGAGGGATCCATAACAGCTCATTTAGTTTTTATTTGTATATATCTTCACCTTCATCATTCTTAATTTTATAAAGGTCATTAGCACTGCTCTGTCGTTATGAAAGAATACTTTTGCCTTTAATAATCAACTAAACAACATGCTGCCCTCACTCATCTCTTCTACACCCAATATGCAAATATTAAACATTCGTTTAGAAATGTGACAATAATAATAGATTCAGAAGAGTATCATTTGCTAAAAAAATAATGAAAACCATATAACCTACAAAACCATTTGCATCGCAATACATTAGTACAATCGATTGATAAGTAACACAACTCGCAAATGACATCCATATATCAAAGCAATGTATACTAATTGAACAAAACATTCCACGACCACAACAAAATTAGTTTTTCAACCAACACAAAATAATTAGAGGCAACTAGAAATCTAACATAATAACAATATTTGATAGTCCGTGCTGCGAATAAGATCATTAAACTAAGCAAAAATTTAAAGAGAAAAGCTTCAAAGTGGCCCTTTGAGCAGCTTCCTTCGTAAAAATTCTCTCTTTGGCTTTGGTCTTTGCTTGAGACTTCCACCCTATTATTCCATGACCCCACTTCTTCCTATACTCAAATTTGTCATTGAAGTTTGCCTATACACAACCAATATAAAATCAAAAATCTAGTCTTGGATAAATTATCACAGACAAGTATACATACGTATTAGACCAGTCAAACGGGTCGGGTCGGGTCATAACGGGTTGGGTCAAAATTGACCTGACTCATTTTATAACCCAACCCTTTAATACATTTATTAAAAGGGTCAATATGACCCAATCCGTTTCATATATGGGTCAACCCCTTTAACCCCTTTAAAAACATCAAAAAGTGAAAATATAAAAGAAAAGTAAAAAACATCCGATGCATGGTAAAAACCTAAGACAATAACACAGACTGCAATTTTAAATAACATAATAAAAGTAATAAACTAGATGGCATACAAAATACAACATCAACAGAAGCCATCTTTGAAGCAGAGAAGATGCAAGTAATACAAAGAGAGAGAATCACTACCATTTGTAAAAAACAAAATATTGCTCATATTAGTAGCATGTGAAGTCTTAAAATATTATCATAACCTTTAGAAAATAAAATATTTCTGGTATTAGTAACATGTAAAGTCGTGAAATATCATTCAATATATTGCTATAATATGCACAAAAGTCTCTTATGATTAATTATTCTGTATTAGGCATATACTATAAATGTCACTGATTATAATATTTGTTCAATTTTTTTTTTTAAAAAAGAGCAGATGTTGCTACAAAGCAACAACATATTAAAAAAATGCCTATAAGGCTGCTGTAGTGTATATGACTATAAATATATGTGTTCGTGTATGTTGCCTGACAGTATGTGTGCGCGTTTGAGGCGTTTGTAGGTATGTGTTTGTATTGGTCTGGTGTTATGTTGAACATGGATACAGCTATGTTTAGTAAAAGTAAATGTGTTACTTGCTGATCCGGTTAGTCTGCTCAAGAGGATATCAACCATTCATCTCAACGGTCCGCATCTTTTATTGTTGTTGTCTGAGATCATGGGCCAAAGCCCAAACATTATGTATCTTATAAATAGTTTGTTCTATCTGTAATTCATTTGTACTGATTGTGATAATAATAACAAAGCAATTACTTCTTCAATCATCTCTCTCAATCTCTAACAATCACGTGATCTTACATTTCTAACTTGGTATCAGAGCTAAAACTGTTGTGCTAACTGCATCAATAACAGTTGTGAGTCCATCAGAATCATTTCATCACGTGGACTCCTCTCATCAAGGATTCAAGATCCCTTCACGTGAGAGTTAAGGCTGTTCTCCAATACTCAGTGCCACGCCAGATCCATATCGGCTGCATCAGAGTACTAAAGAAAGCATATGGTATGTTAAAATTCCAAACAGAAAGAGCAAACTGATCAAGAAGATCATGAAAACTTCCAGTTGAATCAAGAGTATCAAGAAAACTCATCAGAAAGCAATCCTTTCACAAATAATCAAGAAATCATCATTTAAGTTTTGTACGATACTGTCAAGATTCAACCAAAGAAAATTTTCTTGAAAATCCCAATTCAAAAGCAAGCTCAAGTTTAGATTTCACATACCAGATTTCAGGATTCTTTCTCCCTGAAAATCATCTGCAATCATCATGGCAAATCTGGATGAAGATGCTGTAAGTCCTCAATCATCCAACACAAGAGTTTCTCAGAACCAGTCTCAGACAGATCCAGTAAATGATCTGATGAAGGCCATAATCAAGCCTCAGAGTCAAATGATATCCATCCAGCTTGATGAAGGAAATTTCTTGCTCTGGAAATTACAAGTGGAAACATCCATTAGGGGTTATGGGTTAGAAGATTATATTCTTGGCACAAGAATTACTCCACCAAAATTTATTAAAAATAATGAAGATAAACTGGTACCAAATCAAGAACACTTAGCACACCAAAGGCAAGATAGCCTTGTATGTGCCTGGATGATGTCATCCATAAGTGCATCTATTCTGCCTCAACTTATAGGCTGTAAAACTGCCCAAGAAATATGGACAACAATTGAGAGAAACTTCACCTCTCAGTCATCTGCAAGAATTATGCATCACAGAAGACAACTACAGAATATCAGAAAGAATGACATGACCATGAATGAATATCTACTCAAAGTAAAGAACTTATGTGATCAACTAGCTTCAGCTGGACACAAAGTTTCTGAGTCAGAACATGTTCTATACATAATCAGTGGATTAGACAGCGAGTATGAAGCAGTTGTGGCTATTATCTCCACTATGGAACCTACACCGCACTTGCAGTTCGTGTATTCTACACTTCTTTCCCATGAAGGAAGGATAGAACACAACAAAACTATAAGTTCTGATATCTCTGTCAACTACACATACAACAAAGGCAAACAAAGCTCTAATCCTAGAGGTCAGTCCAACTTTCAAAGAAGTGGACCATCCAACAGAGGAAGAAGGGGAGGCAGAAGTAACAACAACAACAATAAAATAAGGTGCCAAATATGTGAGAGGTATGGTCATGGAGCAAATAAATGTTACTTTAGATTCAACAAGAACTACACTCCATCACAACAAGATAGCAGCGCAAATATAAACATAGTCACTGCAACAAAAGACAGCAACTCAAAACAAACAGAAGTTCTAAACACTGAAAATACAACAAGCAATGATACTGGAGATGACTGCTGGTACCCAGACTCAGGAGCTACAAATCATGTAACCAACAATCTCAACAATCTAAACCTGGGAAACAAAGACGCAGAATCTTTCTGTTGGTAATGGCAAAACTATACACATTACACACACTGGAAATGCAAGTATACATGGATGCAAACAACAACTTATTCTAAGGAACTTACTAAGAGTTCCTTCAATCAAAAAAAATCTAATGAGTGTTTCCCAATTTGCAAAAGATAATAAGGTATACTTTGAATTTTATCCCAGTACATGTATAGTCAAAGATATACTGACACAAGAAATTGTTTTGCAGGGTAAAGAAAACAATGGGTTATACAAATTTGATTTTTCAAATTCAAAAAATACTGGGAACAATACCCATGTAATGAATGTTACTAGTGATCTTAAGAATAGTAGTAAATTTGATTTGTGGCATTGTAAGCTAGGACATCCCAGTTTACAAATTGTAAAACATATCATGAGTAACAATAACATTCAATGTAGCAGTATTCCTGAATCTTATTTTTGTACCTATTGTCAATTGGGAAAGAGTCATAAACTTGCATTTCCAGATTCACACACAACTTACACTAGACCCCTTGAGTTAATTGCTAGTGATCTTTGGGGACCAGCACCTATTACCTCTGATTATGGATACAAATATTACATATCATTTATAGATGCTTACTCAAGATTTTTTTGGATTTACATGCTAAAATCTAAATCTGAAACCAGTAATATAGTTATGCAGTTCATTAACAAAGTTGAAAACATGACTGGAAATAGTGTTTGTACATTTCAGTCAGATGGTGGAAAAGAATTTTTTCCTTTAAAGACTTTCTTTGAAAAGAAAGGTATTAATCACAGGACTACATGTCCATACACATCTGAACAAAACGGAATCATTGAAAGAAAACATAGACATATTGTTGAAACTGGGTTAACTTTATTAGCTCAAGCCTCTATGCCCTTGAAATTTTGGCCAGAGGCATTTAACACTGCTGTACACTTGATAAACATACTACCAACTAAAATTCTTAAACTCAAGTGTCCACAAGAAGTGTTAACTACTATTAAACCAGACTATGAACATCTGAAGGTGTTTGGGTGTCAATGTTTTCCTTGTTTAAGATCCTATAACAAACACAAATTAGACTTCAGATCTACCCCTTGCACCTTCTTAGGTTATTGTAATAAACAAAAGGGGTATAGATGTCTAGACAACAAGGGAAAGATATATATATCTAGGCATGTAAGATTCAATGAACAGGTATTTCCATACAGCAATACTGAAATTAAAACTACTGAAAAAGTGAGGAATCCCAAGTTTGTGATTCCTGATTTACCTGAAGAAATTGAGATCCTGCCACCAATACAACCTACAAGGAATGACATCTATCCAAGCTCTCAACATACCATGACTGCTAAAGAGTCAGGTCAAGAGCAAGCATCACATGAAGATGATGGCAACAATCAGAATTTTCAGAGTCCAGAACTGAGCAGAGCAAGCCATGAACAAATCACCAGAGATAATACCATGGATAGCAGCAGCTCAAACAACTGTCATGACAACACTGTCAGAAATAATTCCAACACTCATCCAATGTTAACTAGAGCAGAGTGTGGTATCTACAAACCAAAAATTATCAACAACATAGTTATTCACGAAGAACCATCTTCCTACATAGAAGCTGCTCAGAATGATAAATGGAGAGCTGCTATGCAGGAAGAATACAATGCTCTAATTAACAAAGGAACTTGGAATCTGGTAAAAAGACCAGAAAACAAAAATATAATTGGGTGCAGATGGACTTTCAAATTAAAAAAAAATGCTGATGCTTCAATTTCTAAGTATAAAGCAAGGTTGGTTGCAAAAGGATATTCACAACAATATGGGTTTGATTTCTCAGAAACATTTTCCCCAGTTGTGAAACCCTCCTCAATTAGAGTCATTCTAACCATTGCTTTAAACAAAAATTGGAGCATCAGACAGTTAGATGTTAACAATGCTTTTCTTAATGGTGTATTGCAGGAAGAAGTATACATGGAGCAACCAGAAGGGTTCACTCAGAAATCAGACAAAGAACTTGTGTGCAAACTTAATAAAGCCATTTATGGGTTGAAGCAGGCACCAAGAGTCTGGTTTGACAAGCTCAAGACAACCCTCATGAATTTTGGCTACAATTCACTAAAATCTGACAACTCTATATTCTCTAAAATTAATGAATTTGCCACCACTTATATTCTAATTTACGTTGATGATTTCATTATTACAGGAAGCAGTGAGTCAGAAATCAAGGAAATCACTACAATGCTAAACTCAGAATTTTCAATTAAAGACCTGGGTGATCTAAATTACTTCCTTGGTATTGAAGTTCAAAGAACTTCTAAACCAGAAATGCATCTCAATCAAAAGAAATACATTTCAGAAATATTATCTAGAGCCAAAATGGACAAAGCTAATCCCTTACCAACTCCAATGGTTACAAATCATCAACTATCAAAATACAAGGGTGAGGCAATTTTGAATATAAAGCAATATAGAAGCATAGTGGGTGCACTTCAATATGCTTCAATACAAGACCAGACATTTCATTTTGTGTCAATAAAGTTAGTCAATTTATGCAAAATCCTCTGGATACTCACTGGAAGGCTGTAAAAAGAATACTCAGGTATCTCAAGGCAACAATAGATCACGGTCTTATCCTAAAATCAAGTCACACACTCAATATAAATGCCTACGCTGATGCTGACTGGGGGACCGATACAGATGATCGAAAATCAACATCAGGCTACTGCATTTACTTAGGAAAAAAATCCTATATCATGGAGTTCAAGGAAACAAAGCACTGTATCAAGATCCAGCACAGAGGCCGAATTCAGGTGTGTGGCAAGTGCAGCGGCAGAGGTTATATGGCTAGAGTCACTTCTAAGTGAACTCAATATCAAAACTGATAATAAGCCAACAATCTGGTGTGACAACGTCAGTGCTATTTCCCTAACCTCAAATCCAGTTCTTCACTCTAAAACTAAGCATATTGAATTGGATCTATACTTTATCAGAGAGCAAGTAATCAAAGGAAAATTAAGAGTTGGATACATACCATCTCTGCATCAAAAAGCAGATATACTTACTAAACCTCTGTCGAAGCCAAGTTTCACGAGATTGAGGGAAGAGCTCAACATTGACGTAGCCAACTCAAGTCAGAGATCCAGGAGAGAAATTTTTATACCAGACTAGAGCTTAATCTGGTACTATTAACCTTTGAGAGATGGAGATCTGATTTTGCCAATTTTTCTCAAGAGGAACGCAGCCGCCATTTCCTTTCTTTTCACAAACCCTAAGGTTCTCGGGTTTGAGGGGGGAAGTAAAAGTAAATGTGTTACTTGCTGATCCGGTTAGTCTGCTCAAGAGGATATCAACCATTCATCTCAACGGTCCGCATCTTTTATTGTTGTCGTCTGAGATCATGGGCCAAAGCCCAAACATTATGTATCTTATAAATAGTTTGTTCTATCTGTAATTCATTTGTACCGATTGTGATAATAATAACAAAGCAATTACTTCTTCAATCATCTCTCTCAATCTCTAACAATCACGTGATCTTACATTTCTAACTTGTTTAATTTTAGGTGTGTGAAATATTGTGTTTGAATATATCTAGTGTGTGTGTACAAATATATTCTGGCATGGGTTTTATAAGTGATAGTGTGTATGCATGTGTGTGTGTGGAATTGTGCTCAGTTTTATGAGTGCAGCGTGTGTGTTTATATATACGCATGTGTGAGTAATCGTGTGATTTTGTATATGTGCTCTTAATTTTTCTAATATGCAGCAAAGTACTGAGAGTTGATTGCAGGTAACTGATAACAAGTGGCCAAGATAAAATAGAAAATCAAATAGGCACATAGAACACTCCCTAGAATGGCTAAGGTGAAGTAAGTAGGCTAACTAGCATCAGACAAATGTGAAGTAGACTAATTGTAGAATAGAGAATCAATATTTATGAAAGAAAAATACATGGTCTATTGTGAGTGCTAAATTTATGCTGTTAATGTTTTGAATTTCTATTTTTTCATATGGAAATATATTTATATGCAGCCTAGCATGTGTAACTTATGTGAAGATTAGCCCGTGTTATTTATAAATCGAGTTAAATATGTACACATGCGTTAGTGTATGTGTGTGATGCATGTCGTGTAAGTGTGCAACAGCTATTCATGAATAGCTGCTGCAATATGTAGCAGCGATGGGGAGAAAAAAAAATCAATATTTAAGCAATTTTGAAACAAATATGATATGAACATGAAACTCATATTAAATGATAAACACGCTTCATATGGTTGAAACTGTTTTGAAGGTAAGTGTGATGACCGTCAAAATCTACCTAGAAAAGTAATCAATTTCACAACCAAACCTGGATTAAATATATATAATGAAAAAAGAGAAGCTTGCTACCACATGAGTGTTGGATCTGGGAGTATACTTCATTACAACAGATGTTTTCTTTCATGCTGATATTCGTTTTTTGTTTCAAGCACCACATTCTTAAGAAGAACAGTTTTGTAATTTAAATCTCTATTGGTGATGAATAAAATTCATAATAAAATTCATTAAATAATTAGCAAGTAAAAATCAAAATAGTGCACAATTGAAGCAGAAAATAGAGTATAAAATCAATCAAAAACCACTGTCTTTTTAGCATCTGTTTCATCATCTTAAAAGCAAACAGGTTCAACCCCAACTATGACTAATGCAATAATGACATTAGCCTAATTTTAGAAAAAGGGTTCGTAATTTCAAAAAATCTAATTACTACATCAAAGAAATCGATAGAGAAGAAGGTGAATTTACCTCGGTTTGGCTGCAATAAATTTGAAGTTTGTGTATTACTTTCAATTTAAAAAGGAGCTGGCTTCAGTAGCAGGTTTGTAGGAGGCATTGAGGCTAATGAAGGGATCATTGTTGCTAGAGAAGCTGAAAGAGGAGGAGACATATATTTAGGGTTTTCCACCAAAGCTGTTGTAGAAGGAGAAAGAGGATTTATAGTTTTGCGAAATTGGGGTTTGATAAAAATCGAAGATGATAAAATAAAAGGAGTAGGATACAACAGAAGATATTTACAAAACGGAGAAAATGGAAGCGAAACTTTCAAAGGAGATCACGTATCGCGACCAAGAGGAGAAAATTTGGGAGAGGAGAAGCATACGGGAAACAGAAACGAAACAACATCAGCTTTATTTTGGCTTCTAGAGAAATTGATTTTGATCAATAACGGTAAACAAACCTCCTTAACGGTCGGTTTGATAAACCTAAGAAACGTTGGTTGTTTCTTAAATAAACATATATGAGCTCAAGAGTTTATTAAATAAATGCTCGAGTCTCAAGCGTTATTTAAGAATATTTTTAAAATTTAGTTCACTTTTGAAAACTTACAACGAAGCTAGATCAGTTTCAGAACTTCTTAGAAATATACGACGTTTTCGGCAACATCAGCATCATAAGTTAAAAATAAACTAGTAACATTTCAAATGTCCTCATTTTTTTTTCACAAAATTTATAATGACGCCATTTGAAAATGCGCCTATTGTATTTTAGAAAATAACCACGACGCCTTTTAAAAAGTCACCATTATAAATTACTAATTAACACGACCACAATTTTGAAAGCCATTTGCTTTTGAACCTTGTAGAACGTATATATACTAGAGACTTTTGAAAAAGTCCCATGTTATTTTCTAAAATACAATAAATGCTTTTTCAAATGTCAACTCTATATATTTTTCAATAAAATATAGAGGAAATTAGTTTAAAGTAAACAGTTAAAATAACTTCAATTTGAAGGACGTTAATTTTAAAGTTTTATTACAAAAACGCGTACTTTTTTTCCACTAATTAAACCTTTTCATTTTCCACACTCCAGCGTTCCATCTAGGGCCTGTTGAATAAATTAATAAATAAAGCAATGGAAACTCGCTCGAAGTTGACATCTTCGCCAATAAGGAATCCGATTTGTTTGAAGATAAATCACTGTCGACATGGATTATAAAGCTGAGATAGCCGCAATTACCGAAGTCTAAAAAGAAGAAATCGACGATTAAATCCAAAGCAACGTTACAAATGACTTGACAATTGAAGTCGACAGCATCAAAGTCCAGAGCTACAAAACGAACGGAAAAGCAAAAGCTAGAAGAAGAAGTTGGAAAAGAGGCCAACAAAAAATAGATGAAAACATTGCTTTAAAGGTAATTATTTACCGTACAATTGATTTTAAGCAATTCAATGTTAAAATGATACTTAAAAATAGAATTATAAATTCAAAAACAACATGCATATATTTCATGTTAAAAGATATAAATATAGAATTCTATTTTTGAAACACAGTAGAATGTGAAACTATTAAAAGTCCAGTAGCATGTTTATGATATCTGAAATGATAGTTTGATATATCATTTTAGCCATGAAGACCAGTAGCGTGTGTAAAATACGCTAATAGTTTAATGTAGCATTTTAGTTAAAAGTCCAGTAGCATGTTTATGATATCTAAAATGATAGTTTAATGTGACATTTTAGATATGAAGTATATTAACATGTTTAAAACATGCAAAATGATAGTTTAATGTAGCATTTCAATTACAAAATCCAATAGCAAGTTTATGATATACATTATATGATAGTTTGATGTAACATTTTAGATATAAAGTATACTGGAATGTTTAAAGTACGCAAAGTGATAGTTTAATGTATCATTTTAGTTACAAAGTCTAGTAGCATGTTTATGATATCTACAATGACAGTTTAATGTTGAATTTTATCTATGAAGTATAATAGCATATTTAAAACATACTAAACGATAGTTTAATGTAGCATTTTAGTTGCAAAGTCCACTAACATGTTTATGGTATTTGAAATGATAGTTTGATGTGGCATTTTACCTAGTAAGTCCACTAGAATGTTTAAAATATGCAAAATGATATTTAATGTAGCATTTTCGTTACAAAGTTCAGCAGCAAATTTATGATATCTAAAATGATAATTTAATGTGGCATTTTAATTACGAAGTACATTAGCATGTTTAAAATATGCAAAAGATAGTTTAATGTATCATTTTAGTTATAAATTTCAATAACATGTTTATGATATTTAAAATGAAAGTTTGATGTTGCATTTTACCTATAAAGTCCAATAACATGTTTAAAGTATGCAAAATGATAGTATAATATAACATTTTAGTTATAAAGTCTAGTAGCATGTTTATGATATTTAAAATGATAATTTGATGTGACATTTTAGCTATGAAGTCGACTAGCATGTTTATGATATCCAAACCTAATCCGGTACATATGGATACAAAAGCTAGTCGGATGCCAAACATGCTCGGGTTCATACAGAAACCAATATATAACAAAGATATATTGTTTAACCGAGAATACCATCAAACGTAAAAGTTAAGTGGATGTCCAACCTAATCAAATATGTATGGATGCAAAAACTAACTGGATGTTAAACCTAATCGTGTACTTATGGATACAAAAAATAACCGAATGCCAAACCTAATTGAGTAAGTATGGATACAAAAGTAAATCGAATACTAAACCTAATCGGGTACATATGGAAACCAATCTATAACCAAGAAATATTGTTTAACCGAGCATACTACCAAATGCAAAAGCTAACTGAATGTCAAACCCAACCGTACATATGGATGCAAAATCTAACCGAATGCTAAATATAATACGGTATGCATGGATGCAAAAGCTAAATGGATGTTAAACTTAATCGGGAACATATGGATAAAAAAGCAAAGCGAATACCAAACCTAGTCGGATACATATGAAAATTAGTCTATAACCGGGATATATTATTTAACCGAGCATACCACCAAATGCAAAAGTTAACTGGATGCCCTACCTAATCGAATACGTATAGATGAAAAGCTAACCGAATACCAAACCTAATAGGGTACACATGGATACAAAAGAAAACCGAACGCCAAACCTAATTGGGTACATATGGAAAGCAATCTAGAACTAAAACATATTGTTTAACTTAGCAAACAACTGAATGTAAAAGCTAACTGGATGTCAAACATAATTGGGTATGTATGGCTGCAAAATCTAACCGAATGCCAAACCTAATCTGGCACATATGTATACAAAAGCTAACCGGATGCCAAACCTAATGTAACGACCCACCTTTTCGTCCCTCAAAAGTCGACACTAATACATCCACCGTATTCACGTGTCGAGCATCCAAATGCCAGAAAGACAGATTGTTGGGGGAAAGAAAGAAAAGACAGAACAAAATCTCATAACATGACGAGTATTCTATAATATACAACTGATCTTTACAAAGAAAACCGTGATATACATACATCAAATCAGGTACACTAATCTATCATCAGCCCGGACAATAATAACAACCTGTCTTCACAATTGCTGATAAATACTACCAACCAATATAGTGAAAAATAAAATATATTTGAGTACGTCTTGGAGGCCTCCAACTCGTCTCCTGAAGCTCCAAAACATCCATAACTAAATATGAAAATATCCTCAATCTAACCCGAGCATTATAAAAAATAACATCCGGATCAGTCTGGTAAACCAGTGTGAGAAACACACATCATATAAATTTTAATGGTATAAAACCTTTTAAAATAAATGTAAATCGTAAGACCACGCCACACATAAACATGGATGAGTTTTTACCTTAGGATAACCAAACCATTTCTTAGAAAATCTTATGATATTATAATAATGTACAGGGTTTAAAATAAATTTTGAATCATAATCGAAATTGTTACATTAATTAAATTCCAGCATAATAAGTATATAACTAAGTCCGAGAGGCACTTATTGGAGAATGAATTCCATACAATGACAAGGCATTGAGGTACCACATACCACATACAACTCGAAATTTCACCGTTTTGATTTGCGAATATTTAATTGATTTTAAATATTCAAATAATAAAATTTTTAATTAAAATAATTTTTTTTAAATAATAAATAATGATGGTGAAATAATTTTCAAAATTTGTTTACAAAAGTATACAGTTCGAACAAAACATGAAAATATGACCGGAATTCATTTTTCGAATTTTCGACTTTTCGTCGGCTAAAAGTTGTCGGAAACATTGTGAACTATTTACTATAAACATACAAATTCATTTATATATAAGTTAGAGTTACATATTACATGTGTGTGTTTATCTACTTAAGTTTATATAAACATGATGTGACCTATTATGCATTTATTAAAATAAGAAAAGGTTAAAAAAATAAGTGTCATATCATGTCCAACATAAGTACAACTAGCATTTATTTCATGTTGGATCAAGGGAAGGTAAGGGGACCAAAATTTCGTGTATTTCAAGGGAAGGGAGGGTAAAGCATGATGAGGTGGCAAGCATTTGTGGAGGGTAAAGTACTTTTGGGGCTTTTTGGTAATTTAATAAAACCACTTTGTATATATTCAAATTTCTAAATCTTTAAACATTCTTGTTTTCATTTTTCTTCATTTCAAAAACTTATATCCTTGTTTCCAAGCCTTCAAATTTTTTTCCATTTCTTCCTTAGTTTCCAAAATTTAAAAATCAAGTCCTTTTCCACTTAAATTCTTCCAAAACAAATTAAAACCCATATTCCCGCCTTCTACTTCACTTAACAACTACAAGCAAGCCAAACCCTTCTCAAAAACCAACATGGCCAAGCCAACTCCCTTAGGCCTAGCCATAAACTCCCTTTGGCCGAGCCACACTTTCAAAAGTCCAAGCGTCAAAAATCACTTTTTTCAAAAGGAAATCCAATGATCTAAGGCCTTTTCTAAGTTCTATTCCTTGTTGTTTTAGTTACATAACTTTTGGTGAGTTAAAGCTCACTCTTTTAAATAAAGTTTTAATTTTATTTTTGATGTTGTTTGATTGCTAAATATGGTAATTGTTGGATGAAATTGATATTGACTTATAGGTGAGTATATGTGTTTGGATGTTGTAGTTGTTTAAAACTTGAAAAAATAGAGTTAAAGTTAGCAAAGTTTTCAAGTTAGGTTCTTTGCTTACATTATGATGTTGTCATATACATATGTTTTTAGTCATAATACAATGTTGTTGGCTAAGAAAATTAGCATTTTGAGCCTGTGGTTTTGTTGCGACATAGGAAATCGCTTGTTTTCAACTAGTTTTACTTTAGTGGTTTTCTAAAGAAAAGTTTATAAAGTTTGTTTTTAACCAACTTTACTTTTAGTTTCCAAACCCTTTATCCAAAGTTTATAAAAGTAAGTTAATCATAAAAGATAGAGTTTTGAAAGCGATTTGGAATATAAAACCGATTTTGAAAATTACGGGTTATGTAGCGATAATTGCTATGGGTGCAGTTCGTAAAAATGAACTCTTTATGCAATTAAAAATTGTTTTCACTTAAGTATTATTTGAAAGAGGGAATTAGGGAAAATGACAAACTTTGAAAAAAATTAGGCTGAAGGAAAGAAGTTTTACTTTTAGGCTGAAGGATAAATGCTATTTATAATTAGCATTATATTTAACTTTTACGTTATATAAAATGCTAGTTATATCTAGCATTATATTCAGTTTTACACTATACAAATTGCTAGTCATAACTAGCATTTTCCTTCAGTCTAAAAAACAAACTTGTTGTCCTTCAGTCTAATTTTTTTTCTAAGTTTGCCCTTGTGCCTATTTTCCTGTTGAAAAGTGTTTTCAAACATATATTAAGTATGGAAAATAATTATTAGTTAATTATTTATTTGTTTATTTAATTAATTAATTAAGTAATATAATTAGCACTTAATCATTACTTAATAAAGAAAATGTGTACTTAATTAAGTTAATTATAATTAGTTAACTAATTAAAGATTTATTGCTTAATAAAGAAAATGCGTACTTAATAAAGAAAATGGTTTAAAGTTTATTCCAATTTATTTAAAGAATAATTAAGCAATTATTTTATTAAAGGTGTTTTGAAAGTAGTCTAATAATTTTTAAATGATTGTTTAAAATCATTATTTTGGTAATGAGATTTAAAGATAATTGAATGAAGGATGTTTAAATAATAACTTTTTTAAATAATTAATGTTATGAAAGGAACTTTATTGATAAAATTTTATTAAGGAAGTTTTGTCTTAAATAAGAAAAGTTTATAAAAGGAATTTTATAAATTGAAAATAAATCTTGAAATTTGAAAAAGAGTTTTATTAATGATTTTGGATATTTATAAAAGAGTTTGTAAATGGTTTTGATATTTATAAAAGAGTTTTATAAACAGACTTGGAGATTTATAAGGAAATTTTATAAATAGATTTGGAGTTTTGGTAAAGGAGATTTCCTTAAACGAAAGAGATTTATTAAAAGGATTTATAGTAGAAATTTATAAAAAGAATTTGAGATTTGGATTTCCTTTAACTGACCTTCTTTATTATGATAGTGTGGGACTTTCATTCCATGCTTAACACCGAAGGAATAATGTTTAGGATTATTCTTATCTCTAATTTAAATAATTTTTTTTGATCCTCTTGATACAATTTTTATGATTTCGAAATAAGAAATCTTTCACAAATGTTTTGTGAATATACTTATGCTAGTGGGATAAGTATATGAATATTTTGATAAATATTTTTGGAAAGAGAATATAATAAATAAAAGATTTGTTTTGAGGCTTAGTGATTGCTATGGGTAATTAAATCTTTCAATTGTTGTTATTTATGTATTTGATAGTTAAATAACTGACTATCAAATCTTGGCCAGTTTTGACTTAGGAAGTAAATAAGAGTTTCACGTGTTCATACGGTTTGAGTTCCCTCGGGAGAACATATTCTGGTGTAACGTCTCTCTTTGAGGGATATATTAGAGATCCCCCGAGACTCTGGTATAGTCCGCTTACTTCCAAAAGAATCGGGAATGAGTCAACCGGAAATTATCGATTGTTGGTTCGGAGAGACCGAGATCGGATATATTATTCGAAAACCACTTTAAACCAACCTTTGCGTTCGAGTGGAATACATCTTAAAGATGTTTGAAGACAGAGTTCTTTGAAGTGCAAGGGCTACCTGCCACTAATCCTGTGGGTGATTCCAAAATGGATGTAGTAGAGTTGGCGCCTTCAGTTTCGTTCAGACCCAAAACGAACTTGTATGGATGAATGCTGGTATTACATTTCTGCCTGAAGGGCAGTGTTAGCATTCTAAGTGGGAATTTCTAAAGGAAGGTAAATCGTTACCTTATGAGCCTCACACCTCGGAAATGGCTAAAATAGGGTAGATGCGGCAAGGCTATATGGGTTACTCCCATTAGGGTGTTTCATTACCTTTCTAGATTATCATATTATGGATTTGGTTGTGCATGAGAGCTATCTATAAAGGATGGGAACAATCGGGGTGATGACATATTCAGTACTATCCAGTAAGGGGTATGCTGGTTCTGTGTTGGCAGAGGTCGAAAGGTTTTTGTCCTCACGTTCATTTTATCTAGAGGTGTACCATTTTCGGAAGGTAGTCTCTTACCTTGCCATTTGTTGGAATCCATTCTCAATAAGCGACTTTGTTTTTTGATTGTATACCTATTATTGTTGTGATATACACACATCACGCTACTTGATTATTGGTATTTTAAACCCATAGACATTATTATACTATCATTGGATTTTTGTTAAAGAATGGTTTGGTTATCGTAAGGTAAAAAGCCGTCCATGTTTATATGCGACGTGGTCTTATGAGATACCTTTTATTTTGAAAAGATTTTCAAATGTAAAAATCAATATGATTTGATTGAGCTTTCTCACGCTGGTTTACCAGGTTGATCTATGCATTATTTTCTTATAATGCTCGGGTCAGCCAGGTTATATTTTCCAGATTTAGCTAGATTCTTTGGAGCTTTCTAGAGACGAGCTGGATCCTCTATGACATATTCACATATCTTCTACCTTCCACTATTTTTGTTTGTTTTTTTGTATGTATTTATCAGCAATTGAAAGGACAAGCTGTTATAACTAGGGATGGCAATGGGGCGGGTCTAGGGTCCAAACCCGGTCGACCCGCCCCTGTTTTGGCCCGTCCAGACCCGCCCCATTGGGTCATTGGGGTGGGTAGACCCGTGATCCGTTCTTGATTGCTCCGGTTCTAGGGTCGGGTCGGGGCTCGGCTGACCCGCCCCAACCCGACCCGCACTACTAACATCTCATTAAACTGCTTTATTACTATAATGATTTATTAATCTTCTTAGATATAAGTGATTCTAGCATGGATATTAAAATGTTCCAATCAATAATCTATAGAAAAAATTAAAGTATTAAGTTGCGTCATTGATAATTTTACAATAACATATGTATATATTTTCCGAATTGTTATTGTAGACATCATTTTTATTAACTTCCCTTAGACACATTGTTATTTGTATTTCATGTATTATTTGGTGATAATGAGTATAAACAAATAAATATATGTACGTTGGTACACCGTACGCAATTTTGAATCAATACATAGAGACTCATCGGGTCTTGGGGCGGGTCGGGTCTACCCTGACCCGTATGGGTCCCGGGTACAGGGCAAAATTCCAGACCCGCACCGGGTCTACGGGGCGGGTCTGGGGCAAGGTTTAAAAAATCCGGGACGGGTATGGGGCACTAAAAACCCGCCCCAACCCGCCCCATTGCCATTCCTAGTTATAACTGTCCAAGCTGATAATATGGTAGTGTACTCTGATGTTATGTATAATAAAAATTATTTCTTTTTGCAAAGATCTTGTTTATATTATATATTTCTCGTCATGATGTGAGATTCTGTTCTGTCTTTTCTTTCTTTAACCCCTAATGACCTGTCTTTCGAACACTTAAATGATCGACACATGAATACTATGTATGTATCAAGTACCGTCTTTAGGTGTAAGATAGATAGGTTGTTATAGTAGTACACTCTAGATAAAATGTATGAGGTCGAACCTATCAACCCCTGCGAATCTGGACCGGATTACCCCTTACTGGATAGTAATCGAATATTTCATCACCTCGGTTGCTTTGCAATCTTTTCCTGAGAGCTCTCATGCACAACCAAATCCATAAATAATAATATAGAAGGGTGATGAAAATACCCTAATGGGTGCAACCCATATAACCCTGTGGCATATCCTTGTCTTAGTCATTCCTGGTTGGTGAGGCTTGAGGATACGTTTTACCTTTTGTATAGCAATCCCACTTGGAATGCTAACACTGCCATCCATGCAACAATGCAATGCCAGCATTCATCTATACAAGTTGTTTAGGATATTAACACTACATTCTTTTTGGAATCACCCTCAGGATTAGTAGCAAGTAGCTCTTGCACTTCAAAGAACTCTGTCTTCAATTCAATCATCTTCAAGATGTCTCACATTCGAATGCTTGTGCCGGTTCGAAGTGGTTTTCGGATAATATATCCGATCCCAGTCTCTTCGAACCAACAACGATAGTTTTAAACTGGCCAAGATTTGATAATCGGTTATTTAACTATCTAATAATAAACAATTCAACCAGAGTTTTAACCAAGCATGGTTAAGCACAAAACACCACTAGGCCTCTTAATTTATTCTTCCATTTATTATAACCACTTTGTAAATAGTTGTATTAAAAATACCTTTAGAAAGATATATTCATAAATCTTCTCTACCCTCTTAATACTTTGAAAAATATTGATATACTTATCTCATCTATATAAGTATACTCACAAAACACTTCACTTTAAAACGTAGAAAACCTTCCATATACTTATATCAACAGTATAAGTTTATTCACAAAACACTACATTTCTAATACTTAGAAAATGTACCCATATACTTATCTAACCAGTATAAGTATATTCACAAATCTTAAAAATGATTTCATTTCCAAAACCATACTCAATTGGGTTAAACAAATGCCATTTAAACTATTGACATCAATAAACCCAAAACACCTTTGGTGTAAGTAAATAGATCATATAGAAATTAGACCAAACATACTTACCACCACTTTCTGATTTCAAATAGTACTATCTCTCGATTAACAATGAAATCAAACAAGTTTGAAAACTATCCTTGCCTCGACACATAGTCTTAATTCTCAAGATAGAGACGAGTTTTCATACCTCGAAATTTGGTGTTAAGTATGAAAGGAACACTTTCCGTACCACCGTAATTTAAAATGATCATTTATGGAAATCGAGTCTCAGCCTTTTTATAAATCCTTTTTTATAAAATGCCTTTATAAAACTCCTTATATTTACAAACTCCTTTTATAAAATATTATTTTATACATTATAAAATTTCCTTTATAAATACAATTACAGACCTCCTTCTAGGAATCTCCAAGCCTATTTAATAAACTCCTTTATATTGTTATAAAATTATTTATAAAACTTCTTTAATAAAACAGTCATTTATAAAACTCATTTTATAATTTCCCAAACTTATTTGCAACTCTTTTTATAAAACTCTAAATTCATTTATAAAACTTCCTCATAAATCTTTAAATATAATTACAAAACTTCCTTTTATAAAACGAAATTCCAAATATAAAACCAAACTCCAAATACAACTATAAGACTCAAATACTTTCCATAACACGATCATTCACTCTGTTACAATAAATCCACCACTGTGATTTATATCTCCAATTTTTCAAACTGACAATATTTTCCTTTTCTTAAAATATTATCTATAAACTATTCTTTTATTATAAAAACACAATTTATGAAACTATTCCTTTATTTATGAAATAACATTTCTAAGTCCGTCCTTTTTATACAACATTTCATATAAAGCGTTTCACAAATATTTATTTCAAAATATTTCTACCTTCTTTTAGCACAAAATCACTTTAAAAATAAAAGATAAACCTATTTTTTCCTTTAAAAGTAAACATTCATCGTTATAATAATTTTTCTATAAAGATAAATACTTCTAGAAATAATTTTGAAACATTTACTTAAATACATATATTAGAAAAAATAAAAATAAAAGAAATTGAAGTAAAGTAGAGAATAACAAAACTTGTTTTTGTATAAAATATCATAAAAATCCAAATAGGTCAGATTAAAAATCATTTTTCCAAATTGAAACAATTTCCAAATTAAAGCAGCAATTAATAGTATTTTTGAAATACTATAACGAGGACAATAGTTACCATAGCACTTAACCATTGCTATTACTACCTTTTTCCACTAAAAAGGTTCAACTTTTAAAATATGTCAAAGTCACATCCAATATGACCAAACAATCGAATTTTAACATTTAACAATCTATGTAACATGTATATGACTGAATAAAACCAACATGTATATAACTAGAATTAAATATCACAATGACGAGAAATCTGGATTTTTCTATAAATTTTCCCTTTATTTCATTTTAAATGACATTCGCTTTTCAAAAGTGGATATTTAACCAAATCAACCAAAAATTCATCCAAACCAAACCGTAAATTTTTGTCCCTTACATATCAAACTAATAATCCAAAAATGTGAGTTTAACTTATCGAAATTCCAATGGACGCTTATGCGTTCCAATTTGAACTAAAATCGAACATGTTCAATTTTAACCCAAATTTTCATTTGTTCCAAATTCAACAAAACTAATTCCTTCGTGTAGTTATCGCTATTACAAATGCAATGCGAAGGACCACTTCTCGATTGGACCTCATATAGAAAAGATATTCATTAAGTTATTGAATTAATTAATTTAAATTAAATACACTAATCACTTCACTAATAAACTAATGCCCTTCTAAATTTAAATCCCTTTCTTCTTCCAAACTATCTCCCTCTAAAAACATAACCCCTGTACATGAACAGACATGGCCGTGCATGCATTGCCTAGGATATGGAGCTCCGGACCTCCGTTCGATGAGCGGACTTCGCCAACGAGTCCCTCACCTCAAGCACCACCTTCCCAAACCAATTTCCCCACACTCGCATGGCCTCCCCATAGGTTCGACCATAGCCGACCTGCTACCCCCTTATGAAGATGTGTTTTGCTTTCAAGCACCGCTGGCCACCAAATTTTGCAAACCGAAGCTTCTTCTTACCACAAACCCAAATCTTACCTCCATTTTGCAAATCGAAGCCTACATCCCTTGAAAACCTTAACCTTAGCTTCCTAAACACCACACTAAACTATCACACTCACTCAAACATCGCTGAACACTCAAAATGATTACGGGTTTGTAGATCTACTCCTAACGAGTTCAAAGTTTTAAATTTTAGAATTTTCCATTAAGTAAAGCTCTTGCTTTGAATTTTTGGAGGTGGTTTTTGTTTTTTTTGTTTTGATCTTATTGGAAAAGGTGGATGGAACAGTGGAAGAGAAAGGGTGTTGAATTATCTTAGGTATTAACTTATACTTATTCACCAATTTTTGGCATCTCGCCGCATATAATTTCATTCATGTACAAACCGCGAACGACAAAACAAAAATATGATTGTGCATAAAAATGCAACATGATCTCAAAACAATAATAATATACACTAGTTAACTGATTCTATAAAATCAAAAATAACGTCTTTTGTCGGAAAATCGTCAAACGAAAATTTTAAATAATTTTCAAATTAAAAATTATGGAAAAATCCTATAAATTAAATTAAAAATATGTCGATAAAAATTGAGTCGTTATATTAATAATTGATTTTCTCATTATTTATTATCTTTGAATCAAGTCTAGATATTTAAAAAATATATTAAATATTGCTATTTGCAGCGGTAAAATTTTTGGGTCGTTACATTCTTTCTTCTTACAAGAATTTCATCCTCGAAATTCCCAATGGAAGAAAAGTGTCACCAAACTCTTAGCTTTTACAATAAATTTACTAAAATGAGATATTAAATCTATGTTACAGAAAATTTCAATAGCATTTCCTTTGCGCGACTCGATTGGAAAAACTACAACTCGCCATAACGAGCCCCACTCAATAAAAGAAAACAAAAGCCCAAAAGTGGCCTCACATATCTGGGGCATAAAACCATCAACAACAATATAAACATGTACCTATTAGTCTAGTAACCAAACTTTATCCATGAAACCAAAAGCAGTAAACTAGCCTTTGGTTCCATGAACCTGTATCTCACTTGCAAATGATATCCAACCATATAACTTGCAATGTCTAATGACAAAAGAATAAAATTGTATTAAAGCTCGTATAATGTACATATGTCATCCATACGCAATATCAAATTGGACCACTCGCTCAATCACACAAATTTCACTTTCGAACTAGTATCCATTACTCAATTCCCTAGTGCGAACTCCGATCAGGTTCCTTGATTAGAAACCTTCATTGTCCTTACATTTGGCTATGATAGAAAACTTTAGAATTATATCCAAAAATCCATATTAAGTGTTTGCCATCAAGAATAAAGTGAAAAATCCTAACTCGGACTGGTATAAATTACATTGAAATCATGTACTCGAATAGAGATCAAGAACAGCTATGCAAATAAAATAACCAACCTACAACTTACGTATTTATACCATTGGTTTCTTGATTATATCAATTACTTTTTATTCACATTCATTTTAAATCATACTTGATTACCCCAATAGTATTTCATTTAATACAAAATCATTTATGAATCATTTCACACAACCGTTACTTGAGTTTATTAACATCCTATGAACACAACTTATGTTTATCAACACTTTAAAACTTGAGTTCATATTCATAAAATACTCTTCTACATCCTAAGAGTATATATACAATATCATTGGTTTTTCTTTACCTGGGCTTGTTCTAAATTATTCTATCCTCAAATTTATAAGTTTTAAAAACTAATTTTCGTATATTTTCACAAAAACACTTAAGTTCAATTTCTCAGTTAACTTGAAAGTTTTCGACTTTCCAAAATCGGCGAAAATTCCATTTCATTTCAATAAATGAAAATCACCAAACAACATCTCAAAACGAGATGCACAAACCAAGCTATCTTAATGGATAGGGTACATGAGTTTATACAATATAAATTAACATAAAACTTCAGAATTAAATCCCGGGTTTTATTTCAAAACATTTTTGAAATAAAATGATAATAAAAATATGCATATCTCCTTTTTGTATATCAAATCATACATTCGTAATTTATAAATCAAAATCTATTTTACTGAAACAATTCTGAAGCAAAATTACTATGATAGCAATCCATCATTTAGAAACTCGAAAATGAATACTGATGATGCTGCATTCATCACTAGAATTAATTTCCAGCAATAGAAGTGAGTTCAGTGCTTTTTATCTCCTTAAAATCCTTTCAAGATATTCTATTCATATATACTTCCAAATATTATCATTATTATTTCCCCCAAATTTTGAAACAATTTTCAAAACATTGGAACTTAAATTCTCAAATTCTTAATTTGAATCCTTTTTGTTTATAAACCATGTATATAAATCATACTTATACCAAATTTGCTTTCTTATATAAGATATTCCACAATTATTTGTCTTTGTGTAGATTATAATAAATAACCTTTATCAAAATTAAATTTTAATTTTAACCCAACATCATTACCAAATGCCTTATAGTCAAACTGTGAAATTGAATTCATAAGGTGTTCATATTTAATTCAGCCAATACAATAAATGCTCATAAACTATCTGAGCACAACTAATCAAACGATAAATGATAATAATTGAACATTATCATTTCCTAACAAACAAACATACCATAAATAATTTATCAACTTCTAAAAATTATTCTTTTATATATAAAATATAATCTAAGTAAAATTATTTCATTTACCCAATTTTCAAAAATGTCAGTTCATCCTTGTTCAAGTGTTTAGAAACCCCAATCGATACAGTTGTTCCTTCTGTATCGACTAGAATTCATAAACCGCCCAACCGATAAATCAACACAATGTAAAATATTTTTATAGTACTAACAAACATGCAATATATATATATATATATATATATATATATATATATATATATATGCGCACGCGCACACACACTCAAACTCATCCTAGGGTCTTCCATACCCTATCTCAAATGAGTTTAACCCACAAAAGCTTAGGTGTTCGCTCAACCTAAGGTCTGATACCACTTGTAACGACCTGCATTTTCGACCCTCAAAAGTCGACATTAATACATCCATGGTATTTACGTGCTAAGCATCCAAGTGCCAGAAAGACAGATTGTTGGGAAAGAATGAGAAAAGACAGAATTGATTCTCACAACATGACGAGTAATCTATAATATACAATTGATTTTTACAAAAGAAAACTATAATATACATACATTAAATCAAAGTACACTAATCTATCATCAGCTTGGACAGTTATAACAACTTGTCTTCACAATGGCTGATAAATACAACCAACCAATGCTGCGGAAAATAAAATATACATGAGTATGTCTTGGAAGCCTCCAGCTCGTATCCTGAAGCTCCAAAGCATCCATAACTAAATCTGAAAATATGCTCGGTCTGACCCGAGCATTATAAGAAAATAACGCCCGGATCAGTCTGGTAAACCAACGCGAGAAACACACATCATATGGATTTTACTGTTATAAAACCTTTTAAAATAAAGGTATCTCGTAAGACCACACCACACTTAAACATGGATGTGTTTTTACTTAAGATAACCAAATCATTTCATAGGAAATCTTCTGATATTATAGTAATGTCTAGAGTTTAAAATAAATATTGAATCATAGCTGAAATTGTTACATTAGTTAAATTCCAGCATAATAGGTATACAACTAAGTTCGAAAGGCACTTATTGGAGAATGGATTCTATATAATGACAAGGCATTGGGGTACTACTTACCACAATACACCTCTAGATAAAATGTACCAAGGGCGAACCTATCGACCCCTGCGAATCAGGACCGAGCTACCCCTTATAGAATAGTAACCGAATATTTCATCACCGCTGTTGCTTTGCAACCTTTTCCCATGAGATCTTATGCATAACCAAATCTATAAATAATAATCTAGAAGGGTGATGACAATATTCTAATGAGTGCGACCCACATAGCCCTACGGCATATCCCCTATTTTAGTCATTCCCGGTTGGTGAGGCTTGTGGCTATGTTTTACCTTTTGTATAGTAGTCCCACCTGGAATGCTGACACTTTCCTCCAGGCGATAATGCAATGTTAGCATTCATCCATACAAGTTTTTCAGGGTATGAACAAACCGAAGGTTACTTCTACTACATCCTTTTTGGAATCACCCTTAGGATTAGTAGCAAGTAGCCCTTGCACTTCAAAGTGCTCCGTCATCAATTCCATCATCTTTAATATGTCTCACATTCGAATGCTTATGCCGGTTTGAAGTGGTTTTTGGATAATATATCTGATCTAGGTCTCCCTGAACCGACAATGATAGTTTTAAACTGACCAAGATTTGATAGTCGGTTATTTAACTATCAAATAACAAACAATTCAACCAAAGTTTTAACCAAGCATGGTTAAGCACAAAACAACCACTAGGCTTCTTAATTTATCCTTCCATTAATTAAAACTGCTTTGTACACACCTGTATTAAAAATACCTATACAAAGATATATTTATAAATCTTCTCTACTCTTTCAATACTTTGAAAAACGTTGATATATTTATTCAACTGTAGACATATACTCACAAAACATTTC
Organism: Allium fistulosum; assembly: GCA_030737815.1. Classification (NCBI taxonomy): domain Eukaryota; kingdom Viridiplantae; phylum Streptophyta; class Magnoliopsida; order Asparagales; family Amaryllidaceae; genus Allium; species Allium fistulosum. The sequence continues at coordinate 1,033,109,519 of CM060905.1, forward strand.
ACTTTAAAACATAGAAAACCTTTCCATATAATTATATCAACAATACAAGTATATTCACAAAACACTACATTTCCAATACTTAGAAAATGTACCCACATACTTATTTCAAAGGTATAAGTATATTCACAAATCTTAAAAAAAATTCACTTCTAAAACCATACTCAATTGTGTTAAGCAAATGTCATTTAAAATGTTGTCAACAATAAACCCAAAACACCATTGGTATAAGTAAATAGATCGTATGGAAATTAGACCAAATATACTTACCACCACTTTTCGATTTCAAACGGTACTATCTCTCGATTAATAATGAAATCAGACAAGTTAGAAAACTATCGTTGCCTCGACACAGTCTTAATTCTCAAGGTAGAGACACCTTGGAATTTGGTGTTAAGTATGAAAGGAACACTTTCCGTACCACCGTAATTTAAAATGATCATTTATGGAAATCGAGTCTCAGCCTTTTTATAAATCCTTTTTTATAAAATGCCTTTATAAAACTCCTTATATTTACAAACTCCTTTTATAAAATATTATTTTATACATTATAAAATTTCCTTTATAAATACAATTACAGACCTCCTTCTAGGAATCTCCAAGCCTATTTAATAAACTCCTTTATATTGTTATAAAATTATTTATAAAACTTCTTTAATAAAACAGTCATTTATAAAACTCATTTTATAATTTCCCAAACTTATTTGCAACTCTTTTTATAAAACTCTAAATTCATTTATAAAACTTCCTCATAAATCTTTAAATATAATTACAAAACTTCCTTTTATAAAACGAAATTCCAAATATAAAACCAAACTCCAAATGCAACTATAAGACTTAAATACTTTCCATAACACGATCATTCACTCTATTACAATAAATTCACCACTGTGATTTATTTCTCCAATTTATCAAATTATAATATTTTCACTTTCATAAAATATTATTTATAAACCCATTCTTTTATTATAATTTTTTTATAAAACTATTCCTTTATTTATGAAATAACATTTCTAAGTCCATCCTTTTTATACAACATTTCATATGAAACATTTCACAAATATTTATCCTAAAATATTTCTACCTTCTTTTAACGTAACGTCACTTTAAAAATAAAAGACAAACCCCTGTTTTTCCTTTAAAAATAAACATTCATTATTATAATAATTTTTATATAAAGTTAAATACTTTTCAAAATAAATTTGAAACATTTACATAAATAAATATATTAGAAAGAATAGAAATAAAAGAAGTTGAAGTAAAATAGAGCAATACAAAAATATTTTTGTATGAAATATCATAGAAAACCCATAGAGGTCAGACTAAAAATCATTTTTCCAAATTGTAACCATTTCCAAATCAAAACAGCAATTAATACTATTTTCAAAATACTGTAGTGAGGCCAATAGTTACTATAGCACTTAACCATCGCTATTACTACCTTATTCCACTAAAAAGGTTCAATTTTTAACATACGTCAATGTCACATCCAATATAGCCAAATAATCGAATTTTAACGTTTAAAAATCCATATAACAGGTATATAACTGAAATAAAATCAAAAGGTATATAATTGGAATTAAATATCACAATGACAAGAAATCTGGATTTCTCTATAAATTTTCCCTGTATCATTTTAAATGACATTCGATTTTCAAAAGCAAATATTTAACCATACCAACCAAAAATCCATCCAAACACAAACAATAAAATTTTTTCCTACTATTTATCAAACTAATTAATAAAAAATGCGAGTTTAACTCATCAAAATTTAAGTGGATGCTTAGGCATACCTATTTGAACTAAAATTGAATGATATTCAATTTTAGCCCAAATTTTCACTTGCTCTAAATTCGACCAAACCAATTCCATCACGTAGCTATCACCATTACGAACATAATGCAAAAGGCCACGTCTCCATTGGACCTCGTATGGAAAAGATATTCATTTTATAAGTTATTGAATTAATTAATTTAAATTAAATATACAAATCACTTCATTAATAAACTAATACCCTTTTAAATTTAAATCCCTTTCTTCCCCAAACCATCTCCCTCCAAAAACATAACCCTTATACACAAACAAATATGGCTGTGCACACATTTCCTAGGATACAGAGCTTTGGACCTCAGTTCAACGAGCAGAATTCGCCAACGAGTCCCTCACCTCAAGCTCCACCTTCCCAAACCAATTTCCCCACACTCGCACACCTCTCCATGGATCCAACCAAGGCTAACCTACTACGGCCCTCATGAAGATGCGTTTTGCTTCCAAGTGCCACTCGCCACCAAATTTTGGAAATCGAAGCTCCTTCTTACCCCGAACACAAATCTAACCTCCATTTTTCAAATCGAAGCCTATGTCCCTTGAAAACCTTAACCCTAGCTTCCTAAACACCACGCCAAACTATCGCACTCACCAAAACATCGACGAACAACCCAAAATGGTCATGGGTTTGTATATCTACTCCTAACGAGTTTAAAGATTTAAATTTTAGAATTTTTCGAAAATTAAATCTTTTTCTTTGAATTTTTGAAAGTGGTTTTTTTTCATTTTGATCTTACTGCAAAAGGTGGAACAATGAAAGAGAATGGGTGTTGAATTGTCTTAGGTTGATCACTAATTTTCGCCATCTCACTGCACAGAAATCCATTCATGTACGGACCGCGAAAAACAAAACAAAAATATAATCGTGCACAAAAATGTGACATAATCTCGAAATAATAATAGTATACACTAGTTAACTGATTCTGTAAAATCACAAAAACACTTTAATTTGTTAGAATTTTTTAAAATATTTTCTAAATTAAAAATTATAAAAAATTCCTATAAATTAAACTAAAAATACATCGATATAAATCGAGTCGTTATATTAATAATTGATTTTCTTATTATTTATTATCATTGAATCAAGTCTGGATATTTAAATAAATTAAATATTCCTATTCGAAACGTTAAAATTTTTGGGTCGTCCCACCTAATCGGGTATGTATGAATACAAAAGTAAACCAAATGCTAAACTTAATCGAGTACATATGGAAACCAATCTATAACCAAGATATATTGTTTAACCGAGCATACCATTGAATGCATAAGCTAACCGAATGTCAAACCTAATCGGGTATGTATGGATACAAAAGCAAACCAAATGTCAAACCTAATTAGGTATGTATGGATATAAAGCTAACCAAATACCCAATTCAATTATGTACAACCTATAACTGAGATATCTTGTTTAACCAAAGTATAATGTTTATTTGAAATATATAAACAAGTTTAGTAGCATGATTATGATATTTAAAATCATAGTTCAATGTGGCATTTTAGCTATGAAGTCCATTAGCATGTTAGACAAAATGATAGTTTAATGTATCCTTTTAGTTACAAAGTATAATAACATGTTTATAATATCTAAAATGATAGTTTGATGTGGCATTTTAGCTATAAAATACACTAACAAGTTTAAAATATGTAAAGTGATAATTTAATGTAGCATTTTAGTTAAAAAATCTAGCATCATATTTATGATACTTAGAATGAAAGTTTAATGTGACATTTTAGCTATGAAGTCCACTAACATGTTTAAAATATGCAAAATGATTGCTTAATGTAACATTTTAGTTATAAAGTCCAGTAGAATGTGTATGATGTCTGAAATGATAGTTTGATGTGGCATTTTAGCGATGAAGTCCACTGGCATCTCTAAAATATGCAAAATGATTGTTTAATGTTGCATTGTAGTTACAAAATTTAGTAGCATGTTTATGATATCTGAAATGATAATTTCATATGGCAATTTAGCAATGAAGTACACTAGCATCTTTAAAGTATGAAAAATAATAGTTTAATGTAGTATTTTAATCACAAAGTCCAGTGTGATGTTTAGCATACGTAAAATGGTAATTAAACATAATATCTATCTTTATATCACATTTAAACATTTTTTGTACATAAATAAAAAACTGCAGCAACAAAGAAGTGGAAGATAACAAATAAACAAGAAACTTGATAGAAATCAATATCACTGCAGTCTAATGATCATGATAAACATAGTTCAAAAATTAAATAAAGGGAAAAGGTTTACTATTGATCAACAAGAATTTTAAGGAAACCTCCTTTCGAAAATTATATATATTATATATGAAGGATTATTAACTGCAAAAGAATGTAAAAAATTATTTACCACTTTAGATGGTATAGTTGATACATTTCCCTTTTGAAGATGAAACTTTCAAAATTGGTAATAAAAGTTTAAGAATTTTAGCACAAGTCATTTCTCTAGTTTTTGGTTTACCTTTTGTTCGATAAAAACATTTTTCCATTGCCAAAAATGTCTTTTCAAACTATACCTGATAACTGTAAAGATTTTGTAATAAGAAACTTTGAAAAAGTAGAACATATAACAAAAGAAAGTTCAATTGCAAGAATAAAATATTGTTTGAAAGTCGGGAATATGAAAATGAAACAGGTTTGCCAAAATTAGTTATAATTCTTGCAGTGATGCATTTTTCATCCCAGATAGTCAAAGATGAAAAATTGATGATGATGAAGAGATGGTCTCTAGGAATGCAATTGAACAAGGAACTCCTCAACTTTATTCCGATATGGGTCCACTTTCCTAATTTACCGCTTGATTACTCGGCGGAAGAGGGGATAAGTCGTATCGCATCGGTTCTTGGAACTCCCATCAAATTGGATAAATTTACTGAAGGTATTATAAAAATCACTTATGCTAGAGTTCTTATCGAGATTAATAGTGCCTTTGATTTTCTAAATAAGATCCCTATTATTTCTGAAAAAGATGAACTTATTTGGTAAGAGATTGCGTATGAATGGAAACCTACCACATGCTCTAACTGCACTAGCTTTGGACACTCCGAAACACATTGTCAATTCACAAAAGTATGGAGACCTAAAGCCAGTCAACATAATTTGATGAGATAAGGTACTGAAATGATAATTGATGAAATTGATAGATAAGAATGTAATCTGGTTAACTCTAAAGATAATACAGTTTCCCCTAACTTTCAATCTCAAAAAGTATTTAACTAATAGACTTATTCAGTCAGCAATACTAACTCGATTCACAACAGCCACAATATGGAAGATATTACAGGAGAAAAATTCCTAAACGTTCAGTCGACCTCTTAGGCAGCAACCTCAAATTCCTGTACAAATAAGACAGTTCAAAATTTAGTCTCTGATATGGAAATACAAATAGAGAATACAAATAATACAGAAATGATGAATGAATTGGAGGGGAAACTCAACAAACAGACACAGACTACGCCTGACAAGACGATTGAAGAACAAAATTTTGATTCTCTTCGAGCCTCTAGACCACGTTCCATTCGGAAAGTTAGAACAGAGGAAGAACCATTCGAATTCAAAGCCAACAATGCAACAGATGTTGTAGAGAATCCTGCGTCGAATATACTTGTTAATCAATTGAAAAGAAAAAACAAAAAAAAAACAAAATGCATAATACAATGGGGGCAGCTACTCCTCCGAATGATAGTAGCATGCCTGACAATAACAGTTAGATGGAGTTCCTTTTTTGGAACATCCAGGGCATGAATGCCCCATACAAACAGCTAGAAGTTTTATTAATAATAAAAACCCATCGTTCATCGGTATTCTTGAAAATAAACTATCGGCAGAAAATACAGACAGTTTTATGAGGAAAATCAATAATAAGTGGAAGTATGCTTATCTCGGCTGACAATAAAAGTAGAATCATCACTTTATGGGATTCTTTTCAGTGGTCTAATATTATCCTACGTGCTAGCGATCAATATATTTCTTGTATTCTTCATAATGCTAATGGAGCTAGTATTTTATGTACAACAGTATATGCTTCCAATGATGAGACAAAGTGTTTGGACTTATGGAAATATATTGTTGATCAATCAAAGGGTTTTAATCTCCCATGGATTGTGGCAGGTGATTATAACTCTATTTTATCTTCATATGATAGAATAAATAATGGTTTATATAATGCTACGGGAGATCAGAATTTTATAGACTGTATTTTCTCATCTTCTCTCATGGAACCAAAATTTACTGGAAACTATTTCACATGGAGAGGAGGCCTAAACTTCTCTATCCATAGTAAAATAGATAGAGTCTTTGTTAATAACCAATGGATGAATATGTTTTCTCAGTTGTGTGTACATTTCGGTCAACATTCTATCAGTGATCACTCTACTATCAATATCAAGTTTATTCTGCATAATAATGTGAAGTGTAGAATACCTTTTAGGTACAACAATTTGTGGCATATGCAATCTGGATATCATGAATCCTTACAAGATGCTCTGACCAAGAACTTTCAAGGCAATCCACTTCATGTTCTGATATGCAGGTTAAAAACAACCAAAGCTGCTTTAAAATCTTGGAGGAAAAACAAAATTATACTCAGAAAATGATTGATCGATGTAAAGAAGAGGCAAATCATATTTATAATAATCTAGTCACTGATCCTCTAAATGAGGTGTTAATTAATCAGTATGCTGCTAAAAATGATCAAATCCACTTTCTCATGAGAATAATAGCTGTAGAAAATGATCAGAAGATGAAGCTTAACTGGTTGACTAAAGGAGATAGACCTACCAATTATTTCTACAAATGGGTCAATGTGTCAAAACTGAATCGTAAGAATTATTTTATTCTTAATAATGATGGTTTATGGATTTTAGCATCAGAGCAATTGGCAACAGAAGCAGTCCAATACTTCTCAGATCTGTTCTCATCATCACAGACTACTAATCAATTTCCAGGCATCACGTGTAAAAAAATCCTCTCTGAAAATGCAAGATTCAATTTATGCAAGCCTTTCCAACTAGAGGAAATCAAGGAAGCTATTTTTCAAATTAATGATAACAGCTCCTCGGGCCCAGATGGTATTAATTCAAAGTTCTTTAAAATACATTGGGAACAGTTGAAAAGTGATATATGGAAAGCTATGAATGGAATTTTCATAGCAGGTAAGATTATTAGAGAATTTAATCACACTTTTATTTGTCTTATTCCAAAAAAGTCCGAGGTCAAAGATTGACTGACTTTAGGTCAATTTCTCTTTACAATGTCATGTATAAGATTTTAGCCAATCTTTTATGCAATCGACTAAAACCCTATATGAATGATCTTATCTCCTATAATCAAAATGCTTTCATCCCGGGGAGAATTATTGCTGAAAACTCTTTACTTGCATATGAAACGGTTAGAGGCTTTAATGGAAAAAATCAAACAACTTCTGCTTGAAAATTGATTTGTATATGGACTACGGTAAAATTAGCAGAGAATTCATTCATCATATGCTGATTTCTATGGGGTGTCCTTTAGTATTTTCTAATCTCATTTATGAATGCATATCTACTCCTACTTTTTCGGGGTTAATTGGTGGATCCCCTTATGGTTTTATTGAGAGTTCGAGGGGGTTGAGACAAGGTGACCCTTTATCGCCGTACTTATTCACTATTGCAATGGAATTTCTTATTATCAACATTGGTTTGGAGTTCTTGAAAGGTAATATTACTCCTATCTATCACATTAAGCCAATGATCACCCATTTATTGTATGCAGATGACATTCTTATTATGGCCAAAGCTACGTATAAAAATGCTACAAGCATAATGAATATATTCCAAACCCTGAAAAATTTAGTTGGCCTTGACTTACATGCAAACAAATCTACTATTTATTTTAGCAAAGGTGCAACTAATAAGCAGTTAATTGCATAGATCCTAAATATTCACATAGGAAATCTCCCTGTGACTTATTTAGGCATTCCTTTGTCTAGCAACAAACTGAAATCAAGGGATTTTGGTTTTCTGATAGACAAGGTAAACAAAAAATTCACTCACTAGCATAACAAAATTCTTAACATAAGTGGTAGAATTGAATTAGTGAAAATAGTTATTAATCCCATGATCCAATTTTGGGCGCAATTCACACAATTTCTGGTGGCTATCATTAACAGAATTAACTCTATATGTGCCAATTTCATTTGGAAATCTAAAGCACATAAAATGAGATGGGATGATGTTTGTAAAACAAAAATTGAGGAAGGCTTTGGAATTAGGAAAATAGAAGACACTGTCAAAGCTATGGCCCTAAAATTGCTATGGAAATACATTCACGGTGAATCTTTGTGGTCAAAATGGATGCGAAACAAGTATTGTAAAAACATCAATTTTTGGATTGCAGATTCAAATAATAATGCATCGTACACTTGGAAACTAATGCTCAAAGCCAGGCAATGGAGTAAAGGTGCAATTGATAGAAAAATAGCAAATGGTCAAAGTACAGATATATGGCAAGATCCATGGATTAATGGGTTTTCTCAAATTGATAAGTTTGGGTGGAATTCAATGTTCATTAATGGTGGTACTAACAAAATGGTATCAAATCTTATTTTTGACAATAAATGGAAGGAACATCATGATTATGTGCCTACTCAAGTCATAAATACTATCAAAATACACTATCAAATGCATAAGGACTTCTGGTTTTGGATCCCAAGCAGCTCTGGTCAATTCAATTTTTGTTCGGCTTGGAATCACATAAGAAATAAATATGCAGAACTTAAATGGACAAGTGCTATTTGGGACTCTAGCTATGCACCCAAAATGTCTACTTGTGCTTTGTTGGCCAATCTCAAAAAATTGAATAGTAAAGACAGAATTAGTAGATGGAATCATGAGATAGACCAATCGTGTGTGTTATGTGATAATCAAAATGAGGATAGAGATCATTTATTTTTTACATGTTCTTATTCTAAGAAAATGCTTGAAACTATCATGAAGAAACTTAAGATAAGCATCGGTAATGAAACATAACTTAAAAAAATCTTGGATATTGTTTGCCAAAATCAACACAACTCAATATTCAAGCATTTGAAAAACATTGCATATAACTCTTTGATTTGGAATATCTGGTGTGAAAGGTTATTTTGGCAACTCAAGGTTATTCATATATTAATTTTTTTTACTTTAAAGTTTTTTCATGCAAAGAATATTTAAAATTGAAAATGATAGTTGCATGTAATATTTTTTTCATATGTTAATTTTTTCATATGATAGTTGCACCCAACATTGCATTTACATGACAACTCAAGGTTATTCATATGTTAATTTTTTTTACTTTAAAGTTTTTTCATGTAAATAATATTTCAAATTGAAAATGATAGTTGCATGTAATATTTTTTTCATATGTTAATTTTTTTACTTTATAGTATTTTCTTTGTGTGCATGTGGATTTAATCGAGCCAAAAGTTGATTACAACAAAGATTTACCGAGATAAAATAATAATAATATAAGCAGTTTTAAGAATGTTGTATTAGAACACTCACTGAAAAATATAGATAGTGGAAGGTTATTTATTCTTTTTGTATTTTATAATGTAAATTTATTGTATCAGAACTATAATTCATTTCATAGCTTTAAACTCAAAATTTGACATTAAATAGATATTTGACAACTTCAAAAACATTAATAAAAGCGAAACACTTTGCTAGAACAAACAAGAACTAAAATCTCAAAATTGCAATCAAATAAAGAGCAGAAAGAAATAAAAAGCAACTTTTAGAACAAGAAAATCAATACAGTCTCTCCCAAACTATATCAAAACTTAAAACAAAAGCTTCTATACACCAGGAAGAATTACAAAATGAGAGAGCTCAAAGAAGAAAAGGGGAAGAAGTGATAAAAAAATCTAGAAACTGAAATGATAAACTTCAAATTGACAGTCCAAAAATGTGAAGAAGGAAAAGAAAAGCAAAAAAAGAGGGAAACAAAGAAAAGGAATAAGAAATTCAAACTCCTTCCTTTGATCTTAATATCACTCAACGTATGAAACTGATTCAAGAAGAGAGGAAAGGAGAAAACATGAAGAATCAGGAAAAAAACAAGAAGAACAAGTGCAAGAATTGGAAAAAAAACTCCAAACTCATTTAAAAAAAAGCTGAAATCAAGAAAAAAAAGAAAGTTAATATTGAGAATCAATTTGAAGTTTTATTTCATGAAAAGGTCCACAAAGACGGAGATGATGATAAAGAAACAATAGTGAGAGAGAATGAAATGAATCCTGTAAACGAAATTGAAAAGAGAAATGAAAAAAAAATGAAAAAGAAAGCACCGAAATTGAAGAGGTTGAAGAGAAAGAAAAAGAGAATGAAGAAGAGAAACAAGAGGAGAATGAAGAAGAAATCGAAAAAACTGGAAGTGAAGAAGAAAATGAAGGAACTGGAAGTGATAAAGATAATTATTGGACAGATGATGAACATTCTGAAGATACGGTAATACTGTTGTTGGATGTGGATGGATACTTCCTGATAAGAGAAGAATCTTCATGTAGTGACATCACAAAAAGCAGAATTCTAGGACTACTTGAAGAAAATAACACAGTTCATTTCTTTTTCAAACGTAATAAACTGAAAAGTAAGCTTTATTATACCATGAATTATACAATTATATTACAAATTACATTTTTTTTGAAAAGCTACTTTATATACAACATATCACTGGGGCAACATATCACATGTCAATAAACGTTCGAATCACGCTACGCAAGTTTCGAACTTGCGAACTCTCGCATCAAAGCTGAATCACTTAGCCACTTGGACAATGGTGCTTCTCAATTACATAAAATTATATAAACTAACCTCTTGATTATTTATTTGTAAAAGCATAGCTTACGTAAAAGATAATGGAAACCAGGGAGGAATAACAATTGTGAAGTCAATAATAAAAGCTATATTGTTTGACCAATTTACAGATGAACAACTATAATTATCTTTCAAAAAAATATTTTTTACAACTAATTATTGTGTAATGGCGGTTGGACCAAGCTCTCCATCTCTAGCACATGGCATAAGCATATGAGTTACTTTTGTTGTAACAAAAGGAATCCTTAATGTTATGTGCCCACCGACCCATATTTATACACCACTTCTCTAAGTTAGTTAGCGATGTGACCATTCAAATTCCAAGCCCTCATCCCTCCTTGTCACATGCGAGACAACCCTAATAGTCTCCCTCTTGAATCGCATCCCCTTGGAGTCGAACCAAGTCCTTATCTCCAGCACGTGGCGTACACATATGAGTTGGTACTCACTTTTGTTGTAACAAAATGAATCCCCAGTGTTACGTGCCTACCAAGCCATATTTATACACCACTTCTCCAAGTTATTTAGCGATGCGAGACTATTCTAATTCCAAGCCTCGTTCCTCCTTGTTACATGCGAAACATTTCCTAACACTAATAAATGTAAATGAAATGCAATCATAAATTTACGGTACAGTAAACTGTGTTTTGTATGCAAAATGATAGTTATACATATAACATAGTATTTTTTAAGTCCACAAGCATATAACGGTTATATAAAATGCTAGATAAATACAAGATTATATTATTATAGTCCACTACCATGTTTTAATTATGAAAAATGATAGTGAAACATATCATTTTATTTTTAAATTCCATTACCATGTATCAATTGTGTATAATGATATATCAGTATAGCATTGTAGTTTTAAACAATATAGCATGTATTAGTTACACAGAATGATAGATAAACATAGTTGTAATGACCCGGAATTTCAAACACTTCATATTTTAATATCGAAAATATTTAATTATTTGTATCTAGGATTTAATGTGATTAAATATGATTTTACGGCCTTGTTAAACACTTTTTAGTTAATGACTAATGTTAGAAAACTAATTTTTGAAATGTGTTTACAAAAATATGTGCTTTGAAGAAATACTAAAAATGTGATCGAAAAATGTTTTGTTAAAAATCAATTTTTTGTTTAATACTAATTGTATGAATATTTGTACACTTGTATGGAAACATATGAATACCTTAACAAGTAACTAAAGCTTCCATGTTCCTAAGATATGATTAACTAAGCTAATTGCTTCAAGAAGTAGTACCAAAGGACCTCTAAATCAAGCATGAAATCAAGTAGCGATTTAAGGAAGGTAAGGTGTGTAAAAGGCATGAACGGATGTATCTCCATGGTTGACCTAAGAGGGTATTGGTTGTCTTTTTCCAACTAATTCCTAAGCCTATAAATAAGAATGCAAGGTCCCCTTCATTTCTCATCAATTAACTTTCTTGAAATCTATGCAAATCAACTTCAAATCTCTACAAACTCTTTCGATATCCTTATACATCATAACATCACCTTCTAGCAACTCAAGTTTGGAAAAGTTGGAGTACCATGGCCCTCAATAAGCAAGGACGTAAGCTTTAGGGGATGAATGGCCTTGGGTCGTGAGCAAAGGAAAGGGGGAGGTCATGGATGTGAGCAAAGGAAGGAAGGGGAAGGCTAGGGCATGAACTAGGAGCAAATGGAGGCGATGGAAGGAGGTTTTGATGATTGCTTGAATGTTGTTAGTAAGATGAATTTGTTTGGTTTAAAAAAAGTGAGTTATTTACACCTTAAAAGAAAACAATAACTTGTTAATTTGCTTGCTAAAATCTATGATAATATTTCCTAATTACTTAAAGTTATAGCCCATATTTGTTTGCTTTGAATAGCATATTATCTGTGTACTAGTCGTGCCTTGGAAGGTCTTGATTTATATATGGTTGAATGACGTTGAATATGGAATTGTCCGTATAGCGATAGTCGCTATAAATGCGCTATAAATCCCCTAATTTTAACTCGTGTAATTTGGTGATTTGTGAACATATCTTAATATAACTTATTTGGTTGTTACCTACACTTCTATAAGTGTTTTGGATGGTGAGGAATTAGTTTGGAAATTTGTGAAATTTATTGAATAAAGCTAAGAAAGATTGAAGCAAGAATAGTCGGTATATTGACACTTTTAAAATTCCTTGTTTATGGGAAGTAACATTTATTTTTATTAAGACATCCTTAGGGGTTTCTTTACTATTTTAACAAGAAAATAATATATTATTCTTATTGTAAAATTTTTGAAGCTTAAATCATTTGGCAGCTAGTTGAACGAAGAGGCAAAAGTTATAGCGAACTAGTCGCTATACGAGCACTTCGAAAAAATACCTTATTTCGGAAATTTCTCTAAAATAAGAAATAGTTATTCTTTGAGGTTTTTCTTCATGGTTTGTAAGTACCCAAAGTTTACTAACTATTATAAAAAGAATGGATCAAAATTCATTTATTAAAGCATCAAAAATTAAGTGCAAAGTTGTAGAAAATTCACTTGAATAACAACCCGGGACTTTTGGTCACAATTCTGAAGTGCTACCATTGCATCTGAAACACTTTTGAGCTACCGTGAATTGTTTTGATAGCTGTGGCAGAAATGCTATCTTTGCTATTTGAAACTATAAATTATGTAAAAATAGTATTTAAATTAAGCATTTTTCTCTAATCTTTTTAAGGTTGTTTTATAACTTCTACCAGAGTGTTTTAAAATTCATTTCATGTTTAAATGTATTTTTAATAATTAATGAAGAATTTTTAAAGTGGCTTTTAAAACAAAACATGTTTATTTTGATTTTTCTAATTATTTCCAAATTGATTATTTTTACATAATATTCTATATAAATAATCATAATATATTTTTAATTAGTTTAAAAGTCTTTTAATATATTAATAAGTATTTGAAAGGAATTCCTATATATATAAGTTTTGAAGAAGGTAGTTGACTAGGCTTAACAATAAAAGTTGATAAGTAGACTTATCTATTTGTGAGATTCAAGAATGAAGTGTCTAAGCAAAGCTTTGATGCAACCTGTAACGACCTGCCTTTTTGGACGATTTAAATCGACGATAAACAATACATGTTAGACTCAAACCATTCAAAAGGGCAGATTTTTATGGGGTAAATAAGAAAAAGCAGAGAAAGAAAGAAAACAAATACAGAATCTTGCTGTGGAATGACAAAATATAATATCAAATAAACAGTTCATGAAGCTGTTTACAAATAACATTGATTATACTTTTATAATATAGATCAGAGTTGCATACAACAAGAATAAATAATAAATAAATAGAGCGGAACAACATGATGCAATGGAATAGATATAATAAAAGATAATAGTATAAAATCTTCGTCTTCATCCTCCAGAAAGCAGTCTTCGATACATTGAAAAGCTCAGATTGACCCGAGCGAATTGAAAAGATAAAACACTCGAGTCAGAACTAAAAGATCTTACGTAAGTTAAATCAACAGTAAATAAATATGAGTGTGACGGCATCGGATATGGTTATAGGATTTGACATCTCCTATCTAGTGTCTAACGTGAGTGCAATAACTTAAGAGATGTTTGGGATTCACATCTCCTAAGGATCCATTAAATTATCTACATGCATAGTGCAATAGGCTATTATAATAGTGTCTACAGTAAAGTGAAGTATTAAAATAGCGTTAAGGCGTTACCCATATCCCCCTTAACAAATTTTATATATTCCCATAGTCAATACAATAACGTACGCTCCTCCGTGAAATTTACCCATAGGGCACTTCATAGGTATGTACAAAACAAACTCGTAGAAGGCGCGATAGGGCATGTGAACAGGGCACTCGAGGCAATGCCAGGGTAGATATACCAATTGCACTCCCGGACTGGTGGTAACGCATAACAACTACTATCGCCCACCTCAGACACACTCCCATAATCAAAATCGAGGGGTGGCCACCAAATCAATCACAAAGTCAAAATATAGTATCGAAGAAGTGTGCACGATAGGAGGAATGACCTCACTTGGCCCGGTTAAGCTCCTGTTTTAGTCACATCTAAGCTAACTCTCATGGGAGTCAAGGTCACGTAAATACCTCATACTGAATCGTTCACCAAACCATCCTACTTCCTTTCTGAAATCTCCAACACGTACACAGTTGTTAAAGTGGTTCTCAGTATTGGCAGAGAGTATGACAATATCTGATCCCAGTCTCTTTAATAACCAAATGCTTATTTCACATCGGATGGTTCTTTTACATTTCAAAAATCAATTCACAATTTGATATCAAAATATCATATTCGATTTCAAATCATATCTCTTTCGAAATCATATTCACTTTCAAAATCATATTCACTTTCAAAATCATATTTACTTTCAAATCATATTCACTTTTGAATTTATCGATAAGATAGGTTAATTAAATCCTAGTTCCAAAATCATTATATTTACTCGAATGTCATTTCACAAAAAGGTATAAATTCCAAATTCCAACTTAGGTTGTATCATCATCAAGGATTTAAAAATAAATGCTTCACCTTTACACAGTCTAATTTTTTTGGAAATAGTTTAAATAGTCATAAATAGTTTTAATAGTTTTAAAAATAGTTCAAAATAGATTGAAATAGTTTTAAATAGTATTAATAGTTTAAATAGATTCAAATTTGATTTAATTAGCTTTAAAATGATTTATGTAGATTTAAAATAGATTAAATGGATTTAAACTGTCTTAAATAGATTAAAATTATATAAAATAGATTTTAAATAGATTAAATAAATTTAAAATAGATTAAATAGATTTAAATAATATTAAATAGGTTTAAAATAGATAAAATAAATTTAATTAGTTTAAAATTGGTAAAATAGATTAAATTAGATTAATTAGGTTATTATAGATAAAAATAAATTAAAATAGTTTTAAATTGATTAAAGTAGTTAATTTATTTAAAATAGTTTAAATTAGTTTAAACTAGATTTCAAGGTTATATCCAAACATCTCAATAACTCAATTCAGATAAATTCATTCACATTTTACACTTCAACTTTGAAATTTCAATTTAAATCCTTTGAACAATTCATTAAATCAATTCCAATTTCAGCATTTACACTTGGATTATCGAAAATAATTCAGTTTATATAAATCAATTTCTATTTCAAATGCCAGTTAACTGAATTCAAAATTTAATGACTTAAAAATCATTTAATTTAACTAATCCGGTGTCCGTATATAATTTTCTACCCTATGGTCAAGTGATATAGATATTTATCATTTCAATTCGCAATTTAAAATTTTACGGTTATATATCATTTCAATCCGCAATCCCGAATTAAATAAAATCCATAAAATCGCTCGAGTCTATCATTTCAACCCATAACAATTTTTCCCTAATCTATAGATTGTTCGGGTATGTATCATTTCAACCCATAGGAAACTTGCAATGTTATTACAATATAAAATATAACATCCAGTCATCTAATATCAACAATCAAACATCCATCACAATCATCATCCAAATCAACCAATAAACATCCATAGATAACTGATTATCAATAACAGGTATTAAATTTGACAATTAAATTCAATATTGAATTAAACGATGATTAAATGCAATAAAAGTCAAATTTAACTAGAATGATAATTTAAACATACCAAACATCAATCAATTAATTTCTAGTCACATCATAAATTTAATTTAACTAACATAAGATAATCCAGTAGTTGTGAGTGGGTCAAAACACTCACCTTTGATTTCAAATCAATTTGGAATCCAAATAAAGGCCCAAAATTGAATAGTTATAGAATTCATCCAAACCAGCGTCAAAATGTTTGGAATTTCAATACGATCGCAGCGGAATAAACCGCGCGTGAATCCGACCTCGTATGCAAAAGTTATAAAGATTAGAACATTAAGTTTAAATTGAAAAATAAATAAATAAAATAAACTAAAATATGTCACCTAGCTTCCACGTCACCCGTATCACACAGGAACCCTAACCCTCTTTCGAACGCGAGATACCTAAGCCGCTGATCAACTCTTCATCGTCCACGTCGTTAACGGCCACGCGCCTCCAGCCTTGGCCCACGCGCGCCCCTCCAGGCGAAGCGCCGAACTCCGCTACACCCTCGTCCCACACGATCACCATCGGACGACAGAGATGAACACCCAGCCGCCGCCTAAACCATGAACCCTAATCCAATTTTATCAGCCGATCCAACCGTCGATACGACGAATTACACACATGGATGAACTCCGCGTGATAAACTCCATAACCCAGTACTCTCTGATCGACGATCGGACGAAGTCGATCGCAACTCAATGAACGGCCGAGGATGATTTGGCCAATACCGGACGAACCAGAACTCGATTGCAAAAACGGACCGCGGATTTGAGTTGCACTCGTTGAGAGCTTCGAATCGATATATAATTCGATATAGTTTGAGAAGTTTTAATTTTGAAATTGAATTTGAAATTGGAACAGGGTTTTGAGATTGAATCTGTTTCTGCCATTGAGAAAGAGAAGTAGACAGATGAAATTGTACGTACAGTAATGAGGAATAAAAAGCCTGCTAGGGTTTGGATAGAACAATTATATACTAACAAAGCCCGATAAGAATAAATAATATACCGAACTGGTTCGAATTGACAATAACGACCCGAAAAGCCCGTTCTGTCTCCGGAATGAAAATGGGTCATCCCATATATCAAAATAGATGTTTTTGATATTTTTAAACTCAATAGAATAGGTTTCAAGTCCAAATTCCATCGTATGAAGAAGTTAGCTTAAAATCAGTTTATTTCAAATTGATTTCTGCTGAATTTAATTAAATTGATTTCTAAGCGTTTCGAGTCCGTACGATCAAACGAAAAGTCAGATCGCTACGAAACTTGAAACCTTACAATAATTTACCGTTACCGATTCGATGAAACTGGTTTCGTCGAAATCCGAGATAGTGGCCAGAATTGGCTATTTTCACGTTAATTAAATAAATTATTATTAAATTGATTAAATCACTTTTTAATTTCAAATCGTATAATTAAGAAATTTTATCATTTTTGATTACTTATACATTTATAATAATTTAAAACAAATTTACATGTCAATTCAATATTAAATATTACACTAGTTACAGTGTTTAATTTCAATTGAAGTAAATACAGTGATTATTACTTTAAAATTCCAATAAATCCATTTATTCTCCTTTCCATATTATTATTCAATCAGTTGGCATCTCATGGTTGTAATTAACATTTGTTTATATCTTATTACACTAATAATTTACCATTATCATCTTAGTTTTCATTAACGTAGCATTTAACTACATTTAATTGCAATAAATCCATTTATTATAATTTAAATTCCAATAAATTGATCAAACTTGATTTCGATTCTTTTTATTCAATCAATTGTCATATTATGAATAAAATTTACATTGGTTACATCTTATTGAATTAATATTCTACAATTATCAATTTAATCTACATTAACTGCACTAATTAAGTGAATTAATTGCAATTGATTTTAAATTTAATTTAGCTGGCTAAATAAATAGGTAACATATAATAATTGTCACCATTAACTTTTAGTCACATCTTATAAGTTTATTATCCACAACAAGTGTTATAATTACTACTACATCACTAATTTTTATTCAATTACAATTTATTATACATTATTTCATTAATTAATCAACATTTAAATTATCAATTGCTCTTTTAATCCAATTATCCATTAATACATACATTACTATATCTATTTACAATCTATACCAATTATAATTCTTTAATCCTTTTAATAAATTGGAATTACATTTAAAGCAGTTATCAATTACCTTAAATTAATACTATTTTATTTTATTCCAGTTATATTCTTATTATTAAATCACCAATTTTTATTTCTTCCAACATGAAATCACAAAACCTTATTAAATTTACAATTTTTAATTATCGAAAATTACGGGTCGTTACACTCCTCTCCACTCAAAACCTTTCGTCCTCGAAAAGAAAAAGGAAGGGAAAAGAAGGAATTAAGAAATCAATATATCTTATTCAAAATATTAAATTTATAAATAATTAATTTACAAAATTAAATAACTTAAATAAAATATATCAATTTATAACAATTAAATCCTTTTATATTCAAGTTAACAAAAGTTTGGAAAACATTTCGCAAAATTTTCTAAGTCCAAAATTCACGAAAAATTTCGGCAGAGTCTCCTTTGTACGGATAGGTCTGGGAGATATAATAATACCAATAATAACAATATATATCATATATTTTCAAAATAATGTATCCCAGCCCATAGGAAAACAATATAATATTGCTAGAAAACAGTAATCCGAGAACGTACCTATTTGTCGGGCAAACAACGCTTATTTATGAAACCAAAAGCAGTAGGAATTGCTTCCATAACCTATATTTCACTTATATAATCCAAAAGTGTTAATAATTATATAAAAGAGAATTTTTATGTTATCTCTATTAGTCACAACCAAATCAACACAACATACAATAGTCATAAGAAACAAAACAATACTATCATCGCATGCAATCAAAACAAATGGTTTGTTTGGGTTCAGAAACTTTTAATCGTATAAAATGATAAATAAACTACTAAGTATACCATACACCCAACAGTCTTAGATAAAACTCAATAGATCATTTATACATCCTACACAATAGAAGTATCCTTTCCTAACCAATCCATAAGTCAAACAAACAATAATTTCAAATAATATTTAAGTTTTATTCTTATTACTCTTTCTTTTTCACATTATCCACTGTTCATTTTCATTTGTTCATACAATGCTTGTTTAATTTCTTTACATTTATCATTTACAAAATTCATTTCCCAATAAATTACATTTATTACCTACAAATTTCATTTCTCATTTATACATACAATGCTATTTTCCACTTTCGTTACTTACATTCATTGCAAACATAAGCTATTTCCATCCAATTATCTAGATTATCCATTATTACGTAAGTATCTTTACAATTTAATTCATCATTAGTAGATATTTCTTTTTCACATTTATTCTTCCATATATAGTATTATTGAATATTTAATCCATTTCTAAATCATTTCACTGTTTTCCGAAGTTATAATCATTCAATTAATATAATACTCATCTTAATTATAAATGGCTTCAACATTACTTAAGTTTATAATTATTTACTTACAGTATTCACCTTTTACTGTTCAATATGATTATAAATAGCTTAAGATGTTAACTTAAGTTTATAATCATTTTTCCTACATTATTCACTTTAATTACATTTAATTAGTAGCATTCCAAACTATTAACTTTAGCTCATAACAATTATAACATTAGAATTCTTTTTTATAGAAGAGATTCCATTGAACACTTTGATTTACCAAAGTTTACTTGTATAGTATTTCTGTTACATATTCCTATTTAACATTACAACTTTTTTTTTTACATTTTGGTAAGCTATATATATGTCTTTTAGAATGCAATAGAAAGTTACACAAGTTATTATATTTATTTTATTAACCAAATGTTCAATAGTTACATTTTCTTATTTCCATTCCTTAATTTATAAATGACAACCTTCCATTTCTTTATATCTCATTAATTTCTTAACATCTAATTTCTTATTTCACATCTTAGCAGCTTCCAAACATTCAAATAGTTAAGATTTCATTTTATTACATTAACTGAAAACTACTAATTATCAGAAAATTTAAGAACTAAACTCCGGGTTCAATTTAGTCACTTAGAAAATAATATATGTATTTATTCTTTATAGATCAAATCATATTTAGAAATTAAAAATTAAGATTCGTTTATCAAAACAAGGTGTAGTAAAACTACTACAACCGTCTACCCACTTTGAAACTCGAAAAATGAACGTCGATGATGAATGCACTCATCACCGAAATTATTTTCCAGCGATAGAGAGGGGAGTACATAACTTATTTCCTTTAAAAAATTTTGAACTTCCTTCCAAATCACAATGAAATATTTATATCGGAAAATACTTCCAAATAATACAAATATTATATTCCAAAATCTTTCGAAAGGAATTTTCAAAATCCCGGAACTTAAGTTCTAAATTTCCAATTTATATTTACTTTACTTGTAACTCTTATTTTTCAATCAGTATTTATATAAAATTTCACTACCTAACAAACAAATATATAACAACCAACCATATCATTTATAAAATTTATTATTTTATATAAAAAATATATAATATGCAAAATTTATTTCATTTACCTATATTTCAAAACAATATTATGTAGGTCTGTCCTATTAAGTGTTTAGAATTCCTATTGATGCCATAGCGTCCTATGCACCGACCAAAATTTATAAATACAAAATGGAACAAATTAACATAATACAAAAACCTTTTATAACACTAACAAATACGCTCTCTCTTAAATATACACTCAGCGACTCATTCTAGGGTATTGCTACCCTATTTTATATGAGTCAGACCCCACAAAGCTAAGATTATTGCTAAACCAAAGCTTTGATACCAACTGTAACGACCTGCCTTTTTGGATGATTTAAATCGACGATAAACCACACATGTCAGACTCAAACCATTCAAAAATGCAGATTGTTATGGGGTAAATAAGAAAAAGCAGAGGAAGAAAGAAAACAAATACAGAATCTTACAGCGGAATGACAAAATATAATATCAAATAAACAGTTCATGAAGCTGTTTACAAATAACAGTGATTATACTTTTAGAATACAGATCGGAGTGGCATGCAACAAGAATAAATAATAAATAAATGGAGCGGAACAACATGATGCAATGGAATAGATATAATAAAAGATAATAGTATAAAATCTTCGTCTTCATCCTCCAGAAAGCAGTCTTCGATACACTGAAAAGCTCAGACTGACCCGAGCGAATTGAAAAGATAAAACACTCGAGTCAGGACTAAAAGACCTTACGTATGTTAAATAAACAGTAAATAAATATGAGAGTGATGGCGTCAGAGATGGTTATGGGATTTGACATCTCCTATCCAGTGTCTAACGTGAGTGCAATAACTTAAGAGATGTTCAGGATTCACATCTACTAAGGATCCGTTAAACTATCTACATACATAGTATAATACACTATTATAATAGTGTCTACAGTAAAGTAAAGTATTAAAATAGCGTTAAGGCGTTATCCATATCCTCCTTAACACATTTTATATATTCCCATAGTCTATACAGTACCGTACGCTCCTCCATGAGGTTTGCCCAGAGGGCACTCCATAGGCATGGTACAAAACAAACTCGTAGAAGACGCGATAGGGCATGTGAACACAGCACTCGATGCAATGCCAGGGTAGATATACCTATCGCACTCCCAGATTGGTGGTAACGCATAGCAGCTACTACCGCCCACCTCGGACACACTCCCATAATCAAAATTGATGGGTGGTCACCAAATCAATCATAAAGTCAAAATATAGTATCGAAGAAATGTGCCTGATAGGAGGAATGACCTCACTTGGCCGGTATAGATCCTGTTTTAGTCACATCTAAGCTGACTCACAGGAGTCAGGGTCATGTAAATACCTCATACAGAATCGTTCGCCAAACCATCCTACTTCATTTTTGGAATTTCCACTATGTACACAGTTGTTAAAGTGGTTCTCGGTATTGGCAGAGAGTATGACAATATCCGATCCCGGTCTCTTTAACAACCAAATGCTTATTTCACACCAGATGGTTCTTTTACATTTCAAAAATCAATTCACAATTTGATATCAAAATATCATATTCGATTTCAAATCATATCTCTTTTGAAATCATATTCACTTTCAAAACTATATTCACTTTCAAAATCATATTCACTTTCAAATCATATTCACTTTTGAATTTATCAATAATATAGGTTAAGTAAATCCTAGTTCCAAAATCATCATATTTACTCGAATATGTCATTTCACAAAAAGGTATTAATTCCAAATTCCAACTTAGGTTGTATCATCATCAAGGATTTAAATATAAATGCTTCACCTTACACAGTCTGAAATTTTTGAAAATAGTTTAAATAGTCAAAAATAGTTTTAATAGTTTCAAAAATAGTTTAAAATAGATTGAAATAGTAAAAATAGTTTAAATAGATTTAATTAGCTTTAAAATGATTTATATAGATTTAAAATTGATTAAATGGATTTAAACTGTCTTAAATAGATTTAAATTATATTAAACATATTTTAAATAGATTAAATAAATTTAAAATATATTTAATAGATTTAAATTATATTAAATAGGTTTAAAATAGATTAAATAAATTTAATTAGTTTAAAATTAGTAAATAGATTAAATTGGATTAATCAGGTTTTAATATATTAAAATAAATTAAAATAGTTTTAAATTGACTAAAATAGTTAATTTAATTAAATTAGTTTAAATTAGTTTAAACTAGATTTCAAGGTTATATCCAAACATCTCAATAACTCAATTCCGATAAATTCATTCATATTTAACACTTCAACTTTGCAATTTCAATTTAAATCCTCTGAACAATACATTAAATCAAGTCCAATTTCCGCATTTACGCTTGGATTATCGAAAATAATACAGTTTATATAAATCAATTTCTATTTCAAATGCCAGTTAACTGAATTCAAAATTTAATGACTTAAAAATCATTTAATTTAACAAATCCGGTGTCCGTATATAATTTTCTACCCTATGGTCAAGTGATACGGATATTTATCATTTCAATCCGCTATTTAAAATTTTAAGGTTATATATCATTTCAATCTGCAATCCCGAATTAAATGAAATCCATAAAATCGCTCGAGTCTATCGTTTCAACCCATAACGATTTTCCCTAATCAATAGATCGTTCGGGTATGTATCATTTCAACCCATAGGGAACTTGCAATGTTATTACAATATAAAATATAACATCCAGTCATCCAATATCAACAATCAAACATCCATCACAATCATCATCCAAATCAACCAATAAACATCCATAGATAATTGATTATCAATAACAGGTATTAAATTTGACAATTAAATTCAATATTGAATTAAACGATTATTAAATGCCATAAAAGTCAAATTTAACTAGAACGACAATTTAAACATACCAAACATCAATCAGTTAATTTCTAGTCACATCATAAATTTAATTTAACTAACATAAGATAATCCAGTAGTTATGAGTAGGTCAAAACACTCACCTTTGATTTTAAATTGATTTGGAATCTAAATAAAGGCCCAAAATTGAATAGTCACAGAATTCATCTAAACCAGCATCGAAATGTCCAGAATTTCGATACGATCGTAGCGGAGCAAACCGCACGTGAATCCGACCTCATATGCTAAAGTTATAAAGATTAGAACACTGAGTTTAAATTGAAAAATAAATAAATAAAATAAAATAAAAGAGAAACACGTCACCTAGCTTTCACGTCACCCGTATCACACAGGAACCTTAACCCTCTTTCGAATGCGAGATACCCAAGCCGCCGTCAACTCTTCATTGTCCACGCGTCAACGACCACGCACCTCCAGCCTCGGCCTACGCGCGCCACTCTAGGCGAAGCGCCGAACTCCGCTACACCCTCGTCCCACACGATCACCATCGGACAACAAAGATGAACACCCAATCGCCGCCTAAACCATGAACTCTAATCCAATTTTATCGGTCGATCCAACTATCGATACGACGAATTACACACATGGATGAACTCCGCGCGACAAACTCCACAACCCAGTACCTTCCGATCGACGATCGGACGAAGTCGATCGCAACTCAATGAACGGTCGAGGATGATTTGGCCAATACCGGTTGAACCAGAACTCGATTGCAAAAATGGACTACAGATTTGAGTTGCGCTCGTCGAGAGCTTCAAATCGATATATAATTCGATATAGTTTGAGGAGTTTTAATTTTGAAATTGAATTTGAAATTGGAACAGGATTTTGAGATTGAATCTATTTCTGCCATTGAGAAGGAGAAGTAGACAGATGAAATTGTATGTATAGTAATGAGGAATAAAAAGCCTGCTAGGTTTTGGATAGAACTATTATATACTAATGAGCCCAATAAGAATAAATAATATATTGAACTGGTTTGAATTGACAATAACGACCCGAAAAGCCCGTTCTGTCTCCAGAATGAATATAGGTGATCCCGTATATCAAAACAGATGTTTTTAATATTTTTAAACTCAATGGAATAGGTTTCAAGTCCAAATTCCATCGTATGAAGAAGTTAGCTTAAAATTAGCTTATTTCAAATTGATTTCAACTGAATTTAATTAAATTGATTTCTAAGCGTTTCGAGTCCGTACGATCAAACGACAAGTCCTATCGCTACGAAACTTGAAACCTTACAATAATTCACCGTTACGGATCCGATGAAACTGGTTTCGTCGAAATCCGAAACAGTGGCCAAAATGGCTATTTTCACGTTAATTAAATAAATTATTATTAAATTGATTAAATCACTTTTTAATTTCAAATCCTATAATTAACAGATTTTATCATTTTTGATTACTTAGACATTTATAATAATTTAAAACAAATTTACATGTCAATTCAATATTAAATATTACACTAGTTACAGTGTTTAATTCCAATTGAAGTAAATACAGTGATTATTACTTTAAAATTCCAATAAATCCATTTATTCTCCTTTCCATATTATTATTCAATCAGTTGGCATCTCATGGTTGTAATTAACATTTGTTTATATCTTATTACACTAATAATTTACCATTATCATCTTAGTTTTCATTAACGTAGCATTTAACTACATTTAATTGCAATAAATCCATTTATTATAATTTAAATTCCAATAAATTGATCAAACTTGATTTCGATTCTTTTTATTCAATCAATTGTCATATTATGAATAAAATTTACATTGGTTACATCTTATTGAATTAATATTCTACAATTATCAATTTAATCTACATTAACTGCACTAATTAAGTGAATTAATTGCAATTGATTTTAAATTTAATTTAGCTGGCTAAATAAATAGGTAACATATAATAATTGTCACCATTAACTTTTAGTCACATCTTATAAGTTTATTATCCACAACAAGTGTTATAATTACTACTACATCACTAATTTTTATTCAATTACAATTTATTATACATTATTTCATTAATTAATCAACATTTAAATTATCAATTGCTCTTTTAATCCAATTATCCATTAATACATACATTACTATAATTTATTTACAATCTATACCAATTATAACTCTTTAATCCTTTTAATTAATTAGAATTATATTTAAAGCGGTTACAATTACCTTAAATTATTACCATTTCGTTTTATTCCAGTTATATTCTTATTATTAAATCACAAATTTTTATTTCTTCCTGCATTAAATCACAAAACCTTATTAAATTTACAATTTTAATTAGCAAAAATTTCGGGTCGTTACACAACCAGCGCTCTAACTTACTTGGCTTCACTCTTGGATGAGAAATAGTTAAGTTGAAATGTCGAAAATGAGTTAGGTATACGAACATTGATTTTTAAAATCAATTGTTTTAACTAGATAATCGATTAGTCAACTATCGAACTTAACCAAATATTATCTTAGATCTTTAAAAGAATGTTTTTAAAGATGATATAAGTATGAATTTCTTTTGAATTTGTAGTAAACAATGTTTTAGTAACATTCATTTTCAATCTCTTTCGTTATATTTTAAAGTAAGTAAATCTTGTTAAATGATTTATGAATATACTTATACCGTTGAGATAAGTATATGAAAAGTTAAATAATTTGTTAATATAATTATACCATTGAGATAAGTATATGAATATTTTTGAAGTATTGAAAAGAGTATAAATGAATAGTGAAATAATAGGATATAAGTATTCATCTTTTATAAAGAGAAATTAAATATATATGTACAAGCATATAAGGAATTTTTAATTAATAAAGGAGTATTAACTAATAAAGGAAGTTTTGATTAATGAAAGAAGTTTTATTAGATAAAAGGGGTTTTTTTTAATGAAAATTTAATAAAGGTTAAATTAATTAAAAAGGGAATTAAAGTCATTTAATTGACTTGATCATTTTTTGTATGAATTGATAGTGCTTGTGTGTTTACTTGCTTTTGAAAAGTATACAGGACTTAGTTCCCTTATGCGTTCATTCACATTATTATTGAATATGACCAAATTCATCGATTCAATCATGGAGAGACCGGGATTGGTAAGTGTTTTACTTATCTAAAACCACTTTAAGACTATGGTACGTGCCCTATCTTTTAGAATTGGATCCGTTCGAGATGCTAGACCAAATTGGGTATTCATGATTTGTTCAAGTATTGAAGGCTAGTGTGAGAGATGTCGAACATGACCTCGACATCGGAAAAATGTAAGAATCCAAAAACTCGGCCTTCGAAAATCGGCACCCGTACTTCACTTGTACTCAAAATGCCGTAGATTCAAACGCCGAATCTGGCTTCCCGGAGCTTATAACACCATTAAGTATAACAACACAGCGGAATAAAGAAATCAATGATATCATATATATAACATTGATACAATGACAGATACAAAATCTGATACAATATGATACAACAGAATGATACAACAGATATCAATATACATCAGAGATATGATACAAGAAATAGCAGCGGAAAGAAAATAGATAACACCAGCAGTGGAAAGAATATCTCCAATAGAATGCTCCAGTCCATAGCTAGCGGAAAGCAAGGTCAGTCGTCCAAGGACTGACTAGCTCCAGATAATCTACTAAACCTGAATATCTAAGAAACCCCAACTCTAGACTGCCCGTGTGGAAAACGGTAGGCACTCAGAGTTTAGGAAGGGAACAATAAACTCCGGATCAGTCATGGGACTGGTGTGAGCAACAAAAACAGTTTATCTTTAAATAAACAACAAAGAAATTTTAAACATTGAAATCCGCAATGCTTTTGGAAAATGAAACTACCATAAGGCCTTCCGCCACACACATAATGCAATCGCAGAATTGGAGGAGATTTCTCCTTATGATAGTCAAACATGCTTACTACGCAAAATCAAAACTCTTTTGATATTATTACTAGTGCATAGTGTAGAAAAACATTTCAAAAATATAATATTAATCTTAGCCAGCATAGGCATTTCACGTTATGCCTACTATAGCTACTATGTTCAATAGCAGGTTATACAACTAAAACCGTACAAGGTTCGTATTGTTTCTTTGGATTTTCCAATAAATGGTCAGGCTAAGGAACTTCCTATGCCACCTAGGAAACGCCTCTGGCTGGACGCTCCGAGAGACAAACTGCTCTCTGCCAACACGGCCGGGTTACCCCTGTAACAGGTAACTCACGAATATGCCACCTCCCGGTCCTTTGGGACCTTTATCCGAGCGCTCGGTAACCAACATCACACATAATAAATAAAGTGTGTCCACATGAGTAAGTATCTGGGCTCCATACCATGATACCACCCCTTTCCAGAAGGAAATGACATACCCTAAAGGGCGCGACCCTCATAACCTTGCCGCAACATTCCTGTTTCGACCATTTCCGGGTTGTGAGGCCCTGACGAAGTCTCGTCCACAAAGCTACGCTTTGTCACAAAGCCATGCTTTGGGTCAACAGATGATCAAAGAAATGATCACAAAGATAAATGATCAAACAAATGATCATATCACAAATGATCAAACAATGATCATCACACAGCAACACTCAGCATGTCACATTACCAAATTGAGAGTATATCGCTGATAACCTTCAACTACATAACCTCTGAGCTCGTACGTCTCAGAGAAGGGTGTTAAGCTAAGAGAATAAATTCTCCTCCACCAACAGAAATGTATTTGAAAGAAATCTGCTTTATATCTCAAATTGTAATGTCAGACATGTAACCATACAAGTCTGTTCCGGGTTCGAACAGAACCGAAGGCACTTCCAAAGAAGTCCTTGCAAATCCGGATAATTTTCTAATCACGTCCGGACTTCCCATCACAAAGGGTGCTAAAATCTCTATATCGGGGACAAGTCGATGCAGAGACATTCGACGAGTTGTCCTTTCATTTTCTAAAATATCCGGTCTTCACCACCGGTCTTCAAATGCTATCCATATACGACGTATCATTATTCGGAACGGGTTATATGACACAAAGGTCCTCTCCCGGCTAAACCGAATAACGAGCGCAATCTTTAAAAACATATGGATACTGGGATTTCAATTAAGTCACAACTTATTACCCAAAACATTTCTTTCAAATGGTTTAACAAATTACCATTTTCAAATCTTTAAACAAAAAGATTCATTTTAACAACCTTCAACGGTTTAACAATTTCCATACTTTAATCTTTTAAACAAAAGATTCATTCACAGATTTTCCAAATTAATTTACATTTCAATTGGATTAACTCGTTAAATCTTTAAATCAAAGATTTAACTTATAGCTTTCAAAACAATTCCATTTCGAATGGTTTAAACAAATCACCATTTTAAATCTGGTAAAAATAAACAGATTCAATTCATAGCTTTCAAAAAGAATTCATTCATAACTGGAAAACCATTTTTCAATTCAATCTTGAAATTCCTTAAATTAAACTGGAATTTCATTTCTTATCTGAAAACTTTTATTCTTTTGAAAACAACAGTTTTCATTTTGGAAACCTGATTCATTTATACGAGTTGAAATCCTTGGGTTAAATCCAAATTCTCAAGATTATACTTTTAAAATGGTTTAACTTCATATAAACACATTTATATCATCTTTAATCAAAATTTCCAATCATTGAATTCAATTCCCAAATTATTTTGAATTCAAATTCAAATTAAATTATTTAAATTGGAAATTTTACCAAGTTATTCAAAATAACTTTCATCTTAAAAACCCCATTTCAAAAGCTTTAACATTTAAACCAAATCCATTTTCAAAATCAATTGAAATTAAATTATCTATGACTTAACCGATTTCCACGTGAAATCCATATTTGTGTGTGTAAGAGTGTGGTCTAGGGGTTTCACACACAATAGTGCAACATCATTTAATCATCACATATCAGAATATAGAAATATAGTTGATAAGCGATATGAACTATAACACTTATCGTTTATTCATAGATCACAGATATATATCACAGATAAGTAAATTACAGATGACAACATAAATCAAGATGTATCATAAAACATCACAAATCAGGGATATCAGACAATTCAAAGCATTCAATAAAATCCAAACATCCGTATGTAAGACCAATTAAACCATCTGATTAATTGAAACCAGATTAATCACTAATCCAGGTTAATTATTAATTCCTAAATTAATTATCTTAATTAATTAATCCCTGATTTTAATTAGTTAAATCTTAATTACTTTTATTAATTAATTATCCATTGATTAATTAATTATTAGTTACAAATTAATTAACCTTAATTATTTATTAAATTAATCTTTAATATTTAGTAATTAATTAAGTCATTACTTTTTAAATAATTATATTAACAAATCATTAATAAATTAAAAGTTAAATCTTTTTATCTTTATTTATCACTTTGGTTATCTTTTTAGAACTTGTTTAATAAATCATCTTTATCACGTTAGTTGCTTTGAAAGGTTAAGATTAGTTTAAACAACATTCTATCTTAATTAACCTTTTAAATTACATTATTATTATTATTATTATTTTTAATATAAATAACTTAATAAAATAATGTATCAAAATCAAATAAATTAAATTTAATTCCTTTTAAAAAAAACATCTTACTTAATTAATTCAAACTTTAATCAAAATCATCATTTTGAAAACATGGTTTAAAAAATGTCAAAAAGTTTGAAAATCATAAAGTAAAAACGGTTTCACAGGGCAGACCCGAGACTGCTTCGAGTCACCCTCGAGACCATCTTCCATTTGCTTCGAGTTAAATCAGAAATCTACCCGTGTGCCTAAAAAAATTTCAAACCAGAATTTTTCTTAAGTATTAACCCGGCGCATCAAAATTCTACTCGAGTTCGACTTCGAGTCGAATGCCTGCTCCCTCGTGCTTGAACCCGAGCCGTCTTCTTCTTCCACCATCGTCACGCAGCAGACATCAAAATGTGCACGTGTACATGCACGCCACCTCGCCGCCATTCTGGTGGCCATCGCGACCTCCAGCAAGTCGAAAAACTCACCCACACTTGAAATCAAACTTCGATTCGACACAAAATAACTCGAAATCGAAATTCACCCTCTCGTTAAAACTGTAACTCAAACATACCCAACTGAAAACGCCTCGTCCTCCTCACGCCGTTCATCAGAAAACCCACAACTCCAGCTTCCTATTGCCGATACCCCACTCTACTCTCCCTCTCAATTTCATGCAGCTCGATCGCTCAGAGGGAAAGAACAAGTCAAAATATTCAACCCAGTTAAAAACTAGGGCTACAGACC
This sequence comes from Allium fistulosum, assembly GCA_030737815.1. Lineage (NCBI taxonomy): Eukaryota > Viridiplantae > Streptophyta > Magnoliopsida > Asparagales > Amaryllidaceae > Allium > Allium fistulosum. Next base: position 1,033,140,573 of record CM060905.1, read on the forward strand.
CAAATCCACGTCGCTCTCCTCCAAAACGATTTGATAAATCTTCTTGGCATTTTTCTCCCACTCCCTGATCATTCACCTACCTTCAGAAAAACCCACGACCATTATGTCCCCTTAGATCGCCAAAGATTGCCCCAAATACAATCTCCAGTTGAACCCAAAATGCAACCTCATTACATCATTAAAATTTTTGATATTTATTTTAAAAATCATAACTTTTAAAGATGATTCAGGTTATAATCTTAAATCAGTAAATTCGAGTGATAGATTTTAACATGTTAAAGGATTTCTACTGTTATTTTCCCAATACAAGCATATTGCAAAAGTTACATACCTGTTAATAAATTTTAGTCCCTAGATTATACTAAAACTAAAATATTTTGTTTTGGATCCAAGTACTAATATTGATTCAATAAAAAGATATGGATTTTTCTTTTCTTTGAAACAGGTTTCTAAAACCCTGTAAACATATGAACAGAGATACATATTCTTATCTTTAAACATACCCATACATGCATAACCCAGGCAAGCATATTTCAGCATCTAAACAACACTTTTAAATGTAAATCCAACCATTTAAACCATAAAAGAAAATTCAGGTGGGGTTTTCTCACAGAAACAAAGGATTAAGGTGGGAAATTTTGCTCACCTATGAGTAAGGGCAGAGAACAAAGAACAGAGGATCAGGTTTTGAAACTTCTATTATTATTATTTTTAAATCCTGGAAAATGATTTGAATGTGGAAGCTTGCATTTGTTTTCGATCTGAAGTTTGAAAACTTGATGTTGATCTTTCTGGAATGCTTGAAAACAGAGCCTGCCTTGATTCCAGGTTTGCTGAGTTGATCATTCCAAGTTTTAAGATTTGAGATTATCTTTGTTTTTCAGTTGTTTGATTTTCCAGTTGAAGCTGAAACTTATTCTTGCATTTGTTTAAGTTTAGATGGACGAAATAAAATAAAAAGGCTTGATATAAAGAAGAGGTTTACAGGGTGTATATTTGTACAAGTGATAATGTTATTTGTTTAAGCTGAAATGAAAGTTGTGCAAGTGATATTAATGTGTTTTGTACCATAGGATCAGAGATTTTTCTCTCTTTACTTTTCTTTATCTGGCCTAGGCAGATTTGTGGAGGCTGATGGATACATTTTTTTGTGCTTGCATTTATGAGTTTGTATAATTTACATTCCCTTTTGCTTTGCATTACTTTATATTGTTTTCTTTCTTTAGTTTATTAAACAAGATCTCGGCTGATATGTTGCTTTGGTGGCTTGCATTAATGTGTTGTACTTATACTTGTCCATATTTTTCTTTATTTCAATTTGATACATTTGCATGAATAAAAAAAAAACTGGTGGCTTCTTTGATAAGCTTTTCATTTTATATACTTTGTTTCTTTCTTTTGCAAGTGTTCATGAAAACATATTTTTGTTTGTTTGTTTACTTGTTTCATTCCATACTTATATTTGTATTTGTATTTGTTTGTATATAGGTACTTATAAATTTTGGTTTGTATTTCTTCTTTTGCCTTATGGCTTTGTGATGTAAATAAAGTTTTATATATTATTTTGTATATATTTTTATCATATATATCTATATTTTTATATTTATCTTTAACCCATTTATATTAAGATTTAAATTCAATTATCAATATATAATATTTCAAATCTATTCATATAGGCACAACTACATATATACAATATTTTTAAATTTAAATGATTTATACAAAAATTTATTTTAATTCGGGGAAACTCGCATCACTTCATCGATACATTTCACAATTTTTATTCAAAAATTCGTTTAATTATCAATTTAAATGTGATTAAGATTCGGGGTCGTTACAAAATGACTAAAAACAGAGTAGGCACATAGCCAATGGGGTTTACTAACCTCAGAGGCTGTAGATCAACTCTATTATCCAGAGTATGCTTATCGATTGTTGCTAGCGGGAGTTGATGGTATTCGTAACATGTTTTCTACATGAACCAGTGATGTCTTTCTTATTTGGTATATTTCATCTAGAGATATACGACGCTCAAAAGGTACCTTTTGACCCTTGCTAGGAGGCTTGCCTCGATGTACCGAGGACCCTCATATAAAAAATCCATATACAAACGTACCTTAGTGCTTTTAGATGTACTCTACACCATTGTGTTGTGAGATGCAAGCAACACGACTATTTTCTTACTTATATTCAACACCCTAGACATTATTATAATAACATTAGATTTTCTAATAGAAATGGTTTGTTATCGTAAGGTAAAAACCCATCCATGTTTAATTGCGGCGTGGTCTTAAGAGATACCCTTATGTTTCGACGTTTTATATATAAATAATCCAAATGGTTTGAGTTTCTCATGCTGGTTTCCTAGACTGATTCGGGTGTTATTTTCTTATAATGCTCAGGTTAGCCCCGTGTATATTTCCAAATTTCGTTGGTGTTCATTAGACCCCTTGGAGAGGAGATGGATGATTACCTACCGTATTTTTATATCTGCTGCATTTCTTTGTTTATATATATCAGTAATTGTAAGGGCAAGCTAATATAACTGTCTAGATTGATGATAGGTTAGTTTGCTCTGATTATTGTATCTATATAATTTTCAAAGATCATTTTGATATTATATTTTATCATTTTGTGTGAGATTCGGATGTTTTTGTTCTCCTCTTTCATGTTCATTTTCTTTTCTTCCTTTTCTTTTACCCTAACTTTTTGTCTTTTCAATACTTGAGTGTTCGGCACATGTATACCATAGATGTATTAGTGTCGATGTTTGGGGGTCGAAAAAGCGATCTTACAACTTGTTATCAAAGCGCAAGGTTAAGCGAGAACCTTGGCTTTAGTGGGGTGTAACTCATTAAGAGATAGGGGAATTGAATTCCTTATGAGTAAAGAGTACAATATATATGAGAGCACACATTTGTTAATGCTATAAAAATGTTTTATATTGTGTTAGTTGGTCCGTTGAGTAGTTTATGAATTCTAGTCCATACATGAAATGCTATGGTATCGATGGGAATTCCTAAATATTTGAACAAGACAAACCGACACAATATTGTTTTTGAAAGTGGTAAATAAAATAATTTTACCTATGATTATATTATATACATAAAAGAATAACATTCAATAAAGTGATATAGTTATTTATGTTATGTTTGTTTGTTAGTAAATGATAATAATCAATTATTATCATTTATTGTTTGATTAGTTGTGCTCGGCTTGTTTATGGGCATTGACTATTGTTTACTAAATTGTAAGCAATTTACTTTTTCACAACATTGGTTGGGTATATAGTAATTTATGGGAACATTAAAATGAACATGTTGTGAATTAAGTTTCATAGTTTGACTATAAGGCGTTCGGTGATAACGTTGGGTTAAAATTTAATTTCAATAAAAAGTTATCTGTTATATCCTAAAAGAAAGATAAGATATTTTGAAAGTATATATTTGTGAAATGATGAACTTTATATGTATGGTTTACAAAATATGATTTATAAACAAGAAGGATTTAAATTGAAAATTTGAGAACTTAAACCCGGTGTTTTTGAAAAAATTGAAAATAACAATAGTGTTAGTTAAAGGTATTTTGATAGACTAATGTTTTTAAAAGAGTTTTAAGATTTGTTCGAGTTCGAGGTTACTCTCAGAATCAACAATTCGATTTAGGAATAAAGTATTTTTATGCTAGCTAGTTCGAATGGCTCAAAAGTGACTAAAAATAGACAGGAGATTTATTTGGTTGGTTAACACTCCTTTTAATTTTACCCTTCTTAGTAAATAGGGTATATGGTATTATTTGATAGGACCAAGTTCCTTGTATCATTTTGGTGTTACTCGATCCATATTTATATTTTCTATGGATTTTATCAAAAATATTTTGGAAATTGGTTTTGAAAATGATTTTGGTTCAATCCCAAAAAGTATGATTTGATATCCAAAAAGATATATGTGTTTATTATTATTTCAAATGATTTAACATAAAACTTGTTGTTTAATTCTTAAGTTTTTCGTTAATTTATATTATGGATGCATGTATCCTATACATTAAGGTAGTTTGGTAATGCATCTTTTTATGATATGTTGTTTGTTTGTTTTCAATTATTGAAATAAAATGGAATTTTCGGTTATTTTGGACAGTAGGAAACTTTCGAATTGATATAGAAATTGAACCTAAGTATTTTCATAAAATTATAAAAGTTGAATTTTTATAACTATTAATTTGAAAAGATAGCAAGTTAAAACAAGTTTAAAATTTGTTAAGCATCCTTGTTAAATAGGATATTGGGACAACTAAGAAACTTCTTTACTTTAAGGTTGTCTAAGGAAAGTAGACTCTAGTTTTGAGTTTGGATGCTAGAGTTCTACTCTACCTAGCTACTTGCCTAACCCAATGGATAAAGAAGTCTAGAAGGTTGACTCGATTATAAGATTCAAATTTATTTAGGGCCTTCGTCAAAATTTTAGGGAGTAAAATGTAAAAGAATGTTTCGCATATACTCTTAGGATATAGTGAAGTATTATATAAGTAATGAACTTAAGTCTTTAAATGTTTCCAAATGAAATTTTGTTTAAATAAAATGTTTTACAAATAAAGGTAAGTCTTTATAAAATGTTTATGAACTTAAGAAATGTTGCATAAATAAATTTTATATTTTATAAAAAATGATTTTGAATAAATAAATGGGAAATGGAAAGTAATTGGTGATTTTAAGAAACCAATTTAATAAAATACATAAGTTGTAAATAGTTCATTTTATTCGCATAATAGTTCTCGATCTAGGATTCGAGCACATAATTTTGAGGTGATGTACATCAGTCCAAGTTAGGTTTCTTTTCACTAGATTCTTGACAGCGAACACTTGATATAAATTTTTTGGTATGATTCTGAAGTTTTCTATCATAGTATATGGCTATGTAAGAAGAATAGAATTTTCTAATCAAGGAACCAGATCAGAGTCCATACTTATGAAATCAAGTGAGATATAATAGTTCGGAAGTGGAATTTATGCGATTGAGCAAGTGATCCGATTTGGTATTATGTACGAATGATATATGTACATCATACAGGATTTGATATAATTGAATACTATGTTTGTTGGCTTATAGAGGGTTTGGAAAATGACTCTACGAATTGTTTGAGGTAGTATGAATAATCAACTAAGTAATTACCTGAGGTGGTTGAGCAAAAGGCATGCTTAGTAGTTTATTTACTAGTCTTGAACAATGGAAAGGTTTTGAGCTTATACAAAATTGTGAGCTATTTTTGCTAGTGATTGTAAGATTGTTAAGTATATTATTGTATAGTTGCTGCTTTGGTAGCTCGTGTTGGAATTTCGAAGATGAAATATTCTAAGCGGAGAGAATGTAATGACCCGATATTTTGAACAATTTGTATTTAAATATTTGAAATATTTAAATACTTGTACCTAGGATTTAATGTGATTAAATATGATTTTGTAGCCTTATTAAACACTTTTTAATTAATGACTAATGTTAGAAAACTTGTTTTTGAAATGTGTTTACAAAAATATGTACTTTGAAGAAATACTAAAAATGTGACCGAAAAACGTTTTGTTAAAAATCAACTTTTTGTTTAATACAAGTTGTATTAATATTTGTACACTTGTATGGAAAAATATGAAAACCTTAACAAGTAATTAAAACATTCATCTTCCTAAGATATGATTATATAAGCAAATTGCTTCTAGAAGTAGTACCAAAAGACCTCTAAATCAAGCCTTAAATTAAGGAGTGATTTAAGGAAGGTAAGGTGTGTAAGGGGCATGTATGGACGTAACTCCATGGTTGACCTAGGAGAGGTCTTTTGCCACTAATTCCTAAGCCCATAAATAAGAATGCAAGGTCCTTACATTTCTCACTAATTCACAACATAAGAAACCAATGCCTTCATCCTCTCCTACCTCCTCTCTAACTTTCTAAAAATCAAATCAACTCCAAATCTATACAAACTCTTTCTATATCCTTAATACATCATAACATCACCTTCTAGCAACTCAAGTTTGAAAAAGTTGGAGCACCATGGCCCTCATTTAGCAAGGCCATGAGCTTTAGGGGATGAATGGCCTTGGGCCGTAAGCAATGGAAATGGGGAGGTCATGGACGTAAGCAAAGGAAGGAAGGGTAAGGATAAGCCATGAGCTTGGAGCAAGTGGAGGTGATGGAAGGAGGTTTTAATGCTTGCTTGAATGTTGGTAGGAAGATAAAAGTGTTTGGTTTAAAAGAAAGTGAGTTATTTACACCTTAAATGAAAACAATAACTTGTTAATTTGCTTGCTAAAAACTATGATAATATTCCCTAAATATTTAAAGTTATAAACTCATATTTGTATGCTTTGAATAACATATTATTTGTGTATTGGTCGTGCCTTGGGAAGTCTTGACTTATATGTGGTTGAATGACATTGAATATGGAATTGTCCATATAGCGATAGTCGCTATGAACGCACTTTGAATCCATTAACTTTAACTTATATAATTTAGTGATTTATGAACATATCTTAATATAACTTGTTTTGGTTATATATGCACTTTTGTAAGTATTTTGGACAAGAGGAATTAGTTAGAAAGTTGTGAAATTAATTGAATAAAGCTAAGAAAGATTGAAGCAAAAATAGTCGCTATATCGACACTTTAAAATTCATTATTTTTGGGAAATGTTGTTTATTTTTGTGAAGACATCCTTAGGGGTTTCTTTAATATTTTAACAAGTAAATAATATATTATTCTTATTGTAAAATTTTTAAAGCCTAAATCATTTGATAGCTAGTTGAACGAAGAGGCAAAAGTTATATCGAAATAGTCGCTATATGAGCACTTCGAAAAAATACCTTATTTTCAGAACTTACTCTAAAATAGTAAAAAGTTATTCTTTGGGGTTTTTCTTCATGGTTTGTAAGTACCTAAAGTGTGCTAACTATTTCATAAAGGATGGATAAAAAATAATTCGTTAAAGCGTCGAAAACTAGGCGCAAAGTTGTAGCAAAATCACGTAACAACAACCAAAGACTTTTGGTAGCAATTCTGAAGTGTTGCCTTTGCATCTGAAACACCTCTGAACTATGGTGAATTATTTGATAGAATTTGCAGATATGTTATCTTTGCTATTAGAGTGTTTTAAATATTTTTCATGTTTAATATAATTTTAACAATTAATAATGAATTTTTAAAGTAAATGGCTTTTAAAATAAAACATGTTTATTTTGGTTTTTCCAATTATTTCCAAATTGGTTAATTTTTACATAATATTGTGTATAAATAATTATAATATACTTTTAAGTAGTTAAAAGTCTTTTAACATATTAATAAGTATTTTAAAGGAATTTCTGTATATATATATATATATATAAATTTGAAAAGGGTAATTGACTAGGCTTAACACTAAAAGTCGATGAGTAGACTTATCTATTTATGAGATTCAAGAATGAAGTGTCTAGGCAAGGTTTTGATGCAACTAGTGCTCTAACTTACCTGGCTTCACTCTTAGATGGGACAGAGTTAAGTTGAAATGTCGAAAATGGGTTAAGTATACGAACGTTGATTTGTATAAGCAGTTGTTTTAACTAGATAATCGATTAGTCGATTATCGAACTTAACCAAGTATTATCTTAGATCTTTAAAAGAATGTTTTTAAAGATGATATAAGTGTGAAATGGTTTTAGGTTTGTAATAAATAATGTTTTAGTAACATTCATTTTTAACCTCTTTGACTATATTTTAAAGTAAATTGTTTAATGATTTGTTAATATACTTATACAGTTGAGATAAGTATACGAATACTTTTGAAATATTGAAAAGATTATAAATGAATAGTGAAGTAATAAGATATAAGTATATATCTTTTATAAAGAAAAATTAAATATATACTTATAAGGAAGTTTAATTAATAAAGGAGTATTAATTAATAAAGGAAGTTTTGATCAATGAAGGAAGTTTTAATTAAGAAAGGAGTACTAATTAGTAAAGGAAGTTTTGATTAGATAAAAGGGAGTTTTACTAATAAAAAGGGTTTTTAATTAATAAAAGATAAATTGATTAAAAAGGGAATGAAAGTCATTTAAGTGACTTGATCGTGCTTTGTATGAATATTATAGTGCTTGTGTGTTTGCTTGCTTATGAAAAATATACGGGACTTAGTTCCCTTATGTCATCATTCACATTATTGTTGAATATGACCAAATTCATCGATTTTGCCTTAGAGACTGGGATCGATAAGTGTTCTACTTATCGAAAGCCATTTCAAGATTGAGGTACGTGCTCTATCTCTTGGAAGTGGATCCATTCGAGATGCTTGAATCCAAGTGGGGATTCATTATTTGTTCGAGTATTGAAGACTCGTGTAAGAGATGTCGAACATGACCTCGACATCGAAAATGGCTAAAAATAGAGTAGGCACATAGCCAATAAGGTTTAACTAACCTCAGAGGGTATAGATCAACTCCATTATCTAGAGTATGCATATCGATCATTGCTAGCGGGAGTTGATGGTATTCGAAACACGTTTTCTGCGTGAACCATCCATGTCTTCTTTATTTGATATATTTTATCTAGAGATATATGATGCTCAGAAGGTACTTTCTGATCCTTGCTAGGAGGCTTGCCTCGATGCACTGAGGACCCTCCAACGGAAAATCCATATACGAACATACCTGGTGGTTTTAGATGTACTCTATACTATTGTGTTGTGAGATGCAAGAAACATAGCTATTTTATTACTTATATTCAACACCTTAGACATTATTATAATAACATTGGATTTTCGAATAGAAATGATTTGGTTATCGTAAGATAAAAACCCGTTCATGTTTATTTGCAGGGTGATCTTATGAGATACCCTTATGTTTCGAATGATTTTATAAATAAATAATCCAAACGATTTGAGTTTCTCACGCTGGTTTGCCAGACTGATCTGAGTATTATTTCTTTATAATTCCTGGTCAGCCTCGTGTATAGTTTTAGATTTCGTTGATTTTTATTGGAGCTCTTGGAGAGAAGCTGGATGATTACCTACCGTAGTTTTTATTTCTGCTGCATTTCTTTGTTGATATATATCATCAATTGTAAGGAAAAGTCGTTATAACTATCCAGGCTGATAATATGTTAGTTTGCTCTAATTATTATATCTATACAGTTTTCTTTTATAAAGATCATTTTGATATTATATGTTATCATTTCGTGTGAGATTCAGATGTTTTTGTTCTCCTCTTTCTTGTTCATTTTCTTTTCTTCCTTTTCTTTTACCCTAACTTTCTGTCTTTCTGGCACTTCGGTATTCAACACATGAATACTGTGATTATATTAGTATCGACATTTGGATGTCGATAGACGACCGTTACAGTAGTACCTGTTTATTTAAAGTTCATTAGCATGTAATAGTTATGTAAAATGATATAAAAGCATAGCATTGTATTATTAAAGTCCACCACCATGCATAAAATATTATAAAATATGAAAAATGATAGTTCAAAATAACATTTGTATATTAGAAGTCCACCAGCATATATTAATAGACATAGTTTTACTTATTTACTATACATAAAACTGAATTTTTTTTACAATTAGATTATAGATTGGTTTTTTCAAGACCAACAAGTATATGAGCAAAATTACACTTTTAGCACTGTAATGATGGTAACTCTTAAGCTTTTCTATAATAATGTAAAATTTTAAAATAAAATATTCTAATAGTTATTCATATGCGGAATGCTATGAATTTAGATTAACAGAATGTAATAGAAGATATTGTTGAACCATCAATAAAAGAGATTGTGCTAAATGAATTGACTGAATTCATTTTCTTTCCATTGCATTGTATTAATTACCGGACATTGCTGACACTGGATTATGTTGCATTGCAATGGACTCATTATGGCTCAAATAAACTACGAACCAAATTAACACAAGCATCAAATACGAGCTTCAAATATGCTTTGAATACGGTTAGTAAAATTTGTATAAAACAACAAACCAAAATTAAAGAAGAAAAAAATGCTATATGAAACTATCATAACTAATATCATTTATTTCTATTACAGAGAAAGAAAATTGAAAGGTTATTCAGGAAAAAATGGATATAAAATTTAATTTTGAACAAAGATTTTGGAAGAAAAGGAATAAAACAACCACAATGCACAGGGAAAGAACCCGACTCGTAAGTGCAGTGCTATATTATTTTTGTATTGTTAAACAATGTTATACTAACATACACAAAATACGTTTAAAAGAAAAATGACCGCATAAGTTGTCATATACTATTACCTTTATAATATGCTAAATAATTTTTGCTTACCTAATACTTGCATTACAATTACAGAAATGATGTGTATGGTTTGTCATGAAAATATAAAGATATTAGACAACCGAGAGCTACCAGAAAATTATGAAAAGGAGGGAATCGACAATTTCAAAGCACATACCGTAGAAATGCTGGAAATAAAAAGAAAATGAAGCCGTTGGAAAACAAAGAAACTTAATTTTTTTATTATTTGATCTGAAATGTACGTGAAGTTAACTTCCAATTTTCTTATTAATTTCTATCATATTGTTCTAAAATATGTATATGACTTATATTAATGTTAGCACTGTCATAATGTATATACTCTGGTAACATCACATGTATTATTCTACCGACTTATTTTAATGTTTGCACGATCATATTGTATGTACTTATCGTATCATTTGCACTGTCATATTGTTTGCACTGCCATACTGTTAAAATTTTAAATTTCAAGGTACCTACATGCGTTAATTTTTTTTAGTAATAACGAATAGAATGAAAAATGATAAAGAACATTGTTATAAATTTGTGTCATACTGAAATGCTATATACATCTATCATTATATAAAAAATGGCTGCTAAATGTATGTATTGAAATTTCTAGTAAATAATTACTGCTTACTTCCATAAAAATGATAGAATAAATGTAGGGCAATAGTTTCAAGCAAAACATGAACCAAAATATAGGTAAAATGATAGGGTAAAAATTTGAAGGATGTGCACACTTTTGTCTAACTTCCTTTTAACAAAAATGCTTCAATTTCCGCCCAAATCATTTTATTCCACCACTACTGAAAATTACCTTCTCTAGTTCAAAACCAAAATCACAAACTACGGAAACTCGATCAAAATCATCTTCTCCGATAGATCTGAATCATCTTCCATAAGGAAAACACGATCTTCGTCCACCATCGACCATATTACAAACAAAATCGAGAAAACTTAAATCATCGACTAGGGCTTGAAAATCTATTGAAAAGATGTCGACATTTGCAAAGTCCAAACAATCGAGTCCAAGAGCAGCGAAGATAAGGGATACAAAATGAATAGAGAACAAAAAAGAAGACAAGGTCGAACATCAAAATCAAAACATTACTGACAAAAATGAAACGTTAAAGGTATTACTTATGTTTAAGTTTACTGTATAACTAACTTTCAACAAGTGAATGTTAAATAATAATTAGAAATAGCATTATAGATTTAAAAATAATATGCATGAATAGCATAGTTGAGTGATAATCATATATAACATTTCTATATTTGAAACACACTAGAATGTGTTGAATATGTATAATGGTAGTCAAATATATCGTTATATTTTATTAAATGAACTAGCATACATCGAATATGCATAATGATAACTGAATATAAATATAGCATTTATATTTTAAAAGACAGTTGCATGCATTGAATATGCATATGATAGTTGAACATAACATTTTTTATTTTTTCAAATACAGCGGCATCCATTGACCATGCATAATGATATTTGAATTTATCGTATTCATTTTTAAAGTAATGTAGCATACCTTGACAATGTAAAATCATACTTGAAAGTGCATATATATTTTTAAAAAGTGCAAAAATAATATACAAAATGATAGTTCAATATAATTTTTTTTTCTAAGACACACTACAATAAATTGAATATGCAGAATGATAGTTATATCATTTTTATCTTTTAAGTGCATTAATGTCACTTAATATGCAGAATGATAGTTGATATAACATTTGTATTTTTAAATACATAAACATATCTTAAAAATAAAGAATGATATTGGATGTAGCATTTGAAAATTTTGAAATATAATATCATGCAATGGATATGAAGAATGACAGTTGAGTATAACATTTGAATTTTAAAATACAAAAGCATGTGTTGCATATAAAGAATGATAGATTGATATCTATATCTATTAAATAATAGTAAAGCAGAAGAATTTGAAGCTCTCTCATTAATTCTAGGAGTTCTTTGTGTTCTCCTTAATTCTCTCTAATGGATATTTTATTTTCAAAATCCTATGATTTACTACTTTACAATTATTCTACTAAACTTTTCACACTATTTTACATTTGAATATCTATTATTAAAAGAATCTACAATTATTTACAAATATTTCTTGGTTCTTTATCAAAATTTTACAATATAGTCCATACATTTAAATTAATTACATAACGTAAAATTTAAACTAAATGATAAACTTAATCAACTAATATTTATTAATAAATCATAAAAGATGACAATATGTATATTATAGGCGCATAACAAATTGGTAAAAAAATTCATTTAAATGCAAATATATATATAAATTACATAATAAAAATCATACACATCAATAAAAAATTTATTCTATAATTTATTTACTAAATTAATTTATCGTACATTTCACTGTAAAATTCTATTAACTTCAAATACCTAAAAATTTATTTTTTTTTACAATTACTTAGAAATCTTTCTCAATTATCTTTTAATTTTTACATTTAAGTCTATATATTTAACTAATTGTGTAATCTAAAATTTAAACTATTGAAATAAATATGATTAACTAATATTTATTAATCCATCCAATAAATCCTAAAAATAAGAGGATTTCAATATATACTATTTTCATGTATATGAGAAAAATAATAAAATTATTTATTCTTTATTCGGATATATGAAGATATATAAATCACATAAAATAAATGTATATACATAAATAATAAACTCTTTTATTATAATTCATTTATCCTTAAAAAATATCATACATTACATAACATATCATTTTTAACAAGCTTTAAAAAATAAATTTATATTTTACAACATTATGATGTGAAAGCACAGATTAAACCGGTAAAGATTAGATTATACAAACATTCTCACCTTCAACATGTTACCAAACCATACCCAACTCATAACTCAACTAAATGCTACATAACATTATTTTGCAACCATCAAAGTTGTAAGCATGACCCTTCTACAAGAACATGAAATCAATGGTTAACTATAAGGAGAAAATTGTTTAAAAATGAATAAAAGTTCACGTTTGATTCAAAAAAAAGTTCACATGCAGATAACCTAACCATAAGGTCTATGCTCTTCTCAATTACAAATTTGTAAAAAGCTCTTCCCAATTTTAATTATTTTTACATTTAACTCCTTATATTTAAATAGTTATGTTGATCATTAATTCAATTTATTCAGATAAATTCAATTTGTTTAATGTTCATTAATCCATTTATAAATCCATCAAGAAAGATGATAATTCAATATATATACAACAATCATATTAACAAAATAGTGAAGTTACTTATTCGCTTATATATATACATATATTATATAGTATATCACATAACATAAATTATTTATATTCAGTATGAACAATTTTAACTATAATTTTTTTGAGTTAGGACATTATTTTTTACAAATATATGTAGTTAGCGAGTATTGAACCCTCAACCTTATATCTGAACCTCACAAATCACTTTAATTTATGATTAATATATCACAACAAATTTATCATATATTGCATAATAAAAATATATTTTAGCAACAATTAAAATATAAATAATACTTTTTAACAACATTACCGTGTGCAACGCACGGGTTACACACTAGTTATACTATTAAAGATGAATTCGGTCCCTACAGCTCAGGAGGCCCCTTTAATCGCTCAATGAAAGCTGGCCACGTCTAATTTAAACTTAATTGTCGCGACCTTTGTTTCTTCTTTCGTGCACGACTCACCGGACTTCATATCCAAATCAGCACCTCCCATCTAAACCCTGGCTATTCACGTTCTTCCCACTTTTCACATTATTTCTACCGTTGATGTTGCTCTCCCCTCCCTCCCCTCTGTCTAGCGTCTCCAACCCTTCGAATCTCGTTTTCCTACCTAATCCGGTGGCATTTTTCTTTGGTTCACCGTATATGACGTAGTTCCTCCTCACATCATCGTAGGGCCTTCCTCTTTTCTGGCCATCAGATACGGTTTTCCGCAACGCAGCGTCATGTTGGCTTCAACCATCCCTACTCTTCTTCAACCATAGGTATTTTTACTTCTCCCTATACCTGCTATGTTACTATCGTTTCATTGATCATATATTTTCATTGATTTATCTATTTATCTTCCACATGTTGGCTTCGACACATCAGAATTTACCTATTTGTCAAAATAATTAGTTTAGTTTGGATTTAATATGATTAGGTTAGTGTGTGATTTATTCTCGAAATGAGCTTGGTGGTTATATTTGCTTCGAGACTTGAGTTTTAACTCATATTCCTTATATTGTAATATTTCCATGCCACATTCTTGGTCGTATTCAAAATTCAGGAATCTTGATATGTTATATTGTTAAACAATGGACTATCCAACTACTACTATTTTTTATATTCTATTTGCTAAACACAGGATGAAAAGGGAAGCCAGATCATGGATCTGATAGAACCACAGTCATTTTCTCAAATTATGACCACATTTTGAATTTTTTTCCAGCACATGTCATCATCATTTTCAAAATTTGTAGCTAAGGTAAGTTCATTTTGGTTGCAATATAGTGTTTTATTCATTTTGTGTATATATAGACACACAGGCATACATACATACATACATATACATGTTGATGAGTCAACATATTCTAAGTTTAAGGGCATCTTTGGTGCATTATTAGCAAAAGGTAGTTTGACCCCTTTTTATCCAAGTTTCTAACCGACAATTCAGAAGTACAATGATTATCCAACTGAAAAATAAATAATATTTAAGTTCTTTTTGTATGCTCCTTACTCCCGATTGAGGATATTTTAGATTACTCTAATTACTAGGACTCAAAAATGATGAAAGAGCTTAGAAAAACACAAAATTTCTCCTACTAGAAGTTATGATATGTCCAAATATACAACCAGATGCTCCATATCTACTTTATAAACATAAAGATCAAGTGTTAACTTATTAGTAATCTTGAGTGGGTTTCCTAACTTTTTATTTAAGTGTTTAATATTCAAAAAGATTTTATGGACCACACCGTTAAAGTGTTTAATATTTATGAAGATGTGATAGACCTTTTCATACACAAATCTAATAACCTTCTTTCTACTACTGAAAAATACAATTGATGTTTTACTCTCTTTAAGTTTTTGGCATTATATATGTTTATAGATGCTCAAAATAATAACAAATCTTTAAATGACTAATAAGAATAAAATAAATTGCTCTTTCATATATATAAAAAAGACCGATCCGTGAATTTAAAGGCTCCTTTAACCAACAGTTTACTTCATTAAAACCAAGAATTGACCAAAAATTGAAAATTGTACAATGGTAACTTTAGTAGTGGATTTATATTTTGAAAATAATCTCATCCAATATGCAAGTTTCATAAGGCTTAACAACGACATTATTAAATATAAATTGAGAATTCATAGAGATTAATTTTACATTGATGAGGTAATCGGTGGACATTTTCACCTATCGTAGCCAATATTTATTGGCATTTTTGGACTTAACCTCTCATGCTACATTCGTTATTAGACTAAACCCTCCAATGTTGATTTACTATAAGTTACCCTAATTGTTGACACTAAAAATGGGCATCAACACCCGTAGAATCTTATGGATATCAAACAAAGAATGAAATCAAAAGAACAGAACATAAAAGTAAATGAACACACAGATTTTATAGTGGTTCGGCAATTTTGACCTGCATCCACTTCATACTTTTATTAATAGTTCATTAGATTACAATTACAAGAGCATTTAGATTAGCTTGGATCCATTGATATAAGTCTCAAGAAATAAAAATGGCGAAGCCTCCGGAGAAGGAAGAAGAAGATCCACTCTGCCAAAATGGCCCATTGCCCCTGTATTTATAGATGAAGGCAGCCTTCAGCCTGACCATTTGGGCTCACCATAAGAAAAGCTCGACCCAACATACTATGCCAAACCAAACTATCGTGCTGGCCCAATGTCATGTCATCATGATATGCCGACCCCGTCATAGTATACCCTCCTTATAACATACCTTGCCGACCCATCCAAGCATGCCAACCCGATAGTTTTCATACTCTATGCCTACCCTAAAGTCTTCGCTCCTATGCCGACCCGAAAGCCTTCGCTCCTATGCCGACCCAAGTCACCATAAATACCATGCCGACCCGGTCAACCATAAATTCCATGTCGAACCGATCCACTATACGAACTATGCCGACTCGATGTACTCAACTTGCTATGCCGAGCCGAACGATTCCACATGCTATATCGACCTGAACGATTCCACATGCTATGCCGATCCTAGACATTTCATATACTTTGCCGATCTGACCTCTATTATGCCTATGCCGACCCCTCTGGATTTCATTGAATTTGCCTAATCATCCATTCTGGTTCCCAATCCAAACAAACTAACTTCTAAGACTTCGACATCCTGTGTTATCCATTTGTCGACCTTATTTAGCATGGGCTGGATATGACTATTAAAACATTATACACTACGCCATAGATGACATTCTGCAACATTTTTGCAAGGTGTTGCTAGCTAAAATGTTGCGATAGATATAAAATTTTGGTCCTACTGCAACGTTGTATTTTTGGTGTTACCATAGCCATAAAAATGTGTTGCTCTAGCTAAACAAGTGTAACACGATGCAACATTTTTATATAGTGTTGCTATAGATGTTTTCAAATTAAAAAATTAATAAAATTAGCAATCCGCGTGAATATGATCCAACGGTCTATATTTAATCTGATTGTAAAAATGGATCACCGCTACAATTTGCCCCAAATTTTCGTTTTCCCGCCTGAACTCCAGTAGATCCCTTTCGGTTTTCATTTCTCAAATCAAAAATCAAATAGAATACTTCAATGGAATTTCGAAAATCCTAAAATGATTACTCACACTGTGTTCATCGATTTGAATCGCAAACATCACCGTTCAAATCATGGAATCTGTAGCCCTCTCCTCTTTCAACACCCTCTTCTTCTGCCGCCCTATTTCTCAAATCGCGAAAAGAGCGTGTATTTCTCAAATCGAAATAAAAAACTCTCAATCCAAACTTGTTCGCACCCAGACAAAATTCTCAATCAAAATAAAATTGTTTGATTCAGGCGACTTAGGTGATTTAAGGTTTAGGGTTCGAAGAATTTGAGGTTGCGGTTTAAGAGTTTCTGGAATTAGAGGGGGCACAGAGGTGGTTTTCGATTTGGAGATCGTGAATTGGGTCTGGTCGCGAATGCAATCGGCGATTTGTGGTTTTAATGAAGTCGCTAATGGAATCTGGTTCAGGTCGTTTGGATTTTTTGTGTTTTTTTTGTTTTTTTTGAATTGGTGGTCGGGATTGCTGAGAAGATGGTCGATGTAGACAGAGTGAAGGCTGTTGTGGTGGTAGACTATGAATGTAGGTGTCGTGAATGTTGTGAGGTGGTTTGAGGGTTTGGGTAGTTTCAGGTGGGATGAAGGAAGTGTTGAATGGTGATGTATGAAGGCAGTGCTGGTTTATTGTATGATATTCAACATGTTTGATCACACTGTCTTCTTATAGATTGTTGGTTTTGTCATTGGACTAATACCTCAAATCAGAAACACATTGATTGGTGAAGGTGCTCCTGTTCGTGTAATTCAAGACTCTGCTTCATTATTAAGGCATTTTCTACTTAGCTGGTGTTGATTATTTTCCAAATTATTCAATGCAGTGATGGAGCAATTCCTGCTACCACTCTGATAATGGGAGGAAACCCTATCAAAGGTGAAGTTTTTATTAGTCAAGCAATGTTTCTTTTTTATAGAAAATGATGTGATAAAAATTATGTTTTTAATAATATGATTTTCAGGTTTAAGGGGATCAAACCTTTGCTTATCGCTCATATTTGGAGTTCTAGCTGTTCGTTATATTTTGCCGCCTTTATTCGGCACAGTTATAGTCAAGGGAGCAGTGCATATAGGACTTGTGCATGCTGATTCATTTGTGCATCATTTTACGTCGTTTCAAAGAAGGCTCGATCTTCCGAAATCGGATGAATCGGGCGGTGCCCACTTGTTCGACCTAACCGGGTAGGTCGATCCCCGCCAGGACTACGGTGCCCCGGACCCGCTTCTCGGCTCGCCTTCGGCTCGGCACTCAGCTCGTCATATGTTTGTCAGTGTCGGTGTCTGTATAAATTGAAACTGCATATGTAATGAGTGAACTGAGTGATGTAGTGAGGAATATCTGTATATGTGAATATCAGTGTTATATATCATTGAATTGTAAAATAGTGGAGTCAGGAATTTGTACTATTTCAAATGTTGAAATAAAATATTTATTTAAATAAATTATTGTTTGAATATCAAATTCTGTGCAATAGCATTTTATTAAATAAATATTTATTTCTATTAAAAAATCAAATATGCTCTACATTGTGGGCCCCACAAATTCAGAAAGTTAATATCTATAGCAACATTTTGGAATGTTGGTACAGACACCTATGGATGTTGCTATAGACCCAAATATGGTTATATTGCAACAATATTTCTTATGTTGCCTTAGATAGTCAAAATGTTGCCTTTGAGGTCTGCGGCAACGCGGCAAAATGCATCACCGAGAAAGTGTTGCCTTTGCCCTTTTTTAGCCTACAGCAACATTTTTTGGCACTTCCTGCATCACTTCTTTGGTGTTGCAGCATGCAATCTATGGCGTAGTGATACTTTGATAATGCGGATGTTGCCTCGTGATCATCCTTCCCATCAATAGTCGAATTTGGACTTCATGATCAACTTTGTGTAGCCAGGCCAAGGTACCGGGTAACACTTGCCTCCCAAAGTATGTCTTGTTGTGTATTGACGTGCTTTGAATTGAAGCAAGTTAGAGTCTCCAGAAAGAAATCCATCTAGTTTCCTGAATAGTCGTTATCCTTCCATTTCATTCTCCCAAAGGGTTGTATCCCTCTTTGATCGTCATGATGTTTGGTCGATTCCCAATAGTATAAATTTAGGATCGTATTCCATCAGTGGCTATCTGTGTCTGATTCTACAGGATTAGTAAGCTTTAGCTATCTGACCCAGTCTTTTCTTTAATAACTCCAAGTGAAAATTCAATTTCTGTCGATTTCAAGAAGTCGAATTTTTTGAATATACACGTGCACGCTCAGGTACACATTCTTGTCATTAGCTCCCGGATGCGTTTTGTATGCTCACAAATCGTTGCCAAATTCTTCTAGTTTTATTGCAATTCAATTGCAATTCCTTGTGTATATATTATTTTATATTGGAATAGGGGTTGTAAAAGGTCACTCAATGAGAGGAGACTTCAAGTTCTACAGGGATGACGGCCTCCGAGCCGTAGGCAAGGGTGAATGGAGTCAGTTGTGGACTTATGGGTAGTTCTATATGCCCATAATGCTGTTGGGAGCTCATTCACACATTTACCTCTAGCCTTTTCCAAACGTCTCTACAAGATGGACTTTATGGTTTTGTTTACAGCTTCAACCTGTCCATTTACTTGAGGGTGAGCAACTACCGCAAATTTCTTTTCAATATGATGCTAATGGCAGAAGTCTTTAAATTTAGTGCTGAGTTGGGCTTCATTACCAGTTATAGTGGTTCGTGGAAGGTCAAAATGACAGATAATGTCCTGGACAATGAAGTTGATAATTTTCTTCATCATGATTGTGGTTAAAAGTTTTGCTTCACCCCATTTGGTGAAGTAATCAATTGCTACGATGACGTAGTTCGCACCACCTTGACAATCGACAAGAAGATAATGATGTCAATGCCCCAAGTGGCAAACGACATTGAATTGGCCATTTGAGTAATTTCCATCGGCAGGGCTCTTGGAATTTTTGCAAACATCTAGCACTCCTTGCATTGTTTAGCGTGATAAGCTGCATCTCTATTGACAGTTGGCCAGTAATACCCATAGCAGAGTATTTTCCTTGTTAGGGTTTTCCCACTAGTGTAGTCACCGCGTTCTTCTTTATTGACTTCTCTCAAGACTCGTTTGATATCATCATGGGTGATACACCGAAGCAGGGGAATGGAGAAAGCCTTTTCTATACATGACTCCTTCTTGGATGATGAAGTGTGAAGCTTTGAAGAGGATCTGATGTTTATCATTCCTCCATTCCGGAAGAATTCCCCATTGTAGATAGTCTTTGATAGGAGTCATTCATGTCTCCTTTTATGGCTCTGTATCTAAGATCTAGTCGATCTTCATCTGTCAACGCTTGGAATATAAAGTACTTCAATCGGGACAAAGTCTATTTGTCGCGCATCCCCAGAACTGGCCAGCTTGGCCAGTGACTCGGCTTTTTCATTTTGTTCTCTAAGGATGTGTGTAATGGTGTAATACTCGAAGTTGGCTAGTGGCTCTTAGGCCCAGCTGAGATAAGGAGAAAGACGCTGCCCCCTAGTAAGATAATCTTCCCTGACTTGGCATACCACTAACTATAAATCACATAAGATATGTAAAGTTTCCACTCCTAGTTCTCTTGCAAGTTTGAGCGTGGCGACCAAGGCTTCATACTTAGCTTCATTATTTGCTGCAGGGAAGTTGAGTTTCAGGGCGTAGAAGATCGATCGTTCCTCATGAGTCATTAACGCAACTCCGATGCTAGAAAACCAATTATTGGAAGTTCCATATGCGTACATTCTCCATCGGTTGGACGGTTCTCCACTGCTCTTCGGATAGTCGTCTAATGCAGTGAATTCAGATATGTAGTACGCTAGTGTTTTGTAACAACCCGGGATTTTCGACCCTCGAAAATCAATGCTGATACGTTCACTGTAACACATGTCGAGCAATCGAATGTCGAAAAACCCGATTGTTAGGGGAAAAAGAAAGAAGAAAGAAGGTAAGAGAAAACTAAACCATAACACAGAATCTTACAATCACAGCGGAACAATATACAATAGATAAATATAGATCTTTATACACAGAGAAATTGTAACTGTTAATATACATACAATCATCAGAGTACAACAATCAACAAATCAATATGGACAGTTGTTATAACTTGTCCTCACCAGTGCTAAATATACAGCCTACACACACAGCAGATTATAATCAAGTACGTGGAATATGCCTGAGAATCCTCCAACTCGTCTCCTGAGCTCCATAGAATCCTAACCTGAATCTGTAATACTCGGTCTGACCCGAGCATTATAATAAAATAATCCCCGAGTCAGTCTGGAAAACTAGCGTGAGAAAAACACACTCAATTTTGAATTATTACAATTATCAAAATCCTTTGAAAACAAAGGTATCTCGTAAGACCACACCACACATAAACATGATGGGTTTTTACCTTACGATAACCAAAACATTTTTATATAAAAATCCAATGATATTATAATAATGTCTAAGGGTCAAAATAATAATAATCAAGTAGTTGTGATGCTTGTACTGTGTACATCACAACAATACTAGTATAAAATCAAAACTCGATAAGACTCGTTCGCTAATTGTGTAGGATTCCACGGAGGTGCCTTCAGTATTTCGAGAACGATCCTTCTACACAAGGATCAGAGTTATCCTTCTGAAGCATCATACCTGTTTAGCCAGGGTATTATAGGAAAAACATAACTAGTCTTGCTAAGACCGAGTGCATCGCTCTGGCATGCCAAGAACAACTGAAGGTATCAGTATTGCTAGAAAAAGGAGCCGAATACACCCTATGGGTTTACCAACCCTACTGGTCATGCCTTCTATCTCTGGTTTTAGTCATTTCCGCTGATGAGGCTACGTCCGGCATTCCAGCTTACACACCTCTCCAAAAATAGATCATGGAATCCCATATGGATTCCCACACCACAATGGCCTTGGAATCGCATACAGATTCCCACTTCTCAAATAGATCTTGGAATCACACACGGATTCCCATACCCAATGGTCTCGGAACCACACATGGATTTCAACATCTCAATATAACCCAAAAACTCCTCCATAGAACCGCATATGGTTTTGGAGTGGTAACGGTTCCGAGTCATCTCTTACAAGTACACTCCCCCGCTTCCCGGGCGCTCCATAAACCAATCATCGATTTTCAGAATGCTCAATATCGGTTCTTTAGGAAATAATCTAACAATACAGAAGAACGGGGATCACCCCTAACCGTTTAAGTGGACGGATCTCCTTATCATTTATCCTAGAAGAACAACGAGTTTATATGTACAGTATAACACCTCGAATGATAATTGTACCATTTAATTCCCGTGTTTCCCCTAGATATTTCCAGAGTTAAAATCCCTCGGTATTAAGTAGGAAATCGTTTCCCTACCACCAAAATTAAGAAGGATTACATATTGGGCCAAGATTTTGATAGTCGGTTATTTAACTCTCAAATAAACCAACATTCAACCAAAGATTACATTTCCCACTGAAATCACTAAGCCTCATTTAATTTAAATTTGATAAATTTGAATTCCTCATTTAAAATAGGCATATATTTATTTCATCTGGATAAGTATATTCACAAATCCTTTCTTTCAAAAATACTTGAAAACTCATTAAAATAGATATGGAAGTACTATTCGGTATTGACCATGGATCGCAGCTCGATGGTTGCGTCTCTGTCCAAAAAAAAAAATCAAACTTAACTTAGGCAATCTCTGCCTCTCGATTTCCACCATGCAATCAATCATAGATCGCAGTTTACACAATGGTTACATCGCTATCCCAGCGAAAACATCCCAAACTATAGGCAATCTCTGCCATCGAATTACGCTATGAAAATATACCATTACTTCCCAAAATTTCTTTATTTCATAAATATTTCCGAATCTATTTATAAAACTTCTTTATAAAATTCAAAGTTTAACTTAGAGAAATATTCCTTTACAAATTCTAAACCATTTGTAATCTCCCTTTACAACTTTCAAAAATTATGGATTATACTTATTTATAATCTAACTAACAATTTATAACTCCTTTATTGAATTCAGATTCATTTTTGAAGTTTCTGTATCTAAACAAGTTGGAAATTTCCTTCTCTCTAATTTTCTTAAGTTCTCGAATTCCATTATAGGATTTTTATTACAAAATCACATGCATTCAATACAATCCTATTTATAAATCTCGAGAGTATTTATAAGTAACTTCAATAAATTTCCAAAACTCTACCTTTTTAAAATAAGTATTCTAAAGTAAAATAATAAATTTTCAAACATATTTAAGTAGTTACTTAAAATATCACCACCCCTTATTAAATAACAATGATAGCAAATTTTCAATTCATTCATAAATAATAATAATAATAATAATAATAATAATAATAGATTTTCAAAGCTTATTATGAAAATTAGCATTTATTGCAATCAATATTAAATATTTAAGTAACTAACTTCCTGAAATATTTTAGTCTAATTAATAGTTTAATAAATAAAAATCCGTTTCTAAAACAACTTCACTTCTTGATAAAAATATATTTTTAAAATCCAATATAATCATTTTTGTACTTATAAATCTCCCTCGATTTATCACAATCCGATTTACATTTCCAAATTCAGAGCTATTTCCAAATTCCAAAATAGAATCCACTATTTCTTTCTAAACCGGTTTCATTATCTCATTTTAAATTTACACTGTGAATTTATATTTCTCATGTATCAAATGATAATCATTCCACTTATTTATAAACATCGTTTATAAATTTTCACAAACTCGTTCCTAGTTTATATAGGTTTATATTACAAAAACCTATTTATAAATCTATTTCTAATTGAAATACCATTTATAAATATATTTATTAAATAATCCAAACTATATTCCAAAACCATTCAAATCTCGATTCCGACTTCCATTTAGTATTCCAAAAATCCCAATTGAAAATCCACTATCTAAAAATACTCAAATTAGATTCTCAATTTGAAACCATTTTACGGAATAGCTAACCAAACATCAAAAATAAAATTGTTTATTTTATCCAAATCAATTTCCTTGTAAATAATCCCAAAATTCAATATAATTATTTTTATTTTCAAGATCGCCTTTGAATTTCCTTTTTAAATTCAAAATATTATTCATGGTATTTATAATACCAAAATCAAGGCCAGTGCTACTATAACATCCAATAAATTCAAATCACATCTTAATCTATCACATACTATTCAAACTCATTATATATTACTATATATGAAATTAGAAATCAACATTTTTGAGGAATCCAGTTGGATCCCTCCAATCCGTTTCCCTACAACCAAAGATGTTATACAATATAATATACCAATCCCGCTTCGAGGCGGGATATCGCGGTAATATAGGGTCATCCGCTATTATGCGGGGTGCATAGTGTCTCATCCGCTCCAATCGGTGGGAATATATCCAACTACTAATATATATATATATATATATATATATATATATACTATAACATCGAACCGATAATAATTTATCAATCCATCCAACCGGCTAATAAATAATTTTTAACTATTTAAAATAAAACTAGTCATCCAACATGAGTGAGATTTACTCACATTTATTTTCTGTTGTCGCCGAGGTGTTCCGTTATGGAAATAAAACCAGACGACGTCCGATTTTAGCCCAAATTTCGACAGTCTCCAAATCTGTCCAAACAAGTTCCATTGCAAAGCTTTCGTCACCACGATCGCAACGTAAAAAGTTTCGTCTTGATCGGACCTCATATGAAGAAGTTATGAATTTTATTAATCATTGAACATTTTTAAGTTAAATAAAATAACAAAATCCAATTTCACATTATTTACATCATTACCCTCACTACCACATCATCATCTTCTTCAATCCCCTAAAAGGGACATGCATAGGATATCACAAGCTATGGCCATGCACAAACAAACACTGATACGAAGATTGGCCTCACGAAAATCAAATCCGTCTTCGCTGATGGCTTCCTCTCCGAAATCTCCACTCGACTGTCACCACCATGCTTCCTCCGGCGACCTAGGATAAAACACGACTAGTAGCCAAATAAATTCGACTGCCATATGGTCACAACCCCCTAGAACTCGCTGCACTCTCTGAATTTCACGGCTCCGAAGCCTTCGACGTGAGAAACTCAAAACAAAACTCAGATCGACGAATCGGTAGCCCAAATTTCCACAAAACCCAACCCTAGCTGCTCTGTTGAAATGTCGAACATCACCAATCATGGCCGCACCCTACAAATAGCATATCTGATCAAAGCTTTTGTTACAATGAGATTTTTAAAACTTGTTTCAGGTTTTTTCATTGAGTAGATTTTGAGTTATAATTTTTTGAAGCTTTCCATTTTCTTTTTTTTCTCTATCACGGTCGAGCAAGATTTAAGTAAGGGTGGAAAGATATGGAATTCAACAAGTAGGTGCGGTTGTAGGTTGGGCTAGTGAGAAAAATGAGGTCGGCTGAAAGGAAGGAATGGAGGCTGTTAGTCAAATCAATGCAAATAATTTATTTAAAATACCCAATATATCCAACGAAAAATTTCGGATCTAAATCGAGGCATGCTATTGGGCATTTCTAATGTTATACCCCTATTCCGAACGCAATAGAACAAGTTTCGAGACCTACTTCGATCGTATGGAGAAGATAGCTTTTGGAACCTAATTATAATATTAAATTTCCGATATAAAATTCAACGCGTTTCTATCCCGAACGACCAAACAGTAACTCCAAATGCTACGAAATTTGAAATCCGATAATAATACACTATTACATATCCAATGACATTGTTTCGTCGAATTCTGAGACTGTGCCCCAGAAGGCTATTTTCACTCGTTACGAGTAAATTACAAAATCGAGTAAATCACTTTTAAATCCAATTTAAAAAATTTATTATCTTCATTCTTGTTAATAGAAATTTGATAAGCCTTCAAATCATTTTTATCTAGCTTAAAGCTCAATATTCAATTATTTAAACGATTTACAATTATTAAATTAAACAATTAAATTATCCAATAAATCGTTATATTTGAAATTCAAGTTATTAAATCTATAAAAATAACCTTTAAATATTTAAAATCAATTAAATATTCTAATTTCAAATAACTAAAATTCTGGGTCGTTACATGTTGGACCATGGATAGCTCTCCGAGGGAGATAAGTTATATCAAATTGGCGTAGCTTGATATTCCATTTGAGTAACCTTCCGGACATGTAAGGTTGCTATAGGACCTATCGTAATGGATAGTCAGTATAGACGTTAACGGGGTGAGCCTGTCAATAGCTTGCTTACATCATATACTGGTCTTTGGATCCGTTTCTCTTCACATAGCATTGCGATGCTTATGGCGTGTACCAACATAGCTAAATAGATGTATAAGTCTTCATAATCCAGTGGTTTGGATAGGACATGAGGTCTCTCTAAGTGATCTACTAGAGCTTGAAATGCATCTATGCAATCCGGTGGCCCTGGAGATGAATCAACATTGGACGGTGACCTTCCCATTTAGGCTTTAAACCTGCTTGATGGTCTTTGATACTTGGATGTTTCGAATTGCTTGAATCTTCTCGGGATCGGCTTCGATTTCGTGAGAGTCAACGACGAAACCCTGAAATTTCCCTAACACAATATCGAAAGAGCATTTCAAGGGATTCGGTTTCATTTCATATTTTCGTAGAATATTGAACATCTTCGCTAGGTCATCGATGTGGTCGTTTGATCATTGTGACTTCACGAGCATATCATCAACATATACTTCCGTCGATTGCCTGATCTGGTCTTTGAACATCCTATTGACCTGTCTCTCGTGAGTGGCTTCTGCATTATTTAGTTCAAATGGCATCACAACATAATGATATAATCTTGGATCGGTAATGAAGTTGGTGTGCTTCTGGTCGAGCACGTGCACCAGGATCTGGTTGTACCCGGAGTACACATCCATAAATGAAAGTAGTTTATATCCAGCGGTTGAGTCTACCAGCTGGTCGATCCTCGAAAGTGGAAAGCTGTCTTTTGGGCATGCCTTGTTCAGGTCTAAGTAGTTGACGCATGACCGCTACTTTCCATTAGCTTTTCTCATAAGAACTGGATATGATACCCATTTCGAGCAGAGGGTGTCGCGAGTAAACCTATTTTTTTGAGTTTATCCACCTCCACTTTAAGTGCAGTGAATCTTTCCTGATCCATGCCGCGTTGCTTTTGTTTCATTAGGACATGCCTCGGGTCGATATTCAATGCATGGCTCGTGATAGTCGGTGAAATCACACGCATGTCAGAATGGGTCCAAGCGAGCACATCAAGATTCATTCAAAGAAAGCAAGATAATTCCTTCATCATTGCTACACTAAGATGTGATCAAATCTTCAGTACCTGTGATGGGTTGCCATGGCTGACTGTAATGTCGACTGTCAGCTTAGCGGGTGCAATCTTGGATTCTTTGAGTTCAAATGTAACTATTTCGCGTAACAATCAACGTGAATCCTTGTTGGGACAGTTAATGTTGATGGTTACTCTGGTTGAATCCTAGAGTCTTGTCATGAGTTGTTTAGTCTGATAGTGAAAGGCTTTGAATGCTTTGAGCGATTATCTGCAAATGGCCAAAGATCAAGCTTAGAAGCACGTTGAAGAAAATGTCGAGTAGGGGTCAGCCTTGAGTT
The DNA here is from genome assembly GCA_030737815.1 of Allium fistulosum. NCBI lineage: Eukaryota > Viridiplantae > Streptophyta > Magnoliopsida > Asparagales > Amaryllidaceae > Allium > Allium fistulosum. Next base: position 1,033,168,363 of record CM060905.1, read on the forward strand.
GCGTGCAGCTGCATAGCCAGCTCTTGCTTTGAGTTTGAATATGCTTGTGTATTCGAGAAACGCACTTTCCATTCACAGTACTAGCAAACAGTTGCTCGTCGTTTAGGTTGGAATGATAGTCAGTTTCCATAAGCTTGGGCGTCGATTCGATAATTCTATCTCTATGCATCCTTTCGGTCGTAGCCTCGATTCGTTGTAAACACTATATATGAGTTTCAATATTGAGCTATCGTAGCTTGTCTTTGGATGATCACGCTTCTGCTCCCAGTCTCAGGTTGATAAATGTACTGCATGGACGGTCGAGTCTCGTCCTAGCTATATTTATACTCCCACCTAAGCTCTAAAGACATAGAGTTGATCGATGAATAGTCGATTCACATTTATCTTGTTTCTCGGTCGTGCCCCCAAGTCTAGGGCATACATTGATAAGTAGGAAGGCAAGCCATGTCCACTTTAGCTTTACACTCTTTCTTGTTGTATCGTGGGATCAGGTTAGTTGATGGAAGGCTGAGTCTCGCCTATCCTCGATTGTATTCTGGTTTTTCCTTCCAGGGGGAATACTTCAATGTTTCGTCAGATTCCGGGCATAAGTTGGGTACTGGACGGTTAACCACGTCCACTTTGATTCATGTTCTGTAATCAGATCTATGGGTAAAATCGGCTCAAGTGTAGTTTGGTCATGCTCATCCAGTTTCATACTCCTCCTAACGGATCGAAGGAGGGTGCTGGAGAATTAATGATCAAGTCTTCGTGGTTTATTCTCATTTCCACACTCTAGTAATCATAGTTTTTCGAGGGACATTCGGGTCACATCCGTTTGTGTTTGGTGTGGATCGATATTGACCCTCGATCCGATGGTAAGATATAGTCAGTCACTCGTAACTTCAAATATCGTTTCGATTGATTTTGTATTAAGGCCTCCTTGCAGTCATTGCCTTAAGCTGGAAAGAACACCAAGCCAGAGCTATAATGAGCCGTCATATTCAACTTTCAGTAGTTTTTATTCCTACCCCCAGTCTTGGGTTAGCAAATTTAGTTTGTGGATGGTCCAATTCAATCCATAGTGAGTTTGCACTCCTCTTGTCGAGTTCAAGTTGGAGTTTATGGAATAGTGATTGGTCGAACCACACTCGTCTATTCATCCATGTTTATACACCAGTCTGCATTCTGGGGACTTAGAGTTATTCTGCATGCAGTCGACTTGCACCGAATTTGTGTTCATACTTCGGTCCGCTCTCCGGGGACTTAGAAATATTGTTGAATTATTTATACTCTAGTCCGTAGTCGGGCTTAGAGTACTCTAGTCCGCGCTCCGAGGACTTAGAGATTTTTGTTGAGTCGTTTATACTCTAGCCCGCGCTCCGGGGACTTAGAGTACTCTAGTCCATGCTATAAGGACTTAGATATTTTGTTGAATCGTTTATACTCTAGTTCACGCTTCGAGGACTTAGAGTACTCTAGTCCGCGTTCCGAGGACTTAGGGATTTTGTTGAATCGTTTATACTATAGTCCGTCCTCCGGGGACTTAGAGTACTCTAGTCCGCTCTAAGGACTTAGAGATTTTTGTTAAATCATTTATACCCTAGTCCACGCTCCAGGGACTTAGAGTACTCTAATCCACTTCAGGGAATTAGAGATTTTTGTCAAGTCATTTATACTGTAGTTCGCGCTTCGGGTACTTAGAGTACTCTAGTCCGCGCTCCGGGGACTTAGATATTTTTTTTGAATCGTTTATACTCTAGTCTGCGCTTCAGGGACTTAGAGTACTCTAGTCCGCGCTCCGGGGACTTAGGGATTTTGTTGAATCGTTTATACTTTAGTCCGTGCTCTGAGGACTTAGAGTACTCTAGTCTGCTTCAGGGACTTAAAGATTTTTGTCAAGTCATTTATACTCTAATCTACGCTTTGGGGACTTAGAATACTCTAGTTCATGCTCCGAGGACTTAGAGATTTTTGTTGAATTGTTTATACTCTAGTCAACGCTCTGGGGACTTAGAGTACTCTAGTCCGCACTCCGGGGACTTAGAGCAGTCATATTTCCACCCGTTTGATTTGTACTTCATTTACCGTGTCAGGGCAAAAGTTTTCGAATGAACGGTCGAACCATGTTTGCTCATGGAATGGGATTATGCCCCCAGCATCCAGGACAAAACTTGGTTATCAAATGGTCGATTCTTTTCCACTTGGTAGTTGTGGCCCTTCCCATTAAGTCAAGAAAAAAAGCAGGTGATGAATGATTGGATCACATCCATGCTGGGGTTGGATGATCGAGTCTTGCACAATTTGCTTCATATTCTTCTAGCAAACGAGGATAATGGATTATTGAGCAGACAAATTAAGTCGCATACATTTTAGGATGCAGTCGTGTCCATGTATTGAGAGCGGCAGTTGATGAGTAGGCAGTCTGTCACAGCTACTTCAAGTCGGGCTTTCAAACTGCCTCTTGTGTTCAGGGCAGGAGTTGATGTATAGATGATCAAATCACGTCCACTCTAGTAAGATCCCGACATCACTGAGCTTTAGGAGAGGCATATGTATTTTTTTTAACTTTATTTTACGACTCAAGTAGTGGATGATCGGGCCACATTTGTTCCAAGCCTTGGTTAGGTCTCCAAGTCAAATATGGAGGTCGATGAATGGGTGGTCAATCATGTTCGCTTTGTATTAGGCTCTGACCATGACTTTCTTTTCCATCTCTAGTCCTTGGCCCCAAATCAAAGGCACATGGTTAATGATAAGTGGTCGAATCATGCTTGTATTGACGAAACTCCATAGGTCCGATCACGGTCTGCGAGGATTGGCTGGCAGCCAACTCTGAGTACTTGTCACCTGCATCGTTTTGAAAGTAGTTTAGTTCAAGTTGGTCGTAGTTCATAGCACAGTTGAAATTTAAATTGAAATAATTCAAAGAAGATTGGAATAAATCTCATTGATAAGTGAAGCAGCATCGTGTGCTCGCTATTCAACTTTGCCCCTAGCTCCTTTCAATGGGATATTGACTGTCAATGGTCGAATTGATAATCGGAGTTCTTTATTGATAGACATCGGATGTTCCCTGCTTGCCATATTATAGGGCTTGGATATATTGTTGAAGCTTTCCTTTCTGAATTAGCTTTCCAATCACATCTCGGAGGTATATGTAATCGCCAGTGTTAGGACCGTATGCATCTTGGAACATACAACATTCCCGGATTTTCTTTGGGCTTTGGTGGACTCCCTCGAGGGAGAATTTTAGTACTGTTCTGAGTCATGAGTCTCCAAATAGAGGCCATCGATTGAATCATTCAAAGGAGCATATGAGTTGAATTTTGAGATCTTGGTTCGTCTACTGGAATTTGAGTCCTTAGCCAATAGTCCTGTATTGTTCTTTCTCCTAGTCTGCTCTACCTCCTCCTTGCTCTGGTTCTGATTCACTTTGTAACAGAGACGATCCAAGGTCGTAGGCGGTTCTCAAGCTAACTAGCTGCCTAAATCTGTCTAGGGGTTGATTCCCCTCATCATCAACATCAGTATGATATCCTCGCTGGGATTGCTCGCTCTATTGACGACGACGACATTGAATCTCTACAGGAAGTCTTTGAGTAGCTCACCTAGCATATGGAATAAATTAGGTAATGACATCACATCATTGGTGTGAGTCGCAAGCATTCTAAACTGCTCGACAAACTTTTGATCCGGTTGATTGAATGAGGAGATGGATTTGGGTGATAATCGCATAAATCGCATGTTCGATACACCTTCGATGAATATAGGAATTCATGAGACGTAGTCTAGGGCCGGTTTTCCCTGAGTAAACCAATATGATTGGTACATTTAATATCTTCGGATATATTACACACTAAATGGCTTCAATGAATAGGCTTCGACCGTGGGAGATGCTCCAGTCATTGTCAATCCAGTTCGTTTTTAAGTTACGGCTACTTGTCATCCTTGTGAATGATGTATGCATGCCCAAGATATCAGCAAAGCAGACGGATCAGTGGTAAGTTACTTGGAGTTGGACCCGAGAAAATCTACTCTTTGCTTGGAGTCAGCAATTGGTTTGCTTGGAGTTACTGAATTCAAAGTGTTGGGTCAATAAAGAACGATGCTTAGAGCCATCCTTGCATTTGCTTGGAGAAAATCTTAGTTTTACCCAAGTTTGGCTTTGGGCCAAAAATTCTTGGGTTTTCTTAGAGTCACATCACCTATGTTCTTCAACCTTTGGGAGAATCCTTTGAGTAGCGGTTGCTTGTCCGTTCCTTGGTTGAAATTTAGAAGTTGCCACTTGATCCTCTATGCCCCGATCCATATTTTTTTTGGAATAGGGACCGGTTAAACAAGGGTTTGATTCTGGGTGAATATGACATAGGGATTAGTAGTATAGGGATCGGTTGAATTGCCTAGGTGAGGAGTCGGTAGTTTGCCATATGAGAGGGATCGATAAATGAAGATTGGAGGGATCAGTATATATACGTAGCAGAGGGGTCGACATGTATACTTTTGTGGAGCGATCGGTATACGAAGTATGTGGTAGGATCGGCATAGCTATTTTTGAAGGGATTGATGTATATGCTTTCTGAAGCGATCAGATTGGTATACATACATTGAAGAGCGATCGGTATATACCCTTTGGAGAGGGGTCGATATATACCCTTGGAGAGGGGTCGGTATATACATACTGGAGAGGGGTCGGTATATACATACTAGAGAGGGGTCGGTATATACATACTAGAGAGGGGTTGGTGTACGTACTATCTAGAGGGCTCGGCATACATGCTATCTGGAGGGTTCGACACATATGCCATCTGGAGGGTTCGACATACATGCTATTTGGAGGGTTAGACACATATGTCATCTTGAGGGTTTGACATTGACAAGATTGGAGAGGGATCAGCCATCTAGGCCTTCAGAGAGGGATCGACCTTAACTTTAGTGCAAACTTCAACATATGGTCCCAAGATCTTGCATACATGAGTGATTCTGTTCCCTTCCAAATGGACATGAACACATGAACAACTCCAAACAAGAACATTAGCATAATCAAATCCTCCAAAAACACAAGATGTAGACTTAGTTCCTCTAACCATGGCTATCAGCTTCCTTTAGATTTCCTTCAAATCTGAGTAGAATAGGAAGTTTGCAGGTTAATAACCGGATCTATCTCGCGAATATGGAAATCCACTAGTAGACGATGAGATCCAATCAAGCTGAGAATTCATTTCTTAATGAAAGCACCAAAATGTTTGACACCAAAAATGGGCATCAACACCCATAGAATCTTATGGATATCAAACAAAGAATGAAATCAAAAGAACAGAGCATAAAAGTAAATGAACACACAGATTTTATAGTGGTTCAGAAATTTTGGCCTACAACCACTTCATACTTTTATTAATCATTCATTGGATTACAATTACAAGAGCATTTGGGCTCACCATAAGAAAAGCTCGGCCCAACATACTATACCAAACCAAACTATCATGCCAATCCAATGTCATGTCATCATGATATGCCGACCCCATCATAGTATACTCTCCTCATAACATACCTTGCCGACCCATCCAAGCATGCCGACCCGATAATTTTCATACTCTATGCCGATCCGAAAGCCTTCGCTCCTATGCCGATCCAAGTCACCATAAATACCATGCTGACCCGATCCACTCTACGAACTATGCCGACCCTGTGTACTCTACTTGCTATGCCAAGCCGAACGATTCCACATGCTATGCCAACACAAACGATTCCACATGCTATGCTGATACCAGCCATTTCATATACTTTGCCGATCTAACCTCTATTATGCCTATGCCGACCCCTCTGGGTTTCATTGAATTTGCCTAATCATCCATTCTAGTTCCCAATCCAAACAAATTAACTTCTAAGACTTCGACATCCAGTGCTGTACATTTGTCGACCTTATTTAGCCTGGGCTAGATATGACTGTTCAAACATTATACTCTAGTAATGCGGATGTTGCCTCATGATCATACTTCCCATCAATAGTCTAATTTGGACTTCATGATCAACTTTGTGTAGCCGGGCCAAGGTACCGGGTAACACTAATTGTCTGTCAAATACATGTCATTAATTATAAAAAGAATGCATTTTTTGTCATGACAAGGGGTTAACTATAATAAAATGAACATTTACACGTTACGTGTAATATCCTAATATCATGAGTGGTTAAGCCAAAAAAATAAAGACTGCTTTATAATTGGAGTCACCTGGATGTAGAATATTTTATCCTATAAAAGTCTTTTGACAAACAAGTGTGTAGATAGCTCAGTTCATGTGATTATTGTTGATGGCTATTATTAGATATTTTATCCTTTAAATCTTCAGGAGCATGGGTGAGGTTTTACTATTTTTGATCGTTCTAGTATTGGTGGACTTTACTAAATTCCTATCATTTCTATTGTCAAGGAGTTCTCTATAGGGCACCTACTTCTACCAACCTCTATGTTCTATCACAGACAACTCGAGTATGAGTTTCTAAAATAGGCAGTAACAAACTTTATTATAAAGAAGGAAGATATGAGTGACTTATAAGAAGAGTTTGGTTACAATATCAACATTATGTGCTACTTATGTTTCATAAACTTAGGAGTTTGAAGGTCGCTGAAATAAAATTGTTAATTGGGTTTTTAACCCAACAGAATTCAAAAGGAGTTAGAACATTCTAATTAATTTAGAACGACTTGAAACTTGACCTGAAGGCCTAAAAGTACAAGACAAAGAAACACAAGAAGTTTGGCCCAGAATTACACTAACTCTTCAGATGGATCGATATCAATCTGATCCAATTGGATCGGTACCGATCCGAAATGTTGGCTCGCGGTTCCTTCTAACCACTTACACTGCACTCCTATGCCTCTGCTAAGCTCACTTATCAAGTTTGGTAGCATTCCAAGCAACCTTGTTCAAGAAGTGAAGAATCATTCAAATACCTACCCGCTTTTAGACTGGAACAGGTTAAAATGGACGTACAAAACTCATACCGACTCAGATTGACTTAAAATTTGGAGGGGACACCTAGGAGACATAAATGAAAACTCAAACAAAAAATGAAGTCATTTGGCCAAGCAAATTTTGATCGGCATCAATCCAAACTCATCAGATCTTCCAATCCATTTATTGTGGGCCTCATCATCTGCAACCCATAATGTAGGTCCCATGCATTCTCTAATAGCTACCTAAAATGTTTCATCTAATTCCAATAAGTATTGAGTGAGTTATGGATGGATCTCCTCCAAATTGAGTTAGTTTGACGAATCAGATCTGACCCAACTAGGATCGGCCCCACCTCATGAGATCCAATTTGGAGGCTCTCCTACTCATGTACATTGCATATATAAATTTTAATATCATTTGGTTAAGTATTGAGTGAGTTATGGTTGGATCTGCTACGACCCAGAAAAAGATTCAAAAATAAGCTAAGGGTTTGGATCACCGTCGATCTGACTCAACTGGATCATCACCGATCTAAATACTTACCTCGGATCCTCATGAGATCCAATTCGGAGGCTCTCCTACTCATGTACATTACATGTATGATGTTTCATATCATTTGGTTAAGTATTGGGTGAGTTATGGATGGATCTTCTACGAAGGGATGAATTGGATGATCTATGAAGTTGGATGTACAAACTAACTCCAAATGACTTGATGTTTGGACAAGGCACTCAATTATAGGATAGGAAGACAACCAAATCGAGAAGACTCAAAAATTGCACAACTTTTCGGATCGATACCGATCCAAAAAGTTAGCTCCAAACACCCCCAAACTTCTTGAGCAACCTCTGCATGATGGCTACAGGATTTTGGTAAGGTGGCTCTGGCCCAAGTGCTCTCTAACCCCTATAAGTACCATCCTATCTGCAACAGTAAAGGGGATTTGTTCTTGGCTGAAGCCCTGCCATTATTTCTTCATTCTTTTTCTCCCACATAATAGCCATTAAGGGACAATTATGGCTTTAACAATGATGGCTAGATCTAATCTAGGAAAGGAGAATTATATTATAATCTAAACTCCTTTGTAATAGTAGTTGATCAATAAATGAATCTATAAAGTGGACGTAGGCTTCATTAATAGCCGAACCACTATAAAAATCTCTTGTCTCTTTGCTTTTTTTCGGCGATTTACTTCTGCTTTTTCTATATTATTTGCCTTGGTTAACAGGGATGGTGCTTTCATACTCAATCCAGGGTGTTGATCCATTTTTTGGGTTAACATTTTGGTGCTTTCACTTAAAACAAAGGTAGATCCGTAAACTTGAAGCTTGAATCTGAGATTTCGAAAAAAATGAAGAAGCCTAACACTAGATCTAAAACTAGAGCAAGTCAACCAGAACCCGGGGCAGTCAGGAAGTATCCTCAAATTCTCATCAATCCAACTATGTAGCTAGAGAAGAAATGGAAAGGCCGATGAAGGAGATGTGGGATGGAACCTTGGCAAGGCAACAAGAGATGATGGAGGGATACTTCTAAAGGATGGGACGATAAGGAATTGCAGGAGCTGCAGGTATTCAAACCCTAGGAAACAATACAGGAGCTGCCAGAGTTGGATTAGAATGAGATGGAACGTTGCCTCCATGCCTAGAGCAACCAATACTTGGGGGAAACACGGGAGTCAACCTGGGAATCAACGTCGATGATGGGACCGATATTGGAGCTGGCACCGAAAGGACCAACAATGGAGTGACTGTTGAAACTCCAGGAACTGGTGGTACAGGAGCTAATCCGAATACTGGAGTGCAACCGGTAGAGGAATATGTGCCAGGGCTACCCCGGAAGAGTGAAGGATAGAATGAGGCTAAGAGAGTAGGGCAGAACACTAGTGTGCAACCAGTGGAGTATGCGTTGGATTTCCCTTAGAAAGGCCGGGGAGGGGGAAGAACATCGTTTTAAATGAAGACCTTCATTGGATGGTGAAAATCGAATTGCTGAATTGGTAAGAAGGTTGGTTAGAGGAGGACCCATGGATCAGGGTTTGGAAGATGTGAATAGAAACCCGTTTACTGTTAATATCCGTAACGTGAGAAATCCTCTCGATTTTAAGATTCCCACGTTGGAAATGTACGATGGAAAGACCAATTCAATGATTCATCTGATGAGATATATCCAACATATGGAGGTGGTGGGTGCTTTTGAGGAAGTAATGGGGTGTTGGTTCCCATTAAACTTGGCAGTTTGGTGGCATCTGGTTTAGACAGCTAGAGAATGGATCCATTAGCACATGGACCGAGTTAGTGGGTAGATTTTTAAGACAATTTCAAGTTCACGTCTCACAATCGAAGACATTGGAAAATGTGATACAAAGGCCCGGGGAGACCTTGAGAATTTATTTAACAAGATTCAATGCAGCAGTGGCTACGGTTGATTGGCCGGACCCATCAGTGATTTTGATGGCGGCAGTGTATGGAGTTGCAATCAAGACTGACTTTAAGGCTGCACTTAAGAGGGATCCACCAATGGATCTTGTTAAGTTTTACTATGAAGTCGAGATATATTTACGTCAGGAGGATGTTGACGCTGAAGACGTCGATTTATGCTGTGGATGGCAAGAGATCCTTTGGAGCAGGAATTGTAAAAGACAAAGGGAAAAGAGAAGCTGATGATGATTCGGGAGAACTGATACGACAAAGGAGAGAGCCCAAATTCTCTTCCTACTCTGAGCTGACTAAAACTTTGGAAAGGATATACTTAGACACTAAGGGGAAAATTCCCTATCGGAAGCCTCTGAGAGGAGAGCCCAATGATCGAGAGAAATGATCTAGAAAGTTTTGCATCTTCCACGAGCTGGGTGGACATGAAATGAATGAGTGCCGAACCTTCATGATCTGATAGAAGAACTGGTTTGGACAACCAGATGCCGCAGTACATGAGGAACAAAGCTGTGATAGCACAACCGGAGTAGCCACCAACCACAATAGATGGTTCAAGGAATGCCCAAAGATCTGGGCCTAGACAGATAATCCTATAACCGAGATGGATGGGAAGTCAGATCCAGCTACTACTCTTTGCTTTGGTTTATTTTTTACACTTTTATTTTCATATATTAGCGGTAAAAACAATAATGTCCCTAGACTACTTAGACGTGTGCTAAACCTAGATTGGTTCCTAGTCGTGCTTTGAGTCGGATATCTATGATGAATGCTTAGGATAATAATCGCAGACCGCTTGGACGTGCACAAAACCTGGATTAGTCCCTTGCCATGCGCTGAGTCGGATGTCTGGGATAAACATTCAAGATTTTTTCTTATTTAATTTATGCTTGTTTGCTTTGATTTGAAAATTTAAAATTTTAAAATCCATATTTAATGTGATGAATGATTTTGAATGTCATAGAGTCCCGAACGGAGAGATGAGACCAAAGTGCCAAGTCCCCTTGCCAGAGAGCGAGTGGATGGACTTGTATGATATCGAACGCCATAGAGTCCCACCGAAGAGACATGACATGAATGTAAGAAGTAAGTCCCATCGCCGGAGAGTGAGCGGATGAGCTAACTTAATCCCCCTAACTCAATAAGCAAATGATCCGAAGAGATCATCCCCCTGAACATCGAACACCATAGAGTCCCTACCGTAGAGACGGGACCGGAGTGCAAGAAGTAAGTCTCCTCATCGGAGAGTGAGCGGATGGGCTTACTTAATCCCCCTTATCTTAATAAGCAAATGATCCGGAGAGATAATCCCCCTAAACTGAACCAACAAATGATCCGGAGAGATCGTCATCTAAACTAAACATCAAATGATCTACAGAGATCGTGCATTAAACTTAAACGGTCCATAGAGATCGAACCTCAAAACAGATTTGATTTTGCGAAAAGGATTTGAATGCCTTATAAATAGAATAAAACGGACAAATCCTGGATAGACAAAGGATGATCTTGATATATGATGTGATATAATGTGATTTTGATATATGATGTGATTTTAATATATAATATTATAACTAAATTAAATCTGAGTGGTAATGAAGTAAATCCCAGATGAACATGGGACGATAAGAGATGTGTAATGTAATTAGGAACATGCGATGTAATAACTCCGAATGAAATCGGAATGACTGTGATGTATAGATTATAGCTAGGTAGATTACAAAGTCTTAGGCTATAATAGGTTTGGAACGACCTGTGATAGATGAAAGAATCCAAAGGAACTGGATGGTTTGCCAAGGCTAAAAGCCGTTGGAAAGCTCAACAATCGAAGGCTCGTTACTAGAACCTATTCTGGAGCAAAGCACACCTTTTATTTGAAAGGTGTACTTTAGGAGGAAAGTATTTACTGGGTTTTTAACCCAATAGGATTCAAAAGGAGTTAGAACATTCTGATTAAGTCAGAATGAATCGAAACTTGACCCGAAGGCCTAAAAGTACAAGACAAAGAAACATAAGAAGTTTGGCCCAGAATTACACTGACTCTTCAGATGGATTGATACTGATCCGATCCAATTGGATCAGTACTGATCCGAAGTATTGGCATGTGGTTCCTTCTAACCACTTGCACTACACTCATATGCCTCTACTAAGCTCACCTATCAAGTTTGGTAACATTCCAAGCAACCCGGTTTAAGAAGTGAAGACTTATTTAAATACTTACCCGCTTTTGGACCAGAGAAACTTAAAATGGACCTACATAACATATACGGACTCAGATTGACTTGAAATTTGGAGGGACACTTAGAAGACATAAATGAAGGATCAACTAAAAATTAAGTCATTTGGCCAAGACAATTTGAATCGACACGAACCCAAACTCATCGGATCATCCAATCCATTTAGGTTGGGCCCCACCACCTGCAATCTATAATGTGGGTCCCACACATCCTCTAGAGCTACCTGCAAAGTTTCATTCGATTTCGATAAGTATTGAGCAAGTTATGGATGGATCTCCTTCAAATTGAGCTAGTTTGACGGATCTGGTCCGACCCACCTAGAATGGGCTCCACTCATGAGATCCAATTTGGAGGCTCTCCGACTCATGTACATTGCATTTGTAAAGTTTCATGTCATTTGGATAAGTATTGAGTGAGTTATGGCTGGATCTCTTACGACCCAGAAGAAGATTCAAAAATAATCTAAGGGTTTGGATCACCGTCGATCCAACTCAATTGGATCATCGCCAATCCAAACACTTAGCTCGGATCCTTATGAGATCCGATTTGGAGGCTCTTTTACTTATGTACATTGCATGTATGAAGTTTCATATCATTTGGTTAAGTATTTGGTGGGTTCTGGATGGATCTTCTATGAAGGGATGGATTGGATGATCTATGAAGATGAATGATCAAACTAACTCCAAACGACTTGATATTCAAATAAGGCACTCAGTTATGGGATAGAAAGATAACCAAATTGAGAAGACTCAAATTGCACAACTTTTCAGATCGGTATCGATCTAAAAGTTAGCTCCAAACACCCCCAAACTTCCTGAGCGACCTCTGCATGATGACTACAGACTTTTGGTAAAGTGGCTCTGACCCAAGTGCTCGCTAACCCTTATAAATACCATCCTATCCACAACAGTAAAGGGCATATGATCTCGACTGAAGCCCTGCCATTATTTCATCGCTCTTCTTCTCCCATACAATAGTCTTTAAGGGACAACTGAGATCCTCCTTTTGTCTCTAAAAATGATGGCTTGGTCTAATCTAGGAAAGGAGAATTATATTGTAATCTAAACTCTTTTGTAATAGCAGTTGATCAATAAATGAATCTATAAAGTGGATGTAGGCTTCATTAACAACCAACCTCTATAAAAATCTCTTGTCTCTTTGCTTTTTTTATAGTGGTTCGGCTGTTAATGAAGCCTACGTCCACTTTATAGCTTTTAATATTAACTGATTGTTATTACAAAGTGATATGGATTATAAACTTGTTGAATATCCTTAAATAGACTAAGTCCCCAATGTTGGAGTTCATTGGACAATCCCAATAAACTCCTTGGATGACTATTGTGAGGGAGAAAAGGAGGAATGGAGAATAGCTTCAGTAGTGTTTCAGCAGCCAGTCCAAAGGGATCCACTTTATGTTGTAGATAGGAGAGTATTTATAGAGGTCGAAGAGCTTCTGGGTCGGGCCTTCTTGCTAGATGCTTGCAAACGTCCACAGGAAAACACACTACAAGTTTCGTCGCGCTGAGCTAAACAGATGGATCACTAGCAATCCATTGGCCATGGATCGCTAACGATCCGTAGCTCCGGCTCGATGGCGATCCAATGTCTTAGTATGCTTCCCCTTGCTTTATTCCTTAAAGATCGTAGCGACCTGGTGAGAATGTATGGATCGCTAGCGATCCATATACTTAGCCAGTTTTTGGAGTTTGTCTTCTTGGTAGCGCTTGTTGTCTCGTGTTGGTATTGTCCATGTAGTCTCGTGGCATGTTGCCTTGTTTTGATGACGCTCTGCTTACTGGTTGTATTAGACTGCTGATTGACTAAGACGAATGCTTGTCTCTTGATTTAACTAGCTCGGAATCTCAAGCTTGACCATTGTTCTTAGAATGCATATTGGATCATGATGCAAGAAGGTCGATGGACCCACAAGCAAATACCATGGATTGCTAGCAATCCACCGGCTATGGATCGTTGGCGATCATATTCTTAGTGTGTTTTTTTGCTTTCTATTTCTATAATTTCTCTTGGTTTGTCATTATAGTCTTTTTGGCTGGCTCTTGAGCTATTCTGACTCGACGAAGCTGTTTTAACTTTCCCTGGATTCTATTAGGTTAAAAACCCGGATAACAGGTAACATTTGGTTTCTATTTTGAGAGACCAATAATTAATACAATATATGTAATCAAACACGACATGTCATTTGTAAGTCTTTCTAATCAACGACCATTAATACTGCATTATTCCATACTCCAAGCATTGTAAGTTCAATTTGATTGGTGTAGTCATTCGTAAGTCTTTCTAATAAATGACCAAGATTTCCTTGTAAGTTTTCTCTCTTAATAAAAATTAAGTACATTTACTATTTTCCAAGAACGTTGTTATTTTCCTAGAGAATGTGATTTGTTATTTAATTAATTTTACACATGTTTACTTTTTTGGGGTTGTTAAGTCTCTAATATAACTATCACAGCATGAAATTTGGTTAGTCACAAACTTATACATTTTGCACTTCCAAAATATAATGAAGATAGCTAGAACCGAAGAAGGATTCTAATCTTGTCATTGATATTGAAAACGCTTAACATATAATAAAAGATTGGTAGACTTGCACTGCAAAACCAATTGAACAACCTTCATTTTTATAAAGATTATCAAACCCTATGTGCTCTTGGCTCTGTATTTTTGTTCAATATACCAATTCATCCAAGATATAAATTATACTATTCAACCAATTATTTGCAAATTAAGTTTTGCATATTTTGACGTGAAATAAAAATTGAATTAGGAATATGGAAACCACCACAACCAATGCATAGTTTTATTTGAGAATACATATCCTTAATTAATGCACGTAACCAATTTACATTAAAATGTTGGAGTATGCCAATCAAGAGCAACATCATTATACCAACAATATCTTGAAAGAAATGAAAAGTTCAAATCATTAAAGCCCTAAAATATGTCAGCTGAATTGGTGCATGCAACCTTCAATAGTCTTCAATCACGTAGCTACGTACAATAACACAGTATAAGCAACCTTCCGAAGAAGCTTCAATTCACATTTCGGTATAAGCATCCAAGTGATGCTTTAAAGCACAGTTTGTTTGTATTACTCCTGCATATGACATGGATGACTGTTATGCCGGTTATCACTTCAAGTCCAAATAGGTTCGAGTGAATGAATAGTGAGCCCATACATAAGCGAGTTCATTTTGGGTATCCAAGTACAAATTTGCAGGACACTTATTTATTTAGGGGTTGGATAAGTTGTACTTGGGTACAATCAATGATGATGAAACATTTTCTTTATATGAGTACCACAATTGCCAAGTTTTCAGTAATTTGGTGTGCAGTTAAACTCAAAACATTGTAATATTTGATATTTCACTCACTTTAATAGTAATATTCTTTTTAATGTATGACATAATAAATTCTCATAGAAATTAATTTGAATTAAAACATAAAATTGAACAAATATGAAGATGTCATAAACTATTATCATAACTGCTTTTTGCTTGTGGGAATAAAAGCAAGTGAATTCCCATATCTCTCTTGCTTATGCATAAAAGAGTGATGATGAAAATGAAATGTATGAGTAGTATAAGTTAGCAAAAAATAGTAAATATCACTCGTCATATCATTAAGCAATTGATTTGTAGCATCCATAAAAGTACGATTCCTATTGAACAAAAAGAAGTAAATTTTAGTTTAAATTTGAACAGGTCCATCGAGGTTATTGTTAGCAAGATTCGATCATTTTAATTTTGGCTATACACAAATTAAGCAAAAACAAAACTACTTGCTCAAAACTCAAACAACATATTTTTGTCCAAGTAGTATTGACAACGAAATAAGCCTAACTCAGAGTCAAATTTTTTTAATAGTTTTTTCTTGTCAAATATGTACACATAATCGCTATAATGAGTAGTAACCTTACCGACTTGTATAAAAATAAATCCAAATAAGGAGAGTAACATACATGACTCTATGCTTAGCAAAATTCTTAAGGATTATGTAAACCGTAACATACAAATACAATTAACAAAACTATTTTGTACCACAATTTGAACTAAAATACAACATTATTCTTGATGAGATTAATCAAAGAAAATCATTGGCTTAACCGAGTAACCGAAGAGATTAGCAACACATAAATAAAATAACTCGAGCTCCAAATATAAATTAAACAAAGAACTAATTTTATAAAACAGAATATATGACAATTTTTATTGATGTTAAGTAACCTAAATAATAAACTGTATTTATGTACAAAAGAATAAAATAGAGAAATATTGAGATTAACTAAAGAAAAGGATTAAATAACAATATTCATTACCTTTGCCTAGCTGAAGTTTGAATTGACATAGATCCATTCATTGTTTTAGGTTTCTTTACCCAATCTTACCAAACTAGAAAGCCCTGTAAGACTTAAGGGAGGCAAATGGCGCATGTATAATAGTAATAAAAGGAAATGAGAAAATGTAAATTGCCACCAAAAATTCATTGAATGCGACATTTAAATTAAAATCAAGAGTCAACATGTAAATTGAAATCACGGATACTAAAATAAAAATAGAATACTGTCTGAAATCTTGTTTGGTATGAGGAGTTACTATTGAGACGAAAAACGAAACGAAAAATCCTAGAAGCCCATGAAATGTTCAAATGAAACTTCTCCATTGCATATACTATAGATTCACCTGCAGGTAGCATAGAAGAAGAGGTAAATATTGCGAAGATGTAACTTGGAAAGTTGATGATTTATGTAGATGAAAACGAAATTAAGTACCTTTATTCCGAGCTAGTTAGTAGAACATCTTTGTATACAACATTTTAGTGAAAGTTATGATTTGTCTAATAGCAAGTCCTTTTTCTACCAACACCTTGGTATTAGCACTTGAAACTCCTCATGAAAGCGCAACATATAGTTTTCCATGACCGAACACATGCTTAGGTAGAGAAATACCAGTATTTTTTATCGTTTACCATTGTGCCTTATTTATAGTGAAAGCAAAACACAAACGAATTGGAAATTGTTTCTGTGTTAACAGAAATGATAAATTCAAATTTTCAGATGGCTTTAATGGGATTCTTGGAATGAAAACTTTAGTACCAACATAATGTCCAGTGATGATTTCAACATCAATGCAATTCTTATCGAGTTGTTTACAAATAAGCCTCATTCCATTGCATAATCCAATTTTTGGATTCAAATTTCTTAACAACATTATTAGTGCTCCAAGCTTCAATTTTAGACAATGTAGAGGTAGCCCACTATAAGCGATTGAGTTTAGAAATTCTTGTTGGTATAAATTGTGAGCATCATCTTCTACTGCATCATATGAATAGTAAACGACTTCATTTTCAGGAAGTAAATTGAGTACATGTTCATTAAACTTGTCGACATATTCATTTAATGGCGTAACTAATGCTCTATTAACTAAGTACTCTTTGTCGAAAGCGTTTTTTGATAAGTCAGGAAAAATTGCATCTATCAACTTTGATAGTGGATTAACACCATTTTTTGACGTTATGGCCATGTTCGTTGGTACTCGAATCATTTCTTCATTGGTTGAAGTTTTGATACCATCTCCAATTCTAATTAGAAATTTTGAATATGCGATATCATTTGCAGCTTGCATGTTTTTCTTGAAATGCAAAACTTGAAATTTTCCCCATAAAAGTGATTTATTAATGCATGCATTAATTGCTTCACTTCTTGTAGAACAACCGGCAATACTTGTCGAAAATCTCCTCCCATAATAAGGATTTTACCATCAAATGGTTCATCTATATCCGTTATATTTCACATAGCTCTATCTAATGCCTCAAAAGAATAACAATGTACCATTGTAGCGTCATCCCACATAAGAACGGTTGATTGCTTTAGAAGTTTTGCTAATTTTGATTGCTTGCTTATCGAGCATGTTGATGTCGCTTTTGGTTGTAATGGAAGTTTAAATCTTGAATGTCCATTTCTTCCACCAAGTAGTATAGTTGAGCGATACCTGATGTTGCTGCTACAATTGCAATACGGTTGTCTTTTTCTAACAGTGGACAAAATAGAGCGGTATAAATATGTTTTTCCCGTCCCTCCAGAAACATCTATAAAGAACGAACATTTCTCTTTTTTCACAATTGCATTCATAATTGTATTGTAGGCTCTCAATTGGTTGTCATTCAACTTTTCAATGGCTAGTAAATCATCTTCGGAAGTAGGAATTGCTGGTTCTTCTACAATTAGCTCTGATCTATCATCATATGCATCACATACATATGTTCTTGAGATATTTGGAAGATCATAATCAGTTTTTCTTTTGTTGTGTTGGGGAAGTAACATATTTAAATCTTTCAAAAGACGATTCGCTAGAAGTATTTGATTAGTATTACTTGAACTTTAATAATCTTCCACCATATGATTGAATAACTTATCCCATAACCTTCGCACACCTGATGGATTGCAAAAAACCAAAATAGTTACAGATAATGTTCTCAAAGAAATTGGCATCTTTGTGAAGCTTCGGCTAAACATGCTCTAATACTATCATCATTTTTCAAAGATCCTCATTTTTCAACAGCTTCTTTAAATGTTTGATTCCTAACTCCGTCAACTGTAAACAAATCATCAAAGGAAGTAGGTCCTTTAATATGATTTAAAAATATTCTCAAGAAAAAACATTCTCCTTCTATTGGTTGGACCATATACATTCTACCAATCACTCTAATATTTGGTTCTCTTCTTTTCCATTAACGGTGGCGTTCAGGAAATTCACGATATAGAAGCCATTGCTTGTTCATCGATTGAATTTGTATAAAAGAACTCGGTAAACATTGTATGTTGATTACTTTCATCAACTAAAACCTCATTGATTGTTTGATGGTTGTAAAACATAACACTTTGTATACTTGGAAAATGTATTTGAAGGTGCTCAATTGATGGATATATCTTACTAAGAAAAAATCTAAAGATCCTCCACAATGCTTCTGAAGCAGACATCCACCTTGCATCAATAAAATGTCGTACCCCATCATAGTTCGATTCGGGTTGAATTTGCATTTGAACATGATCAGGACCTTTGTAAACAAATTTGTAAAGATATTTAACACTTTTTATACTACTATATATCTCTACGTTGATATGACAATTATACTTACGTAGTAACCAAGGATTATAGGGTAAAACCCATCTATTATCTACCATTAACTTTCCACCTCTATCGTTAGGAATAGATATGCCTGTGTCACGCCTTCTATAAATTAGATATGAATTTATACCTTGTACAATTGCAGCTGAAAATTGTTTTAGATACTCTCTTTTGCAACTGCCATTTTTCATGCAAAGAGAATTACGATTTTTATAGCCACATGGTCCATGAATCATCCACTTCATTACCGTTGTATGTATCTGGTTCTTCATTAATATCTGACATTTCTGC
The DNA here is from genome assembly GCA_030737815.1 of Allium fistulosum. Classification (NCBI taxonomy): domain Eukaryota; kingdom Viridiplantae; phylum Streptophyta; class Magnoliopsida; order Asparagales; family Amaryllidaceae; genus Allium; species Allium fistulosum. The sequence goes on from CM060905.1 coordinate 1,033,187,401, forward strand.
TCTAATAATTTCATCATATTCATTTAGATTAGTCAATTTGTCTTCTTCTTCGAAAATTATTAGCATATGAACATGTAGAAACCTCTTTTTTGGAATTCAATTACATGAACATGAGCAGCTACTTTTCCAAGTGCTCCTTCCATGAAAATATCTTTTTTCAATCCCTCGTATTTTGCATGAAAAACCCTTGTTGTTAAATCTGGTCTGCCTTATGGGTCTTGACCAGGTAGTAATTAACTAATGATTTCATCCCTGAATGGATTGCATGCCATCATAACGAATAAATCAGACTTACCAAATTTATGTACTAAATTCATTGCATCATTATATCGTTGATACATATCACGTGGACATCCAATATATGAAGAAGGCAGTATTGTTTGTGTACCAATATTTCATGCATAAGAGAATTATTAACAACTTAGTAATCTGAAGTTTAATTGTGTTTATACGAATATGTACTAATAATAAAAGGTAAAATTGTGTGCTCAAAAAATACACACTTGCATCATTTTCCCCTACATCCAGAGCATCTTGTAATCCTTAATACGTTTTAGCTCTAATGGTATTTTGATTACTCCTATACCATCTTAGCCTGTTGATATCTATCTTGACATAATTATCAATGACGTACCATTGAAACAATCAACTACCTCAAAGGAAAAGTGATTTATCATTTTCTTTAATCTATAAAAAATTAACAGTATAAATTTACCAAGAAGTAAAATATTTATATAAACTATAGCGTATATTAAAGTTGTATATACCTATAGAATATTAGTGTAATACCCGCGACATGAAAATTTGTAACCATTTTCAACTTGACTATTTATATCCCATCCATAACTTCCATATTGTAATAAAATTGAATATTGTAATGGGTTATAACAACCTGTTGTTTTGAGAACAGTTATGAGTTGTCCAGATTTTGTCTGAACTATAATATCTCTTTCACGTATTTTCTCATTTTCGGCTCCCTCTACCCAAATTCTAGCAACTTGTGAAGCAGTTGAAAGAGCATATTATTTTGAAGATGGTTCTTTTATAACTAGTTTGCAATGTTGGATATTTGACTTCTGCCCAAGTTGTCGAAATATAGCTACAAATCTATTATATGTATTAAGAGCTTTTTGCAACTTCTCCACAATTTTTAGAATCAGGGTATTATTTTCAAACAATCAATTTTCGATTTCGTACATTGTACCATATATATAAAGTTGTAGGAATCTTGGACGATCACTAGATGTAGCTACCGAACTACCTATATTATGATATATACAACCTTGAGAACAAAATGTATATACTACATCTTTTCCATTAGCCAAGTTCTCATCACCATGTACTCCCATTGATGTAAATGCAAACATATGGTTATAAGCTAGTATGTTTTTTTAAGTGTTTCCCTTCATCTTATTGGTCAGTGTGCAACCTAAAGATCTCACCCCATGATGAAATTGACTATAAAATTATTTTTCCATTTAAGCAACAAAAATTATTTGATTCTCGATAGAAGAGTTTTGCTTGACAATATCTACATATCCTTGATTGTGGCAAATAGAACTTTTGAAAACCAGAATGACCTGTAAACTTCTTGCACGGTTATTCTTGCGATACAACTTTGACATGGTTGACCAACTCTGTTTGTTCTTGTGTTTCTATTCAACTCATCTCTATGTTCAAAAGGTAATGTACTAATGTCTTCTTCATTGGTCCACTAAGATCTTGATCTGCTTAAAATTTCTAATAAACAAATTATTTTAACTTGAAATTCACATATTATTTGCTAGTTATGGAATATATGATAGGAAGTGACTCGATAAACTATGCGGGTGATAAATTTAATACGACTTGGGTTCATAAATTATACTTTGATTATATTGATAAATATATTATTATATGAAGCTACTTGTACTACTTTTTTATGTATCATTATATGCATACGACATGGTAACATAAACTTTGGTAAATATAACTTTTATTGTTCTCAGAATATAATGTACTGAATTATAGGGAATAGTTATCTGAAGTAATACCTTGTATATTGTGAGCAAGGTACTGAAAAAGAACTACTGGCACTATTTGTTTGTGATGCATCATCACTGACATTTTTTTCGACTCTTCTATATTTTCTACTACGATAAATAGTACGGTATTGTTCACATTTTACCTCTTTGTCTTTTTCAATCATTAACTTTTTCCTTCCTTATTGCGAATACGGCGGTGCTTTAATTTTTTTTCCCTTTGTTTAGAACTTAATTCAGAACGACGTTGTATTTATCTTTCAGCCTTGATTTGAGCATCCAATAATGCTTCTTGGTGAGTTCTTTAAATGATTCTAGGACTTCTATGCAGTACTAAGGGTGTTTGAGTGTATTGTATTGCTTGACGTTGGTTTCTTTTAATAATTCTTGGACTTCTGCGGGGTAGTAAGGGTGGTATGCAGTTGGATTTAATTTGGTGATGTTGAACTCTATCAATAATTTCCACCCTTTGTAAGTCGGAGACTTGGATAGCTTCCATTTTTTGATGTTGAGTTCTCTCGTTGATTCTAGGACTTCTACGTGGTTTTAACTTGGAAAATTGATTGGCTTTCATGGGTTGATGATGAAATGCACAAAGTTTAAAGTGGAATTTGTTTGACGTACAATCCTAGAAAAAATACTCAATTTGTATTATAAGTGAACATCATCATTTAAGACTTAAGAGCTAAGTCACATACTTATTAGTAAAACTAAAATACCTAATAAGTAATAATATGTTTCATAGTAACAGTTGGAACATGCTTTACAACATGTAGATGGAGTAGAAAATAAATTGTAAAGAATTTTTCAGAGAATAGGAAGTAACTGTAGTTAACAAAATAATTATTTAACAAAAAAACATTTAACTTATGCTAAGCAATTAGTGGGTGGGATGTGTTATTATGAACAGAATATAAAAATACATATCTTCCATAAACAATATCGTATGTAATGTTTGGACAAGCTAAATGAATATGAGATATTAACGAACTAAGTTGCTTTCGCTATTCAATTTTTACCAAATTTAAATTTTCAAGATGTACCTCTTGAGTAACAACCAAGTTTGAGCGATGAAGACGAAAAAATTCTTCTGACAATATACAGTATAGAACAAACAAATTGAAAGTAAGACTAAAAAAAGAAAAAAATGCAAGAGAACTTACATATATATAAATATAATGCAATAATAAGAAGAATAAAGTTTTTAACGATGCAATAATAATCAAGTGTAAGCACTATCCCAAAATTTTTAATTCCAACTCATGTATGATATAATTGAATGTAAAGGAGGATGCACATTAAAATAAGTATAGTTGTTTTCGGTGAATGAAAGATATTTGGTTGCCTTGTTTGCTGACGTCCTAATGCCTTTGTTAAAATGCATACAACACCTCCTTTCTGTATAAAATAAATTAAAGCATTTTGGGACTAAATTTTTTAATTTCGACGGCACTTCACTTCTTTCTCTTGTACGCATAACTTTGCATCCAAGGGGTATATTGATGTTGTTGTATTTTCTAAAATAAAAAAGCCATTTGGGACTAAAGACTTAAATTTGTTGTTGTATTTATTAAAATAATACTTAACGCTTATTTTCAAATAAACATACATTCATTTCTTAATTTAACCAAATGCAATTTTGCGTGTAATTTGTATAATATCTTCGATTAAGACGTATCAAAGAATTAGAAAAATTCAATCATCGAAAGTTTCATAGAAAATTCATACCAAAAACTGAAATAGTATGCTAAAAATCAAAATAAGTATACAATTGTTGATGAAGAGTGGATGTAGAGGAGAAAAAGGGAGAATGGTTTTTGAATGCAAAATGTAAAACAGACAAAATAGTAAATATCACTTGTCATATCATTAAGCCAGACTCATCAGCCAGACAATTCCTCTTAACCATCAGCACCTATGAACTTGATTAATTTCTTACTGAGCCAACGGGCCTTTAAAAATCTTAACCAACCTATAAACTTAATTCCATAGGTTGAAACTGTCTTGGTTACTCATCAGAGTATAATCCTTTAGTGTATTGGCCTAACCAAATAGAAATCCAGCATATTCCAAACATTTCACTATAGATAATTTCTTCTCCATCTTCCATTAAACTCTATGAGCTCCGGCTACCCACTAATCAACTAAATAATGGCTTGCCTACCATTCTTCCTACAGCCCAAGCACATCCACTTTGAAATAAGCATAAGAATCTAAGTCAGAGCCTTTCCTCCACCACCCATGCCAAAATACCCATCTTCTAGGACTCGTCATCGATCAGGTAAAGCCACCACCATCAGTGACATTGGAGTTTCTAACCCCTTTGTTATCTAGGAAACTGTATCAAATGCTAAATCAAGCTCTCTCTTGCTGTATGTCCAGTAAGCTGATGAAGTCTTCTGCATTAATGATGATAATTTGCTTGATGACGAAAAGGTCATCCCTATTTCCAAAACAAATGCTTCAACATCCAAAATCGTAGGCTTACCTTTTTATTACCAAAATAAATGCTTCACAAATCCAGCAAGAAATGTATGAGTGTTTCATGTGATTATTATGAAAATGAAATAGTGTAATACAATCAAGGTTGTATATACACTTCACAAACTTATTATGAAACATATATTCTTTAATAATAGAAAATCTAATGTTGTCAATATGTATCATGCACTCAACGTGACTATCACACTTCAATCCTAATATCAGTTTTGCTCATGATGATTGATCCAAAGTAGATAAATAGCATTTTTAGCTTACTTTCGAAATCTCAAGTGGTCAAAATAATACACACCATAGTTGAGGGAATATTATTAAACTCATCAACTTTTGTACTTGATATTTATCTTCAAACATATACTACTATGTTTGCTTAAGCTTATTTAAATTACTTTTCTGTTTAATTCAATGTCTTGTTAACGGTATAAAGCATGGTTAAATAAATAGTTGATGTTAGCTTAGCTACATATGTATTTGTGTATGTATTCAACTCTAATCCCGACGAATGATATTGTCCATGTGTATGTATGGATGACCCGGTACCATTATTTAGGAAAAATGAACCACTTACCGCTACCACCATAGCCTACACCACCATAAATGCCCCTACCATGAAATAGATGGGTTACAATACAGTTAACATCTTTTTTGTTTATGTATGAGTTCATGAACTTAAAATTGTAACTGCATAAACTAATCGAGTGCTAACACACTTTTATATTTTTACGAAGGTGTGCTTTATCGTCAAAATTTTGGACTTGATATGCTCCAAAATTTCTATACAAACATGACTATATTGGCATCTAAAAACTTCAAAGAATCGGCATTGTCAAATCTAAGTAGAAGATTGACCAACCTATTGAATGTTATATGTAAATAAAACTGATACTTTAAAGTAATAGTACACTTAAGTGAAGCGCTGAAAGACTTTCTTATAATGCATTTAACATTTAGTCGCGAAAATACTAAGTCTCATAAAAGAAGCATAAACTATAAAGTAATATGGTTATTAGAATTCTAAATATCTTCAGGATCTATTTTTAAACTGTATGTTATCAAGCACAAATATGAATATACATGTACAGAGAAGCACATGTAATATATGTGTAACATAATACCTATGTTGAGGACAAATATGAATATGCAAGAAATGATATATATATATATATATATATAGTAAAAGCGCAATCATTGCCCATAATAAGATAGACTATTTTAGTGATTTCTAACTGCTCATAAGCACAAAGTTATAAAAATTGCTTGTGTTAATGAGGTAACAAACAAATATAGTATCAGACGATTGACTTAACCTAGCCAACGTTAGGCATTACCACTGTTTGAAATCGTAGATTAAATATTTAATAAATTTCAGATCAAACAATCCTAAAAGTCCACAGTCGAGCAAGCAAACTAAGAAAATAAATTAAATACTAAATCCAATTTGATCTCCTAAATCATTTTCTAGCATCCCTCTAGCAAAAATAAAATCGGAATTAAAGTAAGTATTAACAAAAGCATAATCTGACAGTATTATCAATAATAGAACTGCATCGACTCTTTTACCTTCACTTTTTAAGGTTAGTTCAACCGAAATGAAATCACAGTTAAGTCCAGCATACCTAAAATTGATGTGATATATGTTGGTGACAACGGGTTTCGGTTGATGACAACATCAACTGTAAGTAGCATCATTCAGTTTTGTGATAATAATGGCGACATCTAATTTAGTAATAAGAGGCATATCGATTTGGGGATTGCGGTCGTGCTTTAATTAATCGATTTGTGATGAGGGGCATTGACCAGTTTGGTGATTATAACCGTGTGTCGATCGATTTGGTGGTTAGTAGGTTTTATGGAGGCGATGGTGGTATATTTTAGCATATGAACTTTGGTGCTTTTGAATAGACATGGCGATTAGGGTAAGTGAATAAAGAAAGTAAAATGAGCGTGAGAAGAAGCGAATAGAACGAGAACGAAGAAGCGAACGAAAATGAGAATGGAAATGGGCACTTTTGAAACTTCAAAAAGACACCGAGCAATTCATGCATAAAGAATTTTCTTTATTAATAGCAAAGAAAAGATGAGTTTGAAACCTACATGTAATCATGCAATCAAATGTATGTTCACGTATTATCGAAAAGTAATGACATGGCTACCTACAAAGGATTCGGATACCCTGCTCTGATATTTTTTACAACAATGATTCTTTGCAAATTAGGTGTCATTGGATCAAAAATCCAACGACCTTATGAATTTCGGTGTAATTAAGCTACTTTAGTAGATTTTAGCTCTTAAAATACAGTGGAATTCAAGGAGCCATTGGATCCGCTATCCAACGGCAACTACTTTATAGAGTATCTATGTTGCAAAATTGCCGAGGTGGGGAGCCAATACCTCCTACAAATACAATTCTTGCTTCAGTGTCAGTCTACCAAGAAGAACTAAACCAGATTTGCTCCACCGTATAGATTGTGCTCAAACTCTCTTATTTCGGTTAAAAAATTAAGCGTTCTCTAATCAGTTTTTACTACTATAAATCACAGAGTTGGGCAATTAAATTGTGTTTTATGTATTATCGATGTTCATTTGTTTGATAAACTGAGGGAACACAAGCTTTATTTAAACAGATAAATGTAGCATGGAAATCTTTCTTAATAAATATTTTTGTTCTTTTAAACTATCATGCTTCTTCTTTAGGCTATTATGTTGTTGTCTGTAGGTGAAAAAATAAAACATGAAAATTAATTAACCTATTTTGGCATAAACATTCTCACATAGAATATTGACTCTTTATTACTAATTACTAGCTGTCCTTTTCCTCAACGCTTTTTCCTTCCAATTTCTGCCCTTCTAGCAATATACTTTCATTAACTACAGGCAGTTCATTATATTTCAGTTGCTCCTTTTATTTTTTAACATTAAATTGCAAAATAAAATATGTTCAACAATAGAAGGTGAACAGTTTACAATGGCTTTAAACTGAAATTCATTTGTTTCAAAGGATTACTAAAGGTCATGCATTCATTACAAAACAAGGCGGCTTTAGCGACGACTAAAAGGCATCGCATGCCGTCGCCGGCCGTCGCTATTTATGTCGCCACCACACAGTAAAGCGACGGCTCCGTCACCAAAATAGCGACGCCTAGTTGGACACATGAAAAATTAGTTATCGTAGGTATGGCGCCACAGGCCGTCACTAGCCGTCGTTAAGTTGAAACCACATAGCCGTCACTAGCCGTCGCTAACCTGGGTAGATAGGCCGTCGCTAGCCGTTGCTAACCTGGAATAAATTTCCAGCTCCAATTCTGTCTTCCAGTCAATCCAACCACACAACCAAATTCAAATCAATTTCCAATACATATGCATTCAATTTCACAACCAATACCACTCCATCCACCATATAATCTCACACATATAAGAAATAATCATATATATAGCACAACATTCATAGAAATTTCATCACCACCATATAAATATATCATACCAATCAAACAGAACCACCCAAATCTATCAAACAATGTAACAATACAACCAAATACTATCCATCAATCATATATATATATATATATATACACACAAATGTCCACTAACCCTTCAAACACAACAACCGACCAACATGTATCAAATATATACACAAATGTCACTTGACTGGAAAACAAGATGATGAAAATCCGGCAGAAACACAAGCATACCTACTCATCATCATCGTCCGACCCATTCTCTCTAGGCATCGTCCCATGCTGTGCCAAGTAGGCTGCAATATGCTCGTCCAGCTGTTGCACCAATGCGCTCTTCCTCCAATCGTTTATCTCCACCAGTTGATTTTTCATTTGAGCAATCTCCTTCTCGACTTGTGATCTTTTGTAAGCCCTCTGGGATATTAATGCCTGTGAAATAGTTGATATTTAGTTATAATTTGTGAACATTATATGAACAAAAATAGTTGATTAATTATGCGACTAATATTTATAATTAACTATGGTACATTGGTTGTAATTTATTTATTTCAATTATTCAGCTTCCTTATTCAATTTATAATTTGATCGCTTAAGTTTAAATTCATTTGCATGTATGAATTTATATAGTAGTAAATGAAGAAATTTACCTCCTGATTTCCATAACTGTACCGCCTATTTCACGAAGGCGGATCAATAATGACATCCCAAATACGATTCGACTCCTCAAACGTAACCTCTGCCCGGCCGGTGGACTGCGCTACTTGAGCCCGCTCCACTTCGTACCTCTCCTGCATTTACGAACAATAGTTAGACACGATAAATATTCAATTTAAAGTTTATGAAATGTAAAATAAAGGAATATGAAATATTTTCATTAAGGATAAGCATGTTTACCATTACGGATCTCGATTTATCGTCCTTCCACTCGTACGAAACATTACCTTCCTCATCTGTTTGTTCAATGGCATGCATAACCATGAACACCTCAGCCATAGTAGGCTCGCGATTGTATCTCACCGCTTGGAAATATATACATATGAAAAAACAATGTTACAAATATGATTAAACAACATTTTATATTTTTATAAACATAATTTATAAATTTACCAACTCTCTCCTGTGTTCCTAGAAGGATCTGGAGCCACCACGGTGCAACGTAGGATTTTTATTCCTATTAGCACGATTCCGGGCAGATAATTCCAACAAATTTAGATACATGATTAACTAAATTACTGCAACTAACATATGAAATTTAATTTTTTTTAACAACAATGCAAAAGTATATAACTTACTTTTACTTCTGGAGTGTTTCAGAGCCGGAGATACTCAGCCCACACATCTGCGCCCATCCATTTTGGTTTTTTACCTGCATTTTTAGCCTTAGATAGAGTGTCCTTGTAATTTTTTCTAATCCTTTTATTCCAGTGATTGGTAAAAATGTCCATATCCTCTGGATCTACATGCACGGCTGCCTGCATATTGAAATTAGTTTGAATTATGTAAATTATATTAATTTTCAACTGAAATTCAAACTTATACTTACGAGTACATCAGCCAAAATAGCATTCTAGATATGTGGTGGGTGTTGAATATGCGACTATATGATTTTTGTTTGATGATAATAAAGATATACATATTCATTTAAATGTATTTTTTAATGTACTATTTTATTTTTCACATAATTAAATAAATATTTGCTGAATAAAATAAATAACACTGAATTTAAATTCAAACAGATATTTTATTCAAACAAATATTTATTACAATTTTGAATAGTACAAGTTTGAGCTCTCACTATATATATACAATTTTCAGTTATAATACAAGTTGTCACTATACAATTCACATTTACAAATGCACCTCACTACATCACTCATTCACTCGTATTTATCTTCAACTCCAGTCTAGATTGAATCCAGCATCTGAGCTATCTGCAAAAATATACACTGACGCAGTAAAATTGAAAATAAAATATTTTTGCAGTATAAAATAAAATGAGATTTTGAAAATATTATTTGCCTCAGTTATTTGGGTTGTTCATCATCATTTAATTTTGAATTCATCATACACGAACAGCTTGTGACATACATAGTGTATCACTGTATATGCCACAAGGTCGTGCACACCGATATACACTTGATACAATTACAGGGATAGGTGAGCATAGGTCAAACCTAAATGAAAAGCTGGGTTCAACTCAAGTGCAATAAAAATAATGTCACGACACGAGCACAAGGTCAAACCCAAGCTATTAGCTGGATTCAACACAGGCGCAATCCAAAATAAAAATGTACAAGTACACGTGTGCACTGCCTCAGCATCTCAAATAGTCAGTACACATGAATATGAGATCAAAGAATAGAAGGAACAACAAAAGCAATAGGTACAACAGTGCACAGGATACAAGTAAAGTGGTATAGTAGTATAAAGGTCAGAGGCAACCTCAAATCAGCAAAGTCCAAACAATACATGAACAAAGTAGTTTAGGCATGCACAAGAGGGAGACAAGAAACCAGCATCACCAAACCAGTGAAATTGGACATACCAGAATAGGCAAGGTAAAATAGGTACAACATAATGCACCAGTGGATCATATATACAAAACAGACCAGAGAAGCAGGTCATAGAAGTGAGTTCAAACCAGACACAACACTTGGTGGTTAAAGAATGAAATAGGGATCAAAGTACTAAGCATCATATGCAAATGAGACTAGGTTACAATTCAAGCATACATATAAACAAATGCAACATGAAAACAACTCAAGATCAATGCATATGAAGCAACCAGACCTGACTGAAGTGTTCAGAGATTACAAATATACAATGGAGCACATATATGAACACACATGTATACAATGCACAACAACTCGAATATTAATGACACCGCCTCAACAGTCAGAGCATCATCAGCAAACATGAACAAGACTGCAACACTACGGCAACTACAAGTGATCAAGCATCAAGTCCAAGACAACTACAGTCCTACAGGAACCAAAACAAAATTATTGACGAATTCAAACAATTATCAGACGAAGTCAGTGAATTTATACGAACCGAAATATAGGAATTCGAATCCTATATAAACATCTAACATCATCGGCAGAGAAACCATTCGAGTTCAAGCAACAAAGAATAATCAATCAACTCGAATCAAAATCGAGTTCAAGCACTCAACCAGAAAAGCAAAAGAACAAATCACATACCTCAAACTCGATCAATTTCAAAGAGCCGTGAGCAAATCAGAGAAACGTGCGATCGACAAAGAAAACAACGTGATAAATCATTCATTCAATCGAGAAACTAAAGTCGGCCTCTTTGAAATTCTAAAGCCCTAATTTTCACACAAAGGAACGAAAGATTGTCACAAAGAAGAAGATACAGACAAACATATAAAAGAGAAAAGGGGATTATTTTTTACTGTTTTGTTTTGGGCCGGCTTTTATAATATTTGGGCTTTAATTTTAAAATTAGGGTTTTATATTTTTAGTTGTTTTGTATTTACTTTTAAACTTGTGTAATTTCTAGTCGTGTGACTAGGGGACAAACTACGTGGCGTAGTTTGAGAATTCGCAACTCAGTGGCTGAGTTGTGGAAGGGTTTTGAGTGTAGAGTTAGGTTAGTCGATAGCGGGTGTCGCGAGTTTACGTGTGTAAGCGTCTGACTATCTAATTTCTAGTAGAAACCTTGGGGGCAGCACGTAGGCAGGGTTTTGCTGAAGCTGGGTAAATCTGTGTGTTCTATTTTCTGCATTTACTATTCTGCTATTATCTGTGCTGATATTATTCTGCTGTGATCTGTATTGAAAATATTTTATATAAACTTCTGCAATAATTTTTATTATTAATAGTATCACCCTATTCACCCCCATCTAGGGTGAAATCGATCCTACAAGTGGTATCAGAGCTAGGAATAGAAGTCAACTTTTGTTTTAAAATTTTGATTTTTCAAAAATCAATTTCTTTTAAAAAAAATTGAATTTTTAAAATGGCTTCTTTTAATAATGCTTTTGTAGAGGGTCAGTCCATAGTTAGACCACCAATGTTCAATGGTGAATATGCTTACTGGAAAAATAGAATGAAATTTTTTCTGAAAACCATTAATGCTTAGAATATAGTTGAGACAGGTTATAGAGCACCAACTATGGTTGTAGATAATCAGGAAATAGATAAACCGATAGATCAATGGACAGATTTAGAAAATAGACTATAGAATGCTAATGCTAAAGCTATGAATTCAATTATTTGTTCATTGGATCAAATTGAATTTAATCATGTCTCACATTGTCTAACTGCACAGGAAATATGGCACACACTGGAAGTGACTCACGAAGGAACATCTCAAGTTAAGGAATCTCGCCTTGCCATGCTGAGTAGCGAATACGAGAATTTCACAATGGCCAAAGAAGAAAATGTCAAAGAGATGTACGGACGACTTTCCAATATCGTATACAAATCAAATGCTCTTGGAAAATCATACACAGAATTGGAAATAGTTTGAAAAATCCTCAGAGTCCTTCCACGAAGCTTTGAAGTGAAAGTTACAGCCATTCAAGAATCAAAGGATTTGAAACAGATCAAAATTGAAGAACTCATCGAAAATCTCACCACTTACGAGCTAGAAATGAAATTCAAGGAAGAGCGTGAAGGAGGAGATACTCGAAAGAAATCAATAGCTCTCAAAGGAACAATAGAAAGTGATGATGATGACGATGACGATGATGGAGCAGCTGAGCTGGCACAATTAATAAAGAAATTCAAAAGATGGAATTGAAAATACGGAAATCCAGCTCTAAATCAAAAACTGAAAAGCAGAATAGCCAAAGCACTAGACAACTCAGATGAGCAAGAGATCATTTGTCATAAGTGCAACAAACCCGGTCATATCAAGCCCAACTGTCCACAAAATCGATTCAGCCATGGAAAGAAATAGAAAAGGAGAAGTTTTGCAGCCACTTGGGATGAAACAGATGAGGATGATAAAAGCACTGGCAGTGAGAGCGAAAAAGAAGATCCGTGCCTTCGAGGAGATATAACTGACAGTGACGATGATGACGAGCCAAGCGAGGTATCAAAACTTACTCATCCAGAGTTGCTTAAATATTTTCATGAAGTAAATGGTTGTTTTGAACGACTTAGGGAGAGATACGCTAAACTTGAATCACAAAAAGGTACTTTGATAGATTTAAATAAACAGCTTGATCAATTAGTTAAAAACTATCAAAGTAGAAGCCCTAAGTGTGATAAGTGTCCAACATTCGAAGAAGAGATTAAAAAATCAGAAATTAAAATTAAATTGCTTGAAAATGATATTCTGATTTTGAAAGAGAGTGAAAATAGTAGAAGAGAGAATTCTATTAAAAAGTGCAAACAATTATTGAACGAAAATGAATCACTAAAAACACAAGTCCAACAATTGTCAATGACTTTAGGAAAATTTTCCAAAAGTGAAAGATCGTTGAATATGCTATTAGGGAAACAAACAGTCAATATTGATAAACAAGGACTTGGGTATAATGAATCTGAAAATGTTAGAAACGAAATCAAATCCGAGTGAACTATTTGTAAAAAAATTGGACACAATCAAAATATTTGCTGGTATAGACCAAAAAATGTGAAAACTATTCCAATCCGGGTTCCAAAAGGCACGAATATAAAATCCCTCAAAGTTAAACAAATCTGGGTGCCAAAAGGAACATATATAAATAGTTTTGGGTCTCCACAAACTTATTTTTCAAAATCTGTTGCCACTAACAATCATGGACCTATAAAAACAAATAGGTCACAAAATTCTTTTATCGTGTAGATGTGGTGGCAGGCTAAGGAGCAACAACAGTGTTATCTGGATTCTGGCTGTTCCAGAAACACAATGGGCGACAAATCAAAGTTCCTTAGCCTAGTACAAAGGTGAAAGAATCACAATGGGCAACAACGAAATATTATCGATAAAGGTAAAACAGGTAACGGAATATTTATCTTGAACGGTTTATTAAATGTGATAATTTGCACCATAATTTAATTCAACCAGTTATTGATAAACAAATAATTGCTGATTTTGATTTTGACTTATTCAAAAATATTTGGCCAATTATATTTTTTATGCCAAGAACACTACAACTTTGAACTAATTCATATAAATTTGTTTGGTCAAATGATGGTGTTTTGTTGATTGTTGATTACTCATGCTACAAGTGGATATATTTGTTTATCTTATCTGACACTATGTTCACTGCTTGTTTATTTCCACGGTTTCAATTCAAATTCAAAATAAATTCATTCAAAAGGTGTTAAATGATTTTGAGATATTTTATTGAACACATCATGGTCTGGTCTATGACATTCAACTATTGATAATCTTAAGTTGAAGGAAAATTTAGATGCAGATTACACTGGTTATCTAGTTGATAGAAAAATTACTAGTGGAACGTGATTTATATTGAGGTATTCAGTAGCTGCATCGTTTTTCAAAGAAAATATCTGCATATTTTTCACTTGAAATAATTTTTTAAATAGCAAACATTTTTCTAAAAACCCCTTCTAGAAAATCATTTGTTGACCTTGTTTCAGATTAGTCAATTTAGAAAATTTGATTTTATAATTATTTTTTGAATTTGATTTTAGATAACTACATAACTAATCTGACTCCCTACTAATTATCGAAAAGATAAATAGTGATTGAAAAAGTGATGAGTGTTGATATTAATCATATATTATAACTTGAGACAGTATAATTAGTAAATTTCTTTAGAAATTTAAACAAGAGTTATGAAAACTTTTGTTTGGTAAAAATTCCATGACCATTTCTATTTTTATCATATTTCTATCGACCATCACTCATCAAAATCCAGTATAGTATGTCAATATGTGGTATTTTAAACGGGAATCATTCGTTTTTCATTTTATTATATTTTTTAGCAAATAAAAACATCCAAAGTTTTCACTCTCATTTAAAAGTCCTTACGGTTATGCATGGGTGAATTACTTGGATTTTTGATTATGTGCTTCCATGCTCATTTAAAAGTCCTCACGGTTATGCATGTATGGAACGCATATCAAAATTGATTAATTAAATAGACAAGTTGATTCTAATCTCATTAAAAAGTCCTCATGGTTATGCGTGGTTAGAAGATACTTGAATTCATTTTTTTAAATTTTGGAATACTACTAATCTTATTTAAAAGTCCTAATGGTTATGCATGATTAGTAGATATTCAAATTCCTGATATAAATATACCACAAATAGACACAACTATATGGTCTTATATGATGACATCATCCCTATCATTCTAAAGTGAAATATGCATCAAACAGAGTATTTAGGAGTTTGAATTTTTATTGAAATTTAATATTTATACTCAATTGAGTATTAATGTTGTATTAATGGCTATCACTTTATCTCTATTTTTCTAACACTATTACTCTTTTGCTAATAACAAAAGGGGGAGAGAAAAGTTAAGATTTTGTAAATAAAGGTCAAATATTTTCTATTTGCATCTAGGCACATTTGCATTTTTTTACCTACATGCATATATGAAGGGGAAGCTTTGTGTAAAGAGGGAGCATTCAAATAGGGGGAGCAAATTGAATGATCAAATACATTTAACAAATTCAAAATCTTAAATATATGTTTGTTATCATCAGAAGGGGGAGATTGTTGAATATGCGACTATATGATTTTTGTTTGATGATAATAAACATATATATATATATATTCATTTAAATGTATTTGTTAATGTACTATTTTATTTTTCACATAATTAAATAAATATTTGCTGAATAAAATAAACAGGAAAATAGGCATAGGGAAGAAGTTGAAAAAAAATTAGTATTAGAGACAACAAGTTTGTGTTTTAGTCTAAAGGACACTTTTTAGTGTAAACAGAAAATGATAGTTACAACTATCATTCTATGATTTACACTAGAAAGTGTCCTTCAACCTAAAAAGTAAACTTCTTGTCCCTAAAACTAAATTTTTCTTCAACTTTTTCCTTGAGCCTAAAAACCCCTAAAATAAATAACACAGAATTTAAATTCAAATGGATATTTTATTCAAACAAATATTTATTACAATTTTGAATAGTACAAGTTTGAGCTCTCACTATATATATATACAATTTTCAGTTACAATACAAGTTGTCACTATACAATTCACATTTACAAATGCACCTCACTACATCACTCATTCACTCGTATTTATCTTCAACTCCAGTCCAGATTGAATCCAGCATCTGAGCTATCTGCAAAAATATACACTAACGCAGTAAAATTGAAAATAAAATATTTTTGCAGTATAAAATAAAATGAGATTTTGAAAATATTATTTGCCTCAGTTATTTGGGTTGTTCGTCATCATTTAATTTTGTTCATCATACACGAACAGCTTGTGACATACACAGTGTATCACTGTATATGCCACAAGGCCGTGCACACCGATATACACTTGATACAATTACAGGGACAGGTAAGCACATGTCAAACCCAAATGAAAAGCCGGGTTCAACTCAAGTGCAATAAAAATAATGTCACGACACGAGCACAAGGTCAAACCCGAGCTATTAGCTGGATTCAACACAGGTGCAATCCAAAATAAAAAATGTACAAGTACACGTGTGCACTACCTCAGCATCTCAAATAGTCAGTACACATGAATATGAGATCAAAGAATAGAAGGAACAACAAAAGCAATAGGTACAACAGGGCACATGATACAAGTAAAGTGGTACAGTAGTACAAAGGTCATAGGCAACCTCAAATCAGCAAAGTCCAAGCAATACATGAACAAAGTAGCTCAGGCATGCACAAGAGAGAGACAAGAAACTAGCATCACCAAACTAGTGAAATGGGACAGACCAGAACAGGCAAGGTAAAATAGGTACAACATAATGCACCAGTTGATCATATATACAAAACAGACCAGAGAAGCAGGTCACAGAAGTGAGTTCAAACCAGACACAACACTTGGTAGTTAAAGAATGAAACAGGGATCAAAGTACTAAGCATCATATGCAAATGAGACTAGGTTACAAATGAAGCATACATATAAACAAATGCAACATGAAAACAACTCAAGATCAATGCATATGAAGCAACCAGACCCGACTGAAGTGTTCAGAGATTACAAATATACAATAGAGCACATATATGAACACACATGTATACAATGCACAACAACTCGAATATCAATGACATCGCCTCAACAGTCAGAGCATCATCAGCAAACATGAACAAGACTGCAACACTACGGAACTACAAGTGATCAAGCATCAAGTCAAAGACAACTACAGTCTTACAGGAACCAAAACAAAATTATTGATGAATTCAAACAATTATCAGACGAAGTCAATGAATTTATACGAACAAAAATATAGGAATTCGAATCATATAAACATCTAACATCATCGGCAGAGAAACCATTCGAGTTCAATCAACAAAGAATAATCAATCAACTCGAATCAAAATCGAGTTCAAGCACTCAACCAGAAAAGCAAAAGAACAAATCACATACCTCAAACTCGATTAATTTCATAGAGCCGTGAGCAAATTAGAGAAACGTGCTATCGACAAAGCAAACGACGTGATAAATCATTCATTCGATCGAGCAACTAAAGTCGGCCTCTTTGAAATTCTAAAGCCCTAATTTTCACACAGAGGAACGAACGATTGTCACAAAGAAGAAGATACAGACAAACATATAAAAGAGAAAAGAGGATTATTTTTTACTGTTTTGTTTTGGGCCGGCTTCTATAATATTTGGGCTTTAATTTTAAAATTAGGGTTTTATATTTTTAGTTGTTTTGTATTTACTTTTAAACTTGTATAATTTCTAGTCGTGTGACTAGGGGACAAACTACGTGGCATAGTTTGAGAACTCGCAACTCAGTGGCTGAGTTGTGGCAGGGTTTTGAGCGTAGAGTTAGGTTAGTCGATAACGGGTGTCGCGAGTTTACGTGTGTAAGCGTCTGACTATCTAATTTCTAGTAGAAACCTTGGGGGCAACACGTAGGCAGGGTTTTGCCGAAGTTGGGTAAATCTGTGTGTTCTGTTTTCTGCATTTACTATTCTGCTATTATCTGTGCTGATATTATTCTGCTGTGATCTGTGTTGAAAATATTTTATATAAACTTCCTCAATAATTTTTGTAATTAATAGTATCACCCTATTCACCCCCCCTCTAGGGTGAAATCGATCCTACAGTGGGATGTCGTCCCAATGAGGCCAACAATCGGACATCCTACTCATTAATGCCTTCTTGGAAACTTGTAGGATGAAATCCGAAGGCTCCACCTCAAAGCCCCTGTACAAATTTTGATGTAAATATTTAATAAATTAAAAAAAAAACTTCAAATAAATTTGATATTTACCCGGCGCTTTTCGGAACTACCTTCGCTAGTGGGCGTACCAGTGCAGTGTCACGGGCACCCGCACCGCTAGATGGAGAAGGCTCGAATCTCTAACTACGTCTCCTACCTGATATATCTACCACAGAGAAATAATATCATAGAATGAAAAGACATAAATTTATTAGTACAAAGCATGTTTCGGTAATCATCACATAAAACATCCACTAAATCATAATAAATGAACAAGATCTCATGAATACATATATTGAAATTTCAAAACAGAGTAGTACATAGCCCAGAACATGGTCATCATTATTAATACATAGCTCAGAATAATATGCAGCTAAGAATAATACATTATACAACAAGCGATGCAAATATTCAGAGTTTTCAGTCTTCGTCGTTTTCTGATTCAAACTCAGTCTTGTACTTTATCTCGTTTTCTTCGGTACTTTCAAATGCATCTAATAAAACATTCGATTCATCATTCAACGGTCCTAAATCAATGTCATCGGTTATTATTATCTTTGTATTTGGTTCAAGATCCACTTGATACGCGACTTCGTCTGGAATATTATTTCCATCAAACGTAAACCTTGACTTTGTTTTAAAAATAGCCGACCGATCCGCTTTATCTCTTTTTAAGGATGGATACAGAGCAAAATAAACTTGTAATGCTTGCTTGGCTAATACTAAAGGATCATACTTATAGTAATGTGTGGTATGATTTATTACAATAAGCTCATACTCTTTGTGCACGTTGATTCCAGAACTAGGAACATTACCGAACCAATTGCATTTGAATAAAAAAACTTTTTCTGCAGGTTCTACATAATATGTCAACTCTAGAACATATGTTAAGATGCTGTAAAAATCTTTTATATGTTCATCTGGATCATCACTACCTTTAACAAATACACCTCTGTTATATGTTAATTTCCCCCTGTAATCTTTCGTATTGAATTTAAATCCATTGACGAAGAATATTGGATAAGTCTGCACATTTCTTTTTGGTCCGATCGCAAGATGTCGTAAACATTTATCAACAACGCAGTTTCTTGGATCATAAACGTAGTTTGAAAATCATTTAGCAAATTCTTTACTAAGATCGCCAGATGGATGCTGTGATTCGTAGATACCGCAAATATGTAATATGGGTTATAATTAATATGTACGTATAAGTGAATTATATATGAATTTATTATCACCTACCAAATGGTGCAACTTCAGCATAATTTAGAAGAACATACGTGTGTGCTAAATGGTAATCTTTATCGTCTAACCATATTTCCACACATTTTCAAGCAGGTCGATCATGTTGTCTAAAATAGATAACATTGTTTGAGAAGAATCTTGTTCAATGACTTCATCATTACGAGGAACGCTTACAAACGATAAGTTCACATCGTCATTGAAGTAATGAGAGAAAAAGAATGAAGCTTCTTCTTCAAGATATGATTTGCAAATCGAATCCTCAACTCTTACTTTTTGTCTAACTTTTTTCTTCAGATGATTCAAGTACCTATTACAAGATAAATTTAATTTATATTTAGATATAGAAATATGAATTTTAAACTGACATAAATGTTGCAGATATTCAATATTACCTCTCAAATGGATACATCCATCCATATTGCACAGAACCTCGAAGAAGTGTTTCGGATGGAAGATGAATAGATAAATGCTCCATTACATTAAAGAAACCCGATAGAAATATTTTCTCCAGTTTGCAGAGCAGTATGTGGATTTCTACTTCAAGTTTACGTATACGATTTACTTTTAATGTCGTCGAACAAAGCTGTTTATAAAACATACTTAATTCTGTTATAACACTCCATACTTTTACGGGCAACAGTTCTTTGAAAGCCACGGGTAGTAAATATTCCATAATGATATGACAATCGTGACTTTTCATCCCACTCAATTACTGTTTTTAAAGTCAGCACTTCTACGAAGATTAGAAGAAATCCCATCGGAAAATCTTAGTTCTTCCACCCACTTTAGCACGAGTTTTACTTGCTTTTTGTCTAGCTCATTGCATGCTTTCAGTTTTTTTTATTGTCATTGGGCTTCGTATGAAGTTCGGGGCATTTACAATAGTTTGTTATATCAAGTGTTGAATTCAAATCGTCCTTAGTTTTTCCCTTTACATTCAAAATTGTATTAAACACATTATCAAACACGTCTTTTTTCGTTGTGCATCACGTCAATATTATGTCGGAGTAAGAGATTTTTCCAATATGGTAACTCCCAAAATATACTTTGTTTGCACCAATTATGAATGTTCAATTTTCCTGGAATTTCAATCTGCACTCCAGTTTCATGTATCTTAGGATAGTCTTTTACAATTTCATATAATTCTTCGCTTGACCAAATCTTATCTTTTAGCTCCCGCAATCGGTTCTTCTCCGACATTTACGTCTTCATCGTAAGCTTGAATGGTAGGAAACATTGATCGTGCTGCATCTTCCACTATATTTTCTATCGGATTTGTCATAATGTTATCGTCCTCTAACACTACAGGATTAAGTGTAGGTTCAACAAATTCTCCATGACGATCCCATAATAATAATTCGGCATGAAATCATATTTATACAAATGTACTTCAACTATATTTGGTTTGTAATGCTTCAAATGTTGGCACTTACTGCAAGGACAACGAATTTCTTCGTTATTTCAATTATTAGATTTAGCGAATCTAATAAATTCGTGTACACCGTTATAGAAATGTTCCTTTATTGAACCTTTCCTACTGGTTCTGACTTCATACATCCAAGTACGGTCGAGGAAATAATCGAACCTTTTTCCTGATTTGAAAATAAATGTTAGTAATTTCAACAGCACTTCAGTTCACTTCTCTTCTACGTATAACTTGCACTCAAATGGTATATTATTTTTGTATTTTCTAAAATAAAGTAAAGCCATTTAGGATTAAAGGCTTCACACACCACACTTCTGTCTAATTTTAACAACATTTCACTTTATTTCTTTTCTACGCATAACTTTGCATCCAAGGGGTGTATTTTTGTCGTTATATTTTCTAAACTAAATTAAAACCTTTTAGGACTAAAGCTTTTAATTTTTTAGCGTCAATTATTTGTTGAAAAACTATTTAATGCTTATTTTCAAATCAACATTATATTCATTTCAAATTGTTTTTTAAAATCGATTTGTGTAAAATATTTATTCTTGTTATATTTATTTCTCAATTTTTTGGAAAATCGGTTTTAGTACAATATTTGTTCTTATATTCATTTCTTAATTTCTTTACAAAATCTATTTTAGCAGAATATTTGTTGTTGTTATATACATTTTCTATTTTTTTTCAAAAAATCGATTTTAGCAGAATATTTAATGTTCTTAAATCATTTCTTCATTTTTTTTTACAAAATCAATTTTAGCAGAATATTTGTTGTTGTTATATTTGTTTGTTAATTTTTTTACAAAATCAATTTTAATTAGTACAGTATTAGTTGTTATATTCATTTCCTAATTTTTATTAGAAAATCGATTTTAGCTAAATATTTAATGTTATTATATTCATTTCTTCATTTTTTACAAAATCGATTTTAGTAGAATATTTATTGTTATTATATTCATTTCTTAATTTTCTACAAAAATTGATTTCAGTATAATATTTGTTGTTGTTATGCTCATTTCAAAATTATATACTTCATTCAACCATTTAAATATTTTATTTAATACATTTGAAATTTCAAACCGTATTTTAAAATTCAGTTAACAATTTAATTTTTTTTTATCGATTTCGTAAATGAAAATAAGATGTTAGCACTTGTAATAAACTATATTAATTTTATTTTATACTAACAACTAATACTTATAATAATGTACATACGCTAATTAAATAAAAAATATTACTTCTGTTTAACCGTACCAATCTAGCAGCATATTAATCAACAATTGTACACTAATGTTTGCGCAAACTATAATAAACATTGTTCTAATTAACTATAACAAATATTCGCGTAAACTTAATTATATATCCATTAGCATATCAATCAATAATTTTCACTGATTTTCGGATTATAAATAAACCCTAATTTTTAATTACAAATTAAACAATCAAACCACTAATTAATATCACCAACTCAACAAATACAATATTATCATTAACTAATACACAATAATAAACTCATAATTAACTAATTTGTCAAATTAGGGTTCTCAACATATCCCCAAATCAATCAATACACTGCTATCAACAACTATTACCGCATAATCATCAATTTCTATCACATATAATCAACCAATTTTCAAAATTATGATTTTGATTATACCTAGATCAAGCAGAAATTGGAAAGCAATAACATACCTTCAAGCTTTGGAGCGTTGTGACTTTCACGATGGGGAGATCGGCAGTTCGCGTCGGGAGGCAGCGGTTGGGGCGTTGACGGTGAAGGAGGGGAGGGGTTTGCTGAAGTGAATTGAGGAAAGTTAAGTGCGTTTTTTTATTCTCTGGTCTGCTTGTATATACGCGTATAGTGACGGCTAGCGTCGGCCGTCTTTTTTGGCCGTCGCTACCCGTCACTAAACGAAGCATATTTTGTAGTGATTATAGCTTCCTCATTCTTATAAAACCACGGAACTTATCTGCCTTCCCACTACCATCTGACAGAAGACCTACAACACAGTCCACCAGCCAACTACAGCTCAGGTATCGTGTTCTTACTTTTGATACCCTTTCTCAAAACCTGCCTGCCACATACTAATCAACCAAGCAACCAACTCAGTTGCTCAGTTCCTCTTTTCTGCAGCGCTTTCAGCATGGATATTCTACATGCACCGCTCGACTCACTTACCACTGACACTGTAGATACAACGATCCGAGTGCGCGTTGGCGCATGCTATGGCACTCCGGCAACCTAAGAAGCAATGACGTATTTGGATTCAACTTGGAATTCTTGGATAACGAGGTATGTTTGTTCATTACATTTCACAATCTACATATTTCACCATTACTTTTCGACGTGCGTCTATTTATAACTTAACAATTGAATTGTTTTCTTTCTCCCCTAATACATTTTTTTTCGTTTGCATGCCTTATTTACAACTAGGAAAAATACCATTTTTATTTGAAAAATCTATGTTTATTTTTAAGTGCAGCCCTTTTCGTATAACAAAATAATTCAACCACTTATATACACTGCGATCTTCCTGATCGATCTACTACATGCTTCAGATTTATAATTAATTACAGATCATTTATTAATCAACTTGGCTAATTCTTTTACATATAATAGATAAATGTGTCAATGATATATAAATGGCACCAGACCATTACTCGCACCTGAATTTGTAAGCGTCTTAAACGATTTAATTAGACAACATTATAAGATGTGTATATTTGAATACGAAGCACCTGCTCTTTCATGCTTCTTTGGATTAATGTTTGACTGCTATGCATAAATGCTATTTTACAATGCTTTTCTTCCATTAGTACAGAAGTCACTTCTGTATTTACATATTTATTACAACATCATTACACCTCCCTCTAACTTCACATCTGATAATACAAATATACAACTGCTTCCTGGCATTATGTAATAAAATGAAACATTAACGACTCCTACATTAACCATGGTATTGGTGAAGGCTATTATATTCTCTGTTCTGCGAAACATTCAACGGACGTACAACTGATCCATTAATAGTCAAACTATTTTTTTTAAATTTGGTGCTTCACTGATTATTACATGTAGCCATTAATTACCTACGAAGACAAGGAAATGAGTCACCCTGGAAATAATTTAATTTATTTTGGTGCTGCTCACATTTTTTTCTGTTAAAGAGTGAGAGAGTAACGTCTTCGCTTGTACGTTTTTTTATCCTTTGCATCATTGCACTTGTGCACGAGATTTTATAATGCTAGGCTCCCGATCTATATTGTTCGGTTCCTACAAGACCGGTCCATATTAAATACAGGCCATGACAATTTTCTACGAAAATTGTATTGGCACCTAGCTTAAACATGCAGTATTGCGCGCATTAAGAAAATTAAATTCATCTTTCCGTTACCTTCAACTAACTGAATTAAAAATATCTGCCTCTCTTTACCAAAGCTGTACAAAAATCAATATGCATTTTTTATTGTGTAATACTAAAAGCACTCGGTTTTGTGTTATAGGCTACTTATGATCAGCGGTTTTTGATTGAAGAAATCCTGTTCGGTCAGCGGTTGTCCGCCGACCACAGTGTTAAAAATGTAAAATAATTTTTTTTATGTTGGTAGCCTATAGCACACAGCCGTGCCCTTTTACCATCCATCATTCTTTCCTCCCATACCAGTCGTTTTATAACGCAGGAAACTATAATACATTTCTCTATCCCCTAATGGAATTACCAAAGTCTTTTGCATTCTGAGTCATCACCTTGGCCCACCCTAATGCGTCTTCCACTAGATTCGAGTACGATATCAACTGTACCTTCAACCGGACAATATAAAAAAACTGATAACATGGGATACTAATGCTTTATTAACACGAGTGCATATAGACGTCCAAATGGATCTATATTTAATCACAACGTAACATGCATGCATTTTTAGTTGTACCTGTGGAAGTAGATTTGATAGTAGCATTTCCATATTTGAACTTCGCCTAGGCAGAAGCCGCTATTTTTTTTGTTCAGACTGTAATAACTTCTTCATACTAACTCGGAATCAGGCGAGATTTCGACCGATGAACTCCCATCTAAATTATGAACAATATGACACACTCAAATACTTCATCTAGTGAACGTACACTGTAGTTCTTTATAATGACTAACAGTTGTACTTAGAAAATAACAGACTACATCCCCGTATTTGAACTCCGCCTAGGCAGAAGCCGCTATTTTTTTGTTCATACTGCAATAACTTCTTCGTACTAACTCGAAATCGGGTGAGATTACGACCGATGAACTCCCACCTAAATTACGAACAATATAGAACACTCGAATACTTCGACTTATGAACATATACTGTAGTTCTCCATGGTAATTAACAGTTATACTTAGAAAATAACGGACTATATCCCCACTTCAACGCTCAATGTAGTTCTTCATGGTGACTAATAGCTGTACTTAGAAAATAACAGGCTACATTCTCATATTTAAACTCCGCCTAGGCAGAAGCCGCTATTTTTTTCCTCAAACTGCAATAACTTCATACTAACTCGGAATCGGGCAAAACTTTGACCGATGAACTCCCACATAAATTACGGACAATCCGGTACACTCAAATACTTCACCTTGTGAACGCACACTATAGTTCGTCACGGTGACTAATAGTTGTACTTAGAAAATAACATGCTACATCCCCGTATTTGAACTCCGCCTAGGCAGAAGCCGCTATTTTTTTATTCATACTGCAATAACTTCTTCATACTAACTCGGAATCGGACGAAACTTCGACCGATGAACTCCCACCTAAATTACGGACAATATGGTACACTTGGATGCTTCATCTTATGAACGCATACTGTAGTTCTCCATGGTGACTAACAGTTGTACTTAGAAAATAACAGGCTATATCCCCATATTTGAATACTATTTCTCTATGAGATGTAAAATAGTTTATTTGGAATTTCAAAAAGACACCGAGTAAATCTATTCAATGAATTCTCTTTATTAGTAGTAAAGATAAATTTATTCATTCCTACTTTACATTATACACCTTATCAACTGTAAATATACGTTCTTATAGATCATATCAAGAATATTAAATAAATGAGCCATTCAAAAAATAAGGAGCTAAAATTTGCAAATCATGTTCACGATATAAATTCTTGACTAGACTGGTCGCATATTAAGCCAAGTGGAAAATTACGATTTTCAAAAATGTGATAACAAAATAATTAGAACTAAAATTGTGTTGAAAGATGAATTACATCTACAACCGTGATAACAACTTATGTTACACTGAAGCAACTACCGACTATATTGAATAATACTTTTAACCATGTTTATATAATTGGTTACCAAAATTATTGATGATCAAACAATACAATAGTTCATGTATTATGTATATGTTAACAAAATTGAAGAGAATGAAAATATATTTTGTTATCTTTCTTTTTTCAAAATTGAAAACTTTACATTGGCTTGTACATTGTATTTATAGACTTATACTTTTATTGGGCTGAGTTATACTTACAAGCCCATTACCATTTGTACAAAATACATTAACATCTTGCTTTGCTTTTCATATACCAGCATATTTCATTATTACATATAATACGTTCCTTCAAACCCGACTAGGGTTAGGGTTTGCGATTTTTTCCCAAATTTGCTACCGATGCTTTAAATCTTCGAATCCATGCTTTAATCTTCAAAATCTTGCTCTAAGCATGGTTATGTAGATATGCTAGAGTATTAATTGAGCTTTGACTCTGCAAAATCTGGCTTTAGCTTTGGTTTTGTAGATGCATCTGCTCCTCGATGAAGATCTGAATCTGGATCTAGGGTTTGCGATCAATCTCTGAATCATTGCTAACTTCGTCAACTGATCTGGATCAGGATCTAGGGTT
Organism: Allium fistulosum; assembly: GCA_030737815.1. Lineage (NCBI taxonomy): Eukaryota > Viridiplantae > Streptophyta > Magnoliopsida > Asparagales > Amaryllidaceae > Allium > Allium fistulosum. Next base: position 1,033,214,237 of record CM060905.1, read on the forward strand.
TACCGTCTATCTCCGAATCATTGCTAACTACGTCAACTTTCAATTCATTCTTTAATCGAATGAAGTTCTTCTTCGATAAGGGCTTTGTAAGTATATCTGCCCTTTGGTAAGCTGTCGGTACATGATTTACATTAAGATTTCCTTTTAAAACTTGTTCCGTGACGAAGTACAAATCTAATTCCATATTCTTTGTTATGAGTGTAATACTGCATTTGCTATAAGTGCATTTGTACTCAAATTGTCACACCAAATTGTAGCTTTGTTGTGTGTTTCAATACTTAGTTCACTTAGTAGTGACTCGATCCACATAATCTCTGCAGTTGCACTAGCAACACTTCTGTATTATGCTTCTGTACTTGATCTAAAAATTGTTGCTTGTTTTTTTAGCACCATGAGACTGGATTAGACCTAGAAATATGCAATAACCTGTTGTGGATCGCCTATCATCCATATATGTTTCCCAGTATGCATCTGCATAAGCCGTGATATTAATTGACTTGCAAGATTATAGAGTTAGTCCATGAGTTATCGTTCCTTTTATATATCTCGGAATTCTTTTTATTGCTTTCCAATGTTCATCTAATGGTCTTTTAATGAATTGACTTGTCCTATCACAATGAATGAGATTTCTGGTCTGGTGATAGTTGCATATTGCAGTGCTCCTACTATACTCCTGTATTGCTTGTCATTTGTGATTGGCTCTCCTTTATTCTTTGATAAGTACAGATTACTCATCATAGGAGTAGGTAATGCATTTGCATTATCTATTTTAGCTTTAAGGATAATTTCAGTTATATATTTCCTTTGACTTAGCTGAATCTTTGTATTTGAAATTCGATTTACTTCAATGCCAAGGAAGTAATTTAAGTTGCCAAGATCCTTGATAGAGAACTCTTTGTTTAATTGTTTTATGATGCAATTGATCTCCGAATCACTGTTTCTTGTAATTAGAAAATCATCAACATATATTAGTATATAAGTTGTTGTGTCATTATTAAACTTTGCGAACAAGAAGTTGCCTAATTTGGTTGAATCGAACCCCATTTTGATTAAGGTTGACTTCAGTTTATCGAACCAAACTCTTGGTGTTTGCTTGAGCCCATAGATTGGTTTATTTAGTTTGCATACAAGTTTTTCATTACTGCTCTATTTGAATCCAATTGGCTACTCAATGTAAACTTTTTCCCGCAAATCACCATTTAAGAATGCATTATTTACATCATGTTGCTTGATGCTTCAATTTCTATGCAAGACAATTGTAAGAATTATTCTAATTGATATTGGTTTCACAACAGGGGAGAAAGTTTCATTAAAATCAAATCCATTCTGTTGTGAATATCCTTTTGCTCCCAATCTTGCCTTATACTTAGAAATTGAGCCAGCATCATTCTTCTTTAATCTATAAGTCCATTTGCATCCTATAATATTTTTGTGTTTTGGTAAGAGAACAAGATCCCAAGTTTTGTTTCTCATCAGTGCTTCATATTCTTTATTCATGGCTGCTCTCCACTTTTCTCTTTCTATTACTTGGTAATAAGTACTTGGCTCTTTATTACTTTATTTAGTTTGCTTTATTTAGTTTGCACACAAGTTTTTCACTACTGCTCTATTTGAATCCAATTGGCTGCTCCATGTAAACTTCTTCCTCCAAAACATCATTTAAGAATGCATTATTTACATCAAGTTGCTTGAGGCTCCATGTTCTATGCAAGATAATTGTAAGAATTATTATAATTGATGTTGGTTTCACAACAGTGGAGAACGTTTCACTAAAATCAAATCCATTCTGTTGTGAATATCCTTTTGCTCCCAATCTTGCCTTGTACTTAGAAATTGAGCCATCATCATTCTTCTTTAATCTATAAGTCCATTTGCATCCTATAATATTTTTGTGTTTTGGCAAGAGCACAAGATCCCAAGTTTTGTTTCTCATAAGCGCTTCATATTCTTCCGTCATGGCTGCTCTCCACTTTTCACTTTCTATGTCTTGATAATAAGTACTTGGCTCTTCACTTTCAAAAATTGTGCTGTGTATTTTTGGCTTAAATATTCCCATTTTTGCTCTTGTCATCATATGATGACCAGTTTTTTTCCAAAAATAGATTATTGTTCAATGCCACCAGTTGTGGTCTCCTATTGATCAATAGATGGTTTTGAGTCATCTATTGATTGATTGGATTCAAATTGGTTGATGCCTTGTTGTGGAACTTGATGTGAACTCCCAGAATCTTGTTTTTGTTCATGACCTGGTTCACCTGGTTTAGAATTGAGCATTGTGTGTTATGGACATGGAGTTCCTTGAACTGCTTCTGTTGTTGCTTTGTCCACCAAGTCAGGTATTGATGGTATGGAGAATCTTGAATTATATATTTTTTGTGAAGTTTTGATTTCTGCTTTACTGAATGGAAATGTTTGCTCATTGAATACTACATGTCTTGATAGTAATACTTTTTCCTTACTATCTAAACACTTATACCCTTTTTCGTTAGTTGCATATCCAAGAAAAGTGCATGGAGATGATCTATAATTTAACTTATGAGTGTTATATGGCCTTAGACAGGAAAAGCATAGACACCCAAGTACTTTTAAATCATAATAGTCTGGTTTAATATTAAAAAGGACTTCCATAGGATTTTTAAACTGCAATACTTTTGTTGGTAACCTATTTATTAGATATACACTATTATCAAATGCATCAGGCCAAAAATTTTGTGATAGTGATGCCTGAACAAGAAGTGTTAGACCAGACTCAACAATATGTCTATGTTTCCTTTCTATTAAATCATTTTTCTCAGAAGTATAAGGACAGTTGTTCTATGAACAATTCTTTTTTATTAAAATATTCTCTACGTGGATGGAACTCTGTTCCACCATCTGTTTGCATAATTTTCACATGACAATCAGTTTGTCTTTCTGCAAGATAATAAACTAAAGTACTGCAATGTAATTTTCTGATTTTGAATTCAAGAAATAGATCCAAACATATCTAGAAAATCCATCTATGAATGAAATATTATATTTGAAACCATAATCAGTATTGATTGGTGCAGGCCCCCCATAACTTAGTGGCAACTAATTCTAATGGTTTGCTATATGTAGTCATTGAATCTGAAAAAACAAGTTTATGACCCTTACCCATTTGACAATATGTGCAAACATAAGGCATATAAATGTTTATAAAAGAAATATTATTTCTTTTCAATACTTATAGGACCGCACTTGTATTTGGATGTCCTAATCTATAATGCCACGTATCAAAGGTCTTACAGTTACTTGCTTGAGTGATTTCAAAATTGTTAAACCATTTATCCTTAAAAACTTGATTTCTTGCATTATCAACATTGAATTTGTATAGGCCTCTACACTTCTTACCCTGCAAAAGAATTTCATTAGTCAGAATATCCTTGACTAAGCAATGTTTAGGGTAGAATTCGAAATATACATTATTATCTTTTGCAAGTTGTGAAATACTCAATAAAAAATTTCTAATTAGAGGAACTTTTAAAAGATTATTAAGATAAAGTTTTCTTACACCTTTGATTTATGCATTTCCTATATGAGTAATATTAATAGGCTTACCATTTCCCATATGAATGCACTGCTTACCTTTGTACTCCTGATTGCCAAGATTCAAATTGCTTTGATTGTTTGTCACATGATTGGTGGCCCCTGAGTTTGGAAACCAACTTTCATCTTGAATATCTTCAGATTTGATAGTGTTTTCCTTTTGAGCTTTAGAATCTTGATGAATATTGATCATATTTGCACTTAGGTAGCTTCTTTGATTGCTACTCTCTTATTGTGATGGAGTATAATTTGCATCAAATCTAAAATAACACTTGTTTGCACCATGCCTATATTTTTCACAAATTTGACACCTCGGTCTATTGTTGTTATTGTACCACCTTCCACCTCTGCCTCTGCATCTGTTTGATTGTCAACCTCTCTGATTTTTGTTACTGTAATTCCTTTCTTGATTCTTTGATGCATAATTGGCAGAAAACTCTTGTAGCACTGGTTTCTTTTGCTCTATTCTTCCTTCATGAGCAAGAAGAATGGAGTGTACATATTGAATGGACGGTGGTCTTTCTTTAGAGGATATCACCGCCACAACTGTTTCATATTCATCATCTAAACCACTTAATATTGACAACACTTGCACAGTGTCAGAAACTTTGTGGCTTGTTGCAGCCAGTTGATCACAAAGTGTCTTGACCTTTGATAGATATTCTCTCATGTTCATACCATCCTTTTCTAAATTATGTAGTTGTCTTTTATAGTGCATAACCCTTGCTGCAGATTGTGAGTTGAATACTTGCTCTATTGAATGCCAAATTTCATATGATGACTTACATCCTATCAATTATGGTAATAAACTTGCACTAATTGATGATGATAACCAAGAACTAATGAAACTATCTTGTCTTTGATGATTTGTATAATCTTTATTAATCACCAATTTGCCTTCATTGTCTGTAATGTAGCTTCGTGGTGTAACCAATGTTCCAAGAACATATTCTTCAATACCATATCCTTTTATAGTAGTTTCTATCTGAAATTTCCAAAGCAAATAGTTTGATTCATCAAGTTGAATCGTAATTCACTGACTTTGTAGGTTGATTATGACTTTGAGCAGTTCTTGGGTGGTTAATTGCTGAGGAGTGGTGGTTCTTGAGTTATCAGAGGGGTGTGATGCATTATCAATATCACCTTCTGCCATAGTCATGATCTTGAATGTGGAGACTGAGATTTGAGAAGATCAGGCAATTATGAGATTCAAAATCAGGATCAAATGATGAACTATGTTCTGAGATCACCAGAATGTGCAGCCAAAGGAGCTGGATGATGAACTTTGCTATGAAAGCAACTTCTAGGCGTGGCACAATAAGAAATACAAAAAGAATTGTAGTTCCTTATCAAGAACTGCAAAAAAAGAATAGAGTGAAGAAATGGGTATTCAGGTTGAATCAAATGAAGAGAAACGTATTCTCTGATGATAGCCAATAAGGGGTAGCCAACTTCGGATGATGAACTAAACTCTGACGAAGTTCTAGCAAGGCGCTTACTATCGTGGGACAGTTCTGGTTGATAGCTCTGATACCATGTTAACAAAATTGAGGAGAATGAAAATATATTTTGTTATCTTTCTTTTATCAAAACTGAAAACTTTACATTGGCTTGTACATTGTATTTATAGACATATACTTGTATTAGGCTGAGTTATGCTTACAAGCCCATTACCGTTTGTACAAAATACATTAACATCTTGCTTTGCTTTTTATATACCAGCATATTTCATTATTACATTTAATAGTATGCCCAAGGTTTAAAATTCCGCTTTTCGGTTCCGTTCCGGTCATTTGACATTTTTACAATTTCGGTTCCGTTTCGGATATTCCGCAAATTCCGTTTTGATTCCGGTTTTGGATTTCGTTTCCTTTTTTCTTTGAACGCTCCTTCCCAGCTAATTAAATTACTTTATCCTATCTAATATCTATCACATATATATAAGAATATAGCTTTACATATATGTGGCCCAACATGTATCAAATTTATCCATACAAATCTACACCCCAATATCCCTTTTCCTTCTCCTTTTTTCCTTTTAAAGCCCAATATCACCAAGCACATGAAAATCTAACTCAAGTTATTATGTTTCTCATTTTATTAAGCCGCCTCTTCCTGACGACCTAAATTTAATTAAAAAAAATTCCAAGATGTCCCTCCTTTTCGTTTCCAGATCCAAAGCGCGAACTCACACGATATCGAAATTGGTAATCATTGTTTAATTCAATGGATATTGCTTCCAGTCTTTTAGCATTTCATATCCTTTTTGTTCTTCCGTCGTTTATTAAGCTAATTTTATATTTATTACCAATTTGATTCGAAATGGAACTTACGTGCGATTCTGTCCCGGTCACTGACAGAACCGGATCGGAATGGCCAGAATTCCGACGTGCCGGGCGGAATCTTAAACCATGAGTATGCCTTAATGTTAATAATATAAATATAATGATCAAAGTGGTAAATGTGCTTTACACCGCTATCTGACAGCAATCAAATTCTTCTTCAATACAATGTTCAGCTATAAATTATGTTGCTGCATCAGTTGTTGTTACTCTTTCTCCACACATTTGATTAGATTGTTATCAAATACTATTGCATGTGATATGCATTTGTCACTGCATTTTTTATTAACTTTGGCACATCTGGATCAATTTTTTGGATCAAGTGACACTTGGATAACACCGGGATATTTCTAACGACGGATAATATGAACATTTGTACATTGCTTAATTCATTGATAAACATCTTCAGAAACAACCAAATTATATGGCTTGCCCACCGCTGCTGCTGCTCCTTTGCTCCACTATACATTTGTATACAAAGTGTCTAAAATTTAAGTTGCAGCCTTTATCAAAGAACCTAAAAGTCTACAGCTTTACATACTACACTGTAAGCAAATCTATAAGTCTACAGCTTTACATACTACACTGTAAGCAAATCTATAATCACCATTATCAACCGTACTTCTGCTGCAAAAGAAATTTAACAAGCTTTGATTTGTAAATGAGTATCATCTTTATTGCATAATACATACATATTTCTATATAAAAAATGTGGTGTTGTTGCACTGTTCTGCTACTTCTAAGTTATAAATACCTGTAACTAACAAAAGCATTTTTTTGTAGATGCAGATGTGTGCAACATGAACAACGTGGATGGGTGGAATAAGGCTCACGGATAGGAATCAAATACAGTTGACACTACTGCCTCCCAATAATTTAAATTATATTTTCAGTCATTGTCATGTTACAATTATCAATAAACACTATGTAAAAACAGTGTCTTGACATGTAATTTAACCGTTACTTCCAAACTTTAGTTTGCTTGACTGTTTCTTCAACACCTTTTAAGGATTGCAGATTCTGTTATTGATAATTTATTATATTTACGGTTATCTGTGTCACGTTCCACTATGCAAGTACATTTTTTTGAATTAATCATATTTGAATATATTTACGGCTTATGATAATCAGCATGGTTCCTACATTATCCATGTTTCACGTACTAAAAGTTTATTTCGCATGTTTATGTTTGATTTCAAACTGCAAAGTAGGCATCATCTGTTACAAATTTTAACAAACTTTTATGCATGTACACACTACACTTTACTCCCTCCACACCAAACTTTATTTAAAATTATAGTAATTAATGCCTACTATATTCCATTGTCATTGTTTATATGTCAGTTTAATCTGAACTACCACTCTCTTACCCATTAAGATATGCGGCTTTTCAGAAATATAAAGAATTACATAGGTTGCCAAAAGAGTATGAATACTAACATATCCTTATTTTACAAGTTTAAATGGTGAATAGATGCAATTCTGCATTACTACCCAAAGTTTGCTACTACTATAAAGTTAAAAATTAGTTCCTCAACTTGCTTTTCGACTTTTTCTATATTAATATTTTAATACAACTACTTTCACCAACCCGTATGCGAAGAATGATAAATTAGTATAACATTATAATTTTTGAAATACAACAGTATACATTGCATACGAAAAATAATAAATAAATACAGTAGCATGCATTGCATATAAAGAATGATAATTGAATATAACATAACTATTTTTCAAATATAGTACATAATTTTTACACTATTATCTATACAAACCTCAATAAGCACAACAACAAAGAAGAGGAAAAGAAATTCCTTGAAAAAGAAGCAATACAAAAATCAGTAGAGATGTAGCCTAATAGCCTTGATAAAAAATAAAAAAAAATAAAAAAAGCAAAAACATTTACTCCTAGTTAGATGGAATTATTCAATCAAGATCTTTTCGAAAAATTCATTTATCTTTTATACTTAGAATGTTTACCTACAATTAAATTTACAAAATCATCTACTACTTTAGATGATATAATACAAGCATTTTCTAAGAAGAAACTTTTAAAATTGGAGGAAAATGTTTAAAAATAGCACCACAAGACATTTTTGTTATTTTTAGTTAGCTTTACTTGGAAAAATACATTTTCTCACTACCTAAACTGTTTTTGCAAGCGATATTAGACAATTGTAAAGAATTTGTCTTAAGAAACTATGCAAATATTGAACAAATTACAAAAGGTAATACCATTGCAAGAATAAATAATCAAACTAAAACAAATGAAATTGAAAATGAAAATGATTTACCAAAATTGCTCATAATTCTTACAATGATAACATTCTTTTTCCTAGACAATCAACGAGGGTATGTTCCATATATAGTAGATGAAGGAAAAATAAATGAAGTTTCATGGCCATTATCCATTCATCTTCTCTTCTACGAGCTTTGAAAGCTTTTAAAACAAAGTCGAGGAATATGCTTGGATGCTCCATGTTCCCACTAGTAAGTACAAAACATGAAATTTGCAATTTTCTACTCTGTCTAGATTACCTATGCTATACATTATATTTTAACAATAAAAATTCTACTTTACACTTTTTTCTCTACGAGCATGTTGACATAATTGAACCAGATTTAACTCTGTCCAGTGATCTGTCAAGAATTGTAAAATGGGACATCAACACTCTGAAGAATATTGTATCAAAAGATGAATTGAAGAACATTGAGAGCAAAAAGGTTACTGATTGACTACATAGTTCAATAATCTTCATTTATTGTAATATTTTCATCTACTGTTATGCTAGAAAAAACACCTTGAGTGAAATGCTAATCTATTTTAGCATTAGCATGTCAAATTTTGACATCATTACTAGTAAATATGGAATGCTAAATAAGATAGCATTATAAGGTCTAACAACTTCATCATAAACATATTGCATAAAATGCTATATTACTCTAGCATTATCATATAATAATCTATTATAATACATAATGAATAAAAAATGCTAACTTAATATAGCATTATCATCTGCTATTATGCTAAAAAACCTACTTTGAAATGCTAATTTGTGTTAGCATTAGCATATAAAAAATGACATTATACACAGTAATAATAGAATATTAAATAATTATATTATTTTAATTTCTAAATAAATTAGCATAAGCACAGTGAATAATAATGCTAAATTATTTTAGCGTTATAATGTAATAATCTAACATAACACGTAATGAATATAGAATACTAGGTTATTTTATCATTGTAATTTACTATTGTGCTAGAATATTACATTAATCAAAATGCTAGTTAGAACAAAGATTACCATATTAAATTTTAAATTTTATTTAAAATTTAACATATGATTTTCCTATTACACAAGTTTTTGTCGACATTTGAAATACATCTGAAACAGAGAAATCACTGCTAGAATGACCAAAAACCAGACAAACTAGTCTACAAGATGTTAAAGAAACAGATGTAAATAAAAAACAATCCTTGTACCCACAGGCAAAAAATCAGATTCACTCTCTCCAACGATGCATTAAAGATTTGGAAATAAAGCTCAAGAACGGTCAAAAAGAGCTAGAAAAAGAAAGAAAAGAAATAAAAAAGGAGTATAAATTATAAAAAACAAAACCTAAAATGAAGTTATTGAAATTAAAAATTCACAAATTTGGAAAGGAGGAAGAAGAAAAAAGAAGAAATAAGAAATTCAGTCCCCTTCATTTGATTCAATTATCACTCAACAAATTCAAAAGATATGTAAAGAACAATAAACAAAAAATAAAGAAAAATAACAAAAAATACAAAGAAAATGTTTAAGGCTTTATAAGAAGACACCAAGTTCATTGGTGCAAAGGATGAAAGGAAGAATAAGGAAGAAAAAAGTTGATACTGAGCACCCGTATGAAGTTGCATTTCGTAAGAAACAGCAAAAAAAGAAAGACGACAAGAGTGAAGATGAAACCGAGAGAAAAGAAAATTATGAAGAAGAAATTCACAAAGAAGGTACAGATACCCAAAAATGAAGAGGAAAGTGAAGATACTGAAACTGATAGCAGCCCTGAGATGAAAATTTAAAATTTTGATTTGATGATAAAGAAGAAACAAAAACCATGAATGTGGATACATATTAGCCAACAAGAAAAGAATACTCAGAAAAAGAAATCATAAAAAGTAGAATTCTACATCTACTAAATGAAGGAAAAAAAATAGTTTTTAATTTTTTCAAATGTAATGAAAACATCAAGTAAGATATATGCCCTAAATTCTACTAATCAGATAAATTTGAATATAGTAACATCTTATTTATTGATTCTTAATACTAGCACAATAGCTTGGATGAAAGATGACAGAATTAAAGGAAGTATAACCATAGTAAAGTCAATGCTGGAAGCTATTTTTTTAACAGTCCATGGATGGACAAGTGTATAAATATTTCAAAAGTTATTTGTTAACGGTAAATATAAATACAATGTCTTTTATACATTCAAAGTATATCATAATGTGTGTCATATGCAAATGCAATTATACACTTAAAGTACATCAGAATGATAGATACAACAGCATTTTATTTTTCAAATCCAGCATAATGAAATAGTAATGAAGAACTATAGATAAACATAGCATTTGTATTTACTTAGTCCATTAGCATGAATTAGTACTGAAAAATTGCAAATAAACATAGCATTTTCTATTTTAAACTATACCGGCATGAATTAGTAATGCAAAATGATAGACAAACATATAAATTTATAAAATTCAAAAGCATGTAATAGTTGCACAGAATGATAGATACAAATATTATCTGTAATTTATAAAGTCCACAGCATGTATTATTACTCCAGAATGATAGAAAAACATAGCATTTATTTTTGAAATCCATTAGCATGAATTAGTAATGCAAAATGATAGATAAACATAGCATTTGTATTAATAAACTCTACTAACATGTATTACTAAAATAGAATGAAAGACAAATATAACATTTGTATCAATAAAGTCAACTAGCACATATTACTAATAAAGAATGAAAGATAAACATATCATTATTTATAAAGTCTACTATCATGTATTACTAATAAAGTCCACTGGCATGTATTACTAACGCAAAATGATATATACAATTATCATTAGAATTTATAAAGTACAAAAGCATGTATTACCAATGCAAAATGATATGTAAACATAACGTTTGTAGTTGAAAAGTCTATAATGTATTGCTAATGTAGAATCATACAAATTATTTATTGTTGCATAAAACTTACCGTTAATCTTTATTAATTTAGATCATTGGTTGGTTTGTTCAATGTCAAGAGCTATATGAGCATAACTGCACATATAACACAATAATAATGGTAACTCTAAGCTTTTGAATATTAATGCTAAAAATAATACAAAATATTCTAATACTTATTAATATGCAGAATGCTATAGCAAATGATCTGGAAAAGGTGATAAAACATTTAGTTCTACCTACAATACAATCCATTATCACAAATGAATTTACAAAAACATTTTTCTTCTCTTTGCATCACATAAATCGTCATTCTTTACTAACTTTGGACTGTAAGATTTGGTGATACAATATTTTCACTTGCAGAAGATTTGGAAAATATTGTTGATTTCATTTATATAATATTTCCAATTGTAGAAGATTTGAAAAATATTTGAGATAATTACTCAAATATATATTGCTTTTTTTATAGTATTAAAGAGAGTAATAAATTACCTACGTGAGAAGAAGAATTATTTTGGGAGATTGAGGTAATCAATTAATTCCCTAATTAGCTGATTAAAGAAGGAACCTTATCAAGCACATGTAAATTGGGGGTAAGTGGAAAATCAAATGGATAAACGTTTCCTGTATGAATAGGAGAATTAATGAGGCATTGATTTATGACCATAAATCAATTACTTCAACCCCAAGTAATAATCTCGATATAAAGGTAGAGATTAACATAAGTAGAATTATCTCTCTCAGTTGTATTTCTTATTCTTCTTCTCCATTATCAATCTTGTAAAATTTTCTTCTCTTAGAAAGTAATAAAATCTCCTCTCCCCAAGTGGATGTACATTACCTCGTGGTTGTGGAACCGCTATAAATCACGTGTGTTATTTTCTTTTATTGCTTGATCTTAGATTGCTTTTAGCTGGTGATTATCTATTGTTTGTTTTGCCTCACCATCAATTCGGTCCTATTTGTTTTTCGCAAGGTTAGGTTTTTTTGCTCCTAATCTTGAGGGATTTTCCCCAACAGTCCGGTATCAGAGCGAGAAGGTTGATTGAGAAAGGATTTTAGGCATTATGGTAGGAGATGGGGAGACTCCAACGGTTGTACCAAGGCCCTATGTTAGAAAGACCTATATTGCATCAGGATCTAGTTTAGCAATAGAGAAGTGGAAAGGTAATAAAGACTTCAAGAAGTGTCAATGGAGGATGAAAGCTATTCTGATGAGAAACGAAGTTCATCCTATGGTGTTTGCTTCTGAGGAGTTGACGGCTTAAATTTAGCCTCGGAAAGGAAGGAGATGGAAAAATGGGTATTTAGTACTTTGCAATTAGCTATAGGAGAAAATGTTAATTTTGAGATTAATGGTGAAACTACTGCTAAGGGCATTTTGACCAAGCCAGAAAATTTCTATCTGGAGAAATGTTTGACTAACCATTTGATTTTGTTGAAGACATTTTTCACCATAGGGATGAGAGATGGTACTTCTCTCAAAGAGCATCTAGGTTCCTTCAACTATTTAATGATGAAGATGAAGACTATGGATTTGAAGGTAGATGAAGAGCATATGGCTATGATGCTCTTGTGTTTCCTTCCGAAGCGTTACACAGGTTTCACTAACAGCCTTCTCTTTGTGTGAGATACTTTGACCGTTGAATATGTGAAGTCAGGTCTTCTATCTAAGGACTTGAGGGATCAAATGAAGGAGATGGGTGAAGGTGGAGGTGGAAGTAGTAGTCAAGGCCTATTTGCTGAGATTGGGATTCTAGGGGGCGTTCCAAATCTGGAAAGCCCGGTAATAATTATAAAGGAAAGTCTAAGGATGGAAAGTGTTACCATTGTGTTATCTGATGATGGTTCTTCATCATTTGCGATGGAGAAAGCTATATCTGATGATGTGTTATCTACAGCGGTATTAGATGTATCAAACCATTAGGTGCTTGATTCAGGGACGTCTTTTCATATGACGCCTAATAGGGATTACTTCAGTTCTTTGGTCGATAGAGAGGGAAGTGCAATCCTTATGGGTAATGATGCTAGTTGTAGAGCCATGGGAGAAGGTACAGTGTGAATTAGGATGTTTGATGGAGTGATACGCACTTTGAAAAGTGTCCGGTATGTTCCAGGTCTTCGGAAGTACTTGACTTCTTTGGGGCAGTTGGCATCCATGGGGTGCAAGGTCACTTTAGAGAAGGATGGTTTGAAAGTTTTGAGGGGTGTTATTGTTCTTATGAAGGGAAATGTGTTCCAGAATCTGTATTTACTTAAGGGACCATAGTTCTTAGAGAGTCGTGTGTTGGAGTTGATAGTTCTCGTACTTTGCATGCCATCAGACTTTGGCGTCTCAGGTTGGGTCATATTTCTATGAAGAGCTTAGAGTTGCTTCGTGGATGGAAGATGATCTAAGGTGACTTCGACAAATTGGATTTCTGACAGGAGTGTATGTTAGGTAAGAAGACTAAGGTATCCTTTGGAGTTGGACTCCATAAATCAGAGAGGATACTTAATTATGTGCATACAGATGTTTGGAGACCAGTTGCTACTACTTCCACCGAGGGAGCGAAGTCTTTTATCTCTTTTATTGATGATTTTTCTCGAAAAGTTTGGGTGTATGTGATGAAGGCCAAATTAGATGGCTTTGAGAAGTTTAATGCTTGGCAGGTGCTTGTCGAGAATAAATCTGGTTCTAAGTTAAAGGTGCTGAGATCTTATAATGGCGGTGAGTTTGTCTCTAGGGAGTTCCTCGACTTTTGTAAACAACATGGCATTGAGAGACATTTCACTATACCAAGTGATCCGTAATCCAATGAGGTTGCTGAGAGGATGAATAGGACTTTACTTGAGAAGGCTCGTTGATTGAGATTGACGGCGGGCTTATCTAGAGGCTTTTGGGCTGAGGCATTACCGACTGCGGCGCATATTATTAATCGAATTCCATACTCAGCCATAAATGGGAAGATTCTAGAAGAGAACTGGAGAGGTAAAGCTGTGTATCTTGGTTATTTTCGTATTTTTGGTTGTCCAATGTATGTTCACCATACAGGTGATGGTAAGTTGGAGGCTAGAGAATACAAGGGTATCCTTTTGGGATACATAGATGGTATCAAAGGGTATCGTATTTGGCACCGTGTTGATAGGAAGATTGTTCATTCTAGACATGTTACTTTTGATGAGTCAGCAATGCTCAATCCTAAGAAAGACTTACCTACCACATCAGATGTTTCTAATAGGTCTAAGTAGATGGAAGAAGTTCCTATTTTACAACCTAGTAGTAGAGTTGTTGATGTTGTTAAGAGTGAGATAGATGTAGTTGATGTGACACCACAGAGTAGTCCATAGGTGCCTTCTAGTAGTGTTGGTGATATGCATGAAACTAGAGGAAGTTCAGTTCAAAATGGAGCTGAAAGGAGTTTAGGCAAAGTCCTACCTACTCGGGCCAGTCTTAGGACTATTAGGCCACCTTAGTGGTATGATGATTGGCAATATGCAAACCTTAGCCTTAGTGATCAGTTTGATTATGCCCTACATGTGGTTCATGAGGAGCCGCTTGACCTTGATGAAGCTTTGAAGTCATGTGATGGTTCGAAGTGGATGTGCACTATGGAAGAGGAGCTAGAGTCATTGAAGAAGAGCAAGAGTACCTCCTCCTCAAAGAAGTCGAGCCATAGGTTCCAAGTGGGTGTTTAACATGAAGGATGATGGAAGATACAGGGCTAGACTTGTTGCTAAAGGGTTTTCATAAAGGAAGGGATTGGAATATGATGAGATTTTTTCTCCTGTATTCAGACACACCTCCATTCGTATTTTGCTTGCTATAGTTGCCGCTCATGACTTGGAGTTGGAGCAACTTGATGTGAAGACCACTTTCTTGCATGGAGACTTGGATGAGACCATTTACATGAAGTAGCTAGATGGATATGTTGTAGATGGAAAAGAGAATTGGGTTTGCAAGCTAAAGAAGTCATTGTATGGACTTAAGAAATCGCCTAAACAGTGGTACAAGAGGTTTGATTCTTTTATCTTTCACTTGGTTTTGATCATAGCATCAAAGACGCTTGAGTGTACTTCAAGCGTTTGAAGAATGGTTATTGGGTGTATTTACTCTTGTATGTGGACTATATGATGATTGCTTCCTAGAATAAAGCTGAAATTGATAGTTTGAAGTTGAAGCTTAAGGCAAAATTCGAGATGAAAGACCTTGGAGAAGCAGAGAAGATTTTGGGTATGGAAATCCAAAGGGATAGGAAACTTGGACTTTTGAGGCCCACTCAAAAGGAATATATTCTGAAAGTGCTTGCTCGTTTTAGCATGGAAGGAGCAAAGGCAATTAGCACACCGATGCCTTTGCATATACAGCTTTCTAGTAGAGGCTCTCCAGTCTCGGAGATGGACAAGGCTTATATGGAGAAGGTTCCCTATGCGAGCATAGTTGGTAGTCTGATGTATGCCATGGTTTACACTAGGCCTGACATTGCACAGGCAGTTAGATTGGTGAGTAGATTTATGTCAAATCCAGGAAAGACGCATTGGAAGGCAGTGAAGTATATTTTTAGATATCTTAGAGGGACTCCATACCACGGGCTTGTTTTTGGCGGCAGATATAGAGATTTCAGTTTGGTTGGATTTTGTGATTCTGACTATGCTGGTGATAGATATTGAAGGAAGTCAACCTCAGGTTATGTATTCATCATTGGTGGGACAACTATTAGTTGGAAAGCGAGGTTGCAGACGATTGTGGCTTTGTCTACTACAAAGGCAGAGCTTATGACTGTGGTTGAAGCGGCTAAGGAGGCGCTTTACTTGAAGCGTTTGTTGTGTGACTTGGGCTTCGTGTATGAAGGTATAGAAGTGAATTGTGATAGCCAAAGTGCAATTCACTTAGCTGAAAATCTGGCTTTCAGCTCAAGGACGAAGCATATTGAGGTAAGAGAGTCCTTTCTTTTCTCTATGGATGAAGAGAAGCTTGTACGTCTTCAGAAGGTTCACATAGAGGAGAATGCAGCGGATATGTTTACCAAGTCGTTACCCGGTGCAAAGTTCGAGCATTGATCGAACTTGGTTCGCTTGATGAAGTGTTAGGTGCCACAGGGTGGCATGGGGGAGAGTGAGTTGGTAGATGGAGACATTTGTTTTCATTGTGGAGATTGATAGGTCCTACTTGGAGATGGTACTTTTAACACTTTGTTGGTGGACGGTGGCCTTGCCGGAGTTCATTGACAATGTGTCATGGGTGATGGCTATGCCGAAGCTCATTAAGAAAGTATCTGTGGTGTCTTGTCCGAGAGCTACTTGGAGTAAGAGGATGTAGGTGGAGTTGATAGGCTTGCATGAAAATATAGTATCAACGTGGAGATTGTAAGATTTGGTGATACAATATTTCCAATTGCAGAAGATTTGGAAGATATTGTTAATTTCAGTGATACAATATTTCCAATTGCAGAAGATTTGGAAGATATTGTTGATTCAGTGATACAATATTTCTAATTGCAGAAGATTTGAAACATATTTGAGATAATTACTTAAATATATATTGCCTCTTTTATCAGTTAAAGAGAGAAATATATTATCTACGTAAGAAGAAGTATTATTTTGGGAGATTGAGGTAATCAATTAATTCCCTAATTAGTTGATTAAAGAAGGAATTTTATCAGGCGCATGTAAATTGGGGAAAATTGGAAAATCAAATGGATAAACGTTTCCTGTATGAATAAGAAATTAATGAGGCATTGATTTATGAGCATAAATCAATTACTTTAACCCCAAGTATAATCTTTATATAACGACAAAGATTAGCATGAGTAGAATTATCTCTTTTAGTTGTATTTCTTATTATTCTACTCCATTATCAATCTTGTAAAATTTTCTCCTCTTAGAAAGTAATAAAATTTCCTCTCCCTAAGTGGATGTATACTACCTCACGGTAGTAGAACCACTATAAATCATGTGTGTTATTTTCTTTTATTGCTTGATCTGTGATTGCTTTTAGCTGGTGATTATCTATCGTTTGTTTTGCCTCACCATCAATCTGGTCCTATTTGTTTTTCTGCAAGGTTGGGTTTTTTTTGTTCCTAAGGAAATCTTGAGGGATTTTCCCCCAACATGGACTATATGATAATGCAATGGACTCATTATGACTTAAACGGGCCAAAAACAAGATCAACCCAAAGGCCAAACCCAAGTTTTAACAAGCTCAACAAGTGGTAAGAAAAATTTCTTTAAAACATCATTCTAATATTAAGTAGCAGAATTAAAATTAGTTATTATTTCTTTATCTTCTTTTTTTGCAGAGAAAAAATTGAAAAGCCGTTTGAGAAGAAGTGGGAAGGAAAAAAATCTTAAACAAGGAATGTGGGATAAAAGCAATAGCCCAACCAAAATGCCTATAGTAAGAACCAGATTCGTAAGTAAATATTTTTTTACTCAAAAACAAAACACAAAAATTAATATTTAATTTATTATATGATATTCTTATGTGCTAAAAACAATAGTATTGTGTGCAATTATACATAATGCTAATACATTGCAAAAACACAGAATAATAAAGACCTATTATATTAACATAAACACCTTAACTAAAATAAAATATTATATTAGCATTCTCATGGAAACTCCTAGTAACAACGAATATCGAACTATTCTAGCATTATACTTAGTGTACTATTATCTTACCTAATGTTTTTATACCTGCAATAGAAATGATTATGCATATTTCGTCATGATGAATATAAAAAAACTGGATAGAGAAGAGCTTCTAACGGAATTTGAAAAGCCGGAGATTTATATATTCAAAGTTGAATATGCTTTTCAAATACTCAATGATGATGAGAATGGTTGATCAGTGAATAAACACTTCTCAAACTTATCACAAAATTAGAAACTGTAGAAGAATCCAAAAAATAAACACTCCAGTAGTCTTTAATTTTATTTCATGCAACTGAAAACCAAGATGCCTGATTTCTTTTATAATTAAATCTGAAATGTACATGAAGTTAACTTACTAAAATTTTCTTACTAAATTTCTGTCATATTATTTTAAATACAGGGGATTTTCACTCAAAGGGCTTCTTTGTGCATGATAATAAGTTTTAAAGACACCACTTCTGAAAAATTAGTTTTAAGGACGATTTACAGGAAAAAGATAAACGAAATTATCATTACCAGTTATATAGAAATAATGATAAATGAATTTATCGTTTTCTTGTATAATTTGAAAAGATAAACGGATTTTCATTTTTCTGTAAATTATCCTTAAAACTAACTATTCAGAAGTGTCGTCCTTAAAACTTATTACACTGTAATGAGAAGCCCTCCAACCTAATTTCCACTTTAGATGCATGTATGACTTAATTAGTGTTTGCATTGTTAGAATGTATATAGTGCGATAACATTATATGTGCTTCCATATTGAATTATCTTAATATTTTCCCTATCATGTTATATGTACTATTATATTATTTGCACTGTAATGTTATATGTATTGTTATATTGTTTGCACTATCATATTAACTTATACTAATGTTTCCACTATCATATTAAATATACTGTTATATTTTTTGCATTATCATATTATACATACTGTTATATTGTTTACACTATCATATTTTTTGCACTGTTGTATTAGCAAAATTATAAATTGGTGGGTACCTACATGCGTTAATTTTTTTTTTAAAATAACTAGTAGAATGCACAATGATAAGAGCATTGTTTTAAGTTTGTATATACTAAAATGCTATACACAACTATTATTATATAAAACTTGTAGTACAATTTATGTATCGAGATATATTTTTATTAAAATAATTACTACATAAAAATGATAGAATAAATGTAAAGAGCAAAAGGTTCAGACTAAAGATGAACCAAAATGAAAGTAAATACATAACATGATCTCTATCTAAAGACAAAGCAAAAGCAATAAGAAATATAGTCTTATGAACAAAACAAACTATGCTAGTGATTAAAAAGAAAATTTCAGAGTAGATTTAGTGCAGCTAAATTGGCAACAACAACCAATGTACAAATGCCAAATCCTAGGCTCCAAGTCACATTATCCTGCACATAACTATAACTGCTACACTAATCATTACTGCAACATAGAAACCAACAAAGTATCAGTTGAAGAACATGTCCTATTCTTTACTACTGTCGAATTGGTTTGCTTCCATTGTTAGTATATTAAATCAAGTCCCTCCTACACCAACAGAAAGTAGAGTGACTGCTGCATACAACACAGTACGTTGAATGGCTGAAGGGTTGATGCATGGACTTGGCCTTAGAAATTTGATCATGGCAGTTAGTATAAATACAATAACTTGCAACCACAACTAGCATTATATTTTTAATTATTCTTATCAATTGACAAACTGTTATACCGTTAAATACATGTAACAAGAAGTATTTTTTCAGATATCCAAAAACATATATTGTGCATCTCAATTATATATTAATATCCATGATACAAATATTAAAATATATAAATGAAAAGCTATACATAACAAGCATTATAATATAACAAACAAAAATATAATTAGAAACACAGTCAAAAACCAGAAACTAACCAAATAAAAATGAAATAATGGTTACACAATATTCAAACAATTAACAAATTTGAATTACATAGTAAATGCAAAAAAGCTACTTCAAAGTATCATTACAATTTTAAAAATCTAGATCATAAAAAAATACAATATAGTAAACTTCAACTTTTTGAAGAAGTAAGGCAATTCTTTTGTTGTGACCTATCGCATTACACTGACTGCATTTGTTTCTTATTTTATTTTGATAATAGCCAAATCCACCACACCTCTTGGTCGAAGGCCTTCCTACACCACGAACTTCTTTAGGAGGCCTTATAACAACATCATTTTCAGCCATAACTGGCTTATCAAACTAGGAATAGGATTAACAGCTTCAGCATATGAATATCGAAAAGCATCAACAACAAAGTAGTACTTCACATAATCATAAACCGATAACCTTGACCGATTAATGCACTTAATCATATGAGCACATGAAAAATCGATAACTTTGCATTGGTTACAATTACATGGATGATTTTGAAAATCAGCACACATGACTTTGACGATTTAAGTTCAAAAACAAACTCTAAAAACTCATAAACATCCCAACCAAAAACCATCATCAACTAACTTTGGTAAGTGTTCCTTTATAATAAGATAAATAACTGTTGTCCACAAACGACATTCCTCACTCCTTCTGTGCTCCATTACTTCCATTCGAATACCATCCAAACAAAAAGTAGTTGGCATTACCATGTCTTCTAAAATCCATGAATTAAAACTTTCAACAACATTAGAAGAGTATTCACCGTAACACTTACATTTAAAAAATAAATCCATCCAATGATCAGAAGGTTTATCTCTTAAAATATTATCTATAGCTACACCCCCAATTGCCTTAAATTTACAAATATATTGATCAAAATCATGTATATTAGAAGCTTTTGCGCAAAGTTTAAACAACTCAAAAATTGATGAATCACATTTACCCACCTTAACAATAGTACCAATATTTTGCTCCTTATGAAGTAAACAGTAACTATGACAAGAAGAAGGAAATATTTTCAGAATACCTAAAATCAAACCCTATTGATAATCCGACATAAAAACTAAAGGACGATCTTCATGTAGTATTTCTTTTAAATGAGATAAGAACCAAGACTAATAGCTTCATTTTCATGTGAAACAATACCCATTGCAAGTGGAAAGAAACCTACAAATAAAATATTAATAACAAAAGTTGCAATAATAAATATGAATGTTGTACAATAGCATGTATTAGTAATGCTAATTGAAAGACGAACATAGCATTTATATTTATAAAGTCCACAATTATGTAATAGTAATTCAGAATGATAGATAAACATAAAATTTTATTCTTGAATCCTACTAACACATATTTATACTGCATAACATAGCATTTATGTTTACAAAGTACATGCAAAATGATGGATAAATGTAGCATTTTTATTTTCAAAGTCCAATAACATACATTAGTAATACAAACTGATATATAAACATACCATTGTATTTATAAATTGTACTAGTCAGAATTAGCAATGCTATATATAACTAGCATTACAATATAGAAATTGAATAAACACCTTGAAACTAGGAAGAATAACATTCAACATAAAAAAGTACATTCTAACCACTGTCAAACTAAACTACACATCAAACAAAAAAATGATACCTATATATATCAGTACAAAAACATAATTAAAATAACAATTATACATTGATCACCATTTTTAGCAATAGCAGCTGCAAAACACTAGGCCTTCCCCTTAAAGTAGCTGAATCTAAAAAATAATCAATGGCCGATAATGCTTGAATCTAGGTAAACAAGCACTAAAACCAATGCAGACCCTTTCAAATTAATTAGTTGAAGAATTATTGTCCATAGCTACGTAACTACCATGATCATATTTCTGCAAAGCTTCCAAATACCAACTTAAATCATTGTATGACATAACATCATCTCCATATATTTCTTTCAACGCCAACTGCTTTCCACTGTTGGAATAATAATATGACAGACTAAAATTACACTCTCTTCTATACTCTTTAATAATGTCTTTCGGTTTTAACCCAAAAAATGGACCAGTACCCTAGATCAAGTGTGAAAGCACCAGTGCAGATAATCAGCAGCACAAATCTCAGATAAACAACAAATAAAAAGCAGAAGTAAGAAAAGAGAAACAGAATTTTTATAGTGGTTCGGCTGACTCTGGCCTACATCACTTTAATCAATCTTTATTATGATTATACTAGTTGAATCTCTCTAGATATCAACTAGTTAGTCCTTAGATCTAAGTTACAATGATTTAGAATAAGTCATAAGTACAAGGGTTGATTGGAGAATCACAGTAACCCCCATGATGACTGTTGTGAGGGAGAAGAAAGTTGAAGAAATGTGGGAATTCCGGTAGAGTAATGGCGGCTCTCTCCCCGGAAAAGATCCATCTCTAGCTGCAGGTAGGTGAGTATTTATAGGAAAGTTCAGTGCGTATTGGGCCAGAAGTTCAAGTGCAGAAGAGTCCTGTTATTATGCAAAGTCATCACAGTAACCCCCATGATGACTGTTGTGAGGGAGAAGAAAGTTGAAGAAATATGGGAATTCCAGTAGAGTAATGGCGGCTCTCTCCCCAGAAAAGATCCATCTCTAGCTGCATGTAGGTGAATATTTATAGGAAAGTTCAGTGGGTATTGGGCTAGAAGTTCTGGTGTAGAAGAGTCCAGTTGATATGCCAAGTCATCACCAAAAATCTCAAATCAATCCAAGTCATTTCTATAGATCGCTAACTATCCATAGGGGATGGATAGCTAGATATCCATAGGGGATGGATCGCTAGCTATCCATCAACTTAGCATATTTTTCTACTAGAAGCTTTACTTAGTGCTACGAAGGAGCTCGAAAGTTTGAGGGCGATCCGACCTATCTTGATGGATCGCTAGCTATCCATAGGGGATGAATCGCTAGCTATCCATATGGGATGGATCGCTAGCTATCCATCCACTTAGCATATTTTGAGTGATCTTTGTTTGGTTGTCATCATATCTTCTATTTAAGTACCTTGTCCAAATATCAAGTCGTTTGGAGTTAGTTTGACCATTCGTCTTTATGGGTCATCTGGTCCAAAATAATCCTCCATATCTCGCTCAAATCTTAACGAAATCGAATGAAACTTTGCAGGAACACTATAGAGGGAGTTAAGGACCCACCATAAAAATTTGAGGTTGTTGGGACCACTCTAGGTGGGTCGCTAGTGATCCATCTAAATGTATCGCTAGCGATCCATCAATCAACTCTAAATGACTTTTTTGTGAGCCTTTTCCCATGCTTTTTAAATGTTCTCCCAAAAATTCAAGTCAATCCAACTTCATATGAGTTATGTAGGTCCATTTTAAATTAGCTAATTCTGACCAAACAGCTTGAATCAGATGAATCTTCACTTTTCGAGCTAGATTGTTTGGCATGCTATGAAACTTGGTATGCGTGCTTAGAAATGGTAATGAATTATGATGCAAGAGGTTTGGAGGGTCCATGAGCAAGCCTTATGGATCGCTTGCGATCCATAGGTGATGGATCACTAGCGATCCATCACCTTAGCTTATTTTGGCATCTTTCCTTTTGGGTCTTTCTCTTCTTCTTTTTTTGGTCCTTTTGGCTAATTCTTGGGTTATTCTGGCGTAGTTCGAATGTTCCAATTCTTATTGAATTTTGATGAGTTGAAAACCCAGTTAACACTTAGTTTTTTCATTGGATCGTCTCGAATTTGATCAATAATTTTTGATTTCACAAATCTACTTGAAATGTGAAATATATTAACATCTCTAAGACCAACACAACATAAATGATCAAAAATTGTAGGTTCTTATAGAAAAATGAGAAAGCTCTCCACGATCTGAAGAAGCATTAACATAAAACTTACTGCAATTCTTAGACTAAGAACAAATAACTGAAATTCTTTCAGGAAAATTTCTAACAAAAAACCTAATCATATCCATTTCTAATTTTATAATCTATTAAAAACTCCCTAAAATTCTTAGCTCCATTAGAACAAAAACCAAGAAAATCCATAAGAGTTTTTTGAGAACCTTTCTTCAACCTATCTTTCAAATAACAAATGAATCGGCATGTGTATCACCGTTTCCAACAAAACTACTATTGATTGAAGTAATTTGGTCACTAGAAGTACCTAAAACATTGCCACCAATATCCAATTACAATGCACAAACATTTGACGTAACGGTAAACTTAAAATATTAGCCCCTCTTATACAATATAAAACATAGAATACTAAGCAAATCAGAATCGATATCAAGAATAATAACCTTATTTTCAAGAACATAAGATATCTCAATAGAAAAAGGACTAAGATGTGACCAAACTTCATAAATTGCACTCTTAACATCAAATAAAGAAGATTTCATGGTAAGACAAGTAGAATGATAACTCTTATTATGTTAAAAAACAACTAACAAGCTATTTGGCTGAATAATAGGCCATCATTACTGCAAAACAAGAAAAAGGAAAATTATCAAAACAAAATAAAAACAAATAAAAACATAAAACAAACAGAATATATAAAACTTAGCAGTGCATAATGATAGATGAATATAACATTTTATTTTTAAAATCCACCATGATGAATTATTGATGAAGAATGACAACAATTTTATATGTAAAATGCACCATAATGAATTTGTAATGCAAAATGATAGTTTCATATAGTATTACATATAAAAGAAAACCTGAAAGTATCTCTAGTACTGTTTTTAAACCCAAATCAGCTATCAACAAATCAAAAAAACCCGAGAATGAAAAACTAACAAAATTGACTCAACAAAATATAACAATAAATGTAAAAATGTGTGTAATAACGAATGTATATCACAATAAAAATAAAAAACCTAAAATAAATTCGAAAGCATTAAAATGGTTGAGAATGATGCAAAATACAAATCAATGAAATCGGTTAACTAAATCGAAATTGTTGAAACGAATCGAAGTACCTGAAAATTATAAGGATGTTGCAGCAAATTGAAATCTTTTAAGTTGTTTAATAAGATGCAAAAGATTTGATGTTGAGAAATCAAAGAAGATTTGAAGTTGAGAAGGAAGAATCGACGACGTTATGGAAGAAGATGAAGTTTAAATTTTATTTTATTGTTTTTCCTTCAGGCCAAAAAATAAAGCCCACGTCCTTAAAATTAAAAAGCATGCCCTAAGTACTTCAGCCCAAAAACGCTAATAAGTTTTGCTTTCAGCCTATTTTCCTTTAAAATATAATGATGGCATTTAAAATGGTGCCAGTGTATTTTTGGCAACATAACTGTGACATGACCAAAAGTGGCCTTGGAACTTGTCTATTTGCATGATAAGTTTTCAAAAGTGACCTTAATTAACAAAATTTCCTTTATTTAATAAACTCCTATGATCAGACATTTATAAAATAAGCATCCTATCGTTGGGTGTTTTTGGTGCTTCCGGACCGTAACATCAAGCACTATAATTTTACGATGTCTAAGCTGTTTGGAATGCCCTTACACTATATGATTTCAATTTATTTTTTCAAATAGTCATCATTGCAAGTGATTAACATAACAATTGTTTGTTGCTAAGGTACTATTTACTTTTTAGTCGTCCTCATGTGCCCATTGCATCTAAACCATTGATTTATTCATAATCAATTTTTATAATATTACGATAGATCTCATTTAACGATCAAATCATTATATTGGATGGTTCAGGTTCATATGTGCACATAAAGATAGATAATGCGAGTTTGATTGTTTTATTTTATTACTGGATACTAGTTAGGTTCATATCTAAAATCAAATTTAATTCTGAAATGAAAAAATCAAACTAAATGAAAACTTACCATCATCTAGTATATGCACAAAATATAAATGAGATCATTCAAATATAACAAATCAAGAACTTATTATTATAATAATTTTTTCCTTTATGGAATTCTTTGTCTTACATGGAAGGTGGAAATAAGAAGATATTTAATGTTGAAATCACTTGTAAAATATTATTTCACCGGTATTCGAATAGAATTTCACATAAATCTAGCTTGGGAGTTAACCAACTTTAAAATATTTCAAATGTTTGATGACTAATGATAGTGAAACAACCCCCTCTATAATCATACTATCCAAGAGTACTACTATGTAATATCGTCGTAATATGGAGAATGAGGCTATATGGGGTACACACGTGAATATTCCCTTGGACTAACATTGGTATGTATTAAAACATCTTATATAACTCACCAGAAAAACGCACACAGTTTCGACACAAAGCAATAAACACATGTGCTTAAAGGATAGAACAATACACAATGTACAGTAAATAACAGAGATCGCAGAGTCAAACGCAGCGATAATATATAATATCCAATATGCAGAATATGTCTAATACACATCATAATAATATACATCCATGAAGTACATCACATATACTAACATGCTAATAAACTGTATAACTATCCTCCACTATACCTAGTAATAACAAGTTGATCTCATTATCCCTGTACCTGAAATGTCTCGGACTGACCCGAATATATATAAATAATAAATGGGTCATACTATATCTAAATCTAATGTCAATACACATATTAAACATAGTATATGCTAGGAGTAAATATAGTAATGTTATCTCAAACAACCCTAAATATCTTATAATGTAGAATCCCACAAAACCCAGCTTAAAGATGTCATGACCTATATAAAATTCATCAAATTAGAAATCATGAAACAACATCAAATGGGTGAATCATCCATATCCAGAAATCATCATCTAAATCCATAAAACATCTATAAAAGAGATATCACCATGAATATTCAAGCTACACGTAGCTTAGCCCAAATATATCACTCAATCTCGATAACAAAATATCCTTCATAAACAAAATCACAGAGATGGCGACACATGCCAGTGAAGGATATAATTGGCGAAACACGCCTATAAGGAATAATCGATGACACATGCCTGAGAAAGATAAATAGGCAACACATGTCAATGAATAGTAGTTGGCTACACATGCTAATGAGAAGATAGTATTCAGTGATACACACCTAAAAAGAATAATAAGCAACAAATGCCAAAGAATGATATGGGGATTGATCATACTTTGGACACAGTCACATGTATAATCGTAACTCATCATCCCGAATATATCTAAGTATATGCCTTTATCACACACCAGAACTAGGCGAGAGACTGATAGACACACATGCTTTAGGATACTACACATGTGATTGGCGAACATGACACACGTATTCCACCAACATGGCTCCTATAGTCTTGGTTACCTCGACAGAAATCGTGACTCCTATCCATCGCATGTCATAAACAAGCTGCATGACTACACTATGCATTGGTCACGACCATACACGTGTCCTAATGGTAACAGACTGCTAGCCTAGGTGGCACATGGAGGCTATACAATTGCCGACACAAGGCTCTACAATAGCCGACACACAACTATAAATATTGTTGACACACGGTTATGAGTATCACAGATCTGGAGAGCGACCATCGCGATCATGTTGCTGGGATGGATACTAGCCAATATGATTCAACTACCGCAACAAAAAGGAAGTCGAACGATGAATAGACAATTACTAAATATAAATAATATAATATAATAGCTAGCACACAACTACATTTTCATGCCGACAAACATCATGATACATATGCTGACACACGGCTAAATATGTGACTGACCGCAACAAGCCACATTATACGTAACATAACAAATCCCTATATGATTGTCGTCAACAAGCAGAGGATAACCGAATAAATAACACTATGGCATCCCATACCACTTTTTGTTACTAGTCCATTTACTTAGGGCACATATAACACACTTGCTAGTTCAATATTCCATAACAAGTCCAAAGAATAACCAGAGAAATATTACTGAATGTCCCATCCTAAACTGTATTATAACTCGGTTTATTTAGATTCCTCGTCACACAGAATGAAATATCGCAAAATCAATTAGAAGGATGTCATCACCAAATGAAATCACATCAACATCAACTAACTAAAATACATATGGCGAATCACTAATGTAATCTCATTCAATATATATTATATATAAGAATTTGAAAAGTAAGATAAAATATATTAATTAAATTACATACACATACATATAAATATATATAAACCGAACAAATTAATATTCAATAATAAATCAATCACAACATATAATCTTATATCCAATACTTAAAAATGGATAATAAATAAATATTCTAGAATTAACTAAATAATCAATTAATACCTAATATAAGATTGAATTGCTAAAATTCATTACCATATCATCCAAAATCACTTTACAAATCAAAATAATTATAGAACTATTTCATCATCTTGTGTAACTAAATAATACTTTAAAAATAAAGTTATAAAACTCTACATTAATTATTTTCATTCAAAACCATAATTTATAATTCAACACCTTCACTGTATATTCCACTATAAGAAAATATATTATTGGATGCATTATATAGCAGCGTTTAATATCTAAGTGCATCTGTTGATGTAAAGAATAAAACAAATTAGAAAAATCAATGCTGCTGAACTAATCCCGCCAAACATTTTAGAAGGCGGCAAATCTTATTTGCTTTCCTTCTTTATTTTTTTTGTTCCCTCGCGTCTTTTGCTCAAATCACCTAAAACCCTAAATTAAGCTTCTCTCATATCCAAAACAGAAAGTAAATTCTCTTAATCATATTTCGTAAAACAACATACCTTGTTTTGTCTTTATTATCGGGGTTTTTAGCCCAGCAGGACCCACTAGAAAATAGAACAATTCTATGACATCAGAATGGCTTAGAACTTAACCAAGAAGGCTAAGGCAAGAAGTTAACGAGAGCGAAGCCATATTACTGAAGCAACGACTCAATTTGACTAAACCAAGAGAGTCGCGTTTGTCTAGCCCAATCAGCGGCTAAGCATAACCAGCTAGCAGATAGTTATCAAAACGGAACAACGTGCAACGAGACTACACGAACAACATCGAAACAAGGCCATGAAAGCATTCCACACTTCAATTTCCAAAAATATTCCAAGTGCTTGGATCGCTAGCGATCCATACCCTATGGATTGCTAGCGATCCATGCAATATGATGGTTCGTGGAGTGGAAAAGAAGCCAAGAATACAAGAGCACAAAAAACACCAAGTGAATGGATCACCAGCGATCCATACAAGATGGGTCGCTAGCGATCCAAACCAAGCTGCTAAACTCTAGCGACCTGGCATGGCTAAAAAATAGAGATAGAGCCTAAGTTATTAGCGAGCGACGAGAGAGCCAAGTCTATGGGTCTCTAGCGATCCATAGACCATGAATCACTAGCGATCCATGGTTTTGGCTCGGATCGTGAGCTACATTCCTCTAAGTCGTTATGTATTCATCTGTAAGTGATTGACATGCGTGTTTGGTCCAGAGGCCCTGCAATCTCTAAAAATGGTTTTACTGTTCTTTTTCTATATCTGTTATCTGTGATATTGCTCTGTCAGAACAGGGCTGGTGCTTTCAAACTCAAACCAGGATGTTGATCCATTTTTTGGGTTAACATTTTGGTGCTTTCACTGAGAACCCCAACTCAGGATCTAGATGTAGCTATCTACTTTGGATCTCATAGGTCCAGAAGTTAGATCCTCAATCTTTGCTTGAAGAATCCGCTGTTTGGAATCAATGGCCCTTGGAAGAAGAAGAACTGCCTCCAGAAGATCTATAGGGGCAGTAATAGCTGGAGAAGATGTTAATCCCCAACAAACTTAAGTAAATGGTGCTAACTTAGGAAATCAGGCGCCAACATCCTCTAGTTAGCATGAAGTTGTCACAGGAAATCAGGCGCCAACATCCTCCAGTTAGCACGAAGTTGCCAACAAACCAAAAAATTGAAAGTAGCCAAAAGGCTCTAATGGATAAGCTTAACGCTCTCCTAACCCTACATTCAAATCCTGCTCCAAGGACTATGCCTGAACCCGCGGCTACTTAAAACAAGAGAATTCCTCCGTTTCTGGTCTACATAGAAGAAACGGAAAACAACCACAAAAAAGGATGATAGTAGGACTTAACGTGGACAGAAATGCAAGTACTCCGTTCGCCACAAGGTAACCTATTCTGAATTTAAATCAAGGGGCTAAGACTCCATTGGAAGACATAGCTATGGATTTCTCTGACTCAGAGGACAGAGAGCGAGACGACAAATTAGAAGAAAATGCCAATGAATTCGATAATGCTAGGAATATTAAAACTGCTCCGATTAGGCCAACCGCAAGCCAACGGGACCCTGCAGGAGTGCCTCTCCCGAAGACAAGAAAGCTAGGTCTCAGCCCACTCACCAAGATCGTTTTCAAAGCCAAACACTTGGCGCAAAGACTGATTGCCGTCCTCAGAACTACCGGAAATCAAAGGCATACATAGCGGATATGGTTAAACGATTAATGGAGAAAAGTAAAAATATAAGAGATGATGAATGGGGATCTGCACAAGTCGAACTGCCTTCACCAATGAAATCTTGAATGAGAAATATCCAGAAAGATTCACAATGAAAACTATTCTGTCCTATGATGGGAAAAAGACTTGAGACCTCGCTTGTACAAATACAATTGGTATATGGATGGAGCTAATTCCTCAAAAGCTGTTCGATGTATGCTTTTATATCATTCTCGAAGGAGTTGCATCAATGTGGTTCACTAAGCTTCCATCAAGATCTATCTCTACTATTGACCAACTGGCGACAAGGTTCCTTGATCAGTTCAAACTCCATACCGTGCAGTCAAAAGACGTCATGTCCCTATCCAGATTGTTCCAAGGGAATAACGAATCACTGAAATCTTTCATGAACAGGTTTAACACCATGGTGATGGAAGAAAGCAACCCAATGAAGACATGCTTTTTATGGCACTAGTCCGTGCCATTCACCCGGAAACTGAATTCGGAAAGTGGATTAAGATGAAGCAACCTACCACCAGGAAAGATTTCAATCGTAAAGCAAGTTAGTACCTAAGGTTGGAGGAAGCGCAGGAATTGGAAAGGAAGTCTAATAGTGTGCAACCATGAATGTCGGGCAAAGCAATGTAACAATGAATCAAAATGCGAACACTTCTCGGACTTCTAAAGGAATCATTGGGAAAGACGGGAATTTAAAGAGTAAAAGTCAAAACTCTAATAAGAAGAATGGTAATGGCAATAATAAAAAGCTCAAAGGGTTTAGGCCCGAAGGCTACACTCCCTAAATGACACACCGGAAAATATTTTTCTCGTGACTCAAGGGACTGAGGAATACAAAAAGCCCCTCAGAAAGGAAGTAACCGAGCAGCAGAAGCGCTCAAGAAAATTCTACCGCTTCCACAAGACACACGACCACATTACAAATGAATGCTGCCATTTAAAGAATCTCATTAAGGAGTTGATCCAAGATAATAAGCTCCAGCAGTATGTAAGAAAGCCTCAAAACCTCGATAAATCTGCAGCTCCCTAGCCTCCTAGAGACCGAAGGAATCAAGCGGGAACTAGTGAAGAAGGGTCGAAACAAACTAACCAAAGGCTTATTATTGGAACAATATCCGGGGGACCACACCCCACACAAAGGAGTTGAGGGGAAATGGAGCGATATGCAAGTTCGTTGAAGCATGCTCCGAAGGAATCATGTTTAGCTGTAGAAGATGAAACTCCATCCAAGCTGCAAAGGGTCTTGAATGACGATTTAGTGTTCCGAAATCGGGACACCAAGGGGATCGAAGCTCCAACTTTCGATCCGATGGTGGTGACGGTAGGAATCGGACCTGTTGTAGTTCGACGGGTGTTGGTTGATAGTCGCAGCTCCGTTAACATACTCTTCAAACGTATTTTCGATCAAATGAAGATTAACATGAAAAGCATATCCGCATGCCAAACAAAGATTCAGGGGTTTACCGGTAAACCCAAACAACTGGTGGGAACAATTGACCTACCTGTGGAGCTTGGAGAGGGTGAGCGAAGGGTCACCCTCATTCAGACTTTTGTGATCGTGGATGAAATGTCAGCATACAACACCTTCCTAGGATGACCCGCATTAGCCTACTTCAGAATAGCATTGGCTTAATGGTGCCTTACAATGAAGTCCCTAAAGAGCATGGAGTTGGAATTGTGAAAGGAGACCAAAGCGCCGCCCGGGAATGCTACATCGCAGAATGTTGGAATATTAATCTAAATGTATTTGTTTTTATTTGAATAAATCAACTGTGACTGGTTGTTAGTTGCAGTAAGAATAGGTAGTTGAGTTGCAGTGGAATAAGGAGTGGAGAAGTATCAGGAGGCGATCCTGGTTTTTAGTTGTCAACTTAGGTGATCAGCTTAGTTTAAATTTGCTTGTATTAATTTTTAGTTTTAATTATCTCAGTATTGTTTTATTCCATTCAGTAATCAAATACAAACGAGCTTGTTCATTCTTCTGTATTTATCTACAATTTTGATTCATATCTAATATCTGGTATCAGAGTTTTGCTCAAAAGAATTTATGACATATTGTGAGGATGCAGGTATACTCAGACACTACACAGCCCCTTACTCTCCACAAAAAAATGGCGTTGTGGAACGCCGAGTGATGGCTATGGCTAGAAGCTTGCTGAAGGAAAGGGATATGCCATCAAATATGTGGGGAGAGGCAGTACGACACGCTGTATATGTGTTAAATAGATTGCCCACTCGAGCACTGTCAGGAACAACTCCATACGAAGCATGGTCTGGTAAGAAGCCACATGTTGATTATTTAAAGGTTTTTGGCTGTGTTGCTCACATGAAAATACCCAGTGTTCATGTAACAACGCTCGATGATAGAAGTAAATAAGTTGTACACCTCGGAAAGGAGCCTGGCACTAAAGCATATCGACTATACGATCCAAACACAGGTATTGAACACATAAGTAGAGATGTTGTATTCGAGGAGACAAAGAGCTGGTTATGGAAGGAACAAAAAACTGGTGATACATATGCTTCAGGTGCTTTCACGGTAGTTGGTTTTCAGTCAGAGACATTGGAAGGTGGTGAATCTGAGGAGAATATGGTGACAACACCTCAGCCACAAACATCAAATACAAGTCAGCCAGATGAAGATGGAGACACCAGGTCTGATGTATCAAGTAGCAGCAGTGAACCAAGGAATTTCAGACTAATCAGCAATATTTATGATAATACTAAAGAAGTCGAGTTGGCAGATGAATTGCTTCTTTTAGGTGTTGATGAACCAGTAACGTATGACCAAGCAGCAAAGGAGAAGGCATGGAAGGTGGCTATGCAAAATGAAATCGAAGCTATAGAAAGAAATAACACTTGGGAGTTGACAGAATTACTGCCGGGACACAAAGCTATTGAATTGAAATGGGTGTTCAAATTGAAGAAGGATACCAATGGTGAGATTATAAAACATAAGGCACGACTCATCGCAAAGGGGTATGTACAGAAATATGGTATTGACTACGAAGAGGTGTTTGCGCCGGTTACAAGACTAGAAACAGTACGTCTTTTGTTGGCTCTTGCTGCTAAAAATGAATGGGAGGTCCATCACCTTGATGTAAAATCAGCCTTTTTAAATGGTGAGCTATAAAAGGAGGTTTACATGGCTCAACCGGAGGGTTATGTGAAAGAAGGCCAAGAGTATAAAGTTTATAAGCTTTCAAAGGCTCTATATGGTTTACGTCAAGCCCCACGAGCTTGGTATGCTCATTTAAGTAAGTGTCTTGAAAGGCTGGGTTTCACAAAGTGTCCATTCGAGCATGCTGTCTATACAAAATGCGAAGGTGATGAATCTTTGATCATTGGAGTGTATGTTGATGATTTGCTAATCACTGGTACAAACGTATCAAACATTGTTAAATTTAAGAAGCAAATGAGCAGTGAATTCGAGATGAGTGACCTGGGAAAGTTGTCGTACTATCTTGGATTAGAAGTTGATCAAGGTAAGGGGTATATTGAGCTAAAACAAACGGCATATGCAAAGAAGGTACTTGAGAAGGCTGGTTTGGCTGATTGTAATCTAGTAAAGTATCCGATGGAACCCAAGATACAAATGAATAAAGATGGAGCAGGCAAGCCAGTGAACCCAACGCAGTTCAAGAGCATGGTGGGAGGTTTGAGGTATTTAGTGCATACACGACCAGACATCACGTATGCAGTAGGAGTTGTCAGTAGATTCATGGAAAGGCCCACAATGTTGCATCAGAATGCAGTCAAACGAATTTTTTGTTATGTGAAGGGAACATTGAACTATGGTTTGGGATACACGAAGGGTCGAGGAAATTATATATTGTCTAGTTTTTCAGATATTGACTTGGCAGATAATGTTGATGATACGAAAAGTACAGGAGGCATGGCCTTTTATTTAGATGACAGTTTAATTACATGGGTCTCACAAAAACAGAGGTGTGTTGCATTGTCCTCTTGTGAAGCTGAGTTTATGGCTGCCACAGCTGCAGCATGTCAGGGAATATGGTTACATAAGGTGCTCAGTCAGATATCAGATGTGAAAGCTGGTCCGGTGATTCTATATATTGATAACAGATCAGCAATTGATTTGGCAAAAGACCCAGTTTTTCATGGTCGAAGTAAGCACATAGACGTACGCTATCATTTCATCCGAGAGTGTGTTGAACAAGGATCGATTGTCATTAAGCATGTGGGTACAAACGAGCAGCGAGCAGATATTTTAACAAAGGCTTTGTCCACTGTTAAATTCGAGAAAATGCGCAAACTGTTGGGAGTCAAAGATCTTCACTAAGTTTAGATTAAGGGGGAGCATGTTGGAATATTAATCTAAATGTATTTGTTTTTATTTTAATAAATCAACTGTGACTGGCTGTTAGTTGCAGTAAGAATAGGTAGTTGAGTTGCAGTGGAATAAGGAGTGGAGAAATATCAGGAGGTGATCCTGGTTTTTAGTTGTCAACTTAGGTGATCAGCTTAGTTTAAATTTGCTTGTATTATCTCAGTATTGTTTTATTCCATTCAGTAATCAAATACAAACGAGCTTGTTCATTCTTGTGTATTTATCTACAATTTTGATTCATATCTAATACAGAATTGCGTGGTTCAAGAAGAAAGGAAAAAGGAAAGGATATGGGGAAAAATCTCCACATTCATGAGCCCACTGAATAGCAATTACAGAGCCGCCCCTGGTTCGGGGATCATAGCCGATTCGATAAGGCTTTGGACCCTAGAAAGAAGAGTTCGTGGGAGGATCGGGCAGTACCAGCAGAATTGACGGTGTCTATCCCAGTCTGTATGGATGACCCAACACGGGTCTTGAAAATTGGTTCGCACCTTGGAAACAGGATGCGGTCAGAACTAACTAAATTCCTCCGCGCCAATTTGGATGTATTTGCTTGGACGCACTTCGATATGTGTGGGGTATTGCCCAAAATTGCCTGCCACACGCTCAATATTGACCCCAAATTCACACCAGTAAAGAAAAAAAGGCGTAGCTTTGGCCCTGAACGGTCCAAGGCACTGAGAGAGGTAGTGGATAAACTGATAGCTAACGGCTTCATCCGAGACGCAACCTACCCTGAATGGGTATCAAAGCCAGTCTTAGTCAAGAAGTCTAATGGAAAATAGCAAACTTGTATTGACTTCTTGGATCTAAATAAAGCTTGCCCAAAAGATAGCTTCCCACTCCTCAAAATCGATCAGCTTGTGGATGGAACGGTAGGGCATCAATTGCTGTCATTTATGGATGCATACTCGGGCTACAACCAGATCCTGATGCATGAGCTAGATCAAGAGAACACCAGCTTCAGCATCGAGTTGGGACTGTACTGCTACAGAGTAATGCCATTCGGTTTAAAAAACACCGGGCAACATACCAAAGGCTAGTAAATACTATGTTCAAACGTCAAATCGGAAAGACAATGGAAGTTTATGTGGATGACATGTTGGTCAAATCTCGAGTAGCTGCTAACCATCTAGAAAATTTCATTGAAATGTTCGAAATACTCTGGAAGTATAGGATGAAGCTCAACCCACTCAATTGTTACTTTGGAGCAGCCTCTGGGAAATTCTTGGAATTCATAGTAAGTGCCCAAGGCATTGAAGCAAATCCAGAACAAATAGCGGTACTACAAGAAGTCCAAGCCCCAAAAAATAAGAAGGAACTTCAAAGCTTGATTGGAAAAGTCGCAGCATTAAGTCGATTTATCTCAAAAGCTAGAGACAAGTGCATACCGTTCTTCGATGCACTGAAAAGGGAAAGAAAATCTTCGAAGGGACTGAAGCTTGTCAAACGGCTTTTGAAGAACTGCTATGATACATGGAAGCTCCGCCAATCTTATCAAATCCGGTGGATAGAGAAGACCTATTCATTTACTTAGCAGTCTCACCAAATGCACTGAGTGCTGCTCTCATGCGGGAAGAAGCAAGAATCCAGCGACCCATGTATTACTTTAGCAAACGATTCACCAGAGCTAAGAAGAATTACCCAGAACTGGAAAAGCCAGCATATGGCCTCTTGATCGCGTCCCGGAAGTTATGACCATACTTTCAGGCACATCCAATCAAAGTGTTAGCCGACCATCCCTTGAAACAAGTGTTGTACTGACCCGAAACTTCCGGGCGACTCCTCAAATGGAACAAAGAGCTAAGTCAATATGATATTGCATACCATCCTAGGAAAGCTATCAATGGGCAAGCGTTAGCAGACTTCATCGCCGAGTTTACCATACAGGACGACGAAGAAGAAGTGCCGCTGGAGGTGGAGACTCAATGGAAACTTTT
The DNA here is from genome assembly GCA_030737815.1 of Allium fistulosum. Classification (NCBI taxonomy): domain Eukaryota; kingdom Viridiplantae; phylum Streptophyta; class Magnoliopsida; order Asparagales; family Amaryllidaceae; genus Allium; species Allium fistulosum. The sequence continues at coordinate 1,033,250,657 of CM060905.1, forward strand.
TGTGGATGGTGCATCTAACAATCTCCGTTTAGAGGTAGGGGTAGTGCTTGAAACCCCCAAAGGAAGAGCCAATTGCTATGCCTTGCGCTTGCAATTCCCTACGACGAATAACGAAGCAGAATATGAGGCGCTTATTGCAGGACTAAAGATAGTGAAAGAACTTAAGATAAAGTCCATTCACATCTACAGCGACTCCCAATTGGTTGTCTGTCAAGTAAAGGGGGAATACCAGGCTCGAGGAGAGAATCTTGCCCCGTATCTGTCTAAAGTGCAAGTACTGCTAAGCGACATTGAACATTATACCATAGCCCACATTCCACGAGAACAAAACATCAAGGTGGACTATTTGGCTAAACTAGCAAGCTTTGGGGAAGCTCAATCATTGGGGACCATCCTAGTTGAAACTTTAGCCATTCTGAGCATAGATGAGATGAACGTCGACTGGATCCTCGAGGCAGCCGTTGAGCCAGAGACATGGATGACATCAATAAAGTACTATCTACTTGCCGGAACCCGTCCAACTGACCGAAACCAAAAGAAAAAGATTCTACAAATGGCACCATGGTTCATGATGCAGGATGGAATACTCTATCGAAGGGGATTCTCGACCCACCTTCTTAGCTGTATGACTGATAATGAAGCACGACGAATCCTAAATGAGGTACATGAAGGCGAATGCGGGGACCACACTAGGGGCAGACCCTAGTAAAGAAAGTCCTTCGGTATGGATAATTCTGGCCAACAATAAACCGCGACGCTGTAGACTATGCCAGAAGATGCGATAGCTGTCAAAGATTCAGCAACATTAAGAGAACTCTTTCAACGGAGCTAACGCAGATGGTCAGCCCGTGGCCATTTGCAATATGGGGAATCGACTTGATTGGCGCCCTGCCAATAGCAAAAAGAGGGGCCAAATATGTTATATTTGTCTTAGATTATTTTATAAAATGGACCGAAGCGGAATCGATGGCCACCATAACTACAAAGAAAGTCACTAATTTCGTTACTAAAGACATTATTTGTAGGTTTGGTGTGCCAAAAAAGGTCATCACGGACAATGGAACTCAATTCGAAAGTGCCGAGTTTCAAGACTTCTACAAGCATTTCCGAATAGAAAAGATCTTTTCCGCGGTGGCTCATCCGCAAGCAAACGGGCAGGTGGAAGCGATAAACAAGATCATCAAGTCCACTATCAAAAAGTGACTAACAAAGGCAAAAGGAAACTGGGTTGATGAACTTGCACTCGCATTATGGGCTTACAGAACTATCCACAAAGCGGCAACTGGCCATACCCCGTTCGCCTTGGCGTATGATTCAGAAGCAATGATTCCTGTTGAACTGGAAACCCGTCACACCTAAGGCAAAACTTCGATCAAAGGAAAAACGAGCAACTCCTACTCGAATCACTAGATATGATTGACGAAAAAGGAGAAGAAAAAGAGTTGAGAACCGCCGCCCACCAAAAAATGGTCGCACGGTACTTCAACTCAAAAGTTCACAATCAAACCTTCGAAGTGGGAGATCTTATGCTCAAGCGAGTTTACCCCGTTCTAGGGACCTTCGGACCAAACTGGGAAGGACCGTATGGCATCAATCAAAAGCTAAGAGACTGGACTTTCAAGCTAACAACCGTCGACGAAACTCAAGTTCCCAGGGCAAGGAATAGCGAATCGCTCCGCCGTTACTTTGTCTGAAAGCTACTTTATGTACTTTTTATTTTCCAGCAAATAAGCCATCCCGGGATGCTGGGGGTATTGTACATAGGAAAAAACTTCCCTGCTTTCCTTAATAAAGTTTTCTTCTTGAACTAACAAAACCATGTTCATAATAACTGCCCACCGGGTCGATGGAAGCAAATCAACTAAAACCATTAGATCGACGAAATCTGATCTTGGTCTTCTAAAAACCGGTGCTGCTCCGGCAACATCGGGAAGGCTAAAACATACGCTGCTCATGTTGCTTGAAGATAGGCAACACCGAGGAGCACGAAAAGTTGTGCATTTTGTAAGCTGTGCACTAACTTCTAAAAATTTACACTCCTCGCGTTGCCCGAAGATAGGCAACACCGAGGAGCATGAAAAGCCGTGCATTTCGTAAGCCGCGCACTAATTTCTAAAAACTTACACTCCTCACGTTGCCCGAAGATAGGCAACACCGAGGAGCACGAAAAGCCGCACATTTCGTATGGCACGTAATAACCTCCAAAATGCCAACTCCTCACGTTGCCCGAAGATAGGCAACACCGAGGAGGACTAAAAGCTGTGCACTCCATAAGCCACGCACTAAATTCCATAACACTAACTCCTCACGTTGCCCGAAGATAGGCAACTTCGAGGAGCTTGAAAGATTGATCGCACTGATTCTTAAAACTTAAACTCCTCACCCTGCCCGAAGATAGGCCGCATCGAGGAGAACTAAAACATATGCTCCTCGCGTTGCCCGAAGATAGGCAACTCCAAGGAGCACCAAAAAACCGTGCATCCCATAACAAGCGCCAACTCCTTCTATAATCAGGAATAATGAGCATAACTCCAACAAAATTGGAATGCTACAAACCAATAGAAAAATTTCAACTAAGGACACTTAATGATTTAAACTGCCCTCGGTTAACCCATGCAATGTGCACCTCTCGAACATGCATATATTGCATACTTGCTGAAATATTACAAGTAACTTGGATTACATGCTAAAGTTGCAAAACTTCCGAAAAAAAGGAAAATCAAGCTATAACTTTGCCAAATTTCAAGTTTAATATGAAAATTATCTAAACCCTAGGTTACCGGTCATTTGAAAATTGTTTGAAGTAAACCGCCCTGTGAACTGGGGGGGCATACACCAGTACTTGAACAAAAATACTTGAACAAATACACGTGAAAACAATAAGTTCACAAGTTCTGTCACTCCAAACAAAGAATTTTTAAATTCAGTTAATTTTTTGGTAAAGAATTTTTTAAGTTATGTTACTTCAAACGAAATATTTTGGCGGTAATCACAGAACTAGATAAGTATAAAATACAACAAGCACAAATGCATAGAACATATATGAGTAGATAGATGAAAATACAGTCAAAATATCAATATATTGCTTATAATTTTCTTTACACTGGGTCAAAATGTGGGGGCCGTACCCACACAATATCGGCCAACAAAAAGAAAATACAGACTCCACAGATAAAACACTAAGTGCAAACTCTAACCTTGAACATAATGACTCAAAAGGAATCAAAAATCAAATCAGTCTTCACACAAGCCTCTCAACGTTTCCTTCCACTGCTCTTATTTCCTCCCTTTGTTGGCAGCTTCTGCTTCATCTCAGGAGTGGTGTCACTGCCGGTAATGTCAATGAACATCTCAGTGGCAATGTCCTCCTCTTCCTCTACAGCCTTCTCAGAAGATTCTCCCTTCGCTTTCCGTTTCCGTGATTTGCGGGAGCTCTTTGAGGCTCTGATCGCTTCAACCTTTTCCTTCTAAATAGTAACCAGTTCGTGCTGAGTCTTGTGAGGCTGCTCTATCTGGACTTCCTGCTCCTTAATTTCTACCGCTGTTACGTCACCTTCTAAAGACATAGAAGGGTCATCCAGGCCATGAAGCACGACTATCTTTTCGGACTCCGGCCCTGGCTGCGAGCCATACACGAACGTAGAAACAGGAACAGAGACGACCACGGAGGCTGTAGAAATAGCAGCGGGTCCGGGAGGTGAGGAAGCCGGCTCATCAATAGGAAAGGTGGACGGACCTATAAGATCAAAAATTAAAGCATTAAATTCTTCCTACTCTTGCGGCATAAGTTGGAAGCTCCCGAACTCGGAGGAAGCGAGAACATTACCTGCACCAGAGGAATGGTCGAGAATGTCGACTTCGTATGCACCACCTTCGCCTTCTTTCGATGGTTCCACTACTTGAGGAAGAGTCTCGAGCTATGAACATGCTGGCAGGTCGTGGGGCTCCTTTGATGATTCGCCCACGCCAGAAATAAAAGGCATGGTGAGCGCTTCGGCGGCAGTCATTAAAGCAGCATCGATGGCCTTCTTTTCTCTTTTGACTCGAAGAATCTCCCGACCCTCGAGCAACACCTTCTTTGATTCTTCATTAAGATAGGCGTCCCGCAGCTATCGCTCGGTATAGACATCACTGCTATCGGAAAAGTGGGATAAGGTTTCTTCCCAAACTAAAGCGAGAGTGCATAGGAACTTTGGATCCAAGTAGCTGAGAATTCCATGATGCAACAAGGAGTTAACACAAAAATTCAGAATGGTCGCGTCTAGGTTCTTCATCTTTCTTTCAAAAGTATTTTGGAGCTCTAGGTAATCCGCTCCGACGGTGGCTTTTTCAACTTCAACGGCAGACTTATCGACACTGAGCTGCGTGACCTGAGCCTGTAGCCTGGCAATTGTCTCGGATTGGTCGGAAATAGTCTTGTTGTGCCCTTCAACGATGAGGTTGTGGTCAGCAATGGTTTCCCTTTGAGCCTCAATCGTTGCGTTGCAAGCGGCCACTTCTTCCTTTAATTTTGCCTCTTTGGCATGAACCTTCTTTATCTCGTTTCTATAGATGATCTCAATTCTGGCATGAGCCTCCTTTACTTCTTTTAGCAAGTCAGTGCTCCTCTTGCCCTCTTGCAGTGCCGTTGCCTTTTCTTCTTCCAGCAATTTAATTTTAGCGTCACATTCTGACAGCGATCTTTCAAAATCATCCTTCTTCAAATCAAAAGAGAGGATTTCTTGGTAGTTATTGCGATTGGTGTCCGCCAGTTGCTTACACAATCTCTCCCATCCTTCAGCCTGATCCAAGTCGCTCTGAATAGCTTGAAGTTGGGGCATGTGCGAATATTTTCGAACCGAGTGTAGGTCACGGTCAAACTTAGCTCCCCTCAAGAACTATCTAGGAAGCGCTTGCTCGAGCTTAGGAGGACCCGAAGGAAGAATGTAGGCAGGCCTCCGATGGGGACGCGAAGCACTGGGGGGAAGCACGACTGAAGATGGTGGAATAAAAATCGAAGGTGGAGCAGGAGCATAAGTGATGGGGATTTCTTGACCCGCCGAGGAGCGCATCAAAGTAGAAACCCGTTGTTCTGAAGAATGCAAATGGTGGTCGAATTTTGATCTCTTCGATGGCTCCTCCCTCTCATCAAAAGATCTCCTTTTCTCATACCTGCCTTTGTATGACCAGCTTCGATCTCTTTCATCTTGGCAGTGGGCTTCAGCCTCTAGTTTCCTTTCTCCATCTGTACTCCTCTTCCATTTCTCGAGGCCGATGAAGACCGAAAGGGCACTTAGACCAGCGCTGGGAGTCAGTGAACTTTTTCAAGCCATCGTAGAGGCCACGTCCTCTCATCATACCTAGCACAAAGCATAAATATAAGATTTTAGAAGCAGAAAATAAGCATGGAAAGAAAGTGGGAAAGTGAGTGCAATCCTAATAAGATGTGTAGTGTATTTCAGGGAAAGGCCTAAAGTGTCGTCACGAACCGGATCAGGCGGCCGTCGCAGGCAAGACCGCACTAACTTCGGGCGCAGTATTACCCAAAGGAGGGGGCACCTCCTCAAATTTAAAGTCTTCCTCTATAATCGCATCAAAATCGACATAGACGTCGCTCAAATCCCCAACTTTGCACCAACATCTTTATTCGGGGCATCCTTATGCTCTCTGTTCTCTGGGTCATTATCTTTGTCACTCACATCTAGAGGAGGAGAGCTCGAAAGGACGGGACTCATGCCCGAGGTCTCATCGCACGATTCTGATTCTCCATCATCAAATTCTACATAGAAGTCGTCACTGGAACTGGACTCGTCGCTACTACTCTTGAGTTCCCCCTCCTCCTTATCTAAGCCCACCGTGGCCTTGCCTTCCCTTAGTTGGAACTCTTTTTTTTCCCCTTCCGAGATTAGAGGCATTCTGACTGAGCCACTGACTCCGGCCGCGGTGACATCTCTTCCGTCATGGGCCTTTTCGGTTGATCTCCAGCCAAACCATCTCTCTGTTGAGAAGCGCCTTCTTCAGAGCCGCGAGAAGAAGAAGTAGATCAGGTGTGAACCTTGGATCGAGCAGGAGAAGGGACTTCAACTTGAACGGTGGATCTACCCGGATACAGTAACCTATATCGGTGCAAGTTTTCATCGGTTAGCAAAACTTTAATGCATCTTTCATCGGCATCAATAGCTTTTAGTGTCTAAAAAACATCATCAAGGGCCACGTCTCTATTTGGCCTTGGAATAACTGAAAGAAGTATACAGCTCGTTAGAAACTCCATAGCAACGCATCGAAGCTCGATAAGTATGAAAAGGAACTTACCCCTTGTCGTCCATAGACGATTGAACCCCTCGGGGCATCTAACGAAGAAATATCGCGTCTTGAATTGTGACAAGTTTTTGGCAGACGCAGAACAAATTTTCGATTTCCTTGAGCTTCAATTACGATCCAGGAGGGGAAGTCATCTCTCCTTTTGAATGACAGCAAGTACCGCAACTCATCAAACTTTGGAGCGCGATTAAACGTCCGCGTGAAAAGAACATATAGGCAAGTCAAGGTAGCATAGCCATGTGTTGAATTTGAAACAGAGCAATGCCTAAGTTGGAAAGAGCTCGCGCAAAAAGTCATTGAAAGGAGGCACGACTCCATTCAGGCACATGTAACGATGGCGAGCAGTATATCCGTGGGGAGGCATATAAGCAAACTCATCTTTTTCCGGTAGACGTACATCCTCCTCTGGTATACCGTGTTGTGCACAAATGTTATGAAGAACTTTAGCAGAAACCACCGAAGAAGCCCACTCAGGCGGATTGAGTAGAACTCTAAAGTTGGGAGGCGTTCGATCCACGACCGGCCTAATCGAGACCAGCTGACCGTATTCTGCTTGTGAAGTGGTAGGAGAAAGGGCGACGGATGACGATCCAACCACTGAAAGTGCCGCACTTCCTCCACTCGATTTACGGTGCGAAGATGGATGCTTCATTCTAAAACAACGGAACTCGCAATCAAAACGGTCAGGTGATTTTATTCTAATTTAGTGATTTCCCCCTGCTACACTTGAATTCGAAAGAGATATCGATTCGTGTCCGTGCGACGAACTTCAAGTGTATACAGGGGCAAGTGGATCATGCTGTCTATAGAGGGTGTGCTCGGTATCTGAAACACTACAAACGCTCTATCCAATGTAAATAGTTTGCTCGCAATAGAAAAGGAAAAAAGTTTCCCACATCGTTTCCACTTGTTTTTACTTCCTGTACACTTACCCGTTATCGATCAATGATCGATAATGGATCTATTGTCCAAAGCGATGTGGAAAACTCTTCTCACTATAGGGACACCGAGCGTGCAACAAGCAAGAAAGATAAGTCCAAATTCTCTGGAAGAATCAGGATCGATTAGTGATGTGTCGTGGAGTAACAGCTATGAAATTGGGCATAAGTCAATTTTGTTCTAATGGACGATGATAGCAAAATGTGTCAAGCATTGGGACAAAGCCCGAATGTCGTTCCAGGAGAAAACTCAAGACTCGATTTACATCTTCCTCCATTAAACCGCAATCACTCAAACTTCTCATGATCCACATCGAATACAAACTCACCGTAAAAAAAACACTACGGTTAGCAAACCCACCTCAGATTGAACTTTAGAATACGGGAATGATTGAAGACTAAAATCAGCGAGCTGTGGATGGATTGGTGGCAAGCTAAGGAATCAGGTCACTTAAGATCCAATGAAAAGTCACAAACGATTCAAGGCAAGGGTTCTGGTCAGAGATGAACCGGGGAGGCGGTGATACTCCGGTGATAGTGGCGCTAGAGAAGATATGGTGGAATGCTTAGGTGAGGAAGGATCTAAGGAAGCGCTGGATCAGGTCGTACAAGATAGGTCAAATCTACTAAGGTCTCAGGTCGCGTGAAGAGATTGAACTGAATCGGCTTGATAAGTAATTAGGTCGGCCCGAGTAAACATATATAGGTAGGCATAAAGGAACAAAGCAAAAATTAGCTAAGTAATATGATCGCCTGCGATCCATCATGGATCGCTAGCGACCCATCTTTTTGAAACTAAAATTTACAAGTGGTCAGGTCGCTAGCGATCCATCGTACATGGATCGCTAGCGACCCGTAAGGTTGGGGGCAAATTTTTCTCGAACCCGAGCTCCGACATCTACCCATCATTTCGAAGCATTCCAGGAAGCAGTAAGAAGAAATTTGATCCGTAACGACAAGCAATAGTAGTAGAGACCAGAGCTAGGTGATCAACAACATGACCTGCCACTTATCTGTAAAACTCTAATGTGAACACTTGGAATTTGACGAACAGATATTGAAGCGATAACTTCCCGAGCACGCATTATTTACAACGAAGGCATACTCTGGGGTGCAAATGTTATCCGGGTTTTTAATCCAGCAGGACCCACTAGAAAACAGAATAATTCCGTGATATTAGAATGACTTAGAACTTAACTAAGACGGCTAAGGCAAGGAGTTAACAAGAGCCAAGCCATATTACTGAAGCAACGACTCAATTTGAATAAACCAAGAGACCAGCGTTTGTCCAGTCCAATCAGCGGCTAAGCATAACCAGCTAGCAGATAGTCATCAAAATGGAACAACATGCAACGAGACTACACGAACAACATCGAAACAAGGCCATGAAAGCATTCCATACTTCAAGTTCCAAAAATATTCCAAGTGCTTGGATCGCAAGCGATCCATACCCAATGGATCGCTAGCGACCCATGCAATATGATGGTTCACAGGGTGGAAAAGAAGCCAAGAACACAAGAGCACAAAAAAACCAAGTGAATGGATTGCCAGTGATCCATACAAGATGGGTTGCTAGCGATCCATACCAAGCTGCTAAACTCTAGCGACCCGACGTTGCTAAAGAATAGAGATAGAGGCTAAGTTATTAGCTCGCGAGTGAGCCAAGTCTATGGGTCGCTAGCGATCCATAGATCATGGATCGCTAGCGATCCATGGTTTTGGCTCGGATCGCGAGCTAAACTCCTCTGGGTCGTTATGTATCCATCTGCAAGTGATTGACAGGCGTGTTTGGTCCAGAGGCCCTCCAATCTATATAAATATCGACCTGCTTGCAACATAAACTGGATCTTCTCCGGACTGGTTGCTGAAGCTCTGCTGAAAACATTCTTCACTCTCTACCTCCCTCACAACAATCTCCAAAGGAATTCACTTTGATTCTCCAGTGGATTCCAACTATGGGGATTCAATATACCTAAGGATAATCAAAGCCTTGTAATCAAGCACTACTTGTAACAACAACCAGTCTATAATAAAATTATAAAGTGGACATAGGCTTCATTAACAGCTGAACCACTATAAAAATTCCTTGTCTTCTTTCTTTTACTGTTCTTTTTCTATATCTGTTATCTGTGATATTGCTCAACAGGGCTGGTGCTTTCAAACTCAAACCAGGGTGTTGATCAATTTTTTGGGTTAACAGTCTTTAGCTTAGAACCTCCCCCATTTCCACTTGAGTATCTAGCCAATCTACCGCCTCCATAACATCGCTTTAGTTATTAACCTCTCATGCCATGACACGTCGGTGGGCTTTTTATTTATTCATTGAGTTTTTAAATTTGTTCAAATTTGGATGATATTTTAATTTAGAATTCGAATTAATGCTTATCAAATTGCTATAAGATTCGGATCAACAACCGGTTTCAATGATTCAACTACTATAATATTAGACCTATGTAGCATGATACCGGTTGACTCATGTCAACCGATTCTGCCCTATGTAGTCACAATGTTTTGTTGGTTTTTCCAATGGTTTTCTCACGACTATTACACTATTTTGGATGACCACTGCTGCGGCACATAATATGAAGTTGAATATCCTGTTGGTTTTCAATTTTGTGGATTTACAAGATAGACAGTAGACCACTTATATGGTAAGTTAATTTTGGTAAGCTTTTCTCCATGAAAATGGATTCATTTTTAAACTAGATTTAGCACCCACTTAGTGTTATCTGATGGGAGTAGGTAACGGAGACTATTTTTGATGTTATTTTATATAAGCATGCATATATGAGAAATCCAATTATGAGTAGTTGAAGTTGTGACTATTTTTGATGTTATTTTGTTACACGGGAGTAGGTCACAGAGACACACACGATAAAACTATCTATGAGTTTGAGCATGGTATCTTGGTAACCTTTGAGGTTACATGAGAGCAAGATTGAATGGTCAGATTGAACATGTAAATATCCTGGTAATTAGAGTATAATGCATAAAGTTTCGAGAAGCCATATGTATTGTAAACTTTGTTATTGAAACGTTACAGAAGTGTTACAAATCTGATATTAGTAACAGTACAAAAGCGTTTCAAAATAGTGCTATAAAAGCGTTGCAAATCTGTGTCGCAAAAGCGTTGCTAATCTGTAGCAAATGCGTTGCTAATCTGTTACAACAAAATCAAATATTAGAATATAATCTGTAAATAGATTACCAATATGTTTGTCCGAGTGCAGCGGTGGTTGTTTCCTTGAAACAATATTGCTCCCTATATGCACCAAAGGATATGAGCAATTTGATTTCCCAGGATGAAACGGACGAACTCCGCGGTGCGGTGCTTGCAGGCGGAGCGACGGCGAACCAAAGAGAATATAGTAAAAGAACAGAGTTTTTGGGAAGAAGATTGACAGAAAAGTCAGTGATGACTTCGTTTTCTGTCTGCCTATTTATAGGCTCGGGAAGATGCTTGAAACGGATGTGACTGTTGGAAAGGTTGCGACCCTTTACCAACAGACGCGACCGTTTTATAGCCGTTATATTTTGAACGGACAAAATAAAACTGCTCTGATCGGAACAACCAACCAAGCCAAGCCAACCGCCAATTGCAAAGTGCTAAGTGCCTCTAATACGCCTCAAACGCCCATTCGCCCACACCATGGATGCGGGTGCTGGTGCGGGTTTGGGCTCGGGCTCGGGCACGGGCGCGGGCACGGGCGCGGGCGCGCGCGTGCGGGGTGGTGCGTTGCACCACCCGCTAAGATGGCTAAGCTCTCAAGTCTTTCTTGTCTCATTGTAACTATAATAGTGTCCACATCTTAGTATATAAACACCAAATGTTTATTATATTTTAAGATGTAGGACTATTCATAGTCACACTTCCCAATGCATAATATTTCTCTTTCTTCAATAAATGCCTCTTTCTCATTCATTATTTCCAACAATCCCCCACATGAATGAGTACTTGTTCTTAATTTCACGAAACAATTTATCGTATCGGTAATAGTAGCACATAGGCCTTGAACTTTCCTAGTGGTTACCTATTTAAATTACCGGCGAATCAGTGGATTAAGATTGTCCTTGAACTGTAAGCCATTTGTGTAATTATAAAATAGATAGCACACAACAAATGTTTCTTATATTCCTTTGTTCTCTGTTTGTATTCGTTTTTGCCATGAACACCTGCCTGGTCTCATGAGTGCTTAGAGAATTTGGCCTTATAATTCTCCTTGAAGCAGCGCCTTAACACTCACGTAGGTGATTCTATGAAGAGTAATTCGTATTACCCCACTTTGGTCCTTTTATATTACCAAGTATAGACATCATTAAAAGTTAAAAAACTTATCCTATTCTCCGACGAGTAATGCACTGACTTATCTTAGGAATGGTTTGAATATATACCAGTGCCTACAAGTTTATTTAAACTTAGTTGTCCCTTTGAACCTAGATCTTGGGATCTCCAGTCAACTAGGTGGGGTTTCCATTTAAAGAAACTTTTTAGTTTATGGGCCGTAACCCCATTCCCATCGATACGATATTAGCCTTCTCTTTAGGTAAACCTTTGTTAGTGGATCCGCAATGTTATCATTTGATCTTACATATTCAATTGTGATAACCCCATTGGAGAGAAGCTGTCTTACTGTTTTATGTCTTCGACGTATATGTCTAGACTTTCCATTGTAAAGCTTACTATTGGCCCTTCCAATAGCTGATTGGCTGTCGCAATGTATGCTTATTGGAGGTACAGGTTTTTCCCAATTAGGAATACCGTCTAAGAAACCTCGAAGCCAATCTGCTTCTTCTGCGGCTTTGTCTAAGGCAATGAATTCTGATTCCATGGTAGATCTTGCTATACAAGTTTGTTTAGAAGATCTCCAAGATATTGCCCCATTTGCTAAGGTAAACACATATCCACTGGTGGATTTTGTATCTGATGATCCAGTTATCCAGTTTGCATCACAATACCCTTCTATTACAGATGGGTACCTACCATAGTGTAGTCCATGACCTTGTGTATACCTTAGGTATCCTAGTACTCGAATTATTGCTTTCCAATGATTCTTTCCTGGATTGCTCGTATATCTACTGAGTTTACTCACAGCATATGCTATATCAGGTCTAGTGCAGTTCATTAAGTACATAATGCTACCTAGTATGCGAGAATACTCAAGTTGATAAATACTATCACCGGTATTTTTAACCCAATTTTGGTTCATATCAACGGGTGATTTTGCTGATATTATGTTGTGTTGTTTAAATTTTTCAAGTATTTTTCCAATATAGTGTGATTGGGACAACACATATCCTTGGTTAGTTTTATGTATTTTTACACCAAGTATTACATCAGCAATTCCTAGATCTTTCATGTCAAATCTGGCGGAGAGCATATCTTTTGTAGATTTTATTATCTCCTTGTTACTACCAAATATTAGTAAATCATCTACATATAGGCATATAATGACATATCCCATATTTGTATGTTTAGAATAGACACATTTGTCACATTCATTTATATGAAATCCATTCGATATCATATTTTCATCAAATTTTTCATGCCATTGTTTAGGCGCTTGTTTAAGCCCGTACAATGATTTTCGTAATCTACAAACCTTACTTTCATTCCCTGATTTTAGGAAACCTTCAGGTTGTTTCATGTATATTTCTTCTTCTAGTTCACCATTCAAAAATGCTGTCTTTACATACATTTGATGTATTTCTAAATCAAGTGTGGATGCAATTGCTATTAGCATTCTAATTGACGTTATCCTAGTTACAGGAGAATAAGTGTCAAAATAGTCCAAGTCTTGTTTTTGTCTAAATCCTTGAACCACAAGTCGAGCTTTATACTTGTCTATTGAACCATCAGGTTTCAATTTTTTCTTAAATATCCATTTATTACCTAAGGTCTTACATCCCTTTGGTAAATCGACTAATTCCCATGTATGGTTAGACATGATGGATTCAATCTCATTGTAAACAGCCTCCTTCCAATGAGGGGCATCTGCAGAAGACATAGCTTGTTTGTATGTTAATGGATCGTCTTCTAACATAAATGTAAAGAAATCTGGTCCAAAAGTTTTTGAGATCCTTGATCTTTTGCTTCTCCTTGGTTCTTCCTCTACTTGTTGATTAATATTAGTTTGCTGAATATTGTCAATGCTTTGTTCAGTATCCTCAAGTGAGTTAGGGACTTCGGTTTCCCTTGGTCTCTTTTGAGCATAAGTTTCAATATCCTGTTTTAAAGGATATATATGTTCGAAAAATCTAGCATTTCTCGACTCAATGATGGTATTTGTGTGGATATCATCAATTTCGGATTTGTGTACCAAGAAACGATAAGCAGCACTATTATGTGCATATCCAATGAATACACAATCAACTGCTTTTGGTCCTATTTTAACTTTCTTTGGTTTAGGTACCTCCACTTTCGCAAGACACCCCCACACTTTTAAGTATTTGTAGGATGGTGGTCTATTTTTACATAGTTCGTGGGGAGTTTTAGACGTCTTCTTTCGTGGTATCTTATTTAAAATGTGATTTGCAGAAAGAATAGCTTCTCCCCAGAAGTTATCTGGCAAGCCAGAACTGATCAGTAGGGCATTCATCATTTCTTTTAGAGTTCTATTTTTCCTTTCGGCTATGCCGTTGGATTGAGGTGAATATGGAGCCGTAGTTTGGTGTATAATACCATGTTCGGCGCAAAACTCCTCGAAGGGGAATTCATATTCTCCTCCTCTATCACTTCGTAAAGCTTTTATTTTCTTGTTGAGTTGGTTCTCAACTTCTGCTTTATACTGTTTAAACATGTCGAATGCCTCGTCCTTGCTTCTAAGGAGATACACATAACAGTACCTTGTACAATCATCAATAAAGGCAATAAAATACCTTTTTCCACCTCTAGTTTGACACATTTTTAAGTCGCATACATCTGTGTGTATTAGATCTAGAGGGTAAGTTTCTCGTTCAACATGGTGAAACGAGGTTCTTGTCAATTTTGTTTCTGTACAAATTTGACATTTATAATTGGAGTCTATTTTACATTTTGGTATAAATTCTAGATTAATCAATTTCCGTAATGAATCAAAATTTACATGACCTAATCTAGAATGCCATAAGTTAGAAGAGTCAACCAAATAAACAGAAGATTCAGTTTTATTCATATCATTGTTTGGTACAATAGTGGTTACATTTGCTTTAAATAAACCATCACACACATAACCTCTTCCCACATACACTCCATTCTTTGATAACACAAATTTATCAGCCACAAAGGTTAGTTTGAAGCCATGCTTGCTAAGCAACGACCCTGAAATTAGGTTCTTGTGGATTTCTGGAACGTGGAAAACGTCACTCAAAGTAAGTTCTTTTCCAGAAGTCAATTTTAGTACAACTTTTCCCTTGCCTTCAACCTTTGATGAGGATGAATTGCCCATGAATAGTTGTTCATCATCAGTAGCGGTTTTGTAGGTTGTAAACATCCACTTATCAGCACATATGTGACGAGTGGCTCCGGTGTCTACAAACCATTCGTTTGAGTTACCAACAAGATTGCATTCCGATATTACTGCACATAAATCCATATCAGAAACACCGTCTGAGATTTCAGCCAAGTTTGCTTCTGATTTCTTCTTCTTAGGTGAGCGACATTCGGCTGCTTTGTGGCCTTTCTTTCCGCAGTTATGGCATGAACCCTGAAATTTCTTTGAATTCTTTGGGTTATGTTCACGTTTCCTCTTGTTGAGTTTCTCTGACTCGACTACATTTGCCTTGGCAACCATGGTGTTCGAAGTCTTCTTCTCGGAGTTTCTGTTGTCTTCCTCGATCCTTAATCGAACTATAAGTTCTTCCATTGTCATCTCCTTACGCTTATGCTTAAGGTAGTTCTTGAAGTCTTTCCACGAAGGAGGAAGCTTTTCTATTGCTGCGACAACTTGAAATGATTCACTTAGGATCATTCGTTCATCATGCAATGCATGAATGATGACTTGAAGTTCTTGAATCTGACTAATTACGGTCTTCGCATCTACCATTTTAAAGTCCAGAAACTTTCCTGCGATGAACTTCTTCATACCCGCATCTTCGGTTTTATACTTCTTGTCCAATGCCGTCCATAATTCTTTGGAAGTTTGAGCAGTACAATATACATTGTAAAGGCTGTTATCGAGTCCATTTAAAATGTAATTCTTGCACATGAAATCTGCACTTTTCCAAATATTCACGGCCTCCACTTTAGTGGCATCAGTTTCCAGTTCTTCCACTTTAGGAACATCTTCGGCAAGATACTTTGCAAGACCCAATGTTGTTAAATAAAACAACATCTTTTGCTGCCAACGTTTGAAATCTGCCCCATTGAACGTTTCTAGCCTTTCTCCATGAGATAGTGACATCGTTGGAACCAATGGCGCAGGCAGGGTGTTGGTCACCGTTTGTGTTGGCGCTGAGTTATTGTTGTTTCTATTTTCAGACATCGCCGTCTACAAAGATAGCCAACAATCAATATTGTTTCAAGATTGTTATTGAAACGTTACAGAAGTGTTACAAATCTGATATTAGTAACAGTACAAAAGCGTTTCAAAATAGTGCTATAAAAGCGTTGCAAATCTGTGTCGTAAAAGCGTTGCTAATCTGTAGCAAATGCGTTGCTAATCTGTTACAACAAAATCAAATATTAGAATATAATCTGTAAATAGATTACCAATATGTTTGTCCGAGTGCAGCGGTGGCTGTTTCCTTGAAACAATATTGCTCCCTATATGCACCAAAGGATATGAGCAATTTGATTTCCCAGGATGAAACGGACGAACTCCGCGGTGCGGTGCTTGCAGGCGGAGCGATGGCGAACCAAAGAGAATATAGTAAAAGAACAGAGTTGTTGGGAAGAAGATTGACAGAAAAGTCAGTGATGACTTCGTTTTCTGTCGACCGTTTTATAGCCGTTATATTTTGAACGGACAAAATAAAACTGCTCTGATCGGAACAACCAACCAACCAACCAAGCCAAGTGCAAAGTGCTAAGTGCCTCTAATACGCCTTAAATGCCCATTCGCCCACGCCGCGGGTGCAGGCACGGGCGTGGGCGCATGCGTGCGGGGTGGTGCATTGCACCACCCGCTAAGATGGCTAAGCTCTCAAGTCTTTCTTGTCTCATTGTAACTATAATAGTGTCCACATCTTAGTATATAAACACCAAATGTTTATTATATTTTAAGATGTGGGACTATTCATAGTCACACTTCCCAATGCATAATATTTCTCTTTCTTCAATAAATGCCTCTTTCTCATTCATTATTTCCAACAAACTTTTAATACTAACGCTTGAAAAAATGTGTGTGCATTCTGATGAGGTTATCCTACCTGCAAATCAAATCACTCAAATACAATCACTCAAATTTATACTTGCATCAGTACTATGCTAGCATTTAAGCACCACTAGTACTATGTAATGCTGAATGGTTATCATTTCTATCATACCAAGAAATCAATAGCTCTTCAATGATTATACATCATTTTTATGTTTTTAGTTTTGCAAGCAAATCTTAATGCACCAATACAAAAAAAGGATAGCATATAGTCTTAGGAGGATGGAGATTCTTCTAAGTTGCATGTGAAAGCATGTTGTGGCTTTCCACAGTGGCTACAGGTAGATAAATATATAGTTATAGAATTTGCATTGAAAATTCAATATTAAATTTTGTTCAGTTGGTATGCTTGCTTTAATTCACTGCAGAAATATAGTATTATATTACTACAAGTAGAGTTTCTTTGCAACCTAGCTATCAAATTTGACTTTCTGAAAACTATTGGAAGCTGCAAATTATAAAATAAAGCATGAAATTTTTATAAAGGTATCTTCTTGGTATAATTACACACCTATTCATATGATTAATCCAGTTATTCAAGTTAAATTATGGTCTTGGTCATCATCGTTAAATTCGGATTTTATAACTTATATCGTGTGTGATATACGAAACTTCATATTTTGTGTGTATTTCAATTCAACAGAACTTTAGGCAATAATAGGCATTGTATTCATGTTTGAACAAAAGTACTCAAGTTAAATCTTATCATATATGTATAAATGATAAATTAAATCCAATGAATTAAATCATTTATACTGTAGTTGGTTCCTTTCTCTTGATTTTAGTTATTTAATTGAGGTGGGTCATGTTTTTGGCTATAAGAATCTGCTGTAGAAAAATAAATAGATAATTGATGTGTTAATTTTCATGATTATGCCTAGTAAAGTTGTAATTAAGTAAACACGGTCTATAATTTTGAACACTTAAGGGTAGTTTTTAGGATTAACGAATTGATGTACAGATTTAAACAACATTTAAGAATTTATTTCAGGATAGGGAACTTACCGGTATAAGCTTTTAGAATCTAGAGTCGTTTGTTGAAGGTAGTATAGGTCAATTTTCTTCCAAGGCTAATATTGATGTTCAGTTAATATAAGGAACATAATATTTATTCCCCCATAAGTATAGGTAAAGACATATTTTATTACAGATTTTATTGCACTGCTTTGACCAAGGCTTCTATTTGGTTTTTTTGAACTAAGGTTTGATCTTCTTTCTTTTGTCATTGATGAGAATCGCTATTGAAGTCTCTGTTTTGAAGATATTTAGATCTAAAAACCTAGACGAAGTGCTTCTTGAAATGAAGTATTTCCTGAAATAAAGCATTACAGTGTAGCAGCTAGAATCTATATGTCATGCCCAGTAGTTTTGAAGTCAACTAGTGTTTCTTCTTCTAAATCAATCATGGTTATGTATTCTGTTAAAACATTTATAGTAGAGGCTATTCAAACGATTTAGTTAGCATTTCCTATGGTATATTCCTATATTTTTTATTTATAATTACCAAAATAAGAAAACATTCAAAGGAAAAAAAATCTTTCTAAAAGTCAGAAAGTTTCTTTATAAGAATCAACTAGTAGATATTGTATTCTAATGTATCTATTTTATTGTTTCTCAATAAAATATTATTTTGATAGGTCCCTTTATATGCCAAAGCACAAGATCTTGCACATTTATTAGAGTAAAAGAAAGAAAATGCAACAGAAGCCATTATTTAAAATGCAAAGGTAGTAAATTTATTCGACATTCAAACTTATTTAAAGAGTGTGCATATTTTAATTTGTATATTCCCTGCAAGTACAGAAGATCCTCATTAACAATTCAAAATTTTGTGCTTCATAAGTTAAATTTAGATGATAGCAGCCATTTTATGAGTATATAGTAAAATATATATTATATGTGACACGGTTTGCTTTGAATATGCAAGCCTTTGTGAGTTTTAGTCTTGTGCTGCTGGACTTTGATGCGACTTTTGTGCCATTAACAATACCATGAGTGTAATGGTTTCGATCTTAATACATTATGTCCTTAACCTTGTGCTGAAGGGTTGATGCTTATCAGCTTTTGTGAAAATTTAAATACAATTTTCTTTTATGTTTTTCTAATACTAACTATTGCTGCTTTAATTTGTATAATATAAAGTTTGTTTATGTATGTAAAATAAAGTTACATGCACTTATGGTTCCTACTTTAATATATTTAAAGCGGAGCAATGTTAGGAGGACATGGAATTTGAGATCAAGGAAGCCAAACTAAGATGTCGATTTACTTATTCCTAATTAATCCGGTTTCTCAAAAAGGTATGTGTTTCTGTCTGTTCGAAGGTTGGTTTCATTTTGCTATTTAGATTAGATAAAACTTAACCTTTTATTCAACTATAATCAATGAGTTTTTACCATAATCAACTAAGTTTATTAAGTTTATAATAGTAATAATAAATTAACTAAATTTACAATAATAATAATAAATTAACTAAGTTTTTGAAAAATTTATAACTTTAAGATAGTTTAGAAAAATTAACTTAGTTAATAGAGTTTAATTTTGAGATAATTTATAAGTTTAAGTTAATTGAAATATAAGTTATGATATGTTAAGTTTTAGCAATTAAGATAATTTATAAGTTTAATAATGATAATTAACAATAGTTTGAATAAATTAACTAAGTTTTATAAAAATTAAATAGGTTTATAAAAATTAACTAACTATTAAAAATCAACAAGTTTATAATAACAATAATAATAAACTAAGTTTGATAAAAAATTAACTAAGTTTATAATAATAATAAACTATTGCTTGATAAATATCAACTAAGTTTATAATAATAATAAATTAACTAAGTCAATTAAGTTTTATAATTAATAATAATAATGACAATAATAATAACAAAAACTAAGTTTATAAAAATTAATTAAGTTTTATAAAATTAGATAAGTTTATAATAATAATAAATCAACTAAGTTTACAATAATAATAATAAACTAACTAAGTTTGTGAAAATTTATAAGTTTGAGATAATCTATAAAAATTAACTAAGTTAATAAAGTTTTAAGTTTGAGGTAATTTATAAGTTTAAGTTAATTAAAATATAAGTTATGACATTTTAAGTTTTAGTAGTTGAGATAATTTATAATTTTGAGTTAATATAAATAAATTTATAAATAAGTTAACCAAGCTTTATAAAAATTTAACTAATTTTTATAAAATTAACAAATTTTTTAAAAGTTGACTAAGTTTTATATAATTTAACTAAGTTTTATAAAAATTAAATAAATTTATACAAATTAATTAAGTTTTATTAGAATTTAACTAAGTTAACTGAGTTTTATAAAAGTTAAATAAGTTTATTATAAAAAGTAACCAAGTTTTATAATAATTTAACTAAGTTAACTAAGTTTTATAAAAAATATTAAATTTAATAAAAATTTAACTAGAGATGTTTAACATACCTAAAATATGTAAAGCACTTTCATAATCATTTGTTTACTGTTAAACTTGTCTACAAGTAATTAGCTTTTTCAGACAAAGACTAGTTGCAGCAAAAAATTATGGGTAATCAAGTAATGAAGACGATTCTAATTGTTATATATATCATAAAATTTTGGCTAGTACTAGTTGTACAAACTTGTTTATGGATAGTTATGGATTTTATGTGAATTTGCTCATTTTGTCGAAAAACTATTATGGCAATGGTTATGAATATCATATCATAAAATTTTCGGTTGTTTGAATATGATGATTATGTGATTGATTGATTATTGGTTTTAATATGACTATTATGCAATTGATTGTTGGTTTTTATATGTCTATTATGCAAGTGATTGCTGGAAATGATACAAGCCGTTAATAGGAAATGGTAGCGTGTAAAGTATGCTGTAAAACAGTCAATAACAATTTATAGCGTTTTAAAAACGACAAAAAATGTATAGTAGCAGAAAAAACTGCAACAGAAAACAAAGAATGATGCAAGCAAAAACGCTACTAAAAATATTAACTATGGTGGCAGTTGACAAACGCAATAGAAATAAAAAATTTGTAGCATTCCTAAAATGCTACAATATATCAGGTTTTGGTAGCCTTTACTACAACGCTACAAAAAGATTCAGACTTTTAGTTGCATGTCGTATCGCTGCGTTTACCCAAGCGCTAAATGTTTTTGTAGTTTTTTCAACGCTTCGAAAGGCCTTTTCTGGTGTAATGTTCAAAATATCTAATAGCTCATATTGAAAATCACCCAATACAACAACAACTAAACCATTATCTCCAAACTAGTTGAGATCGGCTAGAGATGGAACCCAATACTAAATAACAAAGTCAATTTAAAAGTCATAACAACAACAACAACAATAATAACCATGATAATAATAATAAAATAAAGTCAAATAAGTAAACAAATAATAATAATAACTAAGTAAAATAAAAATAAAGATATATATATATATATAACCATGATGATAATAATGCTTATAGTAATAATGGTACTAATAGCAATATTGTTCGAAGACCAAACACTACTTATTAGGCACCTATTCACTAGTCCTATAATCTAAAACTTATAACAGAACCTCAAAACCAACTCTAAGCAAAAAAACAACTCCCAGCTCATGGTTCTGGTACGTGGATCCATAACTTCCTTGCGCTCTTGTCCGACACTAGCTCTTCGGATATATTCCAATCCTTCAATTACCTTTTTACTACTTCCTCTAATGTCAACCTTGGTCGACTTCTACCTCTCTTTGAGCATTCGACGTGGCCTGTAATTCCAATCCATTACAGGTGCCTCGGGAGACCTCCGTTGAAGATGTCCAAACCATCTTTAGCGGTGTTGGACTAGCTTCTCCTCAATTGGTGCTACTCCAAGTTTATCACGTATATCATCATTTCTAATTTGGTCTCTTCTTATATGACCGTAGCTCCATCGCAGCATACACATCTCTACTAAACTTATCTTATGGATGCACTGGCTTTTAGTAGGCCAACATTCTGCACCATACAACATCGCAGGCCTGATTGCCATTCAGTAGAAATTTCCTTTAAGCTTTTATGGGACTTTCCTGTCATAGAGAATGCCAGACACTTGTCGCTATTTCACCCATCCCACTCAGATTCTAAAACTAAATATCTTCGTCAATCTCACCATCTTATTGCAACTTTGATCCTAAATATCGAAAGGATTCCTTCTTGGGCACTACTTGTCCGGCCATAGTGACATCTCCATCCTCTAAGCTGACACTGCTGAAGTCGCGCTTCATAAACTCTGCTTTAGTTCTTCTAAGCCTAAAGCCCTTTGATTTTAAAGTCGGTCCCAACAGCTTCAGTTGTCTATTAAACCCCAATCTTACTTTCGTCAATTAGCACAACATCATCACAAAGAGTATACACCAAGGAATCTCACCATGTATACGCTTCATAACCTCATCAATCAATAGGGAAAAAATGTAGGGGCTCAAAGCTGACCCTTGATGTAGTCCTATGTTAATAGGAAGGTTATTGGTTTTACCCTCGCATGCTCTGACACTAGTCACAACATCATCGTACATATCCTTGAGAAGGGTAATGTACTTTGTTGGGAGTCTTTTCTTTTCCAGAGCCCAACACATAACCTTTGTTGGTACTTTGTCATAAGATTTCTCCAAATTGATAAATACCATGTGTAGATCCTTCTTTTACTCCCTAAACTTCTCCATAAATTGTCTTATCAAGAAAATCGGCTCTTTGGTCGACCTCCCAGGCATGAAACCAAATTGGTTTTTTGAAACGCTTGTCATCCATCTTAATCGATGTTCAATGACTCTCTCCCGAAACTTCATTGTATGAATCATAAGATTAATTCCTCTGTAGTTTTTGCAACTTTGAATATCCTTTATTCTTAAAAATTGGAACTAATATGCTTCTCCATAATTCATTTGACATCTTGTTTGATTTGGAAATATTATTGAACAACTCGGTTAGCCAGGCTATCCCTAAATCTCCAAGGCATCTCCACACCTCAGTGGGGATGTCATCATGCCCCAATGCCTTGCCCGCTTTCATCCGTTTAAGCACCTCCTTTACCTCGGACTCTTGAACTCTCCAAACAAAATGTCTACCGGTGTCATCAAAAGAGTCGTCTGGCTCGATCGTAGTGCTATCACCTTCTTCATTGAATAACTTGTCGAAGTAATCTCTCCATCTACTTTTTTATCTCATCGTCCTTCACCAAAAGTCTATTATTGTCATCCTAGATTCATTTAACTCGGTTAAGGTTTCTCGTCTTCCTCTCACGGAGCTTTGCTATCCTATAGACTTTTTTTCACCCTTCTACGTACTTAACTTTTGATATAGATCTTCATACTCCCGACCCCTTTCTTTACTCACCGCCTATTTGCATTCTTCTTTGCCATTTTGTACTTTTGCATGTTGTCCTCGCATCTATGATGATGTAAGCATTTATAACATTCATTCTTCTCTTTTATAGCCTTTTGAACATCACTGTTCCACCACCATGAATCTTTAGGTTCACAATTATTTCCTTTCGTTATTCCAAACACCTTAGTAGCCACTTTCGAATGCGCGTTGCCATATCATCCCACATGTCATTTACTTCTCCTTCCATATTCCATGTCCATTCTCCCATCATTCTATCCTTAGACACCTGCTAGGCATCGCCTTTGAGCTTCCACCATTTTGTCCTACTAATCTTGGCTCCTTTATCCTATCGAACAAGTATTCGAAGACGAAAAAAGCTGATGTTGTGAGACGACACATTCTCCAGGTATGACTTTGCAATGTACACAAGCTCGTTTGTCATCTCTTCTAGTAAGGACAAGGTCAATCTGGTTTGAGTGTTGGCCACTACTGAAAGTAACTAAGTACGATTGTCTCTAACCATGGCATCTAACTCTTTCTAGAAATTCCTTTTGATGGCTTCACTTAGGCCTACTTGTGGGGGGCATAGAGACTAATGACATTCAGAACCATATCACCAACTACCAACTTGTCTAGGATGATCCTGTCCCCTTGTCTCCTAATGTTGACCACTCCGTTTTTAAGGTTCTTGTCAATTAGGATGCCTACCCCGTTCTTGTTATGTTCTTTCTATGTTCTCCACCTCATTCGCCTTCTGGCCCGTCCATTTGGCCTTCTGAATGCATAAGATATTTACACACTCCTAGTCATAGTATCAACTATCTCTCTTAACTTTCCTATTAAGGATCCTACATTCAAACTAACAAACCGAATCCTACTTTCATCGAATAGCTTCCTCGCCCCTCGCACCCGTTGAGTAAAGTGCGAAGACCCTTGCTCATTTATTACTACATCAGGGCGTCGATGTAGCGCCACTAAGGGAGTGACGACCCAGCACTTGCATATTTATCACCATACCCAAGCCTCAATATGGCACTCCACTAAGGGAGTAGCGACCCAATATTACTTTAAATTCACCCAATATTACTTCAAATTCATTTCATAATTTTCTAAAATAAAATACTATTTAAAAATAATTTGTAAGTTACAAAATAATTATATTTATTTCAAACCATAAAATATAATTCAAAATTTTCTTAACATATATAGAATTTCTCATTATAACTATAAATCAATTTCGAACCACCAATATACACACATACATGAAAAGGGATTTATAATCCTTAAATATCGCTTAAATCCTATTTATTAAACATACACTTTACAAAATAAATTCCTTTTCAAAAATATTATCAAAACCATTCAACCATACAAAATCATAAAATAAACTAATTCGATATACTTAATTACTTTTGAAAATCTCTATTTCCATTTCTAAAATAACTTTATTTCTAAACCAATTTCCAGCAACTCATTTTATTTCTCAACCACTTTTATTTATTTATAAATATATACTTTAAATAAATTATAAAACCCCATAGATAATTTCCCAAAGCTTTAAAAAAAATTAAATCGGGAAAATCAATAAACCATCTAAAATAAAATGCATGGAGTAAAATTCTCCTAATATCAACAACAAATCATCAATATAATTTTATCGTTCAACCCAAAATGATTTACATGGTATTCCAATCATCCATAAATTGAACATACATATATAAAAATAACTACACATCAAAATGAAATTGGACGACAACTCCTTTGCCTTATAATAATCCAACATACACAAAATCTCTCAACAAATCTATAATTATATCCAATTCCTCACAATCATCCAATAACAACCAAAAATAACTATCTAACCAAACTAAAAAGGTAGATACATGGATGAGTATGCATAAATAAAATGATATAGACATAGTTGTGAGTAAGATAACTCACCAAATTGTCAAGCGAAATCATTGATGTTGCTGCTCCCACCTAGGCTAACAACCGCAATAGAAAACATGAATAACATTGGCCTCGCCATCGACATCACCTCCTCCACCGGCATAGGACCCGCAATCGAAATTTGATGAAGCCACCAATGCCCACAACCATCTTCGACTGTTGCCCTCAGTCGTCAGACCCACGCTCCTGCCAGCATCACCACTTTGTTATGCCTCCAAGTTTCATTCGCCTGCATAACACTTGTGCTAACTGAATGCAATACCTCCATCCCAAGTCGCATTGCTCCACATCAAATCGCGACAGCCGTCTTCGACTTGGCCGATAGCGTCTCCAAGCATCGATCGCCTGTTCTTTCATATTCCAGGTAACATGATTTTTTTTAAAGATGCCATGATTGTTAATTTGGGCGGAATTAGGGCAAATTGATATGAGGGGTTCAGAGGTTCAGGTTTTGGGCACGGAGAAACGTGGAGGAGCTTCCAAAACAGAAGAAAAGAGGCTTGGTTTAAACGGGCTTGGACCTTAAATTTTTAGGCTTTAGTTTTAATTAATTCACTTCTCTATTCCTGTGTTTATTTGTAAATAAATTTCAATTTGATTTAAATTAAGTTATACTTCATTCGACAAACTATATTTCGATAACTACTCAATTTTATTCAGTTTCAATATATTATCCGAAAGGAATTTATTAATTTAATTCAATTTTTTAAAACAAAATTTTTTATTAAATAAAATTTAATTAACTAAAATTTGTTTTTAAAATATAACTTATCGAATATTGAATTCAAACAATTTTATTTTAATTTAGTTTATTTATTTATACGGCGTAAAAACAGGTTTGTTATACCCTCCTTATGAAAATTTCGTCCTTGCAATTTCTGATAGGGAGACGTCAAGCAACTCATACCTCGACTTTTCTTATATCTACAATCTTCTATCAAACTCAACTATACAATCCTCTATATGACTCTTATATCTTAACTCGTCTTATCGTATGCTACTATTTTAAATAGATTCAATTAACGACTCTCTATTTTCACATACGATTAAAATATTGTGAAAATTTTCTTAGTGTCAGGTTTTTTGGAAAATTTTGGCAGAGTCTCCTTTGTACAGAAAGCGTTTCAAAAAATCAAAACACATGATATTTTAATATTATACACATCCCAATACGGAAAAACAATATAATATCACAATATATATCGTATACCGTCAAAACATACATTTTAATTAGCAACTAAGCGAGCTATTTCATCTCTACGCAAGCAAAAGCGAGCCAGCATCGCCAAAAATGTCCAAATAAGCATCTTCGGTATCTATCTCAATTCAACTTTAAATATTAGCTCATGTAAAGAAGTATAGTATGTACGCACTTGCATGATGTAAAAGAAATGCAAATTTCGAATTTTAACCACCTTCCGGCAAGTTTTTAAGTTGCAAAACCACTAAATCAAAGTTATGGTTTCTAAAAGTAAATTGTTATACAGTGTGTTAGCTTTCCAAAATAACTTTTGGATTGTAAAAATATGGATTACTACTCAAGTTATCAAGGATTTTCTAAACATAGGCGTAGTAGATTTTCACTGCTTGCCAGACCACTTTTAAAAACTGTGATTTTAGCCTATTAAACGGTAAAATATTGCAAAAACACTTAGCTTTTTGGAATGAGCAAAATCTTCAAAATCGGATAAACCATTTGAAAGTTGTGGTAAAAACAATTCAGCGTTGTTAAGTGAAGTTTGCAATTTCAGAAAAGCAAGTTAATTCGATTTTGGTTTCGATTTTTGCATTAGCAAACTTTAAAATTTCACATAATGCTTAAAATAGAAGTCTTTTCTTATCACCATAACTTTCCAACGAGTGTTAAATCGTTAAAATCGGATAAGTGGTTTGAGAGTTATGATCAAAGCACCTTGGTGTTCTACCTTAGAAATTTTATGTGCAATATACAACTCTACTTCCGCTTAAAACAAGTTTTAACATTAACAAACTTCAAATTTTTTTGGAAAGTGGCATACGTGAAGTTGTTACTTATGAAAGTACCTTTCCAATGAAATAAAAATTGATAGAATTTGAACATAATCAGAAGTTTTGTCCTTCTTACTAAAACACTTCAAATTTAAAACTTCACATTCTTAACTTCATTCAAAATAATTTCAAAACAAACATATTACACATAATATTAATTCAAAAACATATTTTTCAATACATAACACCATTTTATAATATATTTTTCATTTGAGGAAACAATTTAGTGCAAGGTCCGACGCATGTCGAAACTTGCTACATGTAAAAATTCGATAAATACACTAATAATGCACATTTGAAAATTTAACATAATTCTTATCTATAAATGAAAAAACCATTAATACCATAGGAACTAAGATAGTGTGCACCAAATATTTAAATTCCTTATTACCAACATCGGATATCACAATGTTATTTTAAGCATGAGGTGTAGCAAGATGACCAACTGATTGTCTCGTCTAATGGTGCTTAAGCCTTAATAGTTGCATAATTTGTAAGTCTTAAATAAAAAAATACAAATTTATACATAAGTGACTTTTGCATTATACTTTTAATCTTATGTTTTAATGAAAGAAAAACAGCATTAAACAACTAAATGAAGTATAAAAACTATAAAACTATAACATCATGCTCCACGTTTAATATTTTAAGATTCAAGCTTTAATAAAAGCATCAAAATTCCATTATACATCAAGTCACTAATTATAAAAAAAAATCTTGTAAGAATCTTTAGATTAAACTAAAGCTGTCATAATATTTGAGAGCACGACAAAAGAAAAACTCATCACAAGAACGGTAATATTCGTTAAAGTGCACATCACTATATTTTTCATTTTTCAAATTCAAATTCAAATCATCTCCATGTTGTTTTTTCCTTAAGCTCTGACTTTTTGTATCTTTTCCCTTCTACGAACTCATACCACTGCTAGACTGGTCAATAATTTTTTTATTATCAAATGGAACTACAATAAATATTATTATTATTATTTCTTTAAAACATAGTATTTTTACCAAAACATTGGTTTCATTTTCAAGACATTGTGTCGAAATGCCTCGTCCTAGTGTTTTGGAATCACTAACGATAACGTTGGCCAAGCGCATCGACCAAAAATTCTTAAATCACTCAACGGAAAAATTAACACAAAAACAGCTTCAATTTTTTTTTTGAATAAATATATTTTATATTTTCATATGGAAAACAATTGTTTGCTAAAACTACAACATTTCTAGTTATATATAAAGAATGTACACCTTTAATCGAAAATTTTCCAATCACAAAATACACTTACTTTAAAATATTATCAATCTTTAAACAACTTTTCCCAAAATCATTACTAATATTTGTCATGCAAAATTTTAATTTCTTTTAAATTAAGATTCATCTTATCGCAACTTCTACTTTTTTCAAAATCTCAAATATTACTCGAAAATATAATTTTCAATCACTTTATTTTATTTTATTATATGTTTGTTTGAATAAAAATATTTATTTTCAAAATTGCATATATACATCTAATTTATCAATCATCAATAACAATAAAAATTATCACACGTCTTCCATAAATCAAACAAGCATCAATACAACAATACACACATTTCGAACAAACAAACAATCTCCTCTAGTGGAAACTATCTATCAATTTCCACTGTGCAACTCTGATCACTACTGAATCACTTCATCCATATTCAAGCCACAGAGAGATTTATTCAACATCATTAATGCCAACACTATTCGTTGGACTAACCACTTCTGCATGCACAACCTTCATCGACTACTCTATATCTTGTACAGATACTACTCTCAGAAATAGGTAGAAAAGATATATTATTATTTAATAAGAAAAATAAAAATACGTCCCCGGATGATTATCGGTAATTACACTGATAATCATCTTATATTCCTACTATCACTTAAGTCTAAATAATAACCTGCCACGCACCTTCGAGGATGGGGACTCTAAGTCATATTCAAGACCATGACTCGTGTCTCTTATACTCTATATTGTTCTAAACCTGCTCTTATACCAGTTTGAAACACCCCACCTCTATACCCATACTATCCAAGAGTACTACTATATAATACTATCGGATAATACGGAATGGGTCTATATGAGGTACACATGTAAATATTCCCTTAGACTAATACTGGTATGTATTAAAACATTGAATATAACTTACAATAAAGGGTACATAGTATCGACACAAAGCAGTAAACACGTGTGCCTCCAAGATAGATCAACACACAATATACAATAAATAACATATGTTATAGAGTCAATCACAACGATAATATATAATATCCAATATACAAAATATGTCCAATACACATTACAATAATATACATCTATGAAGTACATCATATATAATAACATGCTACTAAACTTTATCACTAGCCTCCACTATACCCAATAATCACAATTTGGTCTCATTGTCCCTGTACCTGATATGTCTCGGACTGACCCGGGTATTATATAAATAATAAACGGGTCAGACTATATCTAGTCAATGCACATATAGAACATAGTATATGCTGGGTGTAAATATAATAATGTTATCTTAAACAACACCAAATATCTTATAACGTAGAATACCAAAACACCCCGCTTAAAGATGTCTTCACCCATTTAAAAATTCATTAAATACGAAATCATGATACAACATAAAATGGGTGAATCATCCATATCCAATAATCACTATCCAAATCCAGAAAACATCTATAAAAAAGATATCACCATGAATAATCAGGCTACACATAGCTTAGGCCAAATATATCACTCAATCTCGATAACAAAATATCCTCCATAAACAAAATCACAGTGATGGCGACACACACCAATGAAGGATATAATTGGTTAAACATGCCTATGAGGAATAATCAATGATACACGCCTGAGAAAGATAAATAGGCAATACAAAAGATAAATAGAAAACACATGTCAATGAACAGTAGTTGGTTACACATGCCAATGAGAATAAATTATTCGATGGTACACGTTTGAAAAAGAATAATAAGCAACACACACCAAAGAAGGATACAGGGATTGATCATACTCTGGACACAGTCAAAGGTATAATCGTAACTCATCATCTCGAATATATATATACATATATGTCTATATCACACACACCAGAACTAGACGGGAGGCCGAAGGACATACCTGCTCCAGGAGACTACATACGTGATTGGTGAATACAACACACGTATTCCACCAACACGGCGCCTAATGTCTTGGTTACCTCGACGAACATTGTGACTTATATCCATCGCATGTTGTAAACATGCTGCATGACTATACTATGCATTATTCACGACTCTAGACGGGCCCTCAAATGGTAACAGACTGCCAGCCTAGGTGATACATATGGGCTATACAATTGCCGACACATGACTCTACAGTAGTCGGTAAACGGCTATTAATATTGCTGAAACATGGCTATAGTCCGGGGCACGATCACCTTGATTCGGCCGCAAGGAAGATACTAGCCACGTGGTTCAACTACCGCAATAGAAAGGAAGCCAAACAGTGAATAGACAAATACTAAATATACGTAATATAATATAACAACCGACAACATGTAACATCCCCCACGTGAAACCCAAATATGAACGTCGATGATGCTGAAGTCATCACCAATATTATCTTCTGACGACAAAAGTGAGTTCAGTATAATATGAATACAGTGATAAGTAAACATTGTAAACTAATATTGTTCATTACATAGCAGATTCTTTTTAATTTTCATTACAATTACTTTGGTCAAAATTTCCCAAGTCACGTTCTCACGCAAGGGTCAAATATAATAGAAAATAACATAATAAAGAGTCAGATCCACATATGAAGATGTGTCCCGCCCCTTTCGTACAGTGGAAAGAAAATCTTTATTAGCTAAAGAGCCTCCTACTCCATCTTCAGTCCTTGTACTACGACTATTATTCCAAACCTGCCTAAGCCCATAAAATCAGCCAACTCAAATGATTACCCATGAGTTTATAGGAAAACAATAATAAAAACATGGGTCTGACATAAAGTCTGGTGTTAATAATACTGTCCCCAAAAACATACATATAATGAGACCAACCTACACTGCACATGCCAGGTTTCCCTCTCACTATTCAACCAATCATATGTGAAACACTTTAAACTTCTGACATAAATTATTTCTTATTTATGTCTTCAATTAAATGCTTCCTTAAACGGATTTTCTTTACTACTGCATATCCTACGCTGACCCTACTCGAGTCTTGGTTTTTTAAATCTAAGTATAAAATACTTCGCTCCCTGCGGAGACCCACCTAGTTTCCTATATAAATTCTTCTTTGATCTACAAAGCATTCTTTTAAAGTATTTGACACGACACCATATGCAAGTCTTATATACCTTACTTTAGTATTTGGTACTTTGCCCCTAAGTAGAACTTACTTAGCTTCCGTTCAGGTTTGTCTCTTAACTCGTGCTGCTTGGAATCACCCACCGTAGTATTCTTTTTAAATTCATTCTTTGAAGTTTCTCTTACCTAAGACTACTTGGAATCGCCCACTCCATTATCCTTTGGAATTCATTCTTTAGTTCAAACTGCATAGATTCGGCCCCTGTAGTATCTAACTATATAGTCAGTTAAGCTTGGACTATAAAGAAACAGTCACATGAGGTCCTTCTGCATTTATTTGCTTAATTATTTTTAAACCGCTTGTAAACACCACTACAGTAGACCATGAAGAAACCCACATCCAGCCTTAGATCGCAAAGAAACCACATGCAGCTTCTAAACATTTATTTAATTTGGAACTACTTGGCCTTCCCCACCACAGTTCTTAGAAGTTGAATGCCTCTCTTCACCGTTCTTCGGTGTGCACTTGAGTAAGCATCCCCACCTGGCATCAATAGCCCTTCCAATTTCTTGCCTTTAACTAACGCAGGATCCCTTCCCTCGTTCTGACCTGGTCTCTCCCCATGCCCAATTGACTTATCTTTTATAAATCCTATATGTTTATCATTTTTAGTGCAGAATCCTCTCGACCCACAGAGTACGCTCTAAACTTTACTTATTAAATGTTCCTTTCTAAGTTTTGGTGTAGTATACACTAACTTATAAAATAAAGCCATCGCGCTAATGTCATGCCCTATTAACTCTGACATTCCTGACAATGCCTTTACACGTGTCATTATCCCATTGGATCTTATTTCACTTTCTGTTATTTGCAGTGTTCTTTTCAGCAAACAATTTGGATCTTTTCTCCCTTTTTCCTAACCCCTGTTAATATATTTTTCCATGGATTTTAACCCCCTGCGTCCCCCGCAGTACCTCTCTACCCCAGCGCAGTATTTAGCTAGTTTTACTTTTATTTCACTATAAAAAATTCTTATAAATTCCCTATAATTGTCCGAACCTCTATTGTTCCATATTTTAATTTTATTTCGCCTTTTAAGGGTGTTTTCCTTGTTTATTTTAAGTCATACAACTTCAAAAGTTCATATAGAATTATACAAGCTTAAGAAATCTCTTAAACTGTAAACCCACTTCCTAAATCTAGTCTTACACATCGTATAAAACTTTCATTAAGGTTTGAAACCATTAGAGTAGGGAAACACATGTAAATTTCCCATGTATGCACATCCTTCCCCCAAAACATTCATTAACCATTTATAATTTTGCATGTAAACTCATATAAACCTCATTATACATAAAAACATATAGATCTAACGATCCCATACATATATAAGAGATCAGATTAGAAGAGTTAAGTATTAATTATCTAGATCTTTAAGATGTATAACTTTAATCTTCTTAATCTATTCTAGCTTGCATTTTCTTATCTTCCTCTTATTTGCCATCTTAAGCTTCCACCATTAAAGAGTTTCTCCATCCTTTTATTTTAGCCCGAGTTGAATAAAATGAATGAATAAATATGAGCAATGTATATTATTCCATAGTAAGTTAGGCCTGGGCCCTCATACCCACTTGTATTAATTCATTTCTTTTTATCTTTCTTGTTTAACATGCCATTTTCCTTTAATTAGCTTATTTAATTAATTATAATTTTTTTAGGATTATTGCAGTCTCCCCACCTTAAAGGAATTTCACCTCGAAATTCGGTTAAGGTCAACTAGAGACTAGTCCTATCCTTTATGATTATCCTAAGTATCCCCATGAATTCCTAATCCATGCATACATAAAATTTACTATTACTACCTAGTACCTACCAATACAACAGACAACCGTAATATCATATATATATATATGGTCCACATCAGCATAGCTCGATACATAGCATATGCGCTAATCCATGACAAACAACTCTGGATAGGTCACCCTAACCTTATCCTCCATTTCCCAGTGCATTCCTCCCGATCTACGCTCCTCTGAACACATACTAGCTTCACTACCTTGTTATAAAGCATTTTCTCATCCCAATCCACCATCTGGACCGGTCTGCATACATAGGTCATATATACTTTGATAACCAAGTCTTTAACTGCCCTCTAATAAACTACCGCTCATGAGTCCTTAATGCATTTCCGCATACATGATACGTGAAATACATTATGAATCCCTACAAATACACTAGGCATATCCAACTTATATGCCACTTTTTCAATCTTTCCTATGATCAGAAACAGTCCTATATATATGGGTGCTAACCTCCCAGCTTTCCTGAAACGCATCACGCCTCTCATCGGAGAAACCTTCATGAACACCTGATCACCTACTACGAACTCCAATACCTTTCTCCTTGTGTCGGCATAACTCTTTTACCTAGACTGCGCTACTTTCATCCTTGCTTGGATTAGCTCTACCTTCTCAGTATCATTTTTTACCACATCTGGTCCTAACACAACCCTATATCCTGCTTCCAACCAACATGCATACGACTTACGTGGTCTTTAGTACAAAGCCTCAAACGAAGCCATCCCAATACTGCTCTAATAGCTGTTATTATATGAGAACTCTACCAGATGTAGATATTCGTCCAAGATCCACTATTAAGCCTAAAATAGGTGCTCTCAGCAAATCTTCTAGGACCTTATTGACCCTTTCAGTCTGCCCATCTGTCCTTGGATGGTATGCAGTACATGTGCAGTTCTGTACCTAACACCTTTTGCAGACTTCTCTAAAATTCACTAGTGAACAACAAATCCCGATCACTAATAATTGTTCTTAGCACCCTATTCAGTCTCACTATCATCTTCAAGTATATTTCTGCTAACTTCGGCTCAGTTCTCATAGCCTTCACTAGAATGAAATGGGCACACTTTGTTAGTGTATCAACTATGACCCATATGACTTCATTCCTTGTCCTTGTCCTTGGCAATCCATCTATGAAGTCCATAGATACTGAATCCCATTTCTACAATGGAACTTCTAAAGGATGCAAGAACCTATTTGGCTTCTGATGTTCTACCTTCACTTGCTGGCATGTAAGACATCTTCTAACATACTCTCCTACATCTTTCTTTGCTCCTTTCCTTCCCAGAAGAAACCCCTTTATATATCTTGATACATCTTTGCACCTCCAGGATTTATGGTTAACTCGGAACGATGGCATTCATCCAATACTTCCATATTTCTCCAGTACTCGGAACATATAACCTGTCATTCTTCTATGGTACTCTTTTCTTATCCACACTAAACCCCTTTAGTTCTACTGCCATGACTCCTGAGCCAAACTCCTTACCGTGTCAGCGTAGAACTTATAATTCTTCTATAGTTCAGCTATCCTTTCTACCAGCGCATGTCTGACTTCTAAGCATTCTAATATCCTATTTGCACTGCTTGATCCTGCACTAGACTGATACTGCACATTACACATAGACAACGTTTCTAACGTAGTCCATTCTTCTAACATTGCTAAAACACAACTTTGTTGTCTTTGGCTTAAGGCATCGACCACTTTTGCCTTTTCCTGGGGTATACTTTATCCCAAAATAATAGGATGCTAAGAACTGTAATATTCTCTACTGCCTTATGTTCAGCTCTTTCTGAGAGATCAAATATCTCAAGGACTTATGGTCAGTATACAACTCAAACCTCTTCCTAAGAGATAATGTCTCCAAATCTTTAACGCAAAGACTAACTGCGGCCAACTCCAAATCATGCGTTGGATACCAAACTCCATATGGTCATAATGCCTAGGTGCACAAGCAATTAATTTGCCATTTTGCATCAATACTATACCTAACCCAAATCCTGACGTGTTCGTATACACAATCATACCATCATTCCCTTCAGGTATTACTAACACAAGCGCATTTGGCAATCTATGCTTCAGTTCCTCGAATGCCTTCTCACACTCCTATGCCCAAACAAATTGCTCTCCTTCCTAGTCAGCCCAGTCATCAACGCAGCTATACGAGAGAAATCCTTAATGAATCTCCTGTAATAACTAGCCAATCCTAGAAAACTTCGCACCTCCGTCACAATTTCAGGTCTCTTCCACCCAATTACTCCCTCCACCTTTTCTGGATCTACCATTATTCCTTCTTTCGAAATTAAACGGCCTTGGAACTTCACTTCCCTTCTTCAGAAATGACACATAGAAAATTTTGCCTTTAACTTATGCTGTCTCAACGTCTCCAGCACAAGTCTTAGGTGAACCACCTGCTCCTCCTTATCCTTTGAGCACACTAAATTATCATCTATGAACACCAACACATATCTGTCCAGCTTATTTCGGAGGATCATGTTCATCAAGTCTACAAAGAATGCAGTTGTGTTGGTTATGCCATTAGCCAAAATGGCATAACCAACCACCCATATGAACCATACCTAGTTCTGAATGCAGTTAAAGGAATACTTTCCTCTGCAATTCTCAGTTTATGAAACCCTATAGCCAAGTCTAACAGCAAAAACACCTTAACTCCACTCAACCGATCAAAAACGTCATCTAGGCAAAGGATATCTATTCTTCATCGTTCTCTCATTCAGCTTTCAATAGTCTATGCATAGTCTTAAAGGTCCATCAGACTTCTTTACAAACACTATTGCTCCTTATGGTGAGCTGCTTGGTCTTATGAAGTTATTCCCTTCCAACTCTACCAATTGCTTCCCCGGCACCTCCATCTCCCTCGGAGGAATACTGCTACGAGGTCGCCTAAACGGTTCAGTCCTTGGTAGTAAGTCAATGCAAAAATCTACTGCTCTCGGGGGTAGCTACCCTGAAACTGGTTCAAACACCTCCCTGAACTCCTTCCCCGCTCGTAATACTCCCAGCTTCTCTTCCTCCAACGTTAATGCATACAAATCACTCCTGCGCACTGCTCCACATTCTTCCAAATCTATATACACTCTACCTCTTCGGTCATGATGTCTCGGAGTGATTATCCTCTAAGTGCAGTGCACCCTAGTACTATACCTTCCCAACCATTCCAACCCTAAATTAACTCTGAAGCTTATGAAGACAAACACGTAGGCATCATACGAAAGCTTACACCCACATAACTCAACATCTAGGCTAGTGCATCTCAATCCGAGTGTGATGTACCCTCCTATCGGATTTGCTACACGTATGGATGTGACTAAATAGGTGACTCCTAACCTAAGTCTATTCACCAAATCTTTAACTATAGAAGAATGGGTTGCTCCAGTATCAAACATTACCCTAACTAAAATACCAAAAATCAAAGCCATACCTTCTAAGACTTTCCCCTTGCCCTCTCCTCACCAGATGGTCCTTCCCTTGGTCCTCCAAAGCATATACATATGCTTTAAGCTTTGGGCTGTCCTTCTTCAGATTTCCTATCTTATCACATTTGAAGCACTTCACCCTTGCAACATCCTTATACATAAGGCACTTTGAAGCATAATGTCCCTTTTGTCCACAGTTGTAGCAGATTACTTCTGCAATGACAACTTTAGTATTAACAATTGCATCCTTCCCCTTCAACGCTCCTTTCTTGCGCTTAGTGTATGCGATGAACTTCTTATGTTCTGCCTTGGTCTCACCTTCATCCTTCTCTTCTCTTGATACGTGCTATCATATCTTCAGGCCATGTCCACTACAAACACATAAGGAGATGTTAGATGAGCCATCACCTTATGATCAAGCCCTTGCTTCAAGCCTCTAATAAACTACTTATTTTTCATCATAGGAGTGTTAATGATCTCCCTGCTATACTTAGCTAATGCATTAAACTTTAGGATGTAACCCTCCACTATAAGGTCACCTTGCCTCAAGTCAATGAACTCCCTCATCAACACACTCTGCTGAGACTTCATAATGAACTGAGCTTCGAACCTCTCCTTGAACTGTTCCCAACAAATTCCCTCTCATGTCCTGGAGCTTCTACGATTATGGTATCCCACCAATCTAGTGCATCTCCTTATAACTGCCTTGATGCCAGCCTTCTCTTTTGCGCATCATTCAACCCTAAGTC
Source organism: Allium fistulosum (assembly GCA_030737815.1). Taxonomy (NCBI): domain Eukaryota; kingdom Viridiplantae; phylum Streptophyta; class Magnoliopsida; order Asparagales; family Amaryllidaceae; genus Allium; species Allium fistulosum. The sequence continues at coordinate 1,033,287,941 of CM060905.1, forward strand.
ACCAAATATATGCTTACAACTTCTCAACCAATTTAGTACTTCTATTGAACGCTTTTTCCTTATAAACATCTTTCCTCCCAGATTTTTGTAATCTTTACTCATCCTTGAGAAATCTTCCCTCACCACGGCAGCTCTAGGCTATACTGCCTCCGGTGCAGCTTCCCTCATCATCTGGGCTATGAATTGTCTAAATACATTCATATCCATGCGTGCTTCATTTGTTGGATGCACGGCTTCCTCTCCTACTACTCTTGGAATTCTTTCCTCCCATCCTCCATCGGTCTATGTTTCTTCAGTGTCACTTCTTGCACTTGCACCTCCTATTGTGATTCGCTCGCTTCTTAAATCCATCTTTCTTTTCCATTGAGCAAGTCTTCATCATAATGAAAAGATAGGAAGTGAAATCACAATAGAAGAATAGAAATATCTCCCTATATATATCCATATAACACTATAAGAATACGATACATACATACATACATACAAACATACATACATACAAACATACATACATACATACATATATATATATAAACACACTTATATACATATATATAGCACATCCCCTTCCCAAAGTGTTTATTTTTATTACCGCTTTTATCTTTTATTAGCTCTGTTTTATTTAGGTGTCCCTAACCTATGCTCTGATACCAAACTGTAGCATCCCCCACTTGAAACTGAAAGATGAACGTCGATGATGCTGCAATCATTCTGAAAATTAACTTCTGATGATGAAAGTGAGTTCAGTATAATATGAACACATAGATAAGTAAATAGGGAAAACTAATATTGTTCATTACATAGCATATTCCTTTTAATATCCATTACAATTACTTCGGTCAAAATTTCCCAAATCACGTGCCTATGCAAGGGTCAAATATAATAGAAAATAACATAATAAAGAGTCGGGGTCAGATATGAAGATATGGCCCGTGCCTTTTAGATAGCGGAAACAAAAATCTTTATTAGCTAAAGAGCCTCTTGCTTCGTCTTCAGTCCTCGTACTGCGACCATTATTCCAAACTCATCTAAGCCCATAAACTCAGCCTACTTAAATGATCACATGTGAGTTTATATTAAAAACAGTAATAAAAATATGGGTTAGACATAAAAGTCTAGTGTGAATAATACTGTCCCAAAAACAAACATATAGTGAGGTCAACCTGCACTGTACATGTTAGGTTCCCCTCATTATTTAACCAATCATATGTGATACGCTTTAAAATTCTGATGCAAATTATTTCTTATTTACGTCTTCAATTAAATGCTTCCTTAAGTAGATTTTCTTTACTACTGCACGCCCTACGCTGACCCCACCTGAGTCCTAGTTTAGATTATTTTTGAATCTAAGTATAAAATACTTCGCTCCATGCGTAGACCTACATGTATTCCCTTCTAAATTATTCTTTGGTCTACGAGGCATTCTTTTAAAGTATTTAACATGGCGTCCCCGGCCAACAGTTCTTATATGCCTTACTTTAGTATTTGGTACTGCGCCCCTATGTAGAACTTACTTATCTTTCCAATAAGGTTTGTCTCTTAACTCGTACTGCTTGGAATCACCCACCACTGTATTCTTTTTAAATTCATCCTCTAGAAGTTCCTCTTACCTAATACTACTTGGAATCACCCACTACGGTATCCTTTAAAATTCATTCTTTAGTTTGAACTGTGTAGACTCAGCCCATACAGTATTTATTTAGTCAGTTAAGCCTTAGACTACAAAGAAATAGCCATATGCAATCCTTCTACATTTATTTGCTTAATGTTTTTAATTGCTTGGAACCCTATCGTAGTAGACTACAAAGAAACCCACATATAGCCTTAGACTGTAAAGAAACCCACATGCATCCATTAAACATTTGTTTAATTTGGAACTACTTTGCCTTCACACTGTAGTTCCTGGAAGTTGGATGCCTTTCCTCACCTTTTCTGGGTATGCATTAGAGTGAGAATCCCCACCCAGCGTCAATTGCCCTTCCAACTTCTTGCCTTTATCTAACGCATGATCCCTTCCCCATTCTAACTTGGCCTCTCCTTAAGTCACATTGACTTATCTTTTATAAGTCTTATTTATTTATCCTTTTTGGTGTAGAATCCTTCCGACTCATGCAGTACGTTCTACACTTTACTTATTAAGTGTTCCTTCTTAGTTTTGGCGTAGTATAATCCCTTCATATTCAGCACAGTACACTTATAAAATAAAGCCGCCAACCCAATGTCGTACCCTGACAACTCTGACATTCCAAACAATGGCTTTAGGTGTGTCATTATCTCGTTGGATCTTATTTCACTTTCTGTTATTTGCAGTTTTCTTTTCAGCAAACAATTTGGATCTTGTCTCCCTTTTCCCTAACCCTTGTTAATATATTTTTCCATGGATTTTACACCCTTTCATCCCTGGCAATACCCCTTTACCCCAGCGCAGTATTTAGCTAGATTTACCTTTATTTCATTATAGAAAATTATAATAAATTCCCTAAAATTTCCTAAACCCTTGTTCTTCCATATTTTAATTTTATTTCGCCTTTTAGGGTATTTTCCTTGTTTATTTCAAGTCATACAACTTCAAAAATCCATATAGAGTTATATAAGCTTAAGAAAACTCTTAAACAGTAAACTCACATCCCAAATCTAGTCTTAAACATCGCATGAAACTTTCGGTAAGGTTAGAAATCACTAGAGTAGGGAAAACACATGTATGCACATCCTTTCCCAAAACATTCATTAACCATTTATACTTTTGCATGTAAACTCGTATGAACACCATCATGCATAAAAACATATAGATCTAACCAATCCCACATATATATAAGAAATCAGATTAGAAAGGTTAAGTATTGCTCACCTAGATCTTTAAGATGTATAATTTTAATCTTCTTATTCTCTTCTAGCTTGCGTTTTATTATCTTCCTTTTATTTGCCTTCTTAATCCTCCACCATTATAGCCTTTTATTTTAGTTTGAGTTGAATAAAATGAATGAATAAAAATGAGTAATGTATATTGTCCTATAATAAGTTGGGCCTGGGCCCATATACACGCTTTTATTAATTCGTTTCCTTTTACCCTTATTGATTAACACGCCTTTTTCCTTAATTAGCTCGTTTAATTGATTATAATTTTTTTGGGTTATTACAACATAGCTACATATTCGTGTCGACACACAGCATGATACATATACTGATAGATAGCTAAATACATGACTCATCGCAATGAGCTACGTTATATATAATATCCTTGTATGAGTGTCATCAACGAGCAAAGGATAACCGAATAAATAACACTATGGCGTCCCATACCGCCGCATGTGTTTGAACCAAAAATGGCACAAACACCCAAATGAGTATATAAGATAAAAGAGTGAAGAAATTAAATAAAACACACAGAAACAAGACACTAGAGTTTTATAGCGGTTCGGCTAATCGTTTCCTACGTCCACTTAACTTTGTTGATGATTTGTAGTGCTGATTACACTTTTATTCTTATAGATCGTTATAAATCCTTAGGAGTATAATAGAATTATAGAAAAGTTGTGGAGAAGTGAAAAAGATCCCCAAAAATGAGCCTCTTCCCTCCTATTTATAGATGTAGGTTGCCTAAGAACTCACCCTCACGATGTCTACCTCATTCTCAATGCCAAAGACCGGTTCTCCTGAGAAAATTGTTTCCACATCATCAATCATTATGGATCGGTACCGATCCATGGTCTTGGATCGACATCAATCCGTAATATCAACTTATGGATTCTTCTGATTGCTTTGGATAGGTGTGTTTCAGTGTGGGCTTCATGATTTCCAACTTGGTTGCAATGCAATAAGCTTGTCCCTAAGTCCAAATGATGGATCAATGGAAGAATGGAGTTGCTGACTTAAAGTGCTTGTGGAGATCGATAGAGAATTGCATAGAATTGATGCAGTGGAACATGGAATATGCTTCTGGCATTGGGACTTATCAATCGAAGGAGTCATGGCAGAAGGGGGTGAACTTTGGTGGATCGGTACCGACCCATGGTGTTGGATCGATACCGATCCAACACTTTGGTGGATCTTGAGTTGTGGATTCTTGGGATGGCTTCACACTCGCCTTGTAATCTTGGATGCACTTGGTTTTTGGATCCTATGGCCATCTCTCTTGGCTTTCTACCTTAATGGCTTTCAAGTTTGACTCATCAAGTTAGTCTGTATACTGCCTAGTCAAAAATCTAGATAACATTTTCCCCCTAAAGAACACCTTGCAAACGGAAGGTGTGCTTTGCTCAAGAATAAGTATTAAAGTCGATGGAATATTAGTATTTGAATCTTCTGGTTAACAATCGACCAAACTGTTATGAGTCGCCCAGTCCCTTTGGATTCACCTATAAATCAAAGGTCGTTCTAAACCGTGATAACTATGGATTCGAGTCCTTGCTTAAGTGTTAGCCTAGTCAATAATTCCATATTCTCCCAGAATCGGAAAGCCATGGGCTGTATTACCAATCAAGATCATCTCGTGTTCATCCGGGGGCTAGCAGTCATATGTCGAATTCTCAATCTCTCCAGATCGTTAGTGAAATTTATAGCCTTTTTCAACCAATAGCTAAATTTTGATCTCTCCGGATCATCAATGGAATCTGTAGCCTCTTCGGACCGACAATCAAATCCACGATCTCTCTGAATCATTAATCAAATCCATAGCCGTTTAGGGCTGATAGTTAAATCCCGATCTCTCTGGATCGATAATTGAATTCGTGGTCGTTTAGGGCCAATAGTTAAATTCACAATCTCTCAGGATCGTTAATCAAATCCATAGCCATTCGGGGCCGATAATTAAGTCCATGGTCTCTCTAGACCGTTAATCAAATCCATGCTCATTTAGGGCCGATAATCAAGTCCATGGTCTCTCCGGACCGTTAATCAAATCCATGGCCATTTGGGATCGATAATCAAGTCCATGGCCTCTCCGAAACCTTGTTGAGCCCAATTCGCTAGCTCTCCGACGAAGGGACTCAACGACAAACATACCCATCCACTCATGCTCATGCGAGGTGACTTACTTCTTGCACTTTGCTCCCTGCTCTTTGGCCGGGAATTAAAGTGATCAATATCGTAGAAGTCCATCTGCTCGCTCTCCAACGAGGGTATTAGCACCATTCATTCTGGTCCCATCTTTCCGGACGGGAATTAAAGCGATCAATATTAGTCATCACATTTAATGTGGTTTTTCCAAAATTTGAATATTCAAATCATATCGAAGAAAACAAGTAGAAATCCTAAGTGTTTATCCTAGACATCCGACTCAAAGTGTGCTTAGAGACCAATCTTGATGTTGTACCCGTGTAAGCATTCTGAGGTTATTATCGTACTAAGTAGCCATCTCAAGCATCCAACTTAGAGCCTGCCTAGGGACCGTTCGGGATCCCGTACATGTGTAAGCGGCCTGAGGTTATTATTTTCTTTATTTCTTAATATGAAAAGTAAAATGCAAAGAAAGAAAACAAAAAAGCAAAGTGCGGGAATTGAATTCAACTCCCTTACCATTCTAATAAAGATATGACTATCCTCGACCTCGATCCAAGGCCATTTCCATTCGCTGCGAATGATGGCTACTCTTGTTCCACCACCAAGCTCAGCTTTTAACATACTGTTGTAATTGGTAGTTTATGACCTATTCCTAGACTAAATCGCACAAGTGTCTGCAATCATTTATGTTATGCCTATCTAGCTCATGGAATTGGCAATATTTTCCATACATCCTTTCATAGTCTGTAGGCTCTCTCTTTACTGGTTTCCGATAGGGGATATGTCCCCTAGTATCCAGGTCAATATGCTTCGAGGTTTCATTCAAATCTGTATAAGAAGAGAATTTTGGCTCCCTACTCTATCGCTTTGATCCTTCAAAGTCATCGTTGATCTTCCATTTGCCTCTATCTTTACTAGATTCCTGTTCCAAATGGTCCTTTGTCATCTGTAGCATTAACTTCTTCATTTTCAATTTCAACGTCCTCCTGACACAAGTACCTTATGGTAAAATTCTATGAGATCCATTGGTGGATCTCATTCCAAAGCAACTTTGAAATCTGTTTTACTAGCCAATCCTGAAATTGCTGCCATCAAAATCACCGATAGACCGAGCCTATCTACCATGGCAGATGCTGCATTAAATCTTATCAAAAAACTCCTGAAGGACTCTCCGGCCCTTTGCTTCAAAATTGATAATATCATTACGTTCTTAGGTCATGAGATATGGACCCGAAACAGTCTCATAAATCTACCCACTAACTCGGTCCACGTGCTTATGGAACCATTTTCCAGTTGTCTAAACCATAACGCCGTCAAATCATTAGATATAAAAGGAAAAACCGTCCCATTACTTCTTCAAACACACCCATCACCTCCATGTGTCGGATGTACCTCATCAAATAAACTATTGGATCCGTCTTTCCATCATACGTTTCCAACATAGGTAGCTTGAAATCAGGTGGATTCCTAGCGCACCGAATGTTTGGAGTGAATAGACTCTTGTTCACATCCTCCAGGCTTCGGTTGAGAAATCCACCTCTCATTACTCATATTACAATCTTAGCAAGTCTATCATCGTCATTCAAAGGAATTCTCCAGTTAGCATTCTCAGCTTGCCCCCCATTTCCACGAGGGAATTCTGGAACATACTCCTTCGGTCGTGCTTCTGCATTTTGATTCACATTCAAACGTTCAGCGTTGTTCCTTAGATGTGCATTAATTCCTCCCAGATTAGCTTTGGTCATGCCCTCAAGTTCCTACATATTGGTACCGATCTGTGCTTGTAGATGAGTACCGATCCGTACGACTCATTCAAGGATCCTTTTAGTTCGCTCCATTCTAATTTCTGATGCATTTGCTCCAGCTTCTAGCCTTTGGTTCTGGCTTGCAGCGACTCCCAATGTTCCTATTTGTCCCGTTCTCCTAAAGAAAAACTCTCTATTATATCATCCAAGCATGCTATCATCCTTTCTTGCATTCCATTCATCAAGGTCTCCATCTCATCCCTGGTTATGTAGATGCATGAGGGGTTAGCTCCTAGCGATGCATATTGGCTACCCACTTGTTGATTTCCTCCACCAACGGTCTTCCTAGTGGACTGTCTCATCATTTAAAAAAATTTCAAATCTCAAATTAGCGAATTCAAGTGGTTCTCAGTGAAAGCACCAAAATGTTTAAACCAAAAATGACACAAACACCTTAATAAGTATGTAGTAAAGAAAAGAGTGAAGAAATTAAATAAAAACAAACACAAATAGACACCAGAGTTTTATAATGGTTCGGCTAATCGTTGCTTATATCCACTTAACTTTGTTGATGATTTATAATGCTGGTTACAATTCTGTTCTTATGGATCTGTATAAACCCGTAGGAGTACAAGAGAATTATAGAAAAGTTGTAGAAAAGTGAAAATGATCCCTAAAAATGAGCCCTTCCCTCCTATTTATAGTTGTAGGTTGCCTAAAAGCTCGCCCCCGCTATCTCCACCTCGTTCTCTATGCCCAAGACCAGTTCTCCTAAGAAAATGGTGGCCATGTCATTAAGCATTACGGATCAGTACCAATCCATTGTCTTGGATCGACACTAATATGTAAGATCAACTTATGGATTTTTTTGATTGCCTTGGATAGGTGAGTTTCATTATGGGCTTCTTGATTTCCAACTTGTGGGCTTCGTGATTGTGTTGGATAGGTGCCTTGGATAGGTTGCATTTCATTGTGGGCTTCGTGAATCACTCATATATCTCATTCAATATATTTATGTACACACACACACATAATGTTATCCGGGTTTTTAACCTAGCAGAAAGCCCAATAGAAAACTGGACAACCTTGTGTAGACGGGATGGTTCAGAACTTAACCAGAAAAGCTAGGATGAGAAATCGACAAGGGCCAAGCTATATGACTAAAACAACGACTAGAATCAATAAGGCCGAGAGATCATCATTCTTTTAGTCCAATCAGTAGATGAACATAAACAGCTAGTGAATTTCCATCAAAACGTAAGAGCAACAATAAAAGGCTATGGGAACATCTCCAAGTCCAGACTCCAGAAAAATCCTAAGTGTTTAGCTCATCAGCGAGCCATGCCTCTGCTTAAACCATCAAACAAACTAGATATGGAACACTATCAAAAAGAGGCAAGACTTGGTCTGCAAAAAGAACCAAGACTATGGGTCGCCAGCGGCCCATGGTTTTGGCTCATTTTGCGAGCCAAAGCCCTCCTAAGTTGCATGTAACCTACCTGCGAGCTGATGAAGACAGGCCTGGCCCAGAAGCCTTCCGACCTCTATAAATACCATCCCACCTGCAACACAAAGAGGATATTCTTCTGCGGACTAGTTGCTAAAGCTCTGCTGGAATTATTCTTCACCCTCTACATCCCTTGCAACAATCTCCAAGGGAATACACTGTGATTCTCCAGTGGATTCCAACTCTAGAGATTCAATCTAGCGAGAAAATAATCAAAGCCTTGTAATCAAACATCTCTTGTAACAACAATCAGTCTTTAATAAAACTATAAAGTGGACATAGGCTTCATTAACATCCGAGCCATTATAAAAATTCTCTGTCTACTTTCTTTTACCATTCTTTCTTGATATCTGTGATCTGTGATATTGCTCTGTCAGAACATGGCTGGTGCTTTCAAACTCTAACCAGGGTGTTGGTCCATTTTTTGGATCAACATTTTGGTGCTTTCACTGAGAACCCAACTCAAGGTCCAGATCTAGCTATCTATTTTGGATCCCATAGGTTTAGAAGTTATATCCTCAATCTTTGCTTGAAAAACTTGATGTTTTGGAATCAATGGCTCCTGAAAGAAGAAGAACTGCCTTTGGAAGGTCTATAGGGGTAGTAGTAGTTGGAGAAGATGTTAATCCCCAACAAACCGAAGTGAATGGTGCTAACTTAGGGAATCAGGCGCCTACCTCCTCCAATAAGCATGAGGTTATTACCAGGGATGAGTTAAGTAAAATGGTTGATGAAATCAACCAAAAAATGGAGAGTAGCCAAAAAGCTCTAATGGATAAGCTTAACGCACTCCTAACCCTCGGTCAAATCCCGCTCCAAGGGACTATGCCCGAACCCGCGGCTACTGTGGAACAAGAGAATTCCTCCGTTTCTGGTCTATATAGAAGAAACGGTAAATAGCCACAAAAAAGGGTGACAACAGGATTTAATGTGGACAGAAATGCAAGTGCTCCGCATGCCACAAGCAACCTATTCTGAATTTGAGTCAGGGGGCAATGACCCCCGTAGAGGACATAGCTATGGATCTTTCCGACTCAGAGGACGGAGAGCCAGACGACAAATTGGAAGAAGACGCCAACGTGTTTGATAATGCAAGGAATACCCAAACTGCTCCAGTGAGACCAACCGCAAGCCAACGGGACCCTACAGGAGTGGCTCTCCCAAAGATAGGAGAGCTTAGGCCTCAGCCCACTCACCAAGACCGTTTGCAAAGTCAAACACTTGGTGCAGTGACTGATCGCCGTCCTCAGGACTACTAGACATCAGAGGCATACATAGCGGACATAGTTAAATGATTGATGGAAGAGAGTAAAGATAGAAGAGATAATGAGTGCGGATCTACGTCATGTCGGACTCCTTTCACCGACGAAATCCTGATCGAGAGATATTCAGAAAAGTTCACAATGCCAACTATTCTATTCTATGACGGAACAAAGGACCTGAAACCTCACTTGTACAAATATAGTTGGTATATGGATAGAGCGTATGCCTCTGAAGCTGTTCGATGCAGATGCTTCCCTATCTTTCTCGAAGGGGTTACGTTAATGTGGTTCACTAGGCTTCCACCAAGATCTATCTCTACCTTTGACCAACTAGCGAAAAGGTTCCTTAATCAGTTCAGACTCCATATTGCACAGCCAAAAGATGTCATATCCTTATCTGGGTTGTTCCAAGGGCGTAACAAATCACTAAAGTCTTTCATGAACAGGTTTAACACCACGGTGACGGAAGTAAGCAACCCCAACGAAGACATGGTTTTCATGGCATTAGTTTATACCATTCACCTGGAAACTGAATTAGAAAAGTGGATTAAAATGAAGCAACCTACCACTAGGAAAGATTTCAATCGCAAAGCAAGTCGGTACCTAAGGTTGGAGGAAGCGCAAGAATTGGAAGGGAAGTCTACTAGTGTGCAACCAACAAATGCCGGGAAAAGCGATGTAGTGATGAATCAAAATGTACACACTTCTCGAACTTCTGTAGGAACCACTAGGAAAGACGGGAATTCAAAAAGAAAAGGTCAAAACTCCAACAAGAAGAATGGCAATGGCAGCAATAAAAAGTTCAAAGGGTTTAGGCCCGAAGGCTACACTCCCTTGAGCGACACAACGGAAAACATTTTTCTCAAAATTCAAGGGGCCGAGGAATGCAAAAGGCCACCCAGAAAGGAGGCGACCGAGCAACAGAAGCGCTCGAGAAAGTTCTACCGCTTCCACGAGACACACGACTATAATACGAACGAATGCCGCCACCTAAAGAATCTTATTAAGGAACTGATCCAGAACAACAAACTCCAGCAGTACATAAAGCAGCCACAAAACCTCGATCAGTCTGCGACTCCCAGCACCCAAGAGAATGAAGGAATCAAGCTGGAACCAGCGAAGAAGGATTGAAACAAACTGACCAAAGGCTTATTATCAGAACAATATCCGGGGGACCATATCCCGCACAAAGAAGTTGGGGGGAAATGGAGCGATATGCAAGTCCATTGAAGCATGTTTCGAAGGAATCATGTTTGACTCTGGAAGACGAAACTCCGGTTAAAATGCAAAGGATCTTAAATGACGATATTTTGTTCCAAAATCGGGACACCGAAGGGATCGAAGCTCCAACTCTAGATTCGATGGTGGTGACGATAGGAATTGGACATGCTGTAGTTCGGCGAGTGTTGGTTGATAGTGGCAGCTCCGTTAACATTCTCCTAAACACACTTTCGATCAAATGAAGATTGTTATGAAAAGTGAGTCTGCGGGCCAAACAAAGATTCAAGGGTTTACTGGTGAAGCCAAGCAACCAGTGGGAACAATTGACCTACCCATGGAGCTTGGAGAGGGTGAGCGAAGGGTCACCCTCATTCAGACTTTTGTGATCGTGGATGAAATGTCAGCATACAACGCCTTCTTGGGACAGCCCGAAATAGCCGACTTCAGAATAACACTAGCCCAATGGTGCCTTACAATGAAGTTCCCTATGGTACACTGAGTCGGAATTGTGAAAGGAGACCAAAGCGCTGCTTGAGAATGCTAAATTGCAGAATTGCGTGAGTCGAGAAGAAAGGAAATAAGAAAGGATGTGGGGAAAGCCCTCCATATCCATGAACCCTCCGAATAGCAACTACAGAACCGCCCCTGGCTTGGGGACCATAGCCGATTCGATAAGGCTTTGGACCCTAGAAAGAAGAGCTCAGGGGAGGATCGGGCAGCACCGGCTAAATTGATGGTGTTTGTCCCAGTCTATATGGATGACCCAACATGGTTCCTAAAAATTGGGTCGTAGCTTGGAAACAAGATGCGGTCATAACTAACCAAATTACTTCGTGCCAATTTGGATGTATTTGCTTAGACACACTTCGATATGTGCGGGGTATCACCTGAAATTGCCTGCTACGCTCTCAATACTGACCCCAAATTCACACCAATAAAGCAAAAAAGGCGTAGCTTGGGCCCCGAACGGTTCAAGGCATTAAGAGAGGAAGTAGATAAACTGATGGCTAACGGCTTCATTCGAGATGCAACCTACCCTAAATGGGTATCGAACCCAGTCCTATTCAAGAAGTCCAATGGAAAATGGCAAACTTGTATTGATTTATTGGACCTCAACAAAGCCTGTCAGAAGGATAGCTTCCCGCTCACTAGGATTGATCAACTGGTGGATGGAACAGTTGGAAATGAACTGCTGTCATTTATGGAAGCGTACTCGGGCTACCAGATCCTGATGCATGAACCAGACCAAAAGAACACCAGCTTCATCACCGATTTGGGACTGTACTCCTACCGAGTAATACTATTTGGTTTGAAAAATGTAGGGGCAACGTACCCAAGGCTAGTGAATACTATATTCAAATGCCAGATGGGAAGACTATGGAAGTTTACGTTAACGATATGTTAGTCAAATCCCGAGTAGCTTCTAACCATCTAGATAATCTCGTTGAAATGTTTGAAATAATCCCCAAATACGGAATGAAGCTCAACCTGCTTAAATGTCACTTCGAAGTAGCCTCTGGGAAATTCCTAGGATTCATAGTAAGTGCCCGGGGCATCAAAGCAAATCCAGAGCAAATAATAGTGTTACAGGAAGTCCAAGCCCCTAAAACTAAGAGAGAACTTCAAAGCTTGAATGGAAAGGTCACAGCACTGAGTCGGTTCCTCTCTAAAGCTACAAACAAGTGCATATCGTTCTTCGACGCACTGAAGAAAGGAAAGAAAAACTTTGAATGGAGCGAAGCTTGCCAAGCAGCTTTCGAGGAATTGCTATGACACATGGAAATTCCCCTGATCTTATCAAAACCAATGGATGGAGACAATCTATTCATTTAGTTAGCAGTTTCCCCGCATGCACTGAGCGCGGCTCTCGTGCGGGAAGAAGCGAGAATCTAGCAACCTGTGTACTACATTAGCAAACGATTCACCGAAGCTGAGAAGAATTATCCAAAGTTGGAAAAGCTAATGTATTACCTCTTGATCGCATCTTGAAAATTATGACTATATTTCCAGGCTCAACTGATTAGAGTATTAACTGACCAGCCTCTGAAGCAAGTTTTATATCGGTCGGAAACTTCCGGACGACTAACTAAGTGGAATATAGAGTTGAGTCAATATGATATCACATACCAAACAAGGAAAGCCATCAATGGGCAAGCATTGGCCGACTTCATCGTCGAATTTACTATGTGGGATGATGAGGAGGAAGTTCAGTCGGAAATAGACATGCAATGGAAGCTCTTCATCGACTGCGCATCCAACAACTTTTGTACGGGAGCAGGAGTAGTGCATGAAACCCCCAAGGGGCGAGCCATTAGCTACGCTTTGCGTTTGGAATTCCCCGCCACAAACAACGAAGCAGAATATGAAGCACTGATCGCTGGCCTGAAAGTTGTGAAGGAGCTCAAGATAAAATTTATTCACATGTACAGTGACTCACAGATGGTCGTCTGTCAAGTAAAAGGGGAGTATCAGGCACGTGGTGAGAATCTTGCCCCGTACCTGTCCAAAGTATAGGAACTGCTAAGCGACGTCGAGCACTACACCATAACTCACATCCCATGAGAGCAAAACACCAAGGCAGACTATTTGGCCAAGATGGCAAACTCCGGAGAAGCCCAGTCATTGAGATTGGTTCCGGTTGAAACACTAACCAACCCGAGCATAGATGAAATGGACGTGGACTGGATTCTAGAGACCACCGTCGAACCAGATACATGGATGACACCGATAAAGGACTACCTACTTGCAGGAACCATACCAACTGACCGAAATCAACGAAAGAAGCTCCTCCGCAAGGCACCAAGGTTCTTGATACAGGATGGGATACTCTATCGAAGGGGTTTTTCGACCCCTCTTCTTAGGTGTGTGATCGATGATGAAGCACGACAAATCCCGAAGGAAGTACATGAAGGCAAATGCGGAGACCAAACTAGGGGGCAGACATTGGCAAAGAAAGTGCTTCAATACGGATACTTCTGGCCAACAATAAATCGCGATGCCGTAGATCACGCTAGAAGATGAGATCGTTGTCATAGATTCAGCAAAATTAAGAGAACTCCTTCAACGGAATTGACGCAAATAGTCAGCCCATGGCCATTTGCGATATGGGGAATCGATCTGATTGGAGTCCTTCCAATAGCTGAAGGAGGAGCCAAATATGCTATAGTTTCCATAGATTATTTCACAAAATGGGCCGAAGCGGAACCGCTGGCCACCATAACCACAAAGAAAGTTATTAACTTTATCACTAAAAAAATCATTTGTAGGTTTGGTGTGCCGTAAAAAATCATCACTGACAATGAAACCCAACTCAAAAGTGCCTAGTTTAAAGACTTCTATAGGTGCTTCAGAATCGAAAAAAGCTTTTCCGCAATGACTTATCCGCATGTAAACAGGTAAGTGGAAGCAATAAACAAGATCATCAAATCCACCATCAAGAAGCGATTAACAAAAGCAAAAGGAAATTAGGTTGACGAACTTCCACTCTCACTATGGGCATAAAGGACAACACACAAAGCGGCAAATGGCCACACTCTGTTCGCATTAGCATATGGTTCAGAAGCAATGGTTCCTATTGAATTAGAAGTCCCCTCACACCGAAGATAGAATTTCAATCAAGAAAAAAAACGAGCAACTCCTACTCGAATCGCTGGACATGGTCGATGAAAAAAGAGAAGATGCAGAGTTGAGAATGGCTGCGCACCAAAAAAGGGTTGCACTGTACTTCAACTCCAAAGTTCGTAGTCTGACCTTCGAAGTTGGAGATCTTGTGCTCAAGCAAGTTTACCCTGTACCGGGAGCCTTCAGACCAAACTGGGAAGGACCGTATGTCGTTAATCAAAAGCTCAGTGACAAGACTTTCAAGCAGACAACCATTGACGGGGTCGCAGTTTCAGAGCCTGGAATAGTGAATCGCTCTGCCGTTATTTCATCTAAAAAACTATTTTATGTATTTTATATTTCTTCAGCAAATAAGCCATCCCGAAAATGTCGGTGGTATTGTAAATAGGCAAAGAATCTACCATGCTTTCCTTAATAAAGTTTGCTTCTTGAACCAACCAAACTGTGTTCATAATAATTACCCCCCAAGTCGACGGAAGCAAATCGACTCAAACCGTTGGATTGGCAAAACCCAATCTCAGCCCTTTGACAATTAGACTGCTCCAGCAGCATCGAGAGGGCTAAGAAAAAGCTAAAACTCCTCATGTTGCCCGAAGATAGGCAATATCGAGGAGCCCCAAAATAAAAACTCCTCGTGTTGCCCGAAGATATGCAACACCAAGAAAAATTCAAACTCCTCGTGTTGCCAGAAGATAGGCAACATCGAGGAGCCCCAAAGACTAAAACTCCCCGTGTTGCCCGAAGATAGGCAACGTAGAGGAGCCCCAAAATAAAAACTCCTCGTGTTTCTCGAAGATAGGCAACGTTGAGGAGCCCCAAAATAAAAACTCCTCGTGTTGCCTGAAGATAGGCAACGTCGAGGAGCCCCAAAAAAAAACTTTTTGTGTTGCCCGAAGATGGGCAACACCAAGGAAAATCGAAACTCCTCGTGTTGCCTGAAGATATATAACATCGAAGAACCTTGAAATAACAACTTCTCGTGTTGCCCGAAGATAGGCAACCCCGAGGAGCACCGAACTGACAACTCCCCGTGTTGCTCGAAGATAGGCAACACTGAGGAAAAACAAAAGCCATCCACCAAAATTCTAACTCCCTGTGTTGCCCGAAGATAGGCAACGCCAAGGAGTGTGAGAAACCGCACACATATAGTCGAGAATAATGAGTGCAACCTGAAAAAAATTGGTGCTAGAAAGGGGGCACTCAATGATCGATGACACATAACCATGCGCAAATTGCATATTCACCCGAATGTCGCCAAAAATGATGAGATTACATGCAAAAATTGCAATATCTCCGAAAAAGGTAGAGTTGAGTTGTAACTTAGCCAAATTTTTAATAAAGATTAGTTAAACCATAAGTTATCGGCAACTTAAAAATGGTTTGAAGTGAACAACCCTATGAACTGGGGGCATACACATGTACTGAGACAGAACTAAAAAAATACAATAAGTTCACAAGTCCTGTCACTCCAAACAACAACAAGTTCACAAGATCAATCTCTAAGTTTTATCAACTTCCAAACAAAAATTCCAAACAAAAATTTCTAAGATTTAGAAAATTTTATAAAGTTTTGTTAATTTCCAAACAAAAATACTCTAAGTGTCGTTAGTCTCTAAGTTCCATTGCTTCGAATGAAGAACTTTGGCTATAATTACATAACCAGCAAAGTATGAAATGAAACAAGCACAAATACACATAACATATATGAATAGACAAATGAAAGTACAGTCAAAATATCATTGTGCTGCTTATGATTTATGTACACATGATCAAAATGCGGGGGTCGTACCCATACCACAACGGCCAACAAAGAGAAAATACAGACTCTACAGTAAGGATGCAAAGTTCAAACTCTGCACTTAAACAAAATAATTCAGAAGAAAACCAAAACAAGTCAATCTTCTTGCATGCTGTTGGCCAAAATCAAGTCCATCCTCACGCCAGCCACTCAACGCTTCTTGCCACCGCTTCCCTTTTCACCTTTGATTGAAAGCTTCTGCTTCTTTTCGGGAGAGGTGTCACTGCCAATAATGTCAACATGTACTTCGGTGGCAATCTCCTCCTCCTCCTCCGAATGTTTTTCAAAAGAGCTTCCATTTCCTTTGTGTTTTCGTGACTTCCGGAGCTCTTCAAAGCTTTGACTGCCTCCACCTTTTCTTTCTTGACGGCAACCAAATCATGCTGTGTCTTCTACGGCTGCTCCATCTACATCTCCTACTCCTTAGCCTCTGCAGCAGTTATATCACCTTCCAAAGACGCTGAGGGGTCGTCCAAGCTGTGGAGGGCCGCTATTGTCTCGGCCTTTGGCCCCGGCTGTGAACTAGAGGTGGATGTGAGAACTGGAGCAGGAACGGATACAATCTCAAAGGATGTGAAAATGGCAGCAGGCGCAGGCGCCAAATTAGTTGGTGCGTCAAAGTGGATGGACCTATAAGATCAAAAAGGAAAGCGTTAAACTCCTCTTGCTCCTATAATGTAAAATGGAGACTCCCGAATTCGGAGGAAACATGGGCGTTACCTGCACTAGATGAAGGATCACGAACGGCGACTTCAAACTCATCACCTTCGCCTTCTTTTGAGGGCTCCACCACATGAGGAACAATGTCAAGTCCTGAGCTCATTGGTTGGTAATGGACTTGCTTTGATGGTTCACCCCCGCCGGAGGTAGAAGGCTTGGTAAACATGTCAGTAGCAGACATCAGGGCAGCATCAACGACCTCCTTCTCTCGTTCAACCCTAAGGATCTCCTGGCCCTCAAGCAGCGCCTTCTTAGAGTCATCATTGAGATAAGCATCTCGCAACTCTTGATCTGTATAAACATCTCCACTCTCAACAAAGCGGGATATAATTTCCTCCCAAACAAGGGCCAGAGTGCGTGGATACTTCGGGCTAAGGTAGCTGAGGCTCCCCTGAAGCAACAAGGAGTTGACATAAAAGTTCAGGATCATTGCATCCAGCTTCTCCATTTTCCGATCAAAAGCATGTTGAAGGTGCAAATAATCTGCTATCACCGCAGCCTTCTCAATCTGAACAGCGGTCTTGTCGGCACTGAGTTGTGTGACCTGAGCCTGTAACTTGGCGATGGTCTCAGCTTGGTTGGAGATCGTTTTGTTGTGCCCTTCGACAATTAGATCGCGATTGGTGATTGTTTTCCATTGAGCTTCGATGATAGCGTTGCAAGCAGTCACTTCTTCTTTCAATTTAGCCTCTTCCACATGAGTCTGTTTAATTTCGTCTCTCCAAACAATCTCGACCTTCTCATGTGCATCCTTCAACTCTTTCATCAGGCTAACGGTTCTCTTACTTTCCCAGAGCATTGTTTCCTCCTCCTCCTCCAACTGTTTAATTTTAGCGTCCTGATCGGTGGACACCCTTTCAAAATCATCTTTCTCATTTTCGAAGGAGAGGATCTCTTGGTAATTATTCCTGTTGGTGTCCGCCAGCTGCTTGCAAAGCTTCTTTCATTTCTCGACCTGCTCTAGGTCGTTTTGGATAGCTTGGAGATGCGGCATGAAAGAATCCCTGCGAACGGGATGAAGGTCCATGTCGAACTTAACCCCTCTTAAGAACCAACCCGAAAATGTGGCCTCAAGCTTAGGGGGCCCGAAGGAAGAGTATAGGCTGGCCTCCAGTAGGGATAAGATGTGCCAGGGGCAGTAGTGATAATGGAAGAAGATGAAACATGAGTTGGGGGCAGAATCACGGCAGAAGTGATAGGAATTTCCTAGCCCATGGAAGTGTGTTTCGGAGCCATGGAAGTGTGTTTCGAAGCAAGCTCCGAAGGATGGGAGAGATAGTTAGACTTTGATTTCTTAAATGGCTCATCTTTTTCCTCATGAGATCTTCTTTTCTCATACCTGCCTTTGTGTGAATGAGCTTTATCTCTCTCCTCTTGGTGACGGGTTTCGGCTTCGAGTTCTTTCCTCTACCGGTACTCTTCTTCTGTCTCCCAGACTTGATGTTGGCTGTAGGAACGCTTGGGGTACTGCTATGAATCGGAGTCCTCAAAGTCGTCATAGAAGCCTCACCCACTTGTTTTACCTGGAAGAAGGCATACATGAAAAGTTTTAGAAGCATAACATAAGTTAAGCAAATATACGAAGGAATGAGAAAATGGAAATAAGTGTAATCCTAGGGCAACATGCTGTGTTTCTAATATTGCCTAAAGCGTCATCACAAACCGAAACAAACGGTTGTCGAAGGTGGGATCAGACTAATTGTGGTCGTTATAAGTGGAACTGAGCTAACTAAGGGCGCGATATCGCCTGAGTAGGAAGGAGACGTGCCGAATTTAAAATCTCCTTTCATGAGTGCATCGAAGTCAACAAAAACATCGCTGAAATCTCTGAGCCTCGCTCTGACATTCTTACTCGGAGAGTCTGGATGACTTTCGGTCTCAGGGATTTTGCCTTCACTGCCTACATCGGTAAGAGATAGACTCGGGGAACGGAACTCATTCCCAGAGTATCATCATAGGACTCTGAATCGTCACCATCATATTTTGACGAGAAGTAATCACTGAAAGTGGTTTCATCGCTGCTACTTTCAAACTCTCCCTTTTTCTTCTCCGAATCCACCACGGCCTTGCCTTCTCTGTGTACAAACTCTTCTTCTGCCTCCTCCGGAATCGGGGGCATTCTAGCTGAATTGCTCAAACCAGTCGTAGTGGCTTTTTCCTTCTCACGGGCTTCATCAAGTGATCCTCTGGATGAGTTACCTATCTTCTGACCTTCCTCAGAGCCGTGGGACGAAGAAGAGGATCTTGTGTGAACTCTGGCTCGACCAGGAGAAGGAGCTTCAATTTGAGCGATGGATCTACCTAGAGCTAATAGTCCATACCGACGCAAGTTCTCATCGGTCAGTAGAAATTTAACGCTTCTCTCCTCGAGACTGATAGATTTTCAAGTCTCACAAACTTCATTAAGTGTCACATCTCTATTCGGTCTTGGGATACCTGAAAGAGACATATAATTAGTTAGAGACTCCATTACGACGTTTTGGAGCTCGACAAGTAGAAAAGAGAAGCTTACCGCCTATCGTCCAGAGGCGATTGAACTCCTCGGGGCATCTGACGAAAAAGTATTGTGTTTTGAACTGTGATAAGTTGCTTTGAAAGCATAGGAAAATCTTTTGATTCCTTTGGGCCTCGATTATAATCAAAGAGGGACAATCTCTCGCCTCTTGAACGCTAGAAAATACCGCAACTCATTGAAACTTTGGGCGCGGTTGAACGTCCACATAAAAAGGACATGCAAGCAATTAAGGATGGCATAACCATTCAGATGAAGCTGTAATGGGGGCGATTCCCAAGTTTGAGGCGTCTCAAGTAGAAAATCATTGAAGGGAGGCACGGCTCCGTTCAGACACATGTATCTATGGCAAGCAGTGTACCCCAGCGGAGGCATGTGAGCAAATTTGTCTTTCGCCAGTAAACGCATGTCCTCTTCAGGAATTCCATGCTGTGTACAGATATTATGAAGAGCCTTGGCGGAAACCACTGATGAAGCTCTTTCAGATGGATTAAGCAAGACTCGGAAGTTGGGAGGCGTGCGGTCCACAATGGGCCCGACCAGAACTAACTGACCATACTAGGCTTGTGAAGTGGATGATGATTCAGCTTCGAAGAGTGTCAGGCTTCTCTTGCTTGACTTACAATGGGTAGAAGGTTGCTTCATTCTATATAACAGAACTTGCGTCCGGAAATGGTCAAGTAACTCTATCCTAAATTCGTAAGTTTCCCCAATCACACCTGAATTCTGAATAAACATTAACTTATAATCGACATGCCGGACTTCAAGTGCGAACTAAGGAAAGTGTGCAAATGCAGTGTGTTGTCTATATGGGATAAAATCAATGCTCGAGTACTACAAACACTCTACCCTGTGTAGATAGTTCGCTCACAGTGGAAGAAGAGAAGAACTTCCCGTGTCAGTTCATTTTTCATTTCCTGTTTACTTCTTGTATACTTACTGTTATCGATCAATGATCGATAACGGATCCGTTGTCCAAAGTGACACAGAAAACTCTTCTCACTGTAGGAGCACCGAATATGGAATAATCAAGCTGGATAAGCCCAGATTCTCTAAATCGTCCAGTGATATGTAATATGGTGGTGTCTGTGAAACTCAGCACAAGTCTATTCTGGCCTAAAGGATGAAGATAGAAAAACACGTCAAGCCTTGGGCTAAAGCCCGAATGCCGTTCCAAGAGACAACTCAAGACTCGATTTACTATCTTCCTCCATTATACCGTAATCAACTCGAAATTCTTGTAATCAACGTCGTAAGTGAACACTAGTCATCAAATCATCGCACAAACCCAATGATTAATCAACCCACTAAGCAAACCCACATGAAAATGGATTGAAAGGCACAAGAAGAATCACAAATCAAACTCAACAAGCTGTGGAGTGGATCGGTGGTGAGCTAATAATGGGTCGGCAACAGTAACACATCGACCTAGGGCTTGAATTCGAGCAAGGTGATAGGTCGACTAGGGATTCACAAAGCAGGCAAGAACTTGGGACTAAATCGACGGTGAGTGAAGGCAAGTGTGGTGATGAATTGGATCGAGCAAGGTCTTGGATCGTTTGAGACTGAATCGCGTAAGGGATCGATCGCTGGAAGGAATAAAAAATGCTAGGTCGAATGAAGGAAGGTGGGTTAGTTTGTGTATTAATAGGAAGAGAAAAAGCAAAATTTTCTGCTAAGTCATCGGGTTGCCAACGACCCAACCCATCATGGGTCACCAACGACCCGACCTTACTCTATGATGGAAAAAATTTCTATGCAGATAGGTCACTAGCGACCCATCCCACATGGATCGCTAGCGACCCACAAAAAAAAGTGAAAGTGATTTTAAAAAAATGCATATATACACATCTAAAGTAAAAGAAGGAAGAAAGCTTCATCTATCCATCTCAAACTCGATTGATTTCCATTGTTCGTCATTCCAAGGCATGTCGGGAAGCTACAAGCGAAAACATGATATATTATGACAAGCACTAGCAGTCAGAACCAAAGAAAGGTGACCGATGATGTTGGGCTAACATATTCGTAGAGCTCTCATGCAATCACTTGGAAATTAACAAATGGATATTGAAAATGATAACTTCCAGAGCATGCCTTGTTTACAACGAAGACGTACTTTGGGGGGCAGATGTTATCCGGGTTTTTAAACCCAGTAGAAACCAATAGAAAATTGGACAACCTTGTGTAAACGGGATGGTTCAGAACTTAACCAGAAAAGCTAGGACGAGAGACCGACAAGGGCCAAGCTATACAACTAAAACAACGACTAGAATCGACGAGGCCGAGAGATCAGCATTCCTTCAGTCCAATCAGTAGCTGAACGTAAATAGCTACTGAATTGCCATCAAAAACATAAAAGCAACGATAAAAGGCTGTGGGAACATCTCCAAGTCCAGACTCTAGAAAAATCCTAAGTGCTTAGCTCATCAGCGACCCATGCCTCTACTCAAACCATCAAACAAACTAGATATGGAACACTATCAAAAGAGGCAAGACTTGGTCTGCAAAACGAACCAAGTCTATGGGTCGCCAACGACCCCATGGGCCATGAGTTGCCAGCGACCCATGGTTTTGGCTCGTTTGCGAGCCAAAGCCCCCCTAGGTCACATGTAACCTACCTACGAGCTGATGAAGACAGGCCTGGCCCAGAAGCCTTCCGACCTCTATAAATACCATCCCACCTGCAACACAAAGAGGATCTTCTTCTTCGGATTGGTTGCTGAAGCTCTGTTGGAATTATTCTTCACCCTCTACATCCCTCGCAACAATCTCCAAAGGAATACACCGTGATTCTCCAGTGGATTCCAACTTTGGAGATTCAATATTGGTAGGAAATAATCAAAGCCTTGTAATCAAACATCTCTTGTAACAACAATCAGTCTTTAATTAAACTATAAAGTGGACGTAGGCTTCATTAAAAGCTGAACCACTATAAAATTTCTCTATCTACTTTCTTTTACTATTTTTTCTTGATATCTGTGATCTGTGATATTGCTCTGTCAGAACAGGGCTGGTGCTTTCAAACTCTAACCAGGGTGTTGGTCTATTTTTTGGGTCAACACACACACACACCTATATATATAGAGGTAGGAATATGAAAAGTAAGATAAAAAAATATTAATTAAATTACGCATATAGACATATACATATATTCAATAACAAATAATCACTACATATAATCTTATCAAATACTTAAAAATGGATAACAAATAAATATTCTTGAATTAACTAGATAATCAACCAATACCCAATATAAGATTTAATTACTAAAATTCATTACCAAATCATCTAAAATCATTTTACAAATCAAAATAATTGTAGAACTATTTCATCATCTTCCATAACTAAATAATACTATAAAAATAAATTAATAAACCTCAAAATTAATTCTTTTCAAACGATAATTTATATTTCAACACCTTCACCATATATATTCAAAATTCCTAATAGCTCATATTGAAAATCACCAAATATTAATTTTAATTCTTTTCATAATTTTGTGAAATAAAATACTATTTCAAAATAAACTTATAAGTTACAAAATAATTATATTTATTTCAAACCATAAAATATAATTCAAAAACTTCTTATCAAATATAGATTTCTCATTATATCTATAAATCAATTTTGAACCACTAATACACACACACACATACATGAAAAGGGATTTATATTATAATACTTTTAAAACCATTCAATAATATTTCAAAATTGGTTCATCTTCAAAATAGGCTCATATACTCAAAAATCCTTTTTTTAAATATCGATTGAATCCTATTTATAAAGCATACACTTTACGAAATAAATTCCTTTTCAAAAATATTATCAAAACCATTCAACTATACAAAATCATAAAATAAACTAATTGCATATACTTAATTACTTTTGAAAATCTCTATTTCAATTTTTAAAATAACTTTATTTCTAAAACAATTTCCAATAGCTCATTTTATTTCTCAACCACTTCAATTTATTTCTCAAACCACTTCAATATATACATCGAATAAATTAAAAAATCCAATGAATAATTTCCCGAAGCTTCCAAAAATATTTTAAAATGGGAAAATCAATAAATCATCTAAACTAAAATCAATGGAGCAAAATTCTCCCAATATCAACAACAAATCTTCAATATAAATTTATCGTTCGACCCGTATTGATTTACAATTTTGCATTGTATTCCGATCATCCATAAATGGAACACACACATATAAATAACTACATATCAAAATGCAATAGGAAGACATCTCCTTTGCATTTTAAATAATCCAACATACACAAAATCTCTCGATCAATATAAAATCATATCTAATTTCTCATAATTGATCCAATAACAACCATCCAACCAAATGGGATTCCGACGGCTTCCGACATAGTTCGCCGTATGGGATTCAGACGGCTTTCGATGGTTTCCGACAAGTGTCGGAAACCGTCGAAAAAATGGTCTAAAAGCTATCGGAAGCCGTCAGAAAAATATAACCTGAAAGTCGTCGGTTGCTGTTGGAAGCCGTCGGAAATCTGCTGAATTTTTTCTTTATTTCTACTGCAATATTGCCTTCCATCCACATTTCCCAAACAAACACTATTCCACCAATACTAAAGAATTCAATATACACAATTCAATATATAATATTCCAACCAAATATCAAAAACCAAACTATATACAATTCACCGAACAAAAAATACATAAAATTAAGTCAAAACACATAACCATTAACCAAACTAATGTACAATACATAATAATATCCACAACACTAAATGTTCTATCAATTCCTACATCCACATAATTATGCAACAAAACAGCTAAGTGTATCATAACATTGTACATAAATCATACAAAACAGAAAAAAAAACATACCGACCAAAGCAATCAATCTCCTACCGAACCTGAGCCAGCAGAGGAAGGGAAGCGGCCACCATACTGCTGCATGTACTCGGCGATATGCTGATTTAGCAACTGTGTGGTCTCTATGGCCTGCCGACGGTTCTGCTCCTCCAACTGCGCCACTCTAGCCCGCAAATCTTCGATCTCTGCTAGATCGATCTGAGCTCTAGTCTGCCTACCCCGTCTCTGACTGCTGGCCTGTAATAAATATTTAATTTAGCTATGTGATCTCTGTAAGTGTATGTACTGAATTAAAAATATGCATATATCTGGCAAACTAAATTAAATAACATGTTTTTTTCATTATTTTTATTTTTGAAATGACATTCAAGTAACGAATTAATATATTTTGGTAATGCATAATATTTTCATAACGAAGTGACTCAAAACCAATGTACTGAATTTGAAAACTTATATGATACCCAGTATATTATTTAATTACCACTTGATTGCCAAATCCGTATCGTCTGCCATGCTCCGATGGATCCATAACTGACTCAAAAATAGCATCCTCCTCATCCGTCGTCAGCTGATCTCGACCGGTATCAGCAAGGAGTTTCTCGCGCTGCTCCATAAACTTTTCCTGCACTAACAAATTAATATCATTATATCTTCTTTCATTATATTTTAACAAGTAGAACAATTACTAATACTGCATAAAATGAAATATGCTTACATGGCTCTTGGTGGATTTATCGTCGTGCCATGTATACAAAACTGTCCTGTCCGGATTTACATGCTCGATAGCATGCGTACGAGTAAACACGTCCATATAGCCCACAGGACTATGCGCCTCGGCTTCCTGAAATTGATTTTTACATACAATTATTGTACATTTGAAATTATATAGCACAAACTATTTACAACTATGTCTTCGCTTGACCATATCGTCGGTGGTTGTTTGGTTTCTACTCTATTAGCTAAAAAGTTTTTCTTGTCTCCTCTGAAGGGATGATTTACATGGAGAAAATATCGATGACAGTCAAACCATGAAATTTTCTTACCATGAGGTAAAGAAAACGCTCGTGTTTCATCCATGCAATATGGACATGCTAGACGACCGGCAGTACTCCATCCTGAAAGCATTGCATAGGCAGGAAAATCACTTATAGTCCACAAAAAAGAAGCAAACATACGAAATTTTTTCTTCTTGGACACATCGTATGTTTCTACTCCTTCGTTCCGCAGTATTTTTAACTCCTCAATCAACGGTTGTAAATATACATCGATTCCTTGTGTCGGATCGTCGGGGCCAGGAACGACAACAGTAAGAAACATATATTGCGTTTTCATACACATCCATGGAGGTAAATTATACGGTGTGACGATAATGGGCCAGGATGAATATTTAGAACCAAATTGAGAAAATGGAGAAAACCGTCAGTATATAAACCTAATCTAACATTTCGACTCTCCGCTGTAAAATTTGGATACGTTTTATCGAAATGCTTCCATGCTTCTCCATCGGCCGGATGTGTCAACGTACCCTCTTCCTCCATTCTCACACTATGCCATCTCATATTAGATGCAGTTACAGAAGATGCATATAATCTTTGAAGCCTTGGAGTTATGGGTAAGTAATGCATACGCTTGTACGGAACTTCATTCCCTTTTTTTTCTAGGTTTGTATCTCTCCTGATTATAAATTTTACAATTTCTAAGGTTTGCGTCTTCTTTCCAAAACAACATGCAGTCTTTTAAATATGTATCTATTTTCTGATAAGGTAAACCAAAAGCCGACATAAGTTTTTAACTTCATAGTGATTTTCACACATTAGATTATCGGGCGGCATATGTCTTTTTGCAGCTTGGACAACAGCCGTAAACCCAGCTTCAGTAATGTTGTATTTTGACTTCATCGCAATGTATTCTGCGATTACTAACAGCTGAGTGCCGCTTTTACAACCATCCCAAATAGGTTTCTTAGCAGCATCTAGTAAATCATAAAAAAAATTTGCTTCAATATTTGGTTCTTCAATATTTCCATCGTCGTCGTCAACTTCAACCATAGAAAACATTGATCGTGCTGCATCTTCGACCATATTTTCTATACAGGTCGTCGTAACTATTTCGTTAACGACACTTTCAGACTCTATAGAAGTATTTGCTACAACTTCTTCATGCCGATCCCAAACATAATACTCGGGTACGAAACCGTTTTGGTACAAATGAACTTTCACAATGTCTGGTAACAAATACTTCAAATGTCTACACCTACTACACGGACAACGAATTTCTGGATCGTTTCCGTTATTACTTAAAGCGAATTCAACAAATACGTTTATACCATTATAAAAACCTTCTTTTATTGAGCCCCTCAGTCCTTTTTTTTGGTACATCCATCTCCTTCGATCAACAAAATAATCAATCATTTTTCCTATTTGAGAAAATGAGAAGTTCAAAATTTAATATTTATTTTCAAGAATACAAATTCGAAAAAGATTATTTTCATGGTCGTATAATATTTGAATTTAAAGAACTACTTCACAAATTTAAAAATATTTTCAAATATGGCACATTTTATTTTTTAACGTATCGACACAAAAAATTATACAAATTTTTTTTTCCATGGTCAGACATCCTACTTCCCATTACAAACACAATAAGCATTTACATTTCGTATATTACTTCGTCTCAAACGATTCAACAAAATTTTGGCAGCATTTCCCTTTTGTTCCCTGCATTGTACACAATGCGTGTACGCATGAAACAAAAAAGAAAAGTTAGACCGAAATTTTATGAACCGTTTGAGACGAAGTAGTATACAAAATGTAAATGCTTATTGTGTTCATAACTTGTCCAATACAGGGACAAATCCAACAAACATTGTACCAGATGAATATAAATGGTCGTTTTTCGAAAAAACGACTATTTATACAACAATCATGTACAACACTCGTCAGACGGGGCCAAAAGCTCTCTAAGGGACATTTGTCAATTAGATGTGCGCATTTTACGAAAAAATACAGTTTTACTAACTGTTCACATTTACAAAAATATATTTTAATTTAACACATTTATTCGACGTATTACATCAACTTAAGGCTCGTTCGACGCGCTTTTTTTGTTGCATAAGTCAATACGTGCACAATATAATATTCCTAGCTCGTGCATTTATTTTATCTTATTCCAACTAACACAATACAATGATAGCAGCGCTACACACATATACAATCATAGAATCAAGGCATACACAACGATTTACATATGCACGAACAACCACAAATTATACATGTTTTTCACAATTTCACGGTAAAAGATGAAATAGGAATACCATGGAATGCTAAAAACTATTATAACACTATTGGAAACAATTTCAATCACCAATTAGCCCGAATTTAACAACTTATGCAAATCTGGATTTAGGGTAAAAATTAGATTTTTGGCGAAAATAAGATATTATAACTGAGCTAGAGAGCAATAAGCGTTGATTACGCAGCCGGGGAGGGTCCGAAAGCTCGAAATTGATGATTGGAAGCTTAGGGAAGAGATTTGGGGATTTTGGGTTAAAAAAATTCGTATGGAAATGAGGAAGAAGAAGGCTCGGCTGAGCCCTGTAATTCGTGATTTTCCGACGGCTTCCGACGGACGCCGATGGCCCATCGGAAGCCGTCGGAAATTGGCCGTCGGAAGCCGTCGCTTGATGCTGTCGGAATAATTGCCTTTTCTAGTAGTGTAAACAGGTAGATATACAGGTGAGTATGCATAAATAAAATTATATAGACATAGTTGCGAGTGAGATAACTCATTGAATTGTCAAGTGAAATTATTAATGTCGCTGCTCCTGCCTCGTCCACAACCACAACAACCAATATGGATAACACCGGCCTTGCCTTCGACATTACCTCCTCTACCAACATCGGACCCACAATCGGAATTTGATGAAGCCGCTAGCACCAACAACCATAAATAACCACTGCCCTCAGTCGCCACACCCATGCTTCTGCCAACATCACCACTTTGCGATGCCTTTTAGTCGTATTCGCCTGCATAACACTCATGTGAACTGAATGCCTTGCCTCCATTCTAAGTCACGTCACTCCACATCATCACGATCGCCATTTTAATGTTGGCCAATAGCTCTCGAAGCATTGAGCCCCTGGTTGTTCACACGCTAGGTAACGTGATTTTTTTAGTAGATATCGTAATTGTTAATTTGAGGAGAACTAGGGAAGAAATTGATTCAACGGGTTCGGCGATTCGGGTTTGGGCTTGGAGAAACATGGAGGAGCTTCGAGAAAAGAAGAAAAGAGGCCGGGTTTAAATGAGCTTGGACCTTAAATTTTAGGCTCTAGTTTCAATTAATTCACTTCTCTTTTCATTTTAAATAATTCTTGTGTTTATTTGTAAATAAATTTCAAATTGATTTGAATTAATTTACACTTCATTCGACAAACTATGTTACGCTAATTACCCAATTTTATTCGGTTTCAATATATTATCCAAACAGAATTCATTGATTTAATCAGTTTACTGAAAAAAATCTTTTATTAAATAGAATTTGATTAACTAAAATTTATTTTCATAATATAAATTATCAAATATCAAATTCGAATAATTTTAATTTAATAAATTTGTTTATTTATATGGCGTAGAAAATAGGGTCCCCTCCTTATGAAAATTGTATCCTCGCAATTTCTGATAGGAGACGTCAAACAACTCATACCCTAGTTTTCCTCATATCTATGATCTTCTATCAAACTCAATTATACAATCAGTTGTTCATATCAGTTGACATTAAGACTTTAGACTGACTTGAAATTGTATTGCACTCTCTGGTGCAGGTATAGATTTGATTCATGGTGTTGTTCATCTAGCCAATTATGATATGGTTTTATATTGGTCTAAGTTTTTCAATTTCATAAACATGAAGGAACCAATTATTATAGTATAGGTATAGTCAAATACATCTTCAGCTTATCTTTCTAGGAATATTTGAAAATTATCCAGTTGGAAACAAGGGAAGACAAACTAATTAAAATAAAAAATAAATGTTAGCATAAAGCTATTGAACCTGCAAATAAGAACTTGTAATTTGATTTGGTGCATAAGCAAAAAAATACTTGAGGGCTTTGTTGTCGTTTGAATCAAGGGTGATTTTAATTTGAAGACAAAGGGATATCCAAAAATGTTCTCCCTTAAAAATACACAACTAAAATTTCTTATGATTCATTCTATTACATTGAATTTCTTGTATTTCATTCAACTCAAACCTATCCTTAAAAGCATCTGATGCAAATTTGCGTACAAATGATAAACTCATGTAAACCAAACCAGATACATAGCTGTTCCTCATGTAATCAAACCAAACATGTAACAGTCGACCATTATAAAGTGATAAGACCTTTAGAATAACATTTGGAGGTTTTGATAACGAATCTTATATAAATCAATTATCAATTTTCAAAAAATAAACAAACGCTCCTAAGGAAGTATGCATTGGTTATGGAACAAATCCTCTAAATGATTAGCAATACAACTTATGCCTCTTTTATGGTCTAAACACTACAATAACTCCTTGAAGAGTCACGACTGAGAAACTTTACTGTTCATCTACATCCTAGATATATTAGCGATGGTCCATGTGTATACTATTCAAACAGGCATAGAATTAGTGCTCAATCCTCATTTGACATAGTGTTTTAACAAATCAGATAACCATCAACGAGTAGAGTTTGTATTCCAGATCCTAGAATGTTTAGAAATTAGGACACTACATATGATTTTCGCATCTATGGTGATATTTTGAGTTAGATGTAATCTTTAGATGCTGATGATGTTAGCTGACATTTTTTTTAATATTGATTCATGAACATTTGCAAACTCACAAAATGTGCTGATGTGAATTAAGATTAATGATTATTAGCCATTTATCTTTAGACAAAACATGATGAAATACTACAAACAAAATCTAGAACAGTTGATACCTCTCGCGAATACATAGTAAAAGATTATTATACCCATAATCCAAAGTATAAACTAATCAAGAATAGTGAATAAATTGAGGGAGCATAGTTTAACAAAGAAGCAAATTTGACTTTAATTCATTTATGACGTTAATTATTGTGATTAAACTTATCCATTTTCTTCCGTGAGATGCAATTAATATTTTTTTCTCCGACTTCTTCATTACCTAACTGCAATATCTCGCTTATTAAATTTCTTGCTATATTACTGCTCATACTAAACTATAATTCTGTTGTATTCGTTTTGTCATGAACTCTTTTTTACCTAAAGCACATTCAATATTCAATGTTATATATAAGTAAATAAATAGAATAAACTCGGAGAAGAATATTATATAAATGAAGTGGTGAATTTATGGAATTACTAAGCATATGAGTTACAGTGGAAAAAGATTAGGATATAAATGAAAATATTTAGGCTTTTGAGGCTAAATGAACTTTTTCCCTAAAACAGATGAGAGAAAAATAGTTTGAGTGAGAGTTAGTGGGAGATAAGAACATAAAGAGACCAGTATTCTTTTATATAACAGATATATAGACTAAATGAAAGCCGACATTCTTTATTAACCCATGAGAAAATAGTAGCACATTATTGGTTAATAAAAAATACTCCAGGAGATGTAATCCAAATATAAAGAAAGGATACGTTCTTATAATTAATTTTGGAGAGCAATGAGTGAAAACTGTGGATAGTAACAAGTACTAAGTTTGCTAACATGAAATAAGATTCATAACCAGCAACACTGACCCAGTGGTTAGGCGCTTCCACTTTAGTGCGAGCGGTCATAAATTTGAAACTTGCATAGCGTGATCGAACATATTATTGACATATAATATGTTATATACTATCTAAAACTTGTAGCACTAATATGTACTACCATCTAAGTAAAAAATTCGTGAATAATAATTGTAAAACAAATATCTTATTTAAGGGGACGTTTTTAGAAGAGAAACATTTATTTTTAGAAATAAATTATTGCAAAAATTGTGGTGCCTATGTGAACCTAAGATGCATATGAAATAAACTACAAGAACTAGTATGTATTATTAAACCCAATTTCAGATTAAAAAATATATTTATAAAGCAAAAAATGAAATAGTAAGGCTAACCTGAACCATGCATTTATCATAAAGACATTTATGAAACTGTTAGAACATCACAACTAAACTTGTTAATTAAAACAATGAAACCACTTGAAACAAATCTAGAATGAACTATATGATTCTCATCAGGATCCATAATAAGCATAATTATTCAAGATAAGAGTCACAAGTCCTTGTTTTTTATGTTGTTATACAAAAAGTCCCTACAGAAATGAATTTGTAAATTTGGTCCCTATTTTTCAAAAATAAAAAAAACGCAAAGCGTCTTGCACTTTTCTGACAGAAAATGCAATATAACTTGCACTTTTCTAATTTTGAAATATTTTTTGAAATTTTCGAAATTTTCTAAAATTTGAAAATTTTGAAAAATACAAGTTAATTTGCACTTTCTATCAGGAAAGTGCAAGCTAGTTTGCGCTTTCTAATTTTGAAATTTTTGAAAAGCGTAAGGTAACTTGCGCTTTCTAATTTTGAAAATTTTAAAAATTTTGAAATTTTTGAAAAGCGCAAGGTAACTTGCGCTTTCTATCAGTAAAACGCAAGCTGGTTTGCGCTTTCTGATTTTGAAAATTTTAAAATTTTAAAAAGCGCAAGCTAACTTGCGTTTTCTAATTAGAAAAAACAAGGACTAAATTTACATACTTATTTCTACAGGGACTTTTCTTGTAACACCATCAGAAATAGGGACCTTTCGTGCAAAGCCCCATAATTATTACATATGTCTAATCATTATTAAGTAAATAAGAATGTTGATATAAGGAAACATAAATCCAAATTAAGTATAAAATTAAGAGCTAATCTACACTTTAATTGTTGTTATTTAAAAGGAAATAATTAAGAGGAAACACAAAGAAAGCAAGTCATTAAATTGAAAATGATACATGCTCTACATAGGCATAAACTCCTAAAGATTTTTAGATTATGCATTAGACATAAAAAAGTATAATTAGAAGATCATGGAATGGAAATTACCTTTTAACAACAAAGAGCTTTTCAATTCGTCTAGGTAAAAAAGTATCATAGACAAAAAATGAATTTTTTCACCAATATATCAAACAAAACCTCCAATAAAAATAATATTGAACTTCTCGTATTATTCACTTGCATCATTGATATCTATTAGAGTCGGACTACTTCAATATGATATATTAAGCCATCATGCCTAATAACAAAAGGTTGCAACTAGAAAAAAATTAAAAAGCTAAATCAATTAGCAAAGATTAAATTCTACGAAGATAATGCAAAGAAAAAAATAATTAAGATGAACTTAACTGAATTCCTAAAGATCCATTATCTTATTACATATTATTCATTTTTTCTTGCAAAAATGAACAAGATATAGAATAATAAAGTACGAAAAAAATTATATATAGCGATAATAGGAATGATTATAGAAATTAAGCTTAAAAATGAGGTAGCAAGGAAATATGGATTGAATTACTATTTAGCTGTGGAATTGAGGAGTTAATGGATGATGAAAGAAGTTTCACCTTAAAAAATAAATATATTAAAGGAAGTTGATATGGAAAAGTAAGTTTAGGGGATACCTTTAATACATAGTTTAATGTTTGAAAGGAGAAACAAAATAATTAAAGGGTGAAAATTAAAAACAGACCTTAAATAAAGGAGAATCCAGTGTATAGCTTGAGATGGGATATGAGAGTAGATAATGAAGGTCATATATTCAACTATATATATAATAGAATAGATTATTGTTTAGCTATGGAATTGAGGAGTTAATGAATAACAAAAGAAGCTTTACCTTAAAAATATATATTAAAGGAAGCTGATATGGAAAAGGTAAGTTGAAAGGACACCTTTAATACATCAATTTAATGTTTGAAGAGAGAAACAAAATAACTAAAAAGTGAAAATGAAAAACAGACCTTAATCAAAGGAGAATCTAGTATATAGCTTGAGAAGGGATGTGAGAGCAGATAACGAAAATTCATATATTCAATTGTATATATAATACAATAGATACATATTGATACACAATATCGACGTACATTTGAATTTGATTTAAATGTAAATAGTCTAATCTGGTTTTAAGTAAGTTAGAAGCCCAAGGGGCCCAAGGGATAACCGGTCAAAGATCAAGTGGAGGAGGGTTATGAGTTGATTTTTCTAGGTTGGGTTAGTAGAGAAAAGATGAATCTAGATTCATGTTTTCTCTCTTCTTTCTTTCTTATTTAAACCCATTACCCTCACCTTTTGCTTTTTTACTTTTGCTCTTTCCCTTTGCATACCTCTGGCTGAAAATCCATTTGTCAATCAAATCAAATAGAAGAAGGGTGCATGAATCTCTCTGACTTGTATCGCTTTCTAGAAGAGATCAGATTCAATCGTAGGAGATCTATTGATTTAGCATTTGAAGTGTCATTACTAAGCTACAGTTGAGTTAAAATTTTACTACATATTTGTTTATATATATATATATGTATGTATGTATATATGTTTATTACTACACTATTATATCTTATGATTAGAGTAGCTTTATATGATGAATCCTTATATGTGTATGTTGTCTACCTAATATATATATATATATATATATATATATTGTAATTAATATATCTGTGTATAAATATATATACACGCATATATTTCATATGTATATATATATATTTTAACTTTCAGCCAAATTTAAAAAAAAAATTGAATTAAAGACTAATTTGAAAACTATTTTGAATAAAAAATTGAATTTTAAATCAAATAAATATGCAAAAAATATTTATAAACTTTGTTGTCAAATTTTAATTTTAAACATATTTTTGGTTTGAAAAAATAAATTGTGTTTATATATATATATATATATATATTTGTGTGTGTGTGCGCGCGCGCATGTGTGTGTGTTAAATTCGAAATATATATATATATATAAATTCGAAAGAGGGCAATTGTAACGATCTGGAATTTCATACACTTCGTATTTAAATATTTGAATTATTTAAATTTGAATCTTGGATTTAACATGATCAAATGGATTTTATAACATTGTAAACCCCTTTCAAATAATAGCCAATGAAGGTAAACTTGTTTTTGAAATATGTTAACAAAAATAAATAGTTTTAAGAAATATCGATAATATGATCGAAAATTATTTTATTGATAAACAAAATTTTACTCGATATAACTTGTTGTGCTTGCTTAGAATACTAATGTGTAATTAATTAGCAACTAAAAATATTTTGCACTAATGGTAATTAGTGGGGTAGGATGATGTCATGTGTGATGTCATTGGGTAGGAGATATTTTAAGGAGATATTTTCCTTAGGAAAGTGAGGTGTAAAGTAGGCACGTGGAAGAGAGCATGCATGGTGACCTTCCAAGGAGGTTTGGAGGTGGTAGTAACCTTTTGTTAACATCTATCTAATCATTTCATTTGTTTTATAAATCACTTTTTTACAAAATTAAAAAGATGCTAGGCTCTTCACTCTCTTCCTCTTCACTTTTAAACTCCTAAACAATGCAAATCAATACCAAACTTCACCAAACTCAATCTATAGGCCTAACACAGCATAGAAACAAGGATTAGCAAGTCAAAGTTTGAAGAAAAGGAGCGACCCCCCCTCCCTAAAGACATGGCCATGAGAAATATAGGCAAGGAAGACGTGGTTATGAGCTTTTTGAAGGCAAAGGTTGGATCTTTGGATGTTTGACGATGGTAGGAAGTGTTTTAGTATTCTTAAAGTTTATGCTTGGTTTTGGGTGAGTTAACTCAACATTGAAAAGTATACATTGTGTGTGTGTGTTGTGTATAAATACAAAGTTAAGTATTGAACCAATGCAAGTTAAAACATTTGGACCCCATGCTTTGGAAAGAAAGTAATAATTTTATAAGTAGTATTGTCACATCGATTACCCTCTAAAATATGTATCATGGCCTAGACTTTATGTTTACATGTTTGGTGGTTGCATGTGAAATTGAAGTGTGTTTGACAAGAAAGGTCGCTATAAGTGTACTTCGAAATCCCTTGTGTTAAACTTGTGCTAAATAGTTATATGTAATTGTAAATACATTATGAAAGAATATACTTTGTTTGTTCTCTACACTTATAATAGTGTATGTGACAGCTAATGATTTGGAAGATTATAGAAAGGATAGAACAAAGTTTGCAAAAGTTAGAAGCGAAATAGTCGCTATAAGTGCACTTTGAAATGTTTTATTTTTGTGAATTTTTATAGGATTTTATAAAGACATCCTTAGGGGTTTCTTTATATAGTTATTAAGTAAAATAAGTAAAGTACCCACTGTAAAAAATTGGCCTTTAAATTAATTAATAGTTAGTTGGAAACCGGCCAAACATTTAGGGCTTCAAAATTTGGTTTTGTGGCAAAAACATGAAATTGCAACACTTTCTAGGTATTTCTGAACTTGTGACAATGTTTTTGTTCAATATTTTTGTTTGTTGTTTGAGACTTTTAAATGGTTAAAATTGTTACTAAGTAAAGTATTTTTCCTAAAACTTTTTAGGAATGTTTAATAACATTAATTAGTATTTTAAATGTTGTTTGAAGTTTAAATATATTATTAATAATTACTTCTTAATTTTTAAAGTAAAGGGTTTTAAGTATAAAACATGTTTTTTATTCTTTTTTGTTAAATTTCTAAATTAGTTATTTTTTCATAATAGTTACATATATTTTTGTAAGTATTATAAAAGTATTTTTTACATTTATAAGTTTGAAAAAAGTAAGTTAGGTATTTTATAAAAGTATAAGTGAGTTTTGGGTTATAACATTAAGTTCTAATAAACACGTATGAGAAGTTAACTAAAAGTACATTACCTTGATAAGAGTGGATATAAGTAGATTTTTAAGAAGCATGTTTTAAAGATAATGTCAAGTATAAATGGTTATGGGTTTATAGTAATAATGTTTAAGCAACATTTGTCTTTAACCTCTTTGAATATACTTTAAAAAATATGAAATGTTGTTAAGAGATTTGTGAATATTCTTATACCTTGGAGATAAGAATATGAATACATTTTTAAGAATGCAAAGAGTAGGAATCAATAGTGAAATAGTAGTATATATGTATATATCTTTTGTAAAGGTAATATAGATATATATATATATATATATATATATATACACACACACACACACAAGTATTTACAAAGAAGTTTCAATTTATAAAAGGGTTAATTAAATAAAAAGAGGATTAGAAGTCGCCTATGTGATTTAACCGTACTTTGTGTGTTTACTCATTTATGGAAAGTAGTTAATCCTATAGTTAGCATTAAAAACTGAAAAAGTAGACTTGCTCTATCTGTGAGAGTTGAGAATGGCGTCAAGGTAGGGCTTGATGCAACTAGTGCTCTAACCTACATAGCTTCACTCTTGATCGAGGGAAACCGTAAGTTGAGAAAGTCGGAAACAGTGATAACTATACAAGACTTGATTTCCATATGCGACCATTTTATTGTTATCGAACTTGACCGACTTAACTTACACTACAAGAAAATCTGTTATTGGTGGTAATAGACAGTAGCGTTTAATGATAAGTGCAACTGTTGACGAAAAGTAAAATTAAATTAAAACAATGGACACTGCTAAAGAAATCCCTCCATCATTTTAGAAGGCGGTGAATTTTTTCCCTCACCCGCTCTTTTTTTCACTATTTT
The DNA here is from genome assembly GCA_030737815.1 of Allium fistulosum. Taxonomy (NCBI): domain Eukaryota; kingdom Viridiplantae; phylum Streptophyta; class Magnoliopsida; order Asparagales; family Amaryllidaceae; genus Allium; species Allium fistulosum. The sequence goes on from CM060905.1 coordinate 1,033,324,910, forward strand.
CACTCATTCAATGTCTTCCGTGGAAATTATCTCCCTGTCGTTCTTCTTCCTTGTTGTTGTTGATTACTTAATCACCATGCTCAACAGAAGAACCCAAGTTCAATTCCACCTCCCCTAAAAACAGTTCCTCTGCTCCGTTCACTCTCTCTCTTTCCCCATTGATGTTCCAAATCCAACACCTCCAAAACCCAACAACCAATTCGCCAAATTCGCCTATCTCCTCCACCAAAAACACTACGAATCCACCAAATCCCATCTCTGATCCTACATCTCCACTAACCCAGCTCTCCCGTTCAACATGCTCTTTAGAGTCTACTTGGACGCCAACTTAGTCGATAACGCCGTCAAAATCTTCAATTTAATGCTCGAAACCTTAATCAAGTCAATCTTCGTTCCTACACCATTTACCCTCAAGCCATTTGCAGAATCCATTGGCCCCACCAAGCTCGTGACTTTTTTGATAATATGGTTTAGCATAACAACGGTTCCTTTGTCAGCGTATATAGAAATAACCGTCGTGATGGATGAATTGTGCAAATGTGGCGATGTTGATATTGCAAGTAAGTTTCTCGATGAAATGTGCGAGAGTGACCCGGTTCCTGACCTACTTCTTCTTATTCCAATACTGTTGGTACCAGATTTACACTCATTCCTCTTCATTAGTTTTTTACTTGATTTTGCATGTGTTTGTTTTGTTTGTTTGCTTTTAGGTGTTGTAGTTGTTGGTTAATGTCCAATATCAACCCAGTATTAAGGCATGAAAATTTTAAGAGAAGCAGTTGCATTCATACTTACACAACATCAAAATTTCATTACTTTTATTTATTTATTTATTTTTGTATCTTTTATAATAGGACGTCAAACTCTTTTGTTTAGCAAAACTAAAAATATGCATGATATTGTTGTGTAAACTATTAATATATTGAATACACCTTTTTCTCTCAGGTATATTAACTAATAAAGCCACATTAGATAGTATTGCAATACGATGTTATGAGATTTTATGTAGAAGTTAGCTATCAAATAATGGTATGTAGTGTTATGGTTGAACAAAAAAGGAAAATTGCAGTAGTAAAATGGAGTTTGTACACTTATTTGCCAACTATGTAAGCATGCTTCTAGATTAGATTAAATGCTTGTGTAAGATGCCTATGCGTGCTTTTGTAATCATGGTGATTAGTTTCATTCTTTTTTCGTTTGCATCCAGGTCAAGCATATGCTAGTTTCTTTATGTGGTGGTGGGGTTTCTACGAGCATGAGTCGGCATTACCAATAATTATAGTCAGACCTTTTTTCATCACAGCTTTAAATGTTTATTTTAATTTTGTGGAATTGTTACAACATATTTTTGTGGAAAATTGTTGTCAAATAACTTTGGCTTGCTTGACACATTGAACACATATATCTGTTTCAGGTCATTCTGTTATATTTTCTTTTTTCGAACGGGAGATTTCAAGATTTTGTAATCAACATGTCAAGATTGATAATCAATTTGAACAATCTGACTTGTTCGTTTGCAATCTGAACGGTTCAGAAAAGCGTTAGCCATACATTTCTATGTATCTATGAATCTCATATTTTACAACCCCAACCTGTCAAAGAGGAGCTACAAATGGAATTGCAATGATTGGGCATCTCTTTTTAAAGTGTTGCTCCTGCTTGTGCAGGTACCATATGAATATCTTCTATATTGTTTTTCTATCCTATTATTTTCCATACATAAATATTTCTCATGCACTACTTGGTATCTTACCATTGCAGCTCTTGTTCATAGCCAGGTACATGACTTTTTCTTCTTGAACAAATTGTATTTTTGCTTTTGTTATGGTAAAATTTGTTTTTCTTTTTAATTGTGTGTATAGGTTGAAGATGTGACTCCCTCTGGTCCAATTAAATTAGTGTTATACGTCATTGGTGCCACCAATATTCTTTATACTTTTGGTGATCATGCAGTCACAGTGTATGTATTATTGTACTAATGATACGATATTGCATTATTCTTGTCCTAACAGTTACCTCTAAGGTTAAACAGTTACTGAGTATGTCATCCTTAAAAATATTGCTTCTTACTGCATATTAAACCCAATTGGTTATCAATTTTAGTATTTTCAACGCTAAATGTAAGATTGTCCATATTTCCTTACATATGTTGCCTATGTTTCACATGTATATACATATGCTTAATTTGTGACGTTCATCCCCAAATGGTTGGTTTTTGATAAAAAAACATGTTTGCTATTTTCAGCTTATCTAACAGGTTTTTCTTTGGAATGCTTGGTAGGATTTAACTCTTATCATACTTATGGTTACCACTACTTTATCTTTGATTTTGGGCATTAAGACCGAGGTAATATTTTAAGTTACTGTGGATATCTTGTTGTTCATCAGGGTAAAGTATTATCTATTCTTTTTTATATAGGCATTAGTTGTTACTGGGAAAAAACATGGTAGAAAACTATCAATCCTACATCCATTCAAAGTAGGATCCTAAATGCAACTAATTCGGTGACCCTAATATAATAGCAGCGGTTTAATCTTTAGACATATTACGTACTGTTTCTAGGCGGGCTATATTTTCACTTCCCGCCTACTATGCCATCTAATTTTCATACTTTGGCCCCAAAAGAAAATAAAACCCTTGAACAAAAATTATTTGATTCGGACTCTCCTCAAATCTATAAAATATTTTTTGTACGAGGATTGTCACCACCAACAAAACAAAACAAAGTTGTTATTTATAAAATCATCACTGATTAAACATTGCATCAGCATCTATGTTGTGCACCACCACCAATCGACGTCAGGGACTAATCGCTGATGCTTCTTCAGGTACGCAGGGCTACATGATCTTATTTAGGTATTCAATTATTCATAGATTCGTAACTCTATTCTTCAACCTAAATCTGATTTAGGGTACCAATTCTTTTCCTTCCCCTAAATCCAAATTGATTTCAAGTGGCTACATCATGCATGGAAAGGATGCACAAGATAATAGCAGGCGAAATTATTCTACTGCATCCAATTCAGATATTATAATTTTTTCAATTTTAAAACTATTTTTGACATTCGAATTCAAATACCAGGTTCGAAAAAATATTCATGATATTATGATTGAAACCCATCTACTTAAAACAGAGATGGAGTGATTGAGTTTGAAGAGTTCAACTTTAATGTAACTATTGGAAGTACGAAGAGGTTGAAAACAACTTAAGAAACATGTTTAGATGTTTGAAATGGAAGGGAAAGCACATTGATTTAAATGTCAATCTGATGTATTTCATTTTCTTTTATAAAGACTTATGGACTATCGCACATCTTCACTAAGAAGATGTCATCTTTTTAATTTTCTTTGTTATAAATGAACAATTTATCAGCTTGTGACGTATGGTTCATTTTTGTTTGCATGACATAATGACAATCCACCAGATTACCAAAAAGCTTAAATTCAACTTTTCCTGTAGCACATTTGCTTCTATTGATTCTGGTAGGATATTTTAGGGCTGTTATGGTAACGGTAAATTTACCATTACCATACCATTACCAACCAATCGGTTACCATTTTCAAGTGAAATCGGTATACCAGTTTAATCGGTATGGTAACGGTAAATTTACCATTTTCTACGGTAAATCATCGGTAACATTTCTTCAATACCAGCGGTAACGGTAAATTTACCAGTCAATTTATAATACATGTATATTCATGTAACATGCTTTATTATAGGCATTCAGAACCAAGCAAATGATTAAATTTAGTTTATTAATCAGGTGAAATAATATTAAATATACTTCACTTCTTTCTCATTTATGTTTTTTATTAAGTAACACTATAAATTGTATAATGAAGCACCGTTATGATGTGAATACGTGTTTTGTTACTCACCTTTATTAGACAAATGGTAATTTACCATTACCAGTGTAATGGTTACCAGATTATCGGTATACCAGTCTTCGGTATACCAGCCTATCGGTAACGGTAACGGTAAGCAATTTTTGCTTACCAGTAAAAATGGTACGGTAACGGTATTTGTGAAATGGTAACGGTAACCATTACCATAACAGCCCTAGGATATTTACCAGTTCGTGAATCCTGTCTAAGTAGAATTCATGGGAAGGTATTCTACTATTGGATTTTGAGTGTTTATTAAATGAGAGTTGACATTCTAGTTGGATTTTGTCTTTTAAAACAAGAAAACTGTGAACATGTTTTGAAAGACTTTCGACTTTAAATTATTATTTTTTGAATACACATCTAATAGTTTTCTTTTGTTAAAAGTGATTAGCCATGGTGAAAGCCATGGTGAACCAGAGGAGCCATGGTTATTGTTGGAATTGGTGAACAAGAAAAGATTATAAATCTTAGCTTGTTGATATTTTTTTCCTGAAGTTAATTTAATACTAATGCTAAATTTACTGCTTGAAAGAAGTGACATTCAGATTCGTTGCTGCAACTCTTCATATTGAGAATATTGAGTTTGTAAAGGAAAGGAAATGGATTCATTAGCCATTAAAGATGAGAAATCAAGGTTCCATTTGCATATGGTAGCTGAACTTCTCATGTATGCTCAAGTTGACAATTGTGCAACCTTTTTCACTAAAGGTCTTACAAATTTGCAAGTAAATCATGCATTTCTATTCCTTGTGTTTATTTTAGCAGGTGTGATGCCCATGGTTTAGAAGACACGCTCATTTAGTGAGTGATGGTAATAGCAGATGAAGTAATTACTAGAACACTTTATCCTGATTCTGCAATTGCTAATAGAGATGGTTTGGCTAAAACATTATATTCCCGCCTATTTGGTGGGTAATAGTTGTAAACTTAACCCTTAAATTTTGAAATTTATTTATTTAATCTTTACTACAAAAGAAACAGTTTATCTTGCATGTCTACAGGTTGGTGAATAAAATAAATGCATCCATCGGACATGGTCATAATTCAAAGCATTTAATTGAAGTTCTTGATATTTATGGTTTTAAAAGTTTCAAATGCAATTGGTTACCCTGTTAGCTACCATGTTGCTCATATGACTGTTTCAATGCAGTTTTGAACAATTTTGTATCAATTTCACCAACGAGAAACAACATTTTAACCAGGATTTATTAATTTGACATATGTTTTTTTCTTCACATAGTGAGTTCTGTTTATATTTATATACTACTTACTATGGCAGCATGTAATCAAAATGGAGCAAGAGGAGTATACCAAAGAGGAGATCGACTGGAGTTATATTGAGTTTCTTATAATCAAGACGTGCTGGACTTAATTGAAATGGTATGCTTGTTTTACATTGTACCCAACATTATATATATATATATATATATATATATATATATATATATATATATTATATGTGTGTGTGGGTGTGTGTGTGTCTATATATCATAAAGGAAGCTGATGGAATTGATTTGAAATGCGTAATTGATTAAGAGGAAATTTAAGGCATGACTGTCATTCCTCCAGTTATTAAATTCCTAAAATTAATGCAATTTCTAATGCTCACCCTAGCTGATCAGGTTTGCAATGCACAATATATGGAATGGTTTATACACTACAAGTCCTAGAATTAATGTTAACTTGATTTAATATATTAACTATTATAATGTTGCCTAATGCAGTGGGATTTAGCTCCCTCTAATCGATGTTTAATTAGTTGGTACCGAGACAAACTTTTGGTTTTAAAAGCAGTCACATCTAATTTACGCCAATTGCATGTTTACCATCAGTGATCCTTTCATCCTCTTATTTTGTTGCATTCTAGAATGTAGAAAAAATGTTTCTGTCACTTGCTTACAAGTGTTATTGTCATATGATCCAGCATGCTGATACTCTACATGTTCACTGCCGCCATAATTAATCTGTTTGTCTCCATTATACTTGATAAGCAAACAAAAAATTTACATTCAAGTTATTAGTCCTAAAACAAAAATATTTCTAACCACTTATTACACATGTTGGCAGTACAATAAATAGTGTTTATTTTACGCAAATAGACACAAGACATGTATCATGAGTGCATTTGTGTCAAATTACACTCCTGTATGTTTCCACCCTTAACATTAACTTTCATCCATCATATCGACATTCATATACTGTTGATCTTAGAGGAAAATATATTTTATTTATAAAATAAGATTGATGTACGATCAATAGCTTAAATCAAGGGTGGTTAGGTGAATTACTTTAAGTAATTGGTCAGTACCAAAATAATTACTTTCAAATAAACTACTTTCACCAGTTTGAAGGAAGATACTGCTATTGCTATAGTACCACTTATTATATATAATGATCCATTGGATGTCTCCTTTATCTACTACTTTCACCAGTTTGAAATCTCATTTGTTTGGATCTGGAATCTGTTAGAGAGGTATGCCTTAAAGAACTTGTGTTTAATATTATGATGGACAAGAAAGAAAAAGTTTAGCCGGTCGTGATATAACGGAGATTTTACATGCTGCTTGCTAATTCAGCGTTGTTGCTGTCTGTAAGCCTTGGTATTCTCGTAACTTGCTTGATTGCTTATCTCATTTATTTTGCTGACCTTATTTTTAATTTATTTAGGCGTCAAAAGGAAGAAGAGCTGAAGTTATTAGAAGAAGAAACAGCTAAAAGAGTTGAAGAAGAAATAAGAAAAAAAGTGGAGGAGAGCTTGAATTTGGAAGAAGTTAAGTTGGAAATTCAGCGCATTTTAGTGGATCCACGAATTTGGAGAGTAGTGTAATGTTGAGCATCTGAAAAAACTTAGTATCATTGCTTCACTTTTTGCATCAGAGCTCCTGCAGCGCGGTGAGCTTCCATGACTAAGGTAACTTGGTATTTAATTGGAGATTTTTAAGTTTAATTTTCAGAAGAAAATACCTTTCTCTGCTGAAATGCCAAATTAATGTTAACTGGTTGCAAGATTTGTCATAATCAAAAATTAGTTTCAGTTTAGTTTACCTTTTCCATCGGGCGTAAAAATCAGATTAGAGTGTGTTATTTTGGTTTTGTAGGAATCCAATTGATAAGATTTTTCCTCACATGTGCAATTGTGTGAAAGTTGAATCCTAATTAGCTTTTAAACCTACTTTTTCTCATGTGTGCTCATGGAATCATTGTAAATAAAATTTCCACTTTTCTTAATCTTCTCCTATCCTGCATGAAAATATCATGGCAATTTGGTAGTTTTTGTAATTAAATTTTCATTGCAGGTGGTTTATGATGTTACAGACCAGGAGAGCTTCAATAATGTTAAGCAATGGTTAAATGAGATTGACCGCTATGCAAATGAAAATGTTAACAAACTTTTGGTTGGAAATAAGAGTGACCTTACTGACAAAAAAGTTGTATCATATGAGACAGCCAAGGTGATTTGTCTTTATTTTAGTTATTTTATGGACTTTCTTTTTCTTTTTCCTTTCAAATTCGAAGCAATAACACATTATATCCTGATTTCGTATCATTTTCTGTCACTAGGCGTTTGCTGATGAAATTGGTATCCCATTCATGGAAAACAGTGCAAAAATTGCTCTAAACGTTGAACAGGCTTTTATGGCTATGACTTCTGATATCAAGAATAGGTAAGATATTAATATGTCTAACTGATTGACAAATAAAATACTGCTCTTGATTCATTTAAGATTTAATCAATCATATTCTAAACTTGACTTTAGCTTGGTTGGTTTATATAACTTTTAACCCATCAAGCATGTGTACCATCCATTGTTTTCAGTTTATATCTGATATTCATCGATTATAGCATTCTATTTGGAAAATGATGCTTACTGATTTGCTCCCCCTACTTCAATATTTAGCATTTACTTTCCATATTTCGTCTATTTAAAACTAGAAATAAATGGACAGACAAAATTAACTTTTGATGCAATGGGACCGTCATTTTGCCTATATTAATATCCTAATAAAGATAACGCATACCAGCTACTACATATCCTTCCCTAGTGTAGATTATTGTATTTTCATTACATAGCAGATGGTTTAAACATCACATCCTACGTATGTAGAGCATCTTTAATTCATTTGTTTTATTAACTCTAAAAAATCTAACACATGTTTTATTGGAGCGTGATATAACATATTTTTATTGAAAATTAGCTTACATCAATGCATTTGTTTTGTTAACTCTAAGAAATCCAACACACGTATTTTATTGGAGCGTAATGTAACACATTTTTATTGAAAATCACCTTACACTAATGCGTTTGTTTTGTCAACTCTTAGAAATCTAACATCATTGCATATTTGTTGTCCTTTTATATATGTATTTTATAAAACATATCTCCTTTTATTTATCATGGTTATTATGTTGCTAATGGTTTTTCTCTACTGATTATTCGGTCAGAATGAGAAAATATAATGAACCATCACATATTTGTTGTCCAATTGTGAGACTTCAATATGTGTTAATATAGAATATCGAGTTATAGATTACATGATTTTCATATATACATATATACATATATATACATATATATACATATACATATATATACATATCTATATATATACATGTATACATATATATACATATCTATATATATATGTATATATATATATATATGTGTATATATATATATATATATTGTTGATTGTTAAACTCGTTTGCAGGTAATTAGCTATTTTCGAAGCAAAGATTGTCGACAACAAAGAACTATTGGTAATCAAGCAACGAACATGAATTTAATTGTTATATATGTTGTCGTATTTTGTTAGTACCATTTGTGGAAACTTGTTTGTGAATGCTTGTAGTATGTGACTTATTTTGTTGAAAAACTACTATCGAATTGATTATGGATATTATATTTGATTGTGAGATTAGCATTTTTTTGCAATTATTTGAATATGATGATCATATGATTGATTGTTTGTATATGCTAATTATGTGATTTAATTGTTTGTTTGAAATATGAAAATTATGCGATTGATCGTTCGTTTTAATATGAATAGTATATAAGAGATTGCTGGAAATGGTATAAACCATCAACCGTAAATAGTAGCATTTACAAAAAATCCAACCAAAAAATGAAGACTTATGGTAGCGTTTTTTAACCCTATAGAAAAAACCTATAGCTGCATTTAAAAGAGATTTTTGGTAACGTTTTTTAAATCCTACAGAAAATACCTATAGTTGCATTTAAAAGTGACTTTTGGTAGCGTTTACTACAACGCAAAAAAAAGTTTTAGACTTTTAGTCGCATGTCGTATAGCAGCGTTCTCTAAAACGCCACCATAAGTTATGGTAGCGTTTTTTCAACGCTACCAAAAGTTTTTTCTGGGCTCGGTTATAGGCTCGGTTATGGGCTCGGTTAAATACTTCGGCTTCATACGGTTTGAGATCCCCTGGGGAGGGCTCATTAGTGTGATACATCTCTTGCTTTAAAGATGTATATATATACGAGATCCCCCGAGGAGGACTCCTTTATATCGTTTGCTTACTTCTAAAAGAACCAGATTTTATTTAATTAGAAATTTACTGATTTATTTTTGAAGAGATCCGGATTAGATAAGTATATTTAGGTATTACTTACCAATAACCACTTCAAAACCGATATACGAGTTCATCATTTTGCAAGCAATTGTGTAGTGGAATGTCATAGAGGGAGAGGTCATCGTTTACATTTTAGACAAATGCTATAGAGTTGAACTGTCTATCCAAAGGTTAAGTCTGAGGGAGAGGTCAGTGTTAGCATTCGTTGGACGGCTTATGGTGGAATCCATGGAGAAATTGGTGATCTGTTCGAGTGATCAAGACACATGTATTGAGATGATGAACTTGACTTCACCATCGCAAATGATATAAGAAAGAGTAGGATGCATAGCTAGAGTGTTTAAGGTATATTGGCTCCATATCTAGAGATGCTTATCGATGTTTCTAGCGGAAGTTGATGACATTTGGCATCACGTGTTCGGGCGTAGTCCAGTTGTGTTTACATTAAGGTATATTTTATCTAGAGATATACGACTCTTAGAAGGTAGTTATTGATCCTTATCATGGGATTGGCCTTGATGTTCTGAGGAGACCTCCATGGAAATCCATATGCGAATATACCTTAACAGATCTAGTTATACTTCTAATATTGTTGTGTTGTGCGATGAGATGTTAGCAACACGACTATTTTTTGATTTATTTCTATATCCTAGACACTATCTATTATATCACCGTATGTGCTTATTAGATAGTTTGGTTCTTTTCAAGGGAAAACCGTTACGGTGATTCGAACGGTTTCAAAAGATATTGTTATATGGTATCTACATATTTCTTGAGTTTCTCACACCATGCTTATGTCTGACTCATGGTTTTATCTTTCCCTTATTTCCTAGGGTGCACTTTCAGGCAGATTGAGAAAGACAGGTTTTCGTTGATATTCTTTGGAGCTCAAGGAGACGAGCTGGATGTTTCACCTGCCATAGTATTCTTATTTCCGCTGCACTACTAGTATGTATATATCAGCATTTGTAAGGATGGGCTATTATAGTTGTCTAGGCTGATGATGGTACTTAGGATTTTCACTTTAAAATGTTGTATCTTAGAGTGACACTTTGTACTGTCTTTTTGATATTATATGCTAATGTTCCACTGTGAGATTCAAATGTTTTGTTCTTACTTTTTCTTTTTCTTTTTTTATTCACCCTAACAATTTGTATTTTCGACACTTAAGTGCTTGGCACGTGAATGCAATGGATGTATTAGTGTCGACATTTGGGGGTTGAAAAGGCGAATCATTACACTTGGTATCAGAGATGAAGGTTAATCGAGAACCTTTGTTGTGGTTGGGTATAACTCATTAGAAATAGGTAAGTGACACCCAAGAATGCGTTGAGTGTATTATATATATGAGAGCGCATTTGTGCTTGTTATAAGCATATGCCTTAAATGTATTTCAGCTATAAAAATTAAAAGTGTTATATATAGTAATATATATAAGTATGATTTGTAAATGTAGTTTAATTAATGCAGGGATAATAATGTGCATTTATGATCCCTTGTTGATTGGATTAATCATGCTCGACCACTTTATGAATATTATTATCATTGATTAGCCTTAATCGGCCAGTTTACGAGCATTGTTATCGTTTGTAGATTGATTAGCCTGGCTCGACTAGTTTACGAGCGTTATTATCATTTTTAGATTGATTAGCCTTGCTCAGCCAGTTTATGAGCAATGTTATCATTTGTAAACTGATTAGCCTTACTCAGCCAATTAACGAGCATCATTATTATTTATTGATTGATTAGCTTTGCTCAGCCAGTTTAGAGCATTGTTATCATTTGTTGATTGATTTGTTATGCTCGGCCAGTTTATGAGCATTTATTATCATCTATTAATTGTTTATTTGTGCTCAATCAGTTTATGTGAAATTTACCTTTATATTGCATGGGTTGGGTAGATTGTAATTATGAGTATATTTTTTATGAACACCTTGTGAAATGAATTTCACAGTTTGACTATAAAGCATTCGGCGATAATGTTGGGTTATAAGTTTATTCTAATAAAATAAATTTAGAATAAATTTTCTAAGAAAGTGACTTTATATAAACATGGTTTATAAAATATGGTTTATAAAGGAAAATGGTTTAAACTGATATTTTGAGAACTTAAATCCTGGTGTCTTTGAAAATGATTTCTAAGGTTTTGGACAAAATAATATTTTGAAATATCTTTATGATTTTTTCGAGTTTGAGGTTACTCCTGGATTCTATAAATCGATTTGGGAATAAAGTATTTTTATGTTAGCTAGTTCTGAGTGGCTCGAAAGTGACTGAAAATGGACGCGAGATGTATTCCATTGGTAAGCACTTCTCTTGAGTATTATCCTTCTTAGTATGGGAATGTATTGTACGACTTGGTAGGACCCGTTTTCATGGCATCATTTTGTTGTTATTTGATATATATATATATATATATGTGTGTGTGTGTGTGTGTGTGTGTCTGTTTATTGTGGATTTTAGAGTAAATTTTTGAGAAATTGATTTATATATTGGGATCATGATACTTAGCACTATTATACTAAATATTTGATATAGCTTTGAAAATGATTTTTGATTTAACCCCAAAAGTATGATTTGATATGAAAAAGGTATATCTACATATTATTATTTCAAATGATTTGATATTAAAAAACCCGGGAGTTTAGTTCTAAAGTTTTCTTTAAATAAATTTTACATAAAATAAAGAGTAGTTTAATAAAGAGTAGTATTTGGTAATACAGATTTTGATATTAATTTTCTATAGAAAATATATGTATGCTATGTAGGGAGCCCAAGTGGTAGTGCCATAACCCAAATAATTATGGATCCTCTTCTTGTTTTCCTTTTAGAATAAAGTGCATCTAATAAATATGTGAAACTCTGATAAGTTATGTTGATGATGCATGTATCTTATACATATAGGACAGTGTGGTAGGTTCATCATATTTTGATGTGTTGTTTGGTTGTTTTCATTTGTTAGAACCGAATGGATTTTTCAGCGATTTTGGACAGTCTAAAACTTTTGGATTGTTATAGACCTTAAAGTTAAGTGTTTTTTTAAAATATATAGATGAGTTTAGGAAAGCTTAATTGAGACGGTAGTAAGTTAAAACAACTTTTAAATTTGTTGAGCATCCATGTTAAGTAAATCAGTCAATGTTATTGGTTCAACTAATAAACCTCTTCATCTTAGGGGTATATGAGGAAAGTAGGCTCTAGGTGTAAGTTTGGATACCAGTGTCCTGCTCTTCCTAGCTGCTTGCCTAACTCGAGGAGTAAAGAAGTCAAAATTTGACTCGGTTACAAGACCTAGATTTATTTTGGGCTTCAACTGAATTGGGAAGGTAAAATGAATTTGATGTTCTGTTGTACTCTTAGAATGTAGTAGAATATTATATGAGTAATAATTTGAAGTAAGTTTCTATGAAATGTTTTATAAATAAAGTCATGTCTGTATATAATGTTATAGACTTGAGTTATGTTTTATGAAATGGTTTATAAATTATTTTAGTACTAAATAGATATACTACTTGTTTAATAAATATGATATAAAAAGTAATTGGTATAAGTGAAGAAATCAATAAGATTAAATATGTAAGCTGTACGTAAACCATTTTATTCGCACGACTGTTCTTGATCCAGGATTCAAGTACATGTTTCCTAAGTGATTTACACCGGTTTAAGCAGGAACCTTTCACTTAATTCCCGATGGTGAACACTTGAAATGGATTCTTGATGTGATCCCAAGGTTATCATAGTATATTGCTATGTAAGGGAAACATAAGTTTCCAATCAAGGAACACTATCGGAGTCCGCACTAGAGAGGTCAAGTGATCTATACTAGTTTGAAAGTGAAATTTATGTGATCGAGTAAGTTATCGGGTTAGATATTGCATACAGATGATCCATGCACATCATACGAGCTTAAGTATACATATACTATGTTTTGTTGGCTTATGGAGAGTTCAGGGAATGGCTCTTCGAATTGTTCTAAAGTAGCTTGAATAGTCTTCTAAGTAATAACGTAGGGTTGTTGAGCAAAAGGAACATGTAGTAGATTATTTATCATCCTTGTACGATGAAAGAGTTTTTGAACTTGAGAAAACCGTGAGCTTTGTTTACTAGTGATTATGAACATTTTAATTTTTGATTTGTGCTTTTTTCCTTTAGGTGTTGGTCATGTTGGAATTTCGAGGAAGAAATGTTTTAAGTGAGGGAGAATGTGACGACCTAGAATTTCAAACAATTCGTATTTAAATATCTGAATTATTTAAATATTTTAATCTTAGATTTAACATGATTAAATGGATTTTATAACCTTGTTAACCCCCTTTCAAATAATAACTAATAAAGGTAAACTCTTTTTGAAATATGTTTACAAAAATAAATAGTTTGAAGAAATCGTTTTATCGATAAACTTCTTTGTACTCGATATAAGTTATTCAAACTTGTTGCGCTTGCTCAGAATATTAATGTGTAACCAATTAGCAACTAAAATATTTTGCCCTAATGGTAATTAATGGGGTAGGATGATGACATGGGTGATGTCATAGACTAAAATATATTTTGAGAAGTTATTTACCTTAGGAAAGTGAGGTGTAAAGCAGGCATATAAAAGGGAGCATGAATGGTGACCTTCCAAGAAGGTTTGAAGGTGGTAGTAAATTCTTGTTAACATCTATTTAATTACTTGATATGTTTCATAAATTACTTTTTTACAAAATTAAAAAGATAGAAAACATAAGCTCTTCGCTCTCTTCCTCTTCACTTTTAAATTCCTAAACAATGTAAATCAACGCCAAAATTCACCAAATTCAAGCTATAGGCCTAACACAACATAGAAACAAGGATTAGTGATTCAAAGCTTGAATAAAAGGAGCAAAACCCCCACCCCAAGACATGGTCATGAGCAATATAGGTAAGGAAGAGGTGGTCTTGAGCTTTTTAAAGGCAAATGTTGGATCTTTGGATGTTTGGTGATGGAAAGAAGTGTTCTAGTGTTCTTAAGGCTTATGCTTGGCTGCAAGCTTGGTTTTAGGTGATTTAACACACTATTGAAGAATATACATTGTGTGTATATATGTTGTGTATAAATACAAAGTTAAGTATTAAACTAATGCATGTTATAACATTTGGACCCCTTGCTTTGGAAAGCAAGTAATAACTTTATGTGTAATATTGTCACTTTTATTACCCTCTAAAACATGTAACACGGAATAGACTTTGTGTTTGCATGTTTGGTTTGGTTGTATGTGAAGTTGAAGTGTGTTTGAACGTGTTTGAAGCGAGAAAGGGTGCTATAAGTGCACTTCGAAATCCCTTGTGTTAAACTTGTGTTAAATGGTTATATGTAAATATATTATAAAAGAATATATATTATTTGTTATCTACACTTATAATAGTGTACGGGATAGCAAAGAATTCGTTTGGAAAATTACAGAAACGATAGAACAAAGTTTGAAAATGTCAGAAGCGAAATAGTCGTTATAAGTACATTTTGAAATGCCTTGTTTTCGTGAATTTTTATAGGATTTTGTAAAGATGTCCTTAGGAGTTTTTTTATATGGTTATTAAATAAAATAAGTAAAGTACTTACTATAAAAAATGGACTTTATATCAATTAATAGCTAGTTGAAAACTGATCAAACATTTAGGGCTTTAAAACTAGTTTTGAGGCAAAAACATGAAACCGCAACATTTTCAAACTGCAACACTTTCTGGGTGTTTCTGAACTTGTGACAACATTTTTATTTAATGCTATTATTTGTTGTTTGAGACTTTTAAAGGGTTAAATTGTTGCTTAAGAAAAGTATTTTTTTCGAAATATTTTTATGGATGTTTAATAACATTAATTAAAGTATTCTAAAAATGGTTTGAAGTATAGATATATTTTAAATAATTAATTACTAATTTTTGAAGTAAAAGGTTTTTAAATATGAAACATGTTTTTTATTCCTTTTACTAAATTTTCAAATTAGTTATTTTTGCACAATTGTTTACATAGATATTTATAACATATTTATAAATATTTTGAAAGTATTTTTAAACATATAAGTTGGAAAGAGTATGCTAAGTATTTTATTAAAGGATACGTGAGTTTTGGGTTATAACATTAAGCTATAATAAAGGGGTTTTAGAGGTTAATTAAAAAGTACATTATCTTATTAAATAAGTGTAGATATAAGTTGATCTTTAAGAAGCATGTTTTAAAGATAATGTCAAGTATAAATGGTTTTTGGTGTATAGTAATAATGTTTAAGCAACATTTGTTTTTAACCTCTTTGAATATACTTTTAAAAATGTGAAATCTTGTTAAAAGATTTGTGAATATTAAGGAGGCCTCCATGGAAATCCATATGTGAATGTAACTTCGTGGTTTTAGTTGTACTTCTAATATTGTTATGTTGTGAAATGCAGGTGGGGCATCTATTTTCTGATTTATATTCTACACCCCAGACACTATCTATTATATCGCCGTGTGCACTTATTAGATGGTTTGGTTATTTTGAGGAGAAAACTGTTGTGGTGATTCGAACGGTCTTAAAAGATACTGCCATATGATAGCTACATATTCTTAAGTTCTTAACACCAGCCTTATAACCGACTCGTGGTTTTATCTTTCCCATAATTCATCGGGTGCTCTTTCAAGTAGTTTGAGAAAGATAGGTTTTTATTGATATTCATTAGAGTTCAAGGATATGAGCAGGATGTTTTCACCTACCGTAGTATTCGTATTTCTGTTGAACTGCTAGTATGTATATGTTGGCATTTGTGAGGACATGACGTTATAGGCTGATGATAGAACATAGGATTGTAACTTTGAAATGCTATGTATCTTGGAGTGACACTTTGTACCATCCGTTTTATATTATGTGTTATCGTTCCATTATGCGATTCAGATGTTTATCCTTTCTTCCTTGTTCATTTTCATTTTCTTTTTATTTTTACCCTAATGATTTGTTTTTATGCACTTCAGTGCTCAGCATGTGAATACCATGAATGTATTAGTGTCGATATTTAAGGGTCGAAAAAGCGAATCGTTACAGGAATTAACATTTATGGATTTATTAATAAAAATAAACCTTTTATGACTTGGTAAAATTTTAAAGATAGGCCAAAATAACACGCACACATGGATATACATATAATTTTTTATATGATATTATAAATGTTTAAATATTAATTTTAATGTATATAAATACATACATACATATGTATATATATTTTTACGGTTTATAAAAAAAATTAATTTTTCCATACATACATTTTATTTAGTAATACATAATTTAATTTTAAAATTTAAAATTTGAATTTAAACTTAAAAGATATTTTCAGATCTAGATCTAATTTTGAAATTTGAAATTATAATTTGAAATTTTAATTTTTTATATTTATATTAATAAATATTATTTTATTTTTATTTTTATATATGGTTACTTCTGCATTATTATATATAAATATATATTTAATAAAATTTGAATATAATTTTCATATCACAATGACATACACAAACACACAAGGTGACATATATGTATATGGAGAAGCTAGCATGTCTGTTGTAGTGTAAATTCCAACATTTAGATACAAGCATGTTAAACCATGCACACTGTATATATTGCATGTACACGTGCACGTGCACATACATGTATATATGATATACATGTACATGCTATATTATAGATTCTCATATCAAAATAAAATGATTTTATTAATAAATAAAATAAAATGCCGATTTTATCTAAAATTTATATAGATTTGATCTAAACAAACTTAGACTTCATAAGTCCAATAAGATCTAAAATGGATTTTTTTTGAAGTTCACCCATTTAACCTACCGCTTGCTGGCCTAGATCAATCAATGGTATCAAAGCTCAATAGCGTATGTGGTCTATTGGTCGTGTAAGGGCCAATTAAGTTTACCCATTTAGTAGGGTGTCTAGAAAAGTAGTGTCTAGGTTGGTTTTGGGTAATCAAATACCCTATCCTACCCAAATACCGGCTTGGCCCAAAAGGTGAATTAAGCCCAAAGGTTGTCCCTAATAGAAAAGCTTAATTTGAATTTGGGCCTTAGGCTAATTTTCAATATTATTTTGAAAATTAAAATAAAATTTTAAATCTAAAGGTCGAATTTAAAATAAGAAAAATATTATAAATGCTATAATATGATTTTCAAAATTATTTTGAAAACTTATAAATTAATTTTGAAAATTGATTAATTATTAATCAGATTTAACAAATCAAATAAATTAATTGATTAGTTAAATTATATAACATATATAATGATGTATGTTACATTATCTTGAATTGTATAAGATGGTGTAAGCATATATGAAAATTTTGGAACTAATATAATTAAGCAAAGTTGTTTAATTAAATAAATTAATATAATGTAAATTAATAAAATAATATAATACATATGTATATATAAAGATATATGTGTATAACTGAAAATGCTATAGCGTACATATTTAATATAAAATGTTTAGTTGAGTAATATATAATTAATTAAAATGTTAATCAATTAATTATTTAAATAAGGTTTAATTAATAGAATTAATATATGATTATACATAAAGACTATTATATAAGTTAATCAAACTATAAAAGTTATATAATAATTAAAACTTATATAATATGAATGTATAATAAAAGATGGAACAATAAGAAATCCTAATTAGATTTAAGGAATAAATACATACGTATGGTACATATACCATGATTTCAGATTGTTTGACACTTGAGTCACGAGGATATCTCATAAGAATTATTCCATAAGTTGATATCACTCAATTAAACATATTAAAGATTATGAATCTTTAATGTAATAAGTTGTCCTTTACATTTATATATCAATAAATTATTTGCATACTCTCTAGTTATTGAGAAAACTCCAGCTAGAGATTTATATATAGTATTATTAATATATAGAATAGATGAGGTAAGATAGCTAAATGTATTTGTTGAGAACATTCAAGGTAATATATTATACTTAGTCCATCATGAAATGATAGGTATGAGTGAATAATATCTTTTGATTTATTGAGAAAACTCAAAGTTGAAATGAGATTAAGACAAATGCCACAAGATAGGAGTTGTATATGATACAACTGATAAGTATTATTCGTTGTTTGTGGGCCTATGATGTTTGGAGCATACTCAACGTCAGACTTCTAGGACAAATGAGTCCTAAACCCCACTAGTGAAGTCGAAAGACTTCTATGCTTCGTCTTAAGGTTTTGAGAAACATAAAGGACTAGTGGGTGCTTATTAGTAAAATGAAATGTAATGTTTAACCTTACTAATATTCTAAGAACATCTACTATGAATAATGTCCTAATGGACTAAGTTAAATTTTATAGAAAATGTCTACACTTAAGTTGTTTTCTAAAAATGACAAACTCACCAGACCTAACTACATAGACTGTTTAAGAGCAATAAAGATAGCACTAACAAACAAACATCTATGATTTTCAATAATTGAACTTCCAAGGTAAAAACCCGCTGATAATGCCGGACCTGAAGTACACATAGCCTATAAAAACATTGATATTGCCCAGATTTACGTGTTGTCTACGTTAGACAACCGTTGCAGAAACAACACGAGAACATAAACATCCATCAAATTTTTGATAGCCTTAAAGTTTTGTTTGGGGAATAGTCTCGTTCCACAAGATATGAACTTACAGAAAAACTACTCAATAAGAAAATGATGAAGGGCGTGAAAGTGGATCATTATGTTCTTACGATGAAAGGCTATGTTGATAGACTTTCTCGGTTGGCTGTGATGATAGCAATGCATTCCAAGTGGATCTGATCATAGCTGATCATGGGGTCGCTTACCCCTTAGTTTGAGTTGTTTGTATTAAACTATAATATGAACCAGTTGAACGTAAGCTTCATGGAGCTTCTTAATATGATGAGTCTAACCGAGTCTTCCTCCAAGGATCAGGGAGCAATACTCATAGTTAAGGGGAACACATCATCTTCGAAAGGTCGGAAGAAGCGGAAGATGGTTAATAAGAAGAACAAGAAGACTACTCCAACTAATAAGGGTGAGTGTCATCACTGTCACAAGAAGGGTCATTAAAAATGAAACCGTCTAAACTAACTAAAGATTGTTAAAAGAAATAAAATAGAATAGTTATGTTGCTCCTATTGGTATATATATGATTCAAAAGTGTTTTGCAATTAGTCAATTATCTTAGGTTTTAGATAATAGATTCGGAACTCGCATCTATAATTCATTATAGGGAATTAGGCGTAATGTCATGTGGCTAAGGGAGAAATAAGGCTTCAAGTTGTTGATGGATCTCCGATAGATGCAATGGCAGTTAAAGATTATCATTTATCTATACCAAATGGATTAGTTTTAATATAAAATAATTTCTATTATGTAGAAGGCTTTATCTGTGGTATTTCCATGCCTGGATTGTCTAAGACTGGATATATTTTTCATTGTACTAATAATGTTATGAATATTATGTTGGATGGTAATAAAGTCTATGATGGTATTTTAGACTAACGTTATGCGATTAATACTAATTATGTATGTGCCGTGAATAATTCTTCTAATATTGACATAAACCATAACTATCATTGGCATTATAGGGTAGGTGATATAAGTGAGAAATGACCATACAAATTAAAAACCAAAGGTTTTCACCGTTATTTGATTTTGAATCGTTTGATACATGTGAGTCGTGTCTCAAAGGAAAAATGACCAAGCTCCCTAGGAGCAATGAAAGAGTTAATGAACTCTTGGGCCTCATACATACTAATGTATATGGCCCAATGCCTATAGTTACCAAAGATAATTGTAACGACCCGGAATTTCGGGCACTTCGTACTTAAATATCTAAATTATTTAAACATTTGAATCTTAGATTAAATGTTATTAAATTAATTTAATAACCTTCTTAACCCCCTTTTAAACCATAAATAATGGTGTTAAACTTGTTTTGGAAAAATATTTATAAAAATAAGTACTTTGAAGAAATATCGATAATGTGACCGAAAATCGTTTTATTGATAAACGGCTTTTTATTCATCAGAAGTTGTTTAGATTTGTTTTCTTATTTCCTTAGGAAATCAGTAATTTAAAATAAAAACATTTTACCATTTTTGTAAATAAACTATGAGATGATGTCATGGGAAGATATTTTGAAAATGAGCTTTTACGGAAAGTCTTAAGTGTTAAGTAATTAAAGTGAGGTGTAAAGTTAAAGGAATATGCAAGGTACATGTGGGGATATTTTGGGAATGGTTTTTCTGTGTAAAGGAGGGGTTTAGGAAAGTGTATTCACTCATTATCTTCCAAAGCTTGAAAAGAAACAAATGGATCAAAAATGGTGGAAGTGGATTAGCATTAATCCACTTTATACTTCACTAATCTTTCTCTAACTAGTTCATATCTTCTCCAAACTTTCACCAACACCTTAGAACACCATAAAAGCATGGATCTAAAGTTAAAGTGGAAGAAAAGTGAAGAAGAGGAAGGATCATGTTGAGGCCGTGAGCAATGAAGTGAAGGGGAAGGAGTTGCTTTGTGATTTTGGAGCTAAAGGTGGTGACTCTATCCTTGATTCTTGTGTGTTTGAGCTTGTTGTAGGCTTTGATTTGGGTGAGTTATCTCACTATCTTATTAGTACATATTGTGTATATATGTTGCATGGTTTGAATATAAAGTTAAAGTGACATTAACTAATTAAAGTTATAAACTTTGGACCCCTCTTGCTTTTGAAAGCAAATGACAACTTTATACTATATAGCATCACTTATGTTACCTTTTATAACATGTGTGTGGCCTTGACTTTGTGTTTACATGTTTTCTTGGCTTGTGTGTTGAATTAAAGTATGTTCAAAGTTTTTGAAGCGAGAATAGTCGTTATAAGTGTACTTTGATATCCCTTAACTTTAACTTGGGTAAATGGATGATTTATGATCTTAATTTGGGATAATTAGATTTGGTTGTTTTTTTCGTATATTTTGGGGTATGGGACAGTGAAAAAATGGTTTGGAAAGTTGTAGAAATTGTGAACCAAAGTTGTGAAAGATAGAAGCGATAAGATCGATATGGATGCTCTTTGGAAATGCCCTAGGTTCGGCGATTTTTAAAGTTAACTTTGAGAGACATCCTAGGGGCTTCTTTGCATTTTTAATAAGTAATATAAGTGTACTTATTACTGAAAAAATATGGAAGTTTAAGTCATTCATTAACCCGTGAAACAAAGTTTCAAAAAGTTATAGCGAGAAGGTCGCTATTTGAGCAATCTCAAATGTCCTATTTTTAGGAATTTTTGTAATTAAATTAAGACATCCTTTATTGGAACTAGGCCAGCTCGTAGCAGAAGATATAGGTGAATTTCAAAAAAAAAATTACCCTTTTGGATCATTATTAGGCCAATGAATTCTAATTTATTTAAAACATTTCTAAATCAAGTTTAAATAAAATCATGTATTTTATTTCAATTTATAAATTGTTTTATGAGTACATATGTATATGTATATGTATGTGCATGTGTAACATAATATTCCATGCAAGGTATATAACATGCCCGTATATAGATCCAGGGATTTACATCGCAACAGACACATTAGCTCATTCTATGTGTATTGTATGTTGTCCAAATATGTGCATATTCTTATATTTATAAATATCTAAGTAATTATATACGTGTGTGTGTAAATATATTTATTATATAAAAATATTATAAATATATATAAATATATATTTATATATATTATATTATAAATAACAATTAAATATATATATATATAATTATATATATACCCATGGAAATAAATTATTTTACTTATTTATATATATACGTATGAACTAAAATAAAAATAATTATATAAATACATATATATATATAATAATTAAATGTAAGTTTGTATTGTAATAAATTATATATATATATATATATTAAAATTTAAAAGTTCGAAATTATTACAAATTTAAATTTTTTATAATTTTAATATATTAATATATATTTATTATGAATTAATTAATCGGTTTATCATTAATTAAATAATATAAAATAATTATATAATATAATATCAAATTTTAAATTTTAAATTTTTCAAAAATCAGGAAAGATATTTTAAGTGTTGCTAAAAAATTTCAGATTTTTCGAAATAAAAATTATATTTTTATTTAATTAATTACTAAACAGCTGATATTTAATTTAACTTTTATAAATATAAAAACAATACGAAAAATCTGAATTTTTTCTGAGATCTTTTGATATGATGACCTAATTTTAAAATGTATAAAATTGAATTTTCAAAATGCTATTTATTTTATATGAATTTATTAAATCTTACAGAGCTTAAATGTTAATAAAAATTAATTTATAATAACAAAATAATACATATATATTAGAAAATTATTAGATCAATTATATATATATATATGTTTTGATATAATAGTGTAGATGTATTGATTTACATATTAATATATATGTGTATTAATTAGTATAATATTAAAATAAAATATTTTTATTTAGCGTAGATCATTAGATTATTAATAAAATATGAGTACGTATGAGTACATTAAATTTATGTATATATCTAATCATTATTGTGACAACAACGTTACCAATAAAAATCTCAACTAACTAACTATGCAATAATAACATATATATATACATAGATGTGCATGAGCAATAAATTACTATATCATAATTATCTACCTATTATGTAAATAAAATGTTACCTACAACAGATGCCCTTAAGTCTATGTTGAAAAGATGAATCCTCTTCCTTTGGAAATTCCTTGATTCGTCAGATTATTAATCTTAAATCACAAACCTTCTTACCATCAAATAGCCTTGATTTAAATTTATTTGATTTGAGAATTTTTTAAGGTTTATAATGAAGTAATTTAGCCACTATGAGGAAGAAGGAGGTAACCAAAAAAATCCATTTGAAATCAGGTTTAGAGATCCTTTTATACCGGTTGAATGAGAGAGAGAGAAAAGAGGATCGTATCTCTTACCTTTTCTCACCTAATCTCCACCATCCATCTCAAGACCTCTTTCCATATTTCCTAGCCGCCCCTATCCTTGCCTTTGTAGCAAAATATAGCCTCCATTCTTATTGGCCAAAAAGCCCATTTAAGACCAAGTGAATATATGTAATTAAATCTAATTTAATTCGTCATCGATATCTCATATTGATCGATATATATATATATATATATATATATATAACTATTATAAATATATATGACAGTATTTATTTCTCAAATCATATTCAAAATTTTATAACTAATTTTTCATGAATATTAATTAATTTAATTAATTTATAACAACTATAGACTAATCAAATCGTTTGGTCTAAAGAGAATTCATCATTTTGGTTGCGTAACTCTTGGGTGTAAATTCGGTCAGCAATTTACATCAAACTATTCGAACGTTAACGTTCAAATGTCACTAAGCAAGTGGTGTGATGTTATGGCCAAATTTTTCGCTTACTCAATTTCGATATAATCCAATTTTAGTTTAATAAGCATTACCCGATTGTGACATTATTTACACCAATTATCTTCGTCAAATCCATATCGCTTTGGACTTATGGAATTCAGTAATGGTCAAAATTCCAATATCATCCATATTCAAGTCTATAGACCAAATACAAAGTCTTTGGTTCAATAATAACAATTATTATTAATAGAAATGATCTGGAAAGAAACTTTGACTTTGAGTTGACTTGAGTTAACCGTGATACTAACCCCATATAACTAAGGAGAAGAATCCACTCCTGAATAGTACTTCACTTCCAATACTTCCACTCGACCAACCTTTAGTCACTCGATGGAATGCCATGCTATGATTTGACTATAATCAAAGCGAGCTTTCATATTGAAGATCTAAAGTATTTTCAAGTCGAGAGAATTGTGTATATCGATCACATCGATATTTTCTGTTTAACCTTAATTTTATTAACCAATAGAAAACTATCGAGTGAGTTGTTCCATAATTATCCAATAACTATCAGTACGAAGCCAATGGTGCCCCCCAACAGCCATGAGTAATACACCGTCCAACATTTAGAGAGCGTTATGTACTCTAGAATTAATAGATACATCAATATCCAGTCTCGATGCACCTTGACTAAGAACATTTAAAATTGTGCATTTATTTTCATTGTGATAAATTACTGATGCTTACAACACTTTGTAATTACTATCACAAAATATATCATTTATGGATTTTATATTAAATATATTTTTAATTAAATTAATTAATTAATATAACACATCAAATCAGTATATAATAGAAAGAAAAACAACTTTTATTTCAAACAAGGTTGATTACCAAGTTAGATATATGTAATAAATTACATAATTGCCCCTATGACATACCCCTTAACTCTATTAATCTTCCACTTGTACTTAGGGTCAATTATGGAATCTTATTTCAACTTCTCTAATCGGTTTTCTTAAAACCAATTGGGCGAGTCCCTTAGTGAATGGGTATACCATTATGTTTTAATCATTTACTCTATCGATTAACTCTCTCCGACGCTGATAAACTACCTTTATCATATGGAACAATTTAAAGTATGTCTCTTGACTTCCAATGAGCTCTTAGTTCTGTTATGAACTATATAGTGACATTGTTATCATATAACAATGTTGTGGGATTCTCAACATTTGAAATCACTCTTGGGTTAGTTATAAATTTGTACATTTATTATATATACACACTGTTTTTATTGTGCTGCTATTCAATTCAATGAATCAGCCACAATCTCTTCTATTTGGAACACTTCCAACTTAAAGATTCTTATCTTGAATTTATTATTGACATATTATACACAATATCACTTATGAATTTTGAGCCCGAACACTACTTCATAAGGAGTTCATTGTTTCTGTAAACAATTCTATAGTATTTCGCCAATACACGAGATTACTCCAAACTACCTTTAGTGGTAAAAATTTGGATTTGGTATTTGCTTCATGGATTAAATACATAAACAAATCACGATATCGTAGACAACATAACATGTACGATAATTCTTATTGCCAATGCATAAGGAACTCATCTCACATGTTCCGTGTTAAACAATTTAATAAGGTGTCTTTGCATATCGATTTAAGGCATTCCCAATATCTTTTATTTCACTATAAAAGACATCATTTACAATCCAAAGTTGATTATTAAAATAACTAAGGTTAATTTTGACACAAGTACATCGTTAAAACCAACAACATTTTGTTTACAAATAGTTTAGAATTATCAATGTACCTTTTAACGTTCTTTCTTATGAACACCGCTTCCTCCGCATTTTGATGGATAATCAAATTATTTAATATTTCTATCAAAAATTTGTTCAATTTTAATGCTTATAAAATGATACTTTCTATCATTTCCTAGATCATATGCAAAGAATCACAAACTCAATATTGCTCTCACCGACTTCTCGAGAAATTTTGGTTATTATGTATAAACAGCTTACTATAAATCATTATTTAGAATTTTCTGTTTCAATACATATGTATCAAATATAGTGTTAACCCGCCTTTTGTCAAGGCCATAAACAGGCGGATTCAACCTAACGAACTTCATGATTATCGAGGCTGGAATACGATGGATTCAATTTAAAAGGAGGAATTCCACTTCGATATGTCGTTCGGTCTGGAAGTTGTGGGTCGTTCGGCATGGACGGTTCGGCCTGGAAGATGAGGGTCGTTCGGCAGAAATGCAGGACTGCAGGAGTGCAGGATTGTAGGAGTGCAGGATTGCAGGAGTGCAGGGATGCCGCTCGGCAGGAGTGCAAGAGTGCAGGGATGCCGCTCGGCAGGAAGCGGCTCGGCAGGAATGCGGCTCGACAGGATTGCCGCTCGGCAGGAGTGCAGGGATGCCGCTCGGCAGGAAGCGGCTTGGTAGGAATGCCGCTCGGCAGGATTGCCGCTCGGCAGGAAGCGGCTCAGTAGGGATGCGGCTCGGCAGGATGCGGCTTGGCAGGATTGCGGCTCGGCAGGATGCCGCTTAGCAGGATTGCAGCTCGGCAGGATGCCGCTCGGTAGGATGCGGCTCGGCAGGATGCGGCTCGGCAGGATTGCGGCTCGGCAGGATTGCAGGAGTGCAGGGATACCGCTCGGCAGGAGTGCAGGAGTGCAGGGATGCCGTTCCGCAGGAAGCGGCTCGGCAGGAATGCGACTCTGCAGGAATGCGGCTCGGCAGGATGCGGCTTGGCAGGATGCGGCCTGGCAGGATGCCGCTCGGCAGGATTTCAGGAGTGCAGGGACGGCAGGAGTGCAGGAGTGCAGGAGTGTAGGATTGCAGGATTGCAGGAGTGCAGGATTGCAGGAGTGCAGGAGTGCAGGATTGCATGGCTCGGTATTATGGTGTGGCTATGTACCTGATGGGCCCGGGCTACTCAGAAAGCCCAAAAACTAAGGATTTGCCTATAAATACAGCATGTAAGGGTTCAAAAAAGGGATCTTCTCTTCTGCTCTCTGACTTTCTACTTTCTAAGGCTAAAGCTACTCTACTATTTTTTGTAACTGTAATCGATTATTACAAGAATAAAAAGAAAAACTTTTGTAGTGGACGTAGGCCGGAGTTAGTTGAACCACTATAAAATATGTTGTTCTTTACTGCTTTCATTTGAATTTTGACTGTTCTTCACATTATTACTCTCTACATATATCCTATCTGTGAGTTGTGATTGTGATTTGGTGCTTTCATTTATATTTGGGTGTTAGTGTCCAATTTTGGCGCTAACATATAACGTCATATTAAGCGATAATTTTGTGAGTAAATCCGAATTAACTTGAGCAGGTTGAATATCAAATCTATTACGCTAATTTCAACAATTGAAATTGCAATGTTATTCTTATCAATATTTCTCATTATATTCCACTAGCATTAGTCTCACTGTCGAAGACACATTCACGGTCGATAGATCATATCCCTTTTAAGTACATCTACCAAAATAATATTCTAATAATGTACTTGGAATCTATTTCGGATCTTCATATCATACCATATCATAGATTCAACACTCTTAATGGTTTATTTAAACAACCGAGGATTATGTATTTTCGAACATTGATAAGAACCTCGTAGTTTCTCTTCAATATGTGAGGATACTTATTAGACACTCTAATGCGATGTATTCGCTTAGGTTAGTTAATTTCATTTCATTTCATGTTATTAGTTTTATCATTGGATCGTATCTAATTCCCTTTTACTATCAATAATTTCTCAAAAAAATTCCTTCACTATGAAGTTGGTACTTCTTGAAACAACAACTGTTTCTCAGTGCCACGGAATAGGTATTCATAAACATTTTATGAAATTCCTTTTATATAAACTAATTTAGTTTTTGTTTACAAAACTTATGTAACATAAATATGTCATCTAATGACGGGCTTTTCAAAAATCCTTTTGAGGAGATTCATACATGTTATCCGGCATTTTGACCCGACTATATTGAACTGATTGGACAAGTTAGATTCGAATGCTATCGAGGCCGATGAGGCCAGAGTGATGATTGTGGGGTCCAGATGTCAAGTACATATGGTATTATGAAGCCGCGATTGAACAGAATTGAGAGATATGTAACACAAAATGTTTGAAGTATGGAATATGGCTCAACATATAGGAGGGATTGGCAAAAATCAACTCATAGGGATCGATATGTTTCAGGTAGCAAGTGCATTTCAATAGAAAACAATTAATATTTCAAGATCCACAAGTCCAATGAAAATGAAATTTTGTGAGCAGGATAGGGGGACCCTAGGGAGTCTACCCTAGGGATCACACCTCAAAAGAATAATGTTAGAGGGATCGGGCGTCTTCCCTCAGTAGGGATCGGCTGAAATCAGCAGGCAATCCATGTTGAAGCAAAGATCAAGCAATAACTTGAGTTCTACTAACCCAATTGACATTAAAATTGGAGGCTAAGTATGTTCCATCATGGAGAAGCTACCATATGGATCGCACCCAAAATTCCACCAAAGTAGGGATCGATACCAATCCCTATTCTTCGAGATTTGAACCATGCGATCCCTCTTATGGGTCCATATGGTTCTGGAGGTCCTTCTGCTGAGTTTTCAGGTAGATAGTTAGTCATTTTCGTCTATAAATATAGGCTTGGTTATTCATTTCCAAGAATTTTACGCTATTTGTTGCTTTGTACTCTATTATAACTAAGGATTTTCATTCGGTCCCTATTGTATTTGGCTTACAAAGTGATGAATAAAGCCATCTATTCAAAGTGGACGTAGGCAAACGATGTCAAACCATAATAAATCATTGTGTTTGTGATATTGCTTTGATTTTCTACTATTAAATTGTTAAATTCCTCTTTTTTCATTTTATATTCTTTATTTATTTCTCTTCAAAACTTCTATTGGGTGTTTGTGCCAATTTTTGGTGCAAACATTTTGATGCTTTCACTGAGAACCTTCATTCTCAGCTTGTTGGGATCCCTTTGTTGCTACTGGATTGCAAAAATCCCCTGAAGGAGATCCATAGTTATCTTCAAGAAGCTTGCATATTCTATTCTGGTTTGCAAAAGTTCAAGAAAAGCTATCAACAATGGTTAGGAACACCAGATCTACTTCTCGGAACGCAGAAGGAAACGAGAATGCTAACATCCAGCAAGGAGGCCCGAGCAGTCAACCAATGGATGTGAATGCCAATCCAGTTGAAGTCCAGAATCCAGCTGATTCAATTACAAGAGCCGAATTCCAGAATCTAATGAGAGAGCTAGTGGACAGTCATCAACAATTGAATTAGCATATTCAAGCCAATATTGATCTAATGAATCAACTCAGTCAACAACGGCGAGGGAAAGCAAAGAGGGGCCCCACCCATTACTCTGCATTGGAAAGTTCTAGTTCGTCGGATGAATATCACAAACATAGGCATCGTCTAATTGACGGTATCACGCAAAAACTTCAGGGCATCAATAAGCAAACCTGCCCATCTGCCAAGACTGATCGGTGCCGATCCCTCCATAGGGATCAGTACTGATCCCTCCTCCAAAGGAGGTAACTTAACTGTCCATGCTGGGGTCCAAGCTGGAGTTGTTGCGACTGAATTTGATGATTGAGTTCAATTGAATGTCGACTAATTGCATCCTCGAAATGACGATGAAGTCAATTTACGTGATATACATCGAGAGGATGTAGAACCAAGAAGGAATGGAATGGCCTGTAGACATCGACTTGACCATTCATGTGAGGTGGAACACAACCACCATTTGGCACCAACTATCCAGACATCGGACTCGTCGGCTATGATTAGGCAGTTAGTGAGAGAGAGCAAAGGCTTGACCAATGACGACTGGGGAATCTCGAGAAGCCATACCCTATTCATAAATAATGTCCTATATTCAAAATATCCAAGGAGGTTCAGCATGCTATCGATGCCTGCCTACTAGGGAAAAAATGACACTAGGCAGCATATCATGAGATATGAATGGTTAATGGATTCCGCATGAGCAGATGATGTGACCAAGTGTAGATGTTTTCCTATTATTCTCTCTGGAATAGCAACGATGTACTTTATAAGATAACCCCCTACGGTCTATCTTTAGATTTGACGATTTGGCAATAAGGTTTATGGAGCAGTTCCGTATGCACGTAACTCGCCCAAAGATGTAATGTCCCTATCCAGTGTGATCTAGGCTCCGGAAGGATGGCTGAAAGATTATTTAGAAATTCCATACAGTTGTCACAGAAATCAGTAATCTGAATGACCATGCAATTTTGATGGTCGTAACGAGAAGGGTTGGTCCAAAATCTGATTTTGGTGATTAGTTAACTGGCAAGTCACCCGCAACATTGGAACGCTTTTATGCAAAGGCAGCTCAGTATTTATGGAAAGAGGAAGTCAGATCTTTTAGAAAAAAGAATGTTATGGGACCAAGTGGAGAGGAAGTACAGAGTAACATTGCAGTGAAGCAGTCTTGTGATAGTTCTGGAAAATTTCAAGTGAATGTCCAGAACAAACCAAATCAGCAGAAGAAAGACGGAGATGGGAGCCGAGAATGAAAGAGGGATTCTAGAAGAGGAAAGCTTAGTATTTCGATGTACGATACCTACACGCCACTGAATACATCCCTAGAGAATGTCTATTTGTCTACTTGCAATTCCATGAAGTATAGGAAGCTGCCTCAGAAAGAATCCATAGGGAAGTAGAAACAAACTGGAAAGTATTATCAGTTTCACGAGTGTTATGGTTATAACACAAACGAATGCAGGCATCTCCAAGATATCAAAAAATTTATTCGAGAAAGAAAGTTACAGCAGTTTGTAAAAACCTGTAGGATGGAGGACAGTGGACATTCGACCCCAACCGAGGACAAGCACCGCATAGGGCTGAGGAGCCTACGCGGACTGGTGGAAGTTTGTTAATCAATACAATAGTCGGAGGACTACATCCAGCTGATAAGAGTTGGCATGAGATGGAGAGCAATGCTAGCACGATCAAGCATGTGAATTCTGAATGTTGTTTGAGCACAGAAGATGGAGCTCTGGCAAAGCCGCAACGTATGATGGCAGATGATATTGTGTTTAGAAATAGAGATACAGACAAGGTGGAGGCTCCAACGATTGACCCAATGGTCATTTCGGCCATGATCGACCCCGCTTTAGTGAGAAGGATATTGGTTGACTGTGGAAGTTCTTTAAACATAATTTTCAAAAAAGCTTATGATCAGATAAGGATGAAAGCCAAGGACTTAAAATCGTCTAAAGCCCGCATTCATGGCTTTAACGGTGTTGCAAATGAAACTTTTGGTTATGTTGAATTGCCCGTGGAGTTGGGAGAAAGTGACCGCAAGAGAGTGCGGATTTTGCCATTTTTTGTTTTGGATATTGACTCTCCATACAACACTTTTCTAGGTTGACCGACCCTAGCTGAGTTTCGGGCAGCTATTTCCTCCTGGTGTTTGACTTTGAAGATCCAGACAGATAATGGTGTTGCAGTTGTTCATGATGATCAAGCGACCGGACATGCCTGTTGTGCAGCTGAATTTTGGGGTGCTCAACGAAAGGTGAAAGATAAGGGTGTGGACAAGTCTGTCCGCATCCAAGCCACTGAAGATTGACAACTAGTGCCTGAACCTTGGTTCGGGCGCCACAATCGGTTCTATAGAGACATGGATTCGATAGATGACAAGGAGGAGCCTAAAAAGACCAAGGCTACACCGGCTGTGCTGATGCATGACATTATGGTTAGCCACGACGACTCGTCACGGGTCCTAAAGATCGAATCAAAGCTCAGCCCCCCGATGACGAAAGAACTTGCTGGATTTCTCCGAGCGAATCTCGCTGTGTTCGCTTGGACTCACTCTAACATGTGTGGGATCTCGCCTATCATTGCGAGCCATGCATTGAATATCGACCCGAGGCATGTCCTAGTGAAACAAAAAAGGTGGGGCATGGATCCAGAGAGTTCTACTGCTCTTAAAGAGGAGGTGGATAGGCTCAAAGGCAATGGGTTTATTTGCGACGTCTTCTACCTTAAGTGGGTATCTAATCTTGTGCTTGTAAGGAAAGCAATGGGAAATAGCATACATGCATTGACTTCTCGGACTTAAACAAGGCGTGCCTGAAAGACAGCTTTCCCTTTCTAAGGATCGATTAGCTGGTACATGAATTGCTATCTATTATAGATGCGTACTTAGGATATAACCAAATCCCGATGCACATTCCCGATCAAGAGCACACCAGCTTCATTATCGATGTTGGATTATATTGCTAATTGGTAATGCCGTTTGGACTAAAGAATGCAGTAGCGACCTACCAATGCCTGGTCAACAGAATATTTAAAGATCAGATCGGAAAGACGATGGAAGTATATGTGGATGATATGCTCGTGAAGTCATGACGGTCTAGCGACCACATTAGAGACTTGGCAGAAATGTTCAATATCCTCCGATACTACAAAATGAACATTAATCCTCTGAAGTGTTCTTTTGACATTGCATTAGGAAGTTCTTGGGTTTCGTCGTCAATGCCCGCGGAATCGAAGCTAATCCCAAGAAGATCTGGGCTATTCACAATATCCAAGCACTGAAGACTATCAAACAAGTACAGAGCCTGAATAGGCAGATTGCCACCCTAAGCCGATTTATTTCCAGAGCTACCGATAAATGCATTCCTTTCTTTGACTTGATTCGAAGAGGAAAAAGGAATTTCAAATGGACATAGGATTGTAAAGATACATTCCCAGCCAGTAGATCATAAAGATTCGTATATCTACTTGGCCATGTCGGTACACGTTATGAGTGTCGCATTGCTTCGCGAAGAGAATCGGATCCAAAGACCGGTCTATTATGTTAGCAAGCATCTGATAGGAGCTGAAAGGAACTATCCAAAGATGTAGAAACTGACATACTGCTTGTTGATTGCTTCACGAAAGCTCTGCCCCTACTTTTAGACATATCCTATCAATATATACACCAACCAGCTGTTACGTCAGGTCCTGCAGCGACCTGAGACGTATAGAAGGTTACTCAAGTGGAACATCGAACTGAGCCAATTCGACATCACTTATCTTCCTCGAAGGGTTATCCAGGGTCAGGCGCTGGCAGATATTATAGCAGAATTTACTACACAGGATGATTTTCCAAAGAGCGGTGAAACCCCTACCATATGGTGGAAGTTATATACGGATGGAGCATCCAATGATCATTGTTCGGGAGCTGGAATTGTGCTTGTAACTCCCGAGGATCAGTCAATTTGCTATGCTTTAAAGCTTGATTTCCCTGCAACAAACAATTAAGCTAAGTATGAAGCTCTGATTGCTGGACTTAAATTTGCCAGAGAATTGGGGATAAAATCTTTGGAAATATTTTGTGACTCATTATTGGTATTATACCAAGTCAAGGGAGATTACCAAGCTAAAAGACAACGACTTGCTCCGTACACTACGCCATAAATGACCTTCTGCAACATTTTTGCAAGGTGTTGCCAGCTAAAATGTTGCGATAGATATAAAATTTTGGTCCTACTGCAACGTTGTATTTATGGTGTTACCTTAGCCATAAAAATGTGTTGCTCTAGCTAAAAAAGTGTAACACGATGCAACATTTTTATATAGTGTTGCTATAGATATATTCAGATTAAAAAATTAATAAAATTAGCAATCCGCGTGAATACGATCCAACGGTCTACATTTAATCCGATTGTTAAACTGGATCACCGCTACAATTTGCTCCAAATTTTCGTTTTCCCGCTTTACTTTTCATATCATTTTCGTTCTCACCCCCAATTTCCAAATCCCTAATTTCCAAATCATATTTTCGTTTCTTTTTTTTTCTTCCAAAAACAAAATCTTGTCCTTTTTTCAAAGTTTGGTAGTGATCTCAGACAAGCTTCGTTCCCATTTCATTCTCACCTCCAATTTCGCTGTTGTTTGCCTACATGTCGAGCCCCGTTTGCTTTGTTGTCGAGATCTGGAAATGTCTGTTCGGCTTTTGAATTGGAGATTATTGTTGGAGTTAGGTCATGATTGGACTGGGTTACGGCAGTGGGTGATTGCGATTGAAGTTTCACGCGATGGAGGTGAGGCCAATGGTGATTTAAGGTAGTTCTGGTCGATGGGTTGCTGAAATTGCGGTTGGTGAATTTGATATGGGAGGCGCTGGTGGGTTCGCGATTTGGAGGAGTTTTTAACAGGTTGGTTTTCAGTTTGATTAGTGAGGAAGTTAGGGTGTAGGGGTAGTTCGGGTTGTCGGAGAAGGCAGGTAGGTGGTTGTTGTGATGGTGAAGGCATAGGGTTAGTGAGGAGATGCGAATTGGTTGTGACAGATTGCAGAGGAAGGGATTTGTTGTGCTATGTGCAGAAATGGTTCAAGTTCGTTAGGTGATAGGGGCAGGAGTTTGTGGCTGATTGTAGCTGGATGGTGAATCTGGTTGTCGCGGTTTGTAGAAGTTGGATATGAAGGTGTGATGGAGGTTGAAGTATATGAAGTGATAGGTTAGAGCTTTGTTTGTTGTTGCGCGTTTGGGATGTTTTGGTTGTGAGATGGTAGTTTGGAAGAAAATGCAGTTTGCTGGTAGGGGTTTCGATATTGAAGTGTGCAGTGGTTGCTTGAGAAGGTTGTTGTTGCTTGAAATGTAGCAGGGAGGAGTTTGGGTTAAGGCAGTTTGGATTGGTGAAAGGAAGTTGGTGGTGGAATGGTAGGTTGCTGTTATTGCTTTGTGGAAGGAAGGAATGGGTGGTTATGCCAGCGATTATGATTAGGTGATTAGGCAACATGTTCGATGAAGGGTAATGTATTACTTATTAACACGCAACATGTTCGATGAAATGTCAATTTTTATTTATCATGGTTTCAGGTCTTTTACCAAGGCAGAGCTAAAAGCAAGGTTATTTCAGTTTCCACTGAACAATTTGCTAAGAATGATGGCTGGAAAAAGGTTGGATGATTCAGAAGTAGCCATGAAAGAGTTGCAAAAGTCAATCATCGAGGAGGTGTTCAAATTCGCAGGAGGTGTTCATTTGTGCATCATTTTACGTCGTTCAAAGAAGGCTCGATCTTCCGAAAATCG
This sequence comes from Allium fistulosum, assembly GCA_030737815.1. Lineage (NCBI taxonomy): Eukaryota > Viridiplantae > Streptophyta > Magnoliopsida > Asparagales > Amaryllidaceae > Allium > Allium fistulosum. Next base: position 1,033,359,899 of record CM060905.1, read on the forward strand.
GATGAATTGGGCGGTGCCCACTTGTTCGACCTAACCGGGACTGCGGTGCCCCGGACCCCCGCCGGCGCTGCGCCCGGACCCGCTTCTCGGCTCGCCTTCGGCTTGGCACTCGGCTCGCCTTCGGCTCGGCATATATTTGTCAGTTTCGGTGTCTGTATAAATTGAAATTGCATATGTAATGAGTGAACTGAGTGATGTAGTAAGGAATATCTGTATATGTGAATATCAGTGTTATATATCATTGAATTGTAAAATAGTGGAGTCAGGAATTTGTACTATTTCAAATGTTGAAATAAAATATTTATTTAAATAAATTACTGTTTAAATATCAAATTCTGTGCAATAGCATTTTATAAATATTTATTTTTATTAAAAAATCAAATATGCTCTACATTGTGGGCCCTACAAAATCAAAAAGTTCATATTTATAGCAACATTTTGGAATGTTGCTACAGATACCTATGGGTGTTGACATAGACCCAAATAGGGTTCTATTGCAACAATATTACTTATGTTGCCTTAGATAGTCAAAATGTTGCCTTTGAGGTCTAAGGCAACGACAAAAATTGCATCACCCTAAAAGTTTTGCCATAGACCTATGGCAACATTTTTCGGGCCTGAGCCAACATTTTTTTTGTGTTGCAGTAGGCCATTTATGGCGTAGTGGTACCTTACCCAAGTCTAAGAGCTGTTGATTGGCTATGAGTATTATGATACTACGCACATTCCTCGAGATCAAAACAAAGAGGTCGATTCACTGGCAAAGTTTTCTAGCACCGAGGATGCACAATAAATGGGCTTGGTTCTAGTCAAAGTATTAAATGCTTCGAGCATAAACCTGATGGAAATCGACCGGGTACTAGAGACGAAGCTTGAGAAGGAGGCGTGGATGACTCTGACTAAAGACTATTTGCTACAAGGAGTTCTTCTTGAACGAAGGAATGAAAAATTACAAGTCCTTCGTAAAGCTTCACGTTATATCATGTAGGAAGGAATTATGTATAGAAAAGGTTTTTCCGTCCCGCTACTCTGGTGCATCGCACATGATGAAATAAAACGGGTCCTGAAGGAAGTTCATGAAGGGGAATGTGCGATCACACCGGGGGGCAAACCCTGGCAAAGAAAATATTCCATTACGGGTACTATTGGCCGACTATCAATCGAGATGTTGTTGATTATGTAAGGCGATGAGACATGTATCTGATGTATGCAAAAGTTTCGAGAGCTCCACCGACGAAAATTACACAAATGGTCTTTCCATGGCCATTTGCCATATGGGGCATAGATATTATTGGTTCCTTGCCGAACTCTAAAGGTTGTGCAAAGTACGCCATCGTCGTAGTTGATTACCTCACCAAATGTGCCAAAGCAGAACCATTAACCATGATCACAACAAAGAAAGTAATCAACTTCATCATTCGGAACATCATCCGTCGTTTTGGTCTTCCACGAACTATTGTAACAGATAATCAGACTCAATTCGGCAGTGCTGAATTCAAAGACTTCTGTCGTTGGCATTATATTGAAAAGAGATTTACGGCAGTCGCTCACCCTCAAGCCAATGGACAAGTTGACACTGTAAACAAAATCATAAAGTCCATTCTGAAGAAGTGTTTGGAAAAGGAAAGAGGCAACTGGATGGATGAACTCCCGATAGCACTATGGGCTTATAGGACCACTCACAAGTCCGCGACTGACCATACTCCGTTCGCTCTTGCTTACGGTTCCAAAGCCGTTATTCTTATTGAGCTCGAAGTTCCTGCTCATCGAGTGACCTACTACTATCCCAGAACAAATAAAGATCTCCTCATGGAATCTCTGGACTTTGTAGATGAGAACTGCGAAGAAGCTATTTAAGGGCAGCTACGAACCGACTCCCAGTTGCCCAGTACTACAACACTAAAGTCCAACCTAGAACCTTTGAAATCGGCGATCTCATCTTGAAACGGGTTTTTCTTGCCTCGTCGCATATTAATCCTACTTAGGAAGGACCATATGTCATTGAAAAGAGGCTTGGAGATGGAACTTTCAAGCTAGCGACTTTTAATGGCATCACACTCCCAAGGGCGTGGAATAGCGAGCATTCACGACGTTATTTCACTTATTTTATTTCTTTTTCATCTAGTTGTATTTAATTTCAGGATTTGCTTTAGCATTTGATTTTCAAAGGTATGTATTATGAAAAATTATGTCATTTCTCTCCGTTTGGTAAATAAAGTTTTGAATTTCCTTTATGTTTGTGTTTGCTGTAGCATTACATATTAGTTACGATACCGAACTAACTAGTATTGACATGTCCAAGCAGGTTCCTAGAGTTTGGAGCTAGCCAATTACATAAGTTCATAACTAAACTAAATGAAATGAGAATGGTCCGACCGTTCATTTGACGATTCATGCTCACAACCCGATAGACGGAATGCCTAACGAGGAATGGACGTGATTCGACCATCCAATGACCAAATTAATCATATCAAATGATAGAAAAAATATGAATCAAAAGTGATCGTGACAGACCAATCGCTCGTTAAGTTAAACCCCGGACTTGGGTGCAAATCAATCGATTAAGGAAAGTATGATCCGACTATTTTCTGAAATGACTCTAAGTCCCTAGAGTGTGGACTGGAGTATAAACATAAGTCGGAAGCAATTCGACCACCCGTTAACTAACTCATATCCGCGTAACTCTTATTACCAGAGTGCAGATATGAGTATAAACAAATGGATGAGTGTGGTTCGACCACTCACTATTCCATAAATTCCGGCCTGAAACCGACAGGAGGAGTACAAAATCGCTAAGGATGGAGTTCGACCATCCGCCATCTAACTCTCCTAACCCTAGACTGTGGGCAGGAGTATAATCATTCAAACTGCTGAATTTGACAACGTAACATTAGGGCTTGAGCCCCGTTTTTGGTACGACTCAAGATCACGACCACATGGAGGCCATGGGATAGAATTAGCAGACCGTTATCCAAATCAAAGAGTAACGAATTACAAGTACATTGAATGGAAACTAATATCTCGACAACTTAAATAAAAAATTCACATAAGAGTTCGAAAGAAAACAAAGAACTTTTATTTACATAATAAATTTCGAAAATTGTGATACAAGTTTATTCAAAAACGGGGGCCGCACTCGCAGAATCATGGCGAACAAAAGAGAAAACAGCCATGCAGACTATATACAAACTAAGCTGGAGTGATGACTATTTCTTCTGCCTTTTCACCTTTCTGGATCTCTTAGGATTACCACTACTTGAACTTCCGCATGTTGTTTTCCTTGATACTTTGCCGCCCTTGGCAGAAGAGTTTCAGATGTTGGAAGGAGTTCATGGGGAACCGACCCGCCAGGTGGGATGACTTGTAATGGAACAAGATTTGGGTCGTCAATGTCCGCATCGACGGGTTCAGCCTTAGCCTTGTTCTTTATCAACTCCTCTCTCTCAATGCGTTCTTTGGAGCTAAGCTCATTGGTATATTCGGTGGCACCAGTAATTATAACGTCATCCGACTAATTAGGCAATGGTGGGTTTTCAGCTTTATCATCATCAAGTGCTCCGGTAGCTTGAGCATCGGGTCTTGGAGCATCGGTGGCCACCAGAATCTCAGTAGATGTCGATTGTTGCTCCACGATGACACCACTTTTTAAGGTTTGGCTGGGACCCGAAAGACCTGTAGATTTGTGGAAACAAGGATATAAACCCATGAATATTGGGCATGAAGAATGAAATCTCTCGAAAAATGGAGAATAAAGCGGAATACCTACGTCCGGCTGACTCTCAATTGTCACAGGAGTGCTCCCTTCCAGAATAGTGGTTGGCACCTTAGATTGATAACCGGGACTGTCCGAATCGTAGCTTAGATGGCTGAGAGAAACTGACACTCCAGTTGCTTGAAAAGAAGAGGGGCCTTTGGGATCGGACTTCGAAGACTCAGCAATATTGAACTAAATCAACTTCACTAAGGGTTTTCTTTTTCATTTCAACAATGTATTTCCAAGCCTCGGCGATTGGCTCGAGGTAGCCCTCTCCAAGAAAAATCAAATCGCGATGGATAAGGAATTTAGCATTATATTCAATGATCAAGGGATCAAACATGTCCTTAATTTCGTTTCGACCGACTTCCATAGCATCTTCTAACCAGACCTCGATCTGTTCTCTAACCTCACTGCGGCTCGCTTCTCTTGCCTCTTCTTTGAGGACTTCAATTTGAGCAAGTTGCTCGTCAAGCTTAATTTCAAATTCCGGGCTTCAACGGCCTCTTCGTAATATCTTTGCGACTCCTCCTGAGCTTCAATTTTCTCTTCCCTCTCCTTTTTAAGGAGTTCTTCAAGCTCCTCAACCCGACGGGCCCAAATATTTTCTCCTTTTGCAAAGTACCTTTTTCCAAGGCAAGCACACCACTACGGTTGAGGGCAACATCAAATTCCTTTTTGTGGGCAGCTTCTAGATGACTTACCACCTCAAATGTTTCTTTGACACTTTTTTTTGCCTCGGTTAGCTTCACCATCAACTTCGAGATCTCATTGTCTTGATGTTTAATTATATCTTTATCATGGATTTCCTCTAGCTTGAGATGATCGATTTCATGCTGTCTCTCGATAGACACCTCAGAGATCTTTTCTACTAAGTGTTGGAATGATTCATGTTGCACAAAAATTTCATTAACACATGTGAGAGAACTTGCTTTAGAATTCCCTAGGATTATATGAATGGAGGGAAGGAACTTAAGCCTGTCGATGCACTCTTTGGGAGAATGACCTTAGGTTCGGTCGATTTTCCCACCGTGAAAACCATAGGAGCCATAGTCAACAAAGATGGATCAGAAGTGGCGATTTGGCATTTGCCAGACCTAGGGTCCTGGGATTGTCTGGTGGTAGATGAACCAGAATACTGCTTAGGCGGTACAACAACTTGAGGACCATGGAAAGAAGTATGATTGCCACTATGTATAGGAAGATTAGGTTGAACTTCTTGATGAGATGACTGAGACTGGGACTTGTGTTTGGAAGATGAAGATTCCCTCGAGCGACAACTTCTTTCCCGACCGTCATCTCTTACTACGCCTACCCGATTCTGAATCGCGGTTGGATCCGTACTGTGTCGAAGAGCCCCTTAAACGATCGAAAGCTTGGAATTGAGACATTGCACCTGTAAACCAAACAAAAGTGTATAAATGACCATTGGAGAAAAGATAAATGAAAATCGTGTAGTGAAGCGCACGTGATTGTGAGTGTCTTAGTGTCCCCCCAACGAACTGGTTGCTATAGCCTTGTTCATAGGAGTTTTCTCCCCTTCACCGGGGGGGAGAATGCTACCACCACTTCTGGTGGGAGAATTGGACCCCCCAATATTGATGTTGGAGAAATCATAAGTCATGATGTCATCAGGGATTTGGAGATTTGAAAACCCTTTCATCGAGCTTTCTAAATGTTGGGAGGATGACTCTTCATCGACGAAAGTGATAATAAACTCAGACTCTTTAGCAGTTTTTCTCCTACAGAGTTTATATGCAAGCCTTTTTTTCTTCTTGCTAGCATGTGAGGTTGCACACCTTTTGACGGTTCGACCATGGGTGCATTGCCCGGCCCTGCATCAGCACCGCCAGGCTCGTTGATCTTGGTACCCCTAATTTCACACTCTTCAACGTCATTGTGTGTCCCCTCGACTAGGGGCACGATAGGGTTATTGGTATCGTCTTCTTGTTCTGTAGCATTTCTTGGTAGTGCAGTGCTTCTTGGAAGTCCAATGCTACGACCTTCTTCCAACAGCCTAAACAGAGATAACCATTCATCGGTTACGAGGAGTCTAATGTCCCTGTCTCCAACCGGGGTAGCTCGAATTGCAAAAATTGCCCTTGAGAAGCAATCGTCCTCTGGACATGGATGGACACCTGTAAAATTTTGAAATATTAGCTGGTTCAGGATATGACTTGGACCAAAGAATTTGAGACTGAAGTTAAGACGACACTTACGTCCTTCCAACCATCGCCTCGCGAAGCCATGCGGACATTGGATATAGAACCATTCATGTTTAAAGAGGCTGAGTTTGTTCTAAGCGCCCGTTAAGACTTGACAATTGGATGAAGGCTCAAGGAAAATGTAGGAAAAACTTCATGTCCATTGTTTGAAGTTGTAAATAAACCTGATGTCCTCATGAGATGGTGGGCAGAACAGAACGTTCATAAATAACAAGAAAGTGCCATGGATAAAGCCGTAGCGGTCTGGGTGTAGTTGAGTGGGAGCTATTCCAAGATATTTCAACATCTTCCGGATAAAAGAATTGAAGGGCGGCACACATTCGGCCCAGCACATGAACTTATTGCATGTTGTATACCCCTCCGGGGGCGAATGAGCCATGTTGTTCACTGAAGGAATCAGAAATTCTTTGAACAGAATCCTATGTCTAGAACATAGTCTACGAAGAACGGCCTCGCTAATAATGGAGGCTTGGGAATCCGTCGGGTCATCTAAAAATATAGCACCTTCTATAGCGTCAGGGCATGACATATATCTTCTGCTAGGAGGAAGGGAACGTTAGAGAAAAGGACAGTCGACGGGCCAGAAACCTTCGGTTGTTCAGTTTTATGACCAGGGAAAAGTCTGCTAGATATAGTTGTGGAACTTGACTTGGCTCCGGGATTATTGTGTTTTGAAGTTGGTCTGGAAGGCATTGCAGCTAGATGCTCTGAATGTCTGAAGTCCATATCAACTAAACTTAGTAGATAATCGAGATTGGAAAAGTTTACATGTTCCCCCATGCTAAGTGTGAGCTAGTGTGGTGCACTGTTAGGTAGTGCAAAGATAAGAAACTTAAATTAATAATAAAAAAAGCAAAATTAAATGATGATATTTTAGATCCCGGTTAGAGTGACCGTCATCGCTGACCATCTCAACTAGCGAATAGATTGATCAGTTGTGTAAGCCTTGGGATCGACCATCGGCATATCGAAGTGTGAAAACCATTATTAAAGTCCATATATTAAGTTTTAGTTCAAGTTCTAAATCCCGGGAGTTTGGTCGTTCAATTTCGAGTTCGATATCGGATATGCAAGTCCTATTGTTCATTATCATCATATGTTCAAGTTTATTAGGATGGGATTGGTTCTCGAGTGAATATGGATTGGTTTTCAAGTTTAATTCAAAGCCTAGTATTGGCTAATTATAAATAATCGATCCCTAGAATTGGCCAAGTATAAGTAGCCGACCCCTATATAGCCAATCCTTATATATGCCGATCCCTATTCCATAACAAGACGACTGATCCCTCTTTCCAAATTGTTCATGCTAATCCCTTTAGGCAAAAAAACCAATCCCTATCACAAAGCACAACTGTCGATCGCTATCCTTTACCATATGACCGATCCCTCTCCTTCCATGACTAGTGCTTTCCCCCAAACCTTTTGGCCAAACCCTACTCCATCCTACATCTTGTCTCCTTCGACCATCATCCCTCAATCGCTCAAACTCCAACCCATTCGCCAATGAAATGGAACCCATAGTCTTGCCATAAAATCAAAAATTAAAGAGGAGCAAGCCTGCCTAAATATATATAAGATGAGCTAGATGAGAAGAAGCATTGGATTGCAATTCAAATGGAAGGAAAAACAATGATCCAAAGCAAAATAGGAAGGTGAGATTATATATGAAGGAGATGTTTAATTTGAAAGGAAGGGGTCGGGTTTTCTTTCAAGACAGGGGAAGGTTCGGGACCGAACTTAAAGAAAGTATGAAGATGATAGTAATTGGGGAAGAGATGAACAAGTGAAGGTTGAAGGGAAGGACTGCTAGCTTATATATGGGGACAAGGGGTTCGGCTCGTGTCTTCAAGGTTAACACAAAATAGGTAGGGATCGGCTAGGAAAATAACGATCCCTATAAGCATATAAAAAGTAGGAGGGATCGATGCCTGTCCCTATATATATACATTATAAAAATAAGAGAAGGAGGGAGGGATCGACAAGGAGAATGATGACCGCTACATGTGAAAAAAAAGGAGAAAAGGATGGGATTAGCTATGGGCTTTTGCACACGTAAACATAGGCATGAAAATTATACAAAGCATATATATACACAGTGTAATGAAACCGTATCTAACTCAACAAAAATTAGTGACAACCCATGAACATATAAACACGTCCAGAAGCCAATGACAAGAACGTGTGCCTGAACGTGCACATGGATATTTTAAAAATTCAATTTTTGAAATCGACAGAAATTGAATTCAAACCTGAAGCTTCAAGTTCGAGACTAGATCAGATAACTAAAGCTTGTTAGTCTCATGGAACCGAACACAGACATCAACTGATGGAATATTATTCTGAATTATACTATCAGAAATCGACCAAGCATCATGACGATCCAAGAGAAATACAACGCTTTGGGAAAATAATTCGATGGAGGGATAGCAACTATTCAGAAAACTGGACGGATTTCTTTCCGACGACTCTAACTTTCTTCAATTCAAAGCACATCATGTTCAACACAAGACGTACTTTAAGGGGCAAGTGTTAGCTGTAATTTTGACTCGGCAATATTGAACTGATTGGACAAGTTAGATTCAGCTGCTATCAAGGCGGATGAGTCCAGAGCGATAATTGTGGGGTCAAAGGTCAAGTACATATGGTAATATGAAGTCGTGATTGAACAAAATTAGGAGATGTAATGCAGAATGTTTGAAGTATGGAATATGGCTCAACATATAGGAGGGATTAGCAAAAGTCAACTCCCAAGATAAGGATCGGTATGTTTCAGGGAGCAAGTGCATTTTAAAAGAAAACAATTAATATATCAAGATCCATAAGTCCAACGCATATGAAATTTTGTGAGCAAGATAGGGGGACCCTAGGGACCCTACCCTAGGGATCGCACCTTAAAAGAATGAAGTCAGAGGGATCGGCCTTCTTCCCTCAGTAGGGATCGGCTGAAATTAGCATGCAATCCATGTTGAAGCAAAGATCAAGCAATAACTCAAGTTCAACTAACCCAATTGGCATTAAACTTGGAGGCTAAGTACATTTCAGCATGAGGAAGCTACCATAGAGATCACCCCCCCTAATTCCTCCAAAGTAGGGATCCGCACCGATCCCTATTCTTTGGGATTTGGGCCATGTGATCCCTCTTATGAGTCCATATGGTTCTTGAGGTCCTTCTGGCAAGTTTTTAGGGAGATATTTGGTCATCTTCATCTATAAATATAGGCTTGGTTGTTCATTTTCGGGACTTTTACTCTGTTAGATGCTTTGTACTCTATTATAACTAAGGATTTTCATCCAATACCTATTGTACTCAGTTTACAAAGCGATTGATAAAGCAATCTATTCAAAGTGGACGTAGGCAAACGACGCCGAACCACTATAAATCATTGTGTTTGTGTTCTTGCTTTGATTTTCTACTATTAAATTGTTTAATTCCTCTGTTTTCATTTTATATTCTTCATTTATTTCTCTTCAGATGTTTGTGCCAATTTTTAGTGCAAATAATACAAGATCCCTCACGAACAATTGTTACATGCAGACTTTCGATTTGCATAACCTGCCAACTCCTTGGTCTAGGATATATTGGGGTTTCTTACAAACCCTTGTCTTGTATGATTCTGTAAACTATTATCTAGATGAAATAACATTAACCTTATGTACTACACTTAAATACATGATTTTATAGAAAGAAATTAACTCAACTTCACTCACAATTAGTCATACTTTGTCCAACAAAGTTCGATCACTCCCTATTGATACATCATTATATATCACATAGAGGAGTGACTTTTGAGATTGAATCTTTATTCATTTTTAGATACGTTTGGAACTCTTTCCAGTATACTCGCCATTTCAATCAAATCGAATCATTTCCATTGCATGTTATGTTATTTACTTCCGTTTTTATACTCTATGAGTCTATCCTAGACATAATATATATGTATCAAATACGCATGTCCATGTTGATGATAACTCATCAGTGAATATGACGAAGTATGTGGAACCGTTTTGGTATTAACAGAATTACGATTGCATACATCTATATGTATCGATCCAAAGAGTTCATCAACTCTTATGATGCTCCCACTAAATGGGTGCATAGCCTTTAATCATTTGAGATATATTTAGCCAATGATTCATAATAATATAATAAAATTATTTCTCAAAAATACGGCTTAGTCTACAATTCCAAAATAACTACAAATAATATTAGATACATCTGTATTTTCCAATACATCACTTTTGTTATGAAAACTGTTATCCATATAATTTCAATAGTAAAGTCATAAGTGATAGTGTTGCAAAGGAATTGGTGCTGCTAAGCTCTATGTCGAAGATCAATAAAGCCGCATGAGATCAATAATGAATTAAGTCAATGTCGTGTCTCTTCGGTGTCGCCCCTCACCCACACCGTGCATCAGCGTTGAATTCCATCAACAAGGAAAAAGGATCAACATCGCCACTAAGCAATGCCTTGCGTCATCAATACCATCCATATCGCCTCTCATATAAATTGCACCTCTTTGGTGTCACCTCCAAACAACGTCGCAGTTCTTCATTACATACCATATATCAAGCGATGAAGCTCTAATACCTATACCATCTGTTGCAAACACATGCTTTATTGGTGTTGCACTTCATCATCCATTGGAGGATGCTGCTTATAATGAAGATGCCAATCAATCAATGCCACTAATAGACCATGCTGAATATGGCACCATCTACCTTCACGATTTCGGTGATGAATGTCATCGACGTCCACAAAGGAGGGGTAATGATCGATGTCGCTTCAATTCAACACTGCCACTAGCCAATGAGAAGCGCCAATCATCACAATGGAGGTCATCGACGTTGAGAGCCATCGATTTCATTACCAAACTATAGGAAGTTGTTCTCTTACAACACTTCACTTTTCATCAATGTTCAACGTGGCCTTCAACTGACGACGTCGACCATTAATCAGGAACATCTCAATATACAAGATGATCAAGGCCGAAGGCCATCAACATTCATGAGATCTATTATAGCCGGTGTTCCAAGTAATGATAAAGCTTTATAAGGAAATCGTACCTTGATGATGCTACATCTTCTATATGCCATTCAGTGATGAAACTAAAGCCAAGTTGACACTGTCGAAGCCAAGTATGCCAAATCGAGCCAGCCGAAGACATGAAAGGCAGAGTGGAGCCGCACGACCTTTATAAATATGAACCTAGAGGTGCACAAATAGGGGTGATTTTTCTTTCTCCTTTCGGTCTTGAAATCAAATTTTTGTAAACCTTAAATTTAATTGGGGACAAATCCTACTTGACTGTAATCATTCATGATTTATATGAACGAGGAGTTGGACATGCTTATTGACTTCAACTATGCCTTTTTTTAAACATTATTGATATGGACTTGCATATATACAAACTCATCAAGGACAAAACTTGACATGGACTATTTAGAAAAGCATTGTACTATGACGAGCATATATATGTATAATTATATGGACATTAGACTTTGAACATAAGAACGAATTATATAGCCCATTATAGAGCCTAATGGACTATTGCACAAATTTGTTACTTGTCTTCTATACCTTTATTGAACATATGATGTGACATAGGCCTTTTTGGAATATCATTCTTGAAAGCCCATATGGACTCTTGAATATAACAGCTCTAAATGGCCTTAAGGGATCTCAAGTATAATGATCTAAAAAAACATATCGACTTTCACATATTTCTCCTCAAGGGCCTATTGCCATCACCAATCCATCCTTTAATGATCCCATCGTGCACCAAGTCTCAAGTGATGAATTGGTCTTTTGATAACACCATTACGTTGATATTGATTGTGTCATGCTTAATTAGGTCATCATGTATATTCAAATCAAGGATTAATTTGTCATGATTAGCATCATGGATGTTATACCAGTTTATGGTCTAACAAAAACAAATATGACATATAGTTTTATTGCATAACGAGTATTCATAATATTCATATTGAAATATAGCTATGTCTATTTTTTAGTCGATACCGAAAAATAGTCGTTATTTCATAAATAATGTTTGGTACGTTTTACGAAAACAATTTTCATAATTTAAAGGAATCAATAAGTGCTATATGGCATGCTCTCATTATTACCATCATTACTATAATAGCGTGATAAATTTGGTAGTCAATCATTCACTTAATATAGATTTATTTATTTTATACACTGCAACTAGTTTACAGTAGAGAGTTCTTGATCAAATATCTTGAACTGGGATAAATAAATCTCATAGAAAACAATTTTCTATATGAAAATACATTTCAGAATAGAAATCATATTTCTCATTTCAATGTTAAGTATCAATTATTATTATTATTACAATTCTAGTTTTTGATGTTTATTTATGAAGAAAAAGTGCTATTCACTCTCTTCCTTCATCCCAATTGTACTTTGAATTACATCTGCTCTAGTACGTTCGTTTTTCTTTCTAAATGGTCAAACCATTCAAAATAAAACCCTTACTACAATATCATAACGAACTCTTTATAAATTACACAACACTAGTGTTATGTTTAACACAACACGACCTTTTGTAATCAATAAAATTGAATATTCGATCAGATAGTACTGTTCGTTGGCTTGTTTCGAATGAACTATCTTTATCAAACTATCGTACATTACGAACTGTGACCATTCCCAATATAACACCTATATGCGACAGTATATGCTAATTATTGATAGAACTTGAATCGATTTTAGGGCCCATGAAGGGAACTATTATAACAGGCTATAGAGGTGTGGTGAGGTCGGCCATATGATGGCCATAGAGAGGCTTGGTTTTGAATTAAAAAGAGAAGAAAAGGTAAGAGAAAAATAGGGATCCAGATCCACATTTCTCTCCTTTGTGTTTCCACTATTTAAGGCTCTCTAACCTCACTTTATTATTTTTTACTTTTCACTTCTCTAGGCCAGATTAGGCTGGCCTCTCCCTCTCTCCATACCTCAAATAATCAAGCTTTAAAACACCAAACTAAATTCAATTCAATTGTTGGTGGTAGATGCATTCAGAAGGTACCAAATATGGATTCAGGATTTGATTCAATGGGTGTACTGCTTCAACGTTTCTAAGTGTATCAATTAGGCTTTGGTGAAAGATAATAATCTATTTTATACTATGTATATATGTCATTATGTAATTATGATGTCATTGTTTATGTGCTCAATATCACGAATCTTTATATATAAGTGATGTCACCTTTACATGGATTATATGTATTTGTATGTAACTAAAAAATTATATATATATACCATTACATGCTTGTGGCCAAAAATAAAAAAAAAATATTTTCCGAATTAAATAATATATATATATATATATATATATTAAACTAGTTTTAATACATAGAAACAAAATACTACTATATTTATATATATAATATACATGTTTTATTTTATTAATTTTATATACATATAAATTATATTCAAATCTAATTAAAAAAATTAATTTTTTATATAAATACTAAAACTTATATAAATATATTTATATATTTTTATTTATAATTAAATTTAAATTTTTGTAAAATAAATTCATGAAAAATTATATAATAATTTTGCAAAACCTATAATATGATATGTGATGTTCAAAATTATTTTCGAGTTTTTAATTATATTTTTATTTTATTTATTTCATATGAAGTTAGTAATTAATTAAAAAAATTAAAAACAAAAAAAAACCAGTATTTCAAATGCATTTTCATACATATATATTAATATATTTTATTTATATTTAATTATATATATTTATATGTTTTATGTATGATATGTATAAAATTATATAAAAACAATTTAAATCTTATTAAATATTTAAAAAAATTATACATATGCTTTAGATATGTCACTTTATGGTTTTAAAATATTTCATGCACATGTATACATATTTAAATTAAATTATTATATTAAATTTGAAATTATATTAATTATATATAAATACTTAAATTAATTTAATATACTATAATAATGTTAACTTGATATATATATATCATTTTATAAATTTTATGTGCTATAATTATCATTTTAAAACATATAAAATTATACACACATATACACACACACACATACACATACATACATACATACATACATACATACATATATACCTATATAGATAACAGTTATACATACAGAAAGGCTAACATGTTCGTGCATATATTGACAGCATCTATACAAGGGCATGTCAAATCATGTACATCTTATTATGTTGCACATGCACGTATACACATATGTAGATATGATACACATATCATATAATATAATACATATCTAATAATAAATAAACCTTTTTATAAAATAAAATAAAATATTGATTTTATTTGAAATACATTTAGATAAGATCTAAATAAAAATTAGACTTCATAGACCCAATAAGATAAAAATGGAAGAAGTTTTTTAAAACTTACTAATTTATTCTGTTAGGGCTGGTCAAGTTGGTATCAAAGCCAAGTTGCCTATGTGGTCTAAGTTAGCAGTTTCAAAACTAACTTATTAAAGTCTACCCTTATAGTATGGTGTCTAGAAAAGTAGTATCTAAGGTTGGGTTTAGGTAATCAAGTACTTTGCCCTACCTGGCTACTGACCCGGCTCTAAAGAATGGGGTAAGCCTAAAGGTTATCCATAATAAAAAAAGTCCAATCTGAATTGCGGTAATTTCAAAATTATTTTGAAAATTAAAATAAAAGTTTTAAATTTTAAAGTTAACTTTAAAATAAAACACGTGCTATAAATGCTATAATATAATTTTTCAAAATGTTATAAAATTAATTTCAAAAATATTATTTATTAATAAGATTAATCAAATAAACAAGTTAATTAAATAAGTCAATTAATACATTTATATATAATTAATTTGATTAAACGAGTTAATAAAGTACGTATACCATGATTTTGATGTCTCTAACACTTGGATCACGAAAGTATTTCATAAAAAATACATTATTCCATAAGTCGATATCACTCAATTAAATATATTGATGATTATGAATCTTTAACATAAGTTTTGTCCTCTACAATTTACAAATTAATAAATTACTTGCATACTCTCTAATTATTGAGCAAACTCAAGCTAGAGATATTATGTGTAGTATTATTAATATATTGACTAGCCAAGGTAAGATAACTATATGTATTTTTTGAGCAAACTCAAGAGACATATACTATACTTAGGCGTCGTGAAATGGTAGGTACGAGTGAATAATTTCTTTCAATTTGTTGAGCAAACTCAAGGTCGTAATGAGATTAGGACAATGAACCATGGTTTAGGAGTTGTATATGATACAACCGATAAAGAGTTATCCATCGTTTGTGGGGCTATGACTTGTTGAGCAAACTCAAGGTCAGAATCCCAAAGCAAATGAGTCCTAACATCAACTAGGGAAGTCCAAACACTTTTATGTTTCATCTTAGGGTTTAGAGAAACATAAAAGACTAGAGGAAGGCTTACTAGAATATGCTTACTAATAAATTTTTGCATGTTGACCTATGTAAGTGCCTAATTATACAACCGCTAAATACGTTCGTAACTTGGTCACTAGTGAGTTTACTGCCTGTTACTGTGTATTGTCTTGAATGAGTTTAGAACTCTAAAAGCAATATAAGAATATGGATATTTGATCCATATACGATCACATATAAGTGTTACATGGTGAACGGTCACAATTGATAATTTACGAAACCTCGATGAAGATAATCCATTGAAATAAGCAGGTAATCGATGCTGTGAGATCGTGTATTCAATATGATTGATTACAATAATGATCTTGTTGTGTTAAATATAACGCTGGACCAAAGGCTACAAGATAAATCTTAGAATTAAACCACCAAAATGCCTGTTTGACCAGTTTACATAAATTTCAGGTTATTTGATATCCTTAAAAGTTAAGGATGACCATGCACTTTTATAAAGAGTTCATTATGATATTATAGTAAGGATTACCTTTGAAAGGTTCAACCGTTGAAAAGAAACCAAATGTATAAGAGTGGATGTAACCTAAGGCAAAGTTGAGATGAAGAGAGTGAATGGTCATTTTTGCTTCATAAAGAAATTCAGATATAAGAATTGTAAAATAATAAATGATATTTAACATTAGAATGAGAAATATGATTATTCCAAAAGTATTTTCACGTAAAAAATTATTTTCTATGATATTTATTTCTTTGAATATAAGATACTTAATCTAAAAATTCTCGACTATAAACCAGTTGCAATAAATGAAATAAATAGCCTATATTAAATGGTTGAATAGATGTGACAATTCGCCTTTCGCAACAGCCTGAATCGGTGTAAATGACAACGTCCGACTCCCGAATACCACAATAGACAGCTTGTTGGTTTAAAATAAAAAAGAAAACACCAAAACTAAGGTGTGACGATAGAATCTCATAGTGGAAAGATAATATATAATATATCGAATATGCACGAACATAACAGGATGAAAAATATATAAGAGACTTTATCGATGTAGTAACTAATAAATAAATATCAATATAGAAAGTCAGAATACAATATCTAATACAACAACTCTCATATACAAATAGCATATCTATCATGTACTGCCAAAATATCAAGTATATACCCAAAGCATCGACTTCACCTCCAAAGTGCTCCAGTTTTCCTGAAAGCATAACCCCAAAAGCACCTGGTTCCCAAACTTCTCAATCAAGTACCCGAGAGTTGTCGTGACATAAACAGACGAAGATAAAATGTGGGTCAGACATAAAGCCTGGTATGAGGGGAACTATTTCAAAATACCATATATTAAAACCATATACAGATAAACAGGAAGCTACTAAAGTACACCTGGTCCTCTCCATAAATGGGGCTCAAGGATAATCCGGACTGCCAATAACCAAATAAAGTAAACCTAACTCAAAGGTAGGGAATTATATCATAACCATCCTTTTTCTATAATCAACGAGTCAGTACAACTATAATGTTTCTAAAACGTAACAACATACTATGATAGGGGTAACCCAATGTACTAATGCATGAGTAAAATAACATCACAATATAAGTCTAATAGACAATGTTCAATAATAATAATCAACCAACCAATATAACATGTGCAATCATAATGATAAGAGACACATGCAAAATTAGTTGATACCCATCATTACTGATGGTTGGAGTCCGATACAGACACCAGTCGATTCAATGATCTCTATCAAAGTATCTGAAATGCAAAACAAATACGACGATATAATGATGCTACTAACATAGCATTTCCATACCCAAAATCTAAATACAGATATCTATAATTGTTACCCATCCCGAATTGCCATTAGCTACTAAAGAGAACTATCAAGAGCCACAACTATATTGTGGACTCCTCTGAAAACCAACACCTCAAAAAAAGTTTGTCTATAGGTCTTGTTGCAGCATCCGTCCATATAATGCAATTATTTATGACCTACTCTAGTTTGGCATCTCTATCTTCGTACGCCCTTTCTCTGAAACCATGTCTGTAGGTTGTGCATCTCAATGATACCATGGACTCCTTGCACTAATCAATAGCCCCAACTCAGACATACTAAAACTATATATAAACACTTTAACCCACATATAAATAAATATATATATATATATATATCTGTATGTATGTGGGTGTGCGTATTATTCCATGCATCTCCCAATATCCCCAAGTCAGACATACCAGAACTATATTCATGCATATAGACATATATAAATCACATAAACTATATGTGTATATATATATATATATGTGTGTGTGTGTGTGTATGTATGTATGTATGTGCTTGTGTGTGTGTGTGTATGTATGCATGTATCATGTAAGTATGTATGTATGTGTATTCCTATATATAACCAGTCCAACTATGGTACTGATAAAAACATATCATGCCCATTTACATACACAAAGGAAATACATAACCAAAGTAACAAATCTATCATCTCAATATCAATAATAATTCACACATACAACCATATAAACAATTGAACAAAATGCATTTGCCTAACAATCACACTATAGCTTATTATCACTTAATTCTTCTATTTAAATTAAATTTAGCTATCAATACGGCCTCAAAATATTATATAGCTTATGTATAATACACACACACATATACATACATACACACAGAGATACATACATACATACATATATATAAGCACACGCACATATCTCAAACCATTCCTTAGGGAATAAAGTTAATAAAACATGTTATTACAATACTCGGGATTTTATAACCTTAATCAAGCCTTGTTAAATAAGACAATATTTCTTTGAAATTTCTAATTTCTCAAATAACCTTTATAGAAATTCACTAGTTAGTTAATTATGGATTTACACTATAATAAACATATATAATGGCCAAATAAACTTCAAAGCCATTTTTAATTATGGATTTACACTATAATAAACTAACTAGTAAATCCATAATAACAAAAACTACTAATCTAAAGTAGTTAGCCAAAAATCAGATGATGGTTCCTGATAAGAAGTCAAGCAGGGGCACCTGAAATTCTAATTTCTCAAATAACCTTTATAAAAATTCACTAGTTAGTTAATTATGGATTTACACTATAATAAACATATATAATGGCCAAATAAACTTCAAAGCCATTTTTAATCCACGTTTAGCCTGTCTAAATCCTTATTTTAGCCTTATAGCATATTTTAAAGGTCATACTTCTAATTCCCAATTAGTAATAAAATATATAATACTATTTCTATCACTAATATAATTACAAATTATAGCTCTAATTAATTTATAACTATGTTATAATTAATGCCAACTCTATATAATTCTATTCAATACGAATGGAACACAATATTTATAGATATGGGACCTTAATCAATTATCTCGTATAACGGTAATAAAAATATATAATAATATTTCTATCACTGATCTAACTACAAATTGGGGTTTAATTAATCTATAATCACATTATAAATTAATATTAACCCCATCTAATTCTATTCAATATGAATAGAACACAATATCTATATATACGGGATCTTAAGCAATTATCCTGAATATTTACTGAAACCAATCTGATCAAACAGGGAAATAATTACATACATACATACATATATATATGTATATATATATATATATATCTTATTTTACCTCTTTTGGGTAATATTTTTCAATATACCATGAATTTGTACTGAAATATAAAATCAAAGTTGTCTGAATCTAGCCTAAGCTCATACCATATTGTAGATAATCTCACTATGAGTGCAGCGACGAAGACCGCATTTTGATTGGATCTCATATGCAAGAGATATGAATTATATACAAAACGAGATTAATTAAATTAATTAAACAAATTAATTACCTTAATTTTCTTCATCCTATTTCTTTTGCAATCTTATTTCCTGGACATGTACATGCACATGCGCCCACTTTTCCCGTGCATGCTCCCTACCCTCCCTTTAGCTACAATCGACGAAACACAAACCATCTTTGCTAACGCACTCCTTATCGCATGTGCTTTGCCCTTGACTCAACCACCTAAGGTCCATACCTTTCTATATGACATTACCAACCCATGTTGGTTTCCGTAATGTCATGAGCCCAAAGTACAACCGGGCCCCTTTAAAGCACCGCCACCTAACTCCACTTTGAACCAATTTTATAACGGCAGCCTCCGTTTTCACCAACCGTGGCCTATAGCTCCACCATACCGTTCACCAACTCACGGTAATAAACGGTGGTGCTCGGCCAACCATAGCCGCACGCCAACCCATCAGAATGGATGTGAAGCTCTCCTCTCTCTAAGTCAAATGGATCCGATCTTATCATCTATTGTCGGCCGAATCTCTGGTTTTAATTCAAGGAAGGATGCGGCTTAAGAAGCAGGAGAAAGTAAAAGAAAGGAAAGAGGAAACAAAGAAAAATGAGAGATAACCTTATGTGGATGAGTGTGTATGTGTGTGTATTTTATTTAATTTCTCTGATAAATCACCACATGTTTTTAGCTCGTACGGTCACACATTACATCGGATCACCACGAAACTCGTCCGCATAAATCACCTTGTTTTTTCGGTCCTGATGGTAGAATCACTATCTGAGACAGTTCCCTAAGATGATAATTTCACACATTTCGAGGTCTTTTTGGCCATCGGATCACCCTGTTCCAAAAATTCTTCGATTGTATGTTTCATAATGAAGTCCTTATCCTAGAAACACAAGCAGTCGATCAAGATCCTACTAGACTCGACTATGCATGTATTTTTATAAAGTCGTATAACAATACATAAATCGTAAAAACACTGTGACTCCAAATATAGTGATATTTATACTCATTTTGATTCGCAACGTCGATATGGACTCAATGGAAGAGGTCTCGAGTCCTATTTCGATTGTATGCAAAAACTCTTATTTCTGACCTTTAATTAATTAACGATCCAATATTTAAATTAATTATTTAAATATCCAGTCATTAAAAATGCGGGTTATTAAATTACCCCCATTAAAAAAAATTCTTCCTTGAAATTCCTATGAGTAGGACAATGCAATCTGACCACCAATCAAAGCACAGAACGCAAATCCTAACCCTTAGGATTCTAAAGCCCTTATTGTTTTGGGAAATTTCGGCAGCATCTCCTTTGTGCGGCTAGCTCCGAAAATTCCAGCAACAACATATATATACATCTCATATTTGAGGCATCCCATATCTAAGGCATCTCATTTCTGAGGGCACACAAGCATATATCCATACCATCTAGATTACAGATCTTACATACCTCTTTCTAAATAAGAGCATGCCATTTAGATGCGAATTCAAGTGAATAAGCATCCCAATAGCAAATATCTGCTTCCATGTACCTAATCATGTACTCAACAAGAGGATTAGACACAATTGCAACATTAAACCATGGAGTAAGCACAATCCTATATAGCAATCAACTCCAATAAATATGTTATATCAAACCACACGACATGCATCTCAAATAAACATGTTACAACAAACTGTGCAACATATTTAATGAAACTAACATCTCCAATGCGACCAATATCTCAAATAAACATGTTATGACAAACTATGCAATAAGCATCTCTAATCAACATGTTAACATCGAAAACAACAAGCATGTTTGTAAAATTACAAGCAAAAACAAAGAAAGCTATACACCATGCTTTCTTACATTTTAATAAAACAAAAAGGAAATTAAAATTTTCCTTAAGTAATTGGAGGCATACCAATACAAAGCTCCACCGAACACGAACAAGCTTAACCCTATGGGTCTGAAGCCATATAGCCATATTCTCAAAAATGAATAGGCCCTTGAGGTCTAAAGCCACATCTGGTTCACATCTAGTTTCTCCAGTCGACTCGTCCTGACGATGTCACTAGAATTATGCTCTTATACAAAACAATTCACACAATATGCTGGTAATAACAATCAACAATGAGCAATCTACAAGTAACAATAAGCAATAACAACCAATAATGAGCAATTAACAAGCAAGAAAAATTAATCAACAATCAACCAATAAAAATAAACAATCAATTAATAATCAATCAACAGAAATAAACAATCAATCAAAAATCAAGCAACAACAAGTAATCAATAAGCAATAAAAAAATCAATCAACAACTAATCAACAAAAATAAACAATCAAAAAATCAAGCAGCGGTAAGCAATTAATAACGATTACCATACAAAATTCTAATCGTTTAAAAGGAGTTTATAATAACACGCACAGTAACCCATAATGGTCATAGAGTGCATGCCAAGTTGTAAACTCCCCTGAGTCTGTTCGACAACCAAGATGACCCTATTGTTTAAGTGATGCAACTCCCTTTCATGAATATAATACGCGAAAGACTATCACACCACCCATCTAAAGAGGAAAACTTATATGATATGTTGGACCACTGATCCCTAAATCTCTTGAAGAAACCTGGCAATCTATGTCCCAACTTTTCTTTCCTTCCGAGCAGAACTCATTCTCCAAAGGAGAAAACTTTACCAACTAAATTATTATTAAATGACAAACTACGATGTTTGGGCTCACTCGAATTCAGACTCGCCTCAACCGCACAATGTTAGTAAGAATAATATTCTAAGTATACCACGACGCTCGCCTAGGCAAGTATCATATTGCCCTTGGAAGATTAACCGAGTCTTCACAAAACTAGTGAGAAGTCATTCCCTAAACTATCCCATGATATCTTAACTATACTATACTATAAATAATTTTACAATGAATAGAGATCATCCAAAATAAATACGTTACCTGCTATAATCCTTTGTTTGCTTGTAAGGTTTCTTCGTTAAGCTAGGGTCGACCACCTAACTCCTCTTATGCGAAGTCTAATCCAGTTCCTTGGTTTAACTATCAAAATTTCCTTGCATGACAAGAGCCAAGCTTTAGAATCTCTAAATATTTCAAGAATCCAACTCAAGCGTTCGCCTTTAAGAATCGAGTGAAAAACCCTTGCCCAACTGGTGCAAATCACCTAGAAACCCCACGATCGAACTAGGGATTAGGAACTAGTATGTGAATGGACCGATCCATAGAAGATATCTCTTCAATTTGTGATTAATCCCACCACCAAAGGTTTATTAACACAAAAACAAACAACTTCTAATAGGAATGACCCCACGCAAAACACATATAAGTCATTTTCTTTGTCTTTTTTGATTATTGGGCATCCACCAAATCCTACTTGGAAGCAAATCCAAGTCACGCTTCATCAATCGACCCCACTCAACTCTAAAGCTCATGCATTGACTTTGAATGACGGTACTCTCGGTCACTACACCATCTCCAACACCTACCGCACCTACAAGAATGTCCACAGGCGATGAAATATTCCTTGCGATATCCAAATAGCCTCTGAACTAATTAGGCATCCCAAAGTTCTTAATCCGTAGTCGCTCGTGCACCTATTAGCTTATATAGATAGCCTTAAATAAAGATACTTTAGCCCCAATGACTCTGTAAATCAACGGTCAAGAGGCAAGTGGTGTATGCAATATTATATCGTAGAAAAATACTATGCTTAACTCAAACTTGTCTACTTGATTCTAATTGTTGAGCCTAAGCTTTGATACCAACTGTGATGACCCACCCTTCATAATATCCTAAATCAGTGTCTAGTGACAACGTCTAACACCCGAATACCACAAAAAACAGTTTGTTGAGGTAAAATAAAAAAGAAAACACCAAAACCAAGGCATAGCGATAGAAACTCACAGCAGAATGATAATATATAATATATTGAATATACATGAACATAATAAGATAAGCAATATATAAGAGACTGTACTGATAGAAGTAGCTGATAAATAAATATCAATAAAAAAGTCAAAATACAATATCTAATACAACAAGTCTCATATTTAAATAACATATCTATCATCTACTAGAACAATATCAATTATATACCCAAATTACGGACTTCGCCTCCAAAGTGCTCCAACTGTCCTGAAAGCGTAACCTTAAATGCACCTGACTTCCAAACTACTCAATTAAGTACCCAAGAGTTGTCATGACAAAAATAGACAAAAACAAAACCCAGGTCAGAAATAAGCCTAGTATGAGGGGAGCTATCTCAAAATACCGTATATCAAAACCATATACAGATAAACAGGAAACTACTAAGTACACCTGGTCCTTTCCATAAATGTAGCTCAAGGATAATCCTGACAGCCTATAAACAAGTAAAGTAAACCCAACTCAAAGGTAGGGAATACCATAACCATTATATTCCTATAGTCAATAAGTCGGCATAACATATATAATGTGATTGAATTGTAACAACATATTATGATTGAGGTAACCCAATGTACCAATACAAGAGTAATATAAATATCACAATATAAGTATAACACATAATGTTCAATAACAGTATTTTACCAACCATTATAACATGCACAATCATAATGATAAGAGACACACAGAGAATAAGTTGATACCCACCGTTGTTGATGGGTGGAGTTTGCAATAGTCACCAATCGATTCAATGATCTCTATCGAAGTATCTGAAATTAACGATGCTACTAACATATCATCTCCATACCCAAAATTGAAATATGGATATATATATATATATGACACCCGTCTCGAATTACCAGTAACTACCAAATTAAAGGACCTATCGAGAGCTACAACTATATTGTGGACTCCCCTAAAAACCAACACCTTAATAGAAGTTGGCATGTACGTCCTGTTGCAGGACCCATTCGTAAACAAAACAGCATATGACCGACTCTAGATTGACATCCCAATATCTCTCTATCCCTACTCTTAAACCACGTTTACAGGTCATGTGTCTCAATGGTACAATGGATTCCTTTTTCAAAACCGATATCATGCGACTATCTATTGATAGCTCATCTAAATTCAACCTACCTCATTTACACCCTTCCTACATGTATACACAACACCAAAGTATTACCGTCGCCATATAACTCGTGACTCAATCTTGAAGTGCCTCGCACTACTCAATTTCCCCAAGTCAGGCATGCAAAACCAATATATATAAATGGCCCAAACCATGCATCTATAATGATATATACATACACACACACATATATATATATAAATATATACCACTTAAACCATATGTTTATATATTTTCATAACATATTCATCAACTATTCGGTAGCCACAAGTCGAGCATACTAAAACTACACATATGCTTAAATTGCGTATCGATAAATCGCATCGAATTGACATTGGCTACCAAGAGACCTATCGAGAGCCACAACTATATTGTGGTCTCCTTTGAAAACCAACAACTCAAAAGAAGTTGGCCTGTAGGTACTACCGCAGCACCAGTCCATATACCGCAACAATATATGACATACCCTAGATTGGCGTTCCAATCTCTCTTCGCCCCTACTCTAGAACCGTGTCTTTAGGTCATGCGTTTTAATGGTACAATGGATTCCTTGCACCAATCGGTAGCCCCAGGTCGGACATACCTAAACTATATATAAACGCTTTAACCTACATATCAATATATATACTATTGCATTCATCTCCCCATAGACCCAACTTGGACACACCAGAACTATATTTATACATATAGACATACATAAATCACGTAAACTATATGTGTATGTGTGTGTGTATGTGTATGTGTATATAACCAGTCCAACTATGGAACTAATAAACATATATCATGCCCATTTACATACACAAAGGATATACACAACCAAAGTAACAAATCTATCATCTCAATATCCATAACAATTCACACATACAACCATATAAAAATTCAACAAAATGCATCTTACTTAAGTAACCAATCTAACAATTATATCTTCTTCGTATTATTTTATAGAAGTCCTAAACTTATATAAAATAATGCACTTACCTATCAATCAAACTATAGCTTATTATAACTTAGTTTTTCTATTTAAATTGAATTTTAGCTATTAAGGCTTTAAAATAATATATAGCACATGTATATAATTTCTATATATACACACACATGCATACACACATATACCTCAAACCATTCCTTATGGTCTAAAGTTAATAAATCATGTTACATAATATTCGGGATTTTATAACTTTATTCAAGCTCTATTAAATAGTACAATACTTCTTTGATATTTCTAACTTCTTAAATCACCTTTATAAAAATTCACTTGTAAGTTAATTATGGATTTACACTATATTAAATCAATATCATGGCCAGATAAACTTCAAAGCCATTTTTAATACAAGTTTAATTGGATAAATCATTATTTTAGCCATACAACATATTTTAAAGGTCATATTTCTTATTCCCAATTGGTAATAAGATATATATAATAATATTTCTATGACTAATGTGACTACGAATTAGAGTTGACATATTTTATAACGCTGTTATAAATAATGTCAACTCCATCTACTTCTATTCTATAAAAATAGAGCTCAATATTTATATGTATGGGATCTTAATTAATCATCTCATAAATTAGTAATAAAATATATAATGATATTTCTATTACTGATCAAACTATCAATTGGAGTTTAATTAATGTATAATCACGTTATAAATTAATAACAACTCCTTCTAATTATATTCAATATGAATAGAAAACAATATTTATATATGGTTTTTCAATCAATTATCCTGAACATTTACTCAAACCAATCCAATCGAACAGGGGAATAGTTACCTATGTATATACATATACATATACATATATCTTATTCTACCTCTCTTAGGTAATATTTTTCAATATATAAAATTATGGGAATTTTATACTTTCAAATTTATAATTCTGCTCACCTGAACTATAAATTATCAATTGTCCAGATTTAGCCCATACCATATCGTAGATAATCTCACTACAAGTGTAGAAGCGAGGATCGAGTCTCGATTGGACCTCGTATGCAAGAGATACGAAATAAATAAGGAACAAGATTAATTAAATTAATTAAACAAATTAGTTACCTTAATTTTTTTTATCCAATTTCTTCTCTAATATCATTGCTTGGGAATTTACACGCACATGTACCCACTCTTGGCATGCACACTCACCACCTTCCCTCGAGCTATAGTCGACGAAACATTGAACCATCTTCGCCAATGCACACTTTATCACGTATGCTTTGCTCCCGACCCTACCACCTGAGATCTGCACCCTTCTAACCAGATGGAACATCACCAACCCATGTCAGCTGCCCAATGTCATGAACCCCTAAGTACAACCGCACCCCTTCAAAGCACCTCCACTTGACCCCACTTCAAACCTATTTCATAATGGCGCCCTCCGCTTCACCACCCATTGCCTTTAGCTCCGCCATCCCCTTACCAACTCATGGTAATAAACAGTGGAGCTCGACCAACCACAATCACACACCACCCTATCATAATGGATGTGAAGCCCTCTTATCTGAGTCTAATGGATCCAATCCTATCATCCATCATCGCCCAAGTCTCTAGTTTTAATTCAAGGAAGGAGGCGGCTTAAGAAGTAGGAGAAAGAAAAAGAAAGGAAAGAGGGAATAAAGAAAAATGAGAAATATCCTTCTATGGATGAATGTGTGTGTGTGTATATCATTTAATTTCTCTGAGGAATCACCATATGTGTTGAGCTTGTACTATCACACAGTATATCGGATCGCCATGAAACTCACCAACATATATCAGCTCATTCTTCTAGTTTTGATGGTATTAATTTCATCGCTATATGAGATAACAGTCTAGGATGATTTCATACATTTCGAGGTTGTTTTGACTGTCAAATCACTTGATTCAAAATTCTTCAACCATATGTCTCATAATGAAGTCCTTATCCCAAAAACACAGGCTGTCAATCAAGATCCCACTACACTTAACTATACACGTTGTTTATAAAATATGTATAACAATACGTAAATCGTAAAAATACCATGACTCCAAATTATATGATATTATACTCATTTTGATTCGCAGTATTACTCTGGACTCAATGGAAGTGGTCTTAAGTCCTAATTCGACCATATGCTAAAAATTAGATTTTAAACCTTTATTAATTAATGATCCAATATTTAAAATACTTATTTAAATAACTAGTCGTTATAAAGTGGGTTGTTACAATGGACTTTGTATTTCATATGCAATTATAGTAATGAGGAAGATAGTAGGAGCATGCCATATAACACTTATTAGTCGCATCAAGTTACGAAAATTGTTTTCATAAAGCATACCGAACATTATATATGAAACAATAATTTTCAATATTGACTGAAAAAAATAAACATGGTTATATTTCAATATGAGTATTATGAATTTTCATTATAAAATAAAAGTATAGCACCGGTATTTATAATGTATTGAAAAATATAGAGGTATCTAAATTTATTTGCAATTATTTTGGAAATATGGACCAAGCCATAGTTTGAAAAACAATTTTTTATTATATGATTATGATTCAGATGGTACTAGTAAATTATATCTCAAACAATTAAGGCAAAGCACCCATTCAGTGGGAGCATCATAAGAGTTGATGAAGTCTACGGATTGATACATATAGATGTATGCAATCAAAAGTCTATTAATTCTAAACGGTTCCATATATTTCGTTGTATGCACTGATGATTTATCATAAACATGAACATGTGTATTTATTACACATGTTCCATGTTTATGGTAATTCATAGAATATAAAGCTGAAATAAATGAAATTACATGCAATAAAAAATAAAGTGATTCAACTTGGTCAAATGGGTAAGTATATTGGAAAGAGTTCTGAACGTACTTAAAATGAATAGAGATTCAATCTTGAAAGTCACTTCTCCCTATAATATATATTGATGTATCAATAAGGAGTAATCGAACTTGGTGGGACAAAGTACTATTAACTGCAAGTGAAGTTGAGTTAAGTTCTCCCTAGATGGTCATGTACTTAAGAGTAGTCCACAAGGTTAAAATTAATTTCATCTAAATAATAGTTTACAAAATCATATAAGATAAGGGTTTAAAAGAAACCCCAACGTATTCTAGGATAAGAAGTTGGCAGGTTGTTTGAGTCGAAAGACTGCACGTAATGATTGTTCATGAGGGATCTTGCATGAACCGCGCCAAAAGGAGTTTTGAAACGACTTTCATTAGATAACCAATTTATGTTTTGAACATAAGTTTTGTAAACTAAAAACAAATCAGTTTTATATATAAGGCAATTCATAAAATGTTTATGAATACTTATTATGTTGCATTGAGAAACAATTATTGTTTTAAGAAATACCAACTTCATAGTGAAGGAATTTCTTTTAGAAATTATTGATAGTAAAATGGATTTGGATACGATCCAAAAATGAAACTAACTATGTGAGATGAAATAGAACTAGCTTAACCTAGATAAGCATTAGAGAGTCTAATAAATATTCTCACGCATTAAAGAGAGACTATGAGTTTTTTTATAAATATCGAGAATAGATAATCTTCAACTGTCAATAAACCATTAAGAGTATTGACTCTTCCATATAGTGTGATGCACAAATTCGAAAGGATTACATGTATGACATTAAAATATGATTTTAGTAGTTGTACTCGAAGGAATATGATCCATCGGTAACAAATTTGTTTTCAAGTGAAAGACTAATGCATTTGGAATATAATGAGCAACATTAGTAAGAATAAAATCATAAATTTCCATCGTTGAAATTAGCGTGATAGATTAGTTATTCAACGTGCTTATGTTCGGATTTACTCACAAGATTATCGCTTGGTAAGACTTAGTGTTTTGGTACATATGTGTTGAAATGAAAAATTCTAAATAATGATTTAGAATAGACTGTTTTCATATAACATTCAAAGTGTCTTGAAGTCAATGGGACCAATATTGAGTTTGTGGGTTTTGGATATGATCTGATAAATGATACGGAAGTATCATTCTATAAGCATTAGAATTAAATGAGTATTTTGATAGAAATATCGAATAGTTTGATTTTCGGTCAAAATGTAGAGAAAGTTTGTGTCTATAAGAAAGAACACTAAAAGGTATATAGGTATTTCTAGACTATAACTAAACAATATACCGCTGATTATTAACGATGCTTATGTTAAAATCAATAATAGTTTGGTTGTTTAATACTTGATTATAAGAAAGAACACTAAGAGGTCATGACACAAAGAGTAGATATAAAGGACAACATTGTAGATCCATTCACGAAAGGACTAGCTCGACTAGCTCTCGTCATGCTAATGGAAGAGAAGGGATTAGATTTTATAATTGGCCCTAAGTGCAAGTGTGTGATTGATAAAGTTCGGGGTATGCCCTAGAGGAAATTCTATAATTTATTATAAATTATTAACTCTGTATTAAAATCTCATTCGAAATATATGGTGTTTTTCATTCTATTATGTACTTATTATAATGTGATATTAATTAATTATTTTATTTAGGTATATTAATTGAAAATCCATAAATGTTTTGTTTTACGATAGTAATTACAAAGTGTTGTAATCATGAGCAATGCATCACAATATAATAAACATATTATTTTATATATTCCTAGTCAAGATGTATCAAGACTGAATATATGTACATCTATTGAGACTAAAGTACGCAACGCTCTCTAAATGTTGGGTAGTGTATTACTCATGAGTGATGGAGGTACCAAGGAGTTACGGACTGATAGTTATTGGATAATAATGGGATGACCCACTCGATAGTTTTTCTGTTGGTTAATATAACTAAGGTTAAACAAAAATATCAATGTGAGAATATTACATGGTTGTCTCGACTTGAGAATACTGTTGAACTTCAATATGGAAATCCTAATTTGATTACAGTTAAATCGTGGCATGGCATCCATCGAATGACAATAATTGGGTTAAGTTGAAGCATTGGAAGTGAAACACTAATCAATAGAGAATTCACCTCCACAATTATATAAGGTTAGTATCATGGCCAACTGAAGTCAACTCAAAGTCAAAGTCTTTGGTCGGAGCAACTGGTAAATAATGATTGTTATTATTGAACCAAGCTCTTTGTGTTTGGACTACATAAGTTGAATGTGGACAACATTGGAATTTTAACGTATACCAAATTTCATAAGTCATAATGTGACATAGTTTTAATAAAGAGAATTGGCGATAATTATCACTAATGTGGACCACTTAAAATAAGTATACTTGGATTACTGATACCATGTAAGAGATATATTTAGCTATTATCACATCATTAGCTAAGGTGACATGTGAATGTTAATATTCAAATTATTTGATATTAGTCGTTGATCGAATTTACACTTAAGAGTCACATAATTGCAATGTTGAATACTATGACTACCACCTGATTTAATTAAATTATATTAAATATTATAAATTAATTAAACTAATTAATAATTGTGAAATATTAATATTTGATTTTTGTTGATCGGTATTGAAAATAGTGTGTGTATAAAAGTTATATACATACGTATCAATACACGCCATCGATGCATATTTGAATTTGATTTAAATGTACATAGTCTAATCTAGTTTGAAGTAAAATGGAAGCCCAAAGAGCCCAAGGGATGGTCGAGCAAAGCTTAAAGGGAGGAGGGGTATGTGTTGATTTTTCTGGGTTGGATTGGTAGAGAAAGGATGGATCTAGATCCACATTTTCCTCTCTTCTTCTCTCTTATTTAAACCCATTACCCCCTCCCCACCTTTTACTTTTGCTCCTTTCCTTTGCATACCTCTAGCTAAAAATCCATTTGCCCATCTCCTTAATCATTTTCGAAATAAAACATAAATTCAAATTAAATAGAAAAGGTTGCATAAATCTCTCTGACTGGTAATGCTTTTTGAAATATATTGGATTCAATCCCAAGTGATCTTTTGATTCAACGTATGAGGTATCATTACTAGGCTACATTAGAGGTAATACTTTACTACATATTTGTTTATATACATATGTTTATCATTTATTATGCTATTATATATGATTAGAGTAGCTTTATATCACGAATCCTTATATGCATATGCTATCTACCTAAAACATATATATATATATATATATTGCAATTAATATATGTGTATGTATATATATTTTCACTTTCACTTGGACTTTTTTTAATTTTGAATTAAAAACTAATTTTAAAAGATTTTTGAATAAAAATTGAATTTTAAATCAAATAAATATAGATAAAATATTTATAAAATTTGTTGTTAAATTTAAAAAAAATTATTTCAAATTTTTTTCTTGTGTATATACATTTATTAAATTCAAAATATATGAATATATATAATATTATAATTTAATGTATTGAATTTGATTTTAATAATTTATAAATATATACATGTATATCTTAATATACAAAAATTTGCAAACATTACCAAATATATTTTGCAAATAAAAAAATTTCTCGTATGCAAATTTTAGTTTTGAATTTAAGAAAGGGTAACAAACCCATACGAATTTATTGATAAAAATAAAAAACCCATTTTTTGAAATAGTCAAATTCTAAATATTGGTTGAAATATTATATATATATACCGTATTTTATATAATATTATAAGTGTTTAAATATTAAATTTAAGATATACATATATATATATATGATTTACTAAAAAAATTAATTTCTCCATACATATATATTATTTAATAATATATAATTTATTTGTAAAATTTTAAATTTAAACTTAAAAGGTATTTTCAGAGCCAAATCTAATTTTCGAATTTGAAATTTAAAATTTGAAATTTGAAAATTCATACTTTTTTATATTTATATTTATAAATATTGTTTTATGTATATATGCGTGTGTGTATACATACATATGATTACTTCTGCTTTATTATATATCTATATATTTAACTAAATATAAATATAATTTTCGTATCATATATATATGGCATATAAGTATATAGAGTGGATAACATGTCTGTTGTGGTGTAAATCCCAACACTTAGGTACATGCATGTAGACAATATACAGTGTATATGATATACATGTACACACTATATTATAGATATACAATATTAAAATAAAATTATTTTATTAATAAATAAAATAATGATTTTGTTTAAAATTTATTTAGAATTGATCCAAATTAATTTAGATTTCATAGACCCAATAAGATACATAATGGTTTTCTTTGAAATTCACCTATTTTATCCACTATGTTTTGGCTTAGATTAAACAAATGAACCTGTGAAGGACCTGCTAGTATTGAACATTATGAACCTATGAAGCATTTGATTTCGATAAAGGAAAATTAGCATGGTTATTTGGTATCCTTTTCAATGGTCTTTCGTGTTGGAAGAGTAGAGTATCAAATTGAATTTTTTGATAATAATAAAGTGTAAACACCATTTGGTGTCGTTTTACCCAAATATGTTTTGAGTTGTCGGAGTTTAACGCAAGATAACTTGGAAGATATGATTTGACTAAAATTTATTTAGTTTTAAACTAAGACAAGAGTAAGCTAAAATATTTTGCTGTAAATCCATAATGAAGAGACGTTAAGCCAAAAGACAATATGTTTATGTTAAGGGCTGAGATGCACTCACATTAGACGTTGTGAAGCATGAGAGCACAGCCGAGTGTGAAGTTTCCATCAAAAGTTGGCTAATAGAAGATTTGTTGAATGAGACGGTCGACGATAGAGGATGGCTAAACTTGTTCCTGGAGAATGTCATTATACAAACGTATCGTTTAGCGTTACGACACATATGTTTGTTTCGGTTATGGTATGCCCACATGATGGTTGTTGTTTCGTAGTAGATGCTCTTGGGTTATTATTGTGCTATGCTATACTTGGGTTGTTACAACTGCAACTATATTGCCTTTGAGATATGATTATATGTAAAGTACCTAAATTGTAACACCCCATAAAATCAACCCTAATTACATAAGTAAATTAAAAGAAATTTAATTAATTAGGGTAGGGATAAAAATAGAAATTTTGCAAGAGGTGGACTCGGACCACAAAAGTTATGTCGTTGCATTCGTGATTAAATTCTGATCAATTTGCATATATAATATGCTGAAAACTATGCTCAAACGAAAAAGTTATGGGCATTTGAAGTTTCAGATTTAAATTAGTTTACTTCAGATTCAAATTCAAACAAGCAATTAAATTTAAAGTTTGAATTTCAAAAATTAATTATGATTAGATGTGGGAGTTTTGGATTACGAAAACATCATATTAAAAATCCTTAAAATTCCCCCAAAGCGATATGTCAATTCTTAGGATTGAAATCCTAATTATTTTGTGTTAAAATAATGGAGTTTTGTGGATTTTGCAGTTTTTTTATTCTACCTTCTATTCCACTTCTTATTCTTCTTCTCCAGGTCTCTATAAAAGTTAATATAATTTCCATTGTCTAAATCCATGTAAAAGAAGTTGAATAGAGCGTAGAATTAATTAAATTGTAAGTTTCCATTTTTGGTTTATTCCATTCTTTAATACGAGATAAGGTGGATTTAGATTCTATATACAAGTCTATTTATTGCAATTTTGGATGAGTATTAAATCTTGTTATAGATATTATAATCCCTTATTATGGATATTGGAATTTGGACATTATTGGTAAAATTGAAGAAAATGGAAAGACCTGTAGTATTATGGTCAAAAGGGAATTGATATTTAATGTTAGTTGGGGCGTAATCTCCACATGCATAGAATAATAAATGCGTATTTATTTATATATTAATTAGCATAATATACGTATAATTATAACATATAATTGCGTAGTTAATTAGGTAATAATTGTCATTAAATCCCCATTGGGAAATTAATTAATATTTTAAGGCATAATAAGGAAGATTCCTTATAAGGTCTTAATTATGGAATGGTGAGATGAGTATTATAAATAGAGAGTATATTTAAATTATGGCTAAGTCATAGGGATGTGAGGCCAGTCAAACGGCACATAGAAGTCTGTCCAGCTAATTTGGCTACCGATAGTGTGACTTTGGGCTTGATGTGAGACATCTCCTATGATAAGTATTTATAATAACATGAGGTTAACCCTAAATTATGTATAGTAAATCTGCCCAGCTAATCTGGCTACCAATTTCAATGAATAGCGGATTAATGTGAGCCGTCATTATGAGTATGGGTCATAATGCCAAGGGCCTGCTTCTGGGTCTTGAGGTATTAAGTGGTTGTTTGACGGCCCACCCCTTTTTCCCTAAATGAAGTACTAAATGGCTAGGGGCTAGTTATTAGGCTATTATGTGGTATCCCGATAGGGGTCCGCTTCGGGATAAGGTATTAAGTGACAGATTGAGGGTCCAACTTTCCATTAACAATTGTTCGGTGGCTCGAGAGGTTCCATGCGATGTCAGCTAGGTAGTTACCATTGAGAAGTCCGCCTTGTGAATAGGTATTAAATTATGGGGTCTGCCTCAATTGAGGTTGTAAATGGCCGGAGTTTGCCTATTTTCCAATAAAAGATACTAAGTGGCTTGGGTACTATCTCTCCCGTTGTTAGACATTTATGACGTAGGATATGGGTTATGGGATTTAGAAACCTGCTTCGGGAATTGAAGTATTAAGTGGTTGATTAAGGACCCACCTCCTTTCCTTATATGAAGTGTTAAATGGTTTAGTTACATAAGACATATTCTTATTTAAATTATACTTCTCAAGTACTGAATTGGAAAGGCTCGAGATTTCTATTCACCAGAACCTTGATGTTTTAACTCCCTCCACATTACAACTCACGTTAAAGGAGTTGATGATGCTTGAAGATGGCGAGAGTTAAGCTTGTGGCAGTTACTATCAATTCGTTTGTGCTATTTTCTATTGTACCCATGAAATGTATTTTTGAACAAAATGTTGTAACAGTTGACATTATGTAATGTTTTATGACATTTGAAATGATTGATTACTATTATTGTTATTATATTTTATACCTTTCGCTATGATTTCTAAAAGATTAGATATATAGCCCTATTTTGTTTTTTTACCAACCAACGGCCGGCTATAGACTAAGTCTATATTTCGATGGGCCTTTTTTGGATCGGAATTTAGGCATGTTCAAGAGTGGGTTGTTACATTTGGTATCAGAGCTTAGGTTACCTGATCAATGGGGAAAAGTATATGTATGAGTTGCGTATTTGTTATTTTTAAAATTATTTTTCAAAACCTTACTACATAAAAATATACATATAAAAATATACCTATTTTTGAATTTACGCTTAACTATAAATTCTGACTATAGAAGTAGTTGATACCATATTTCAAAAGGGTGGGCGAAGCAACTATCTGTTGGAAAAAATAAATAGAATTGGATTTATACTTCTTTATTGGACTTAGACTTCCTTATCATTGTGGACCCTGTAAGCATGTTGAATAATAGGGCAATGAATCGTAGAAAGAAAGGTTGTAACTCCAAAATTTTATAAGTAATGAATGATTATGAAGTGAGGAGTAATAAAAATTAAATAGATTTATGAGACCATTAGGGAAATTATGAAAGATGAGGAAGAAGTTAAATAGGTAAAGGTAAATAAGAAAATTAATGTCTTTAGGAAACATCCGTTAAGATAATAATCATTTGATGCAGACAAAGTGACATTTATGAGAGTAGTAAATGTAAATGTTAAGTAATAGTTAGAAATTATAAGGCATATGGAAGTAAGGGATACGTAGTGAAACATGCTTTCGTAAGAAACTGTACATTAATCACCATAAGGAGATAACTAGATTTTTAAGATGATAGAGTAAGGAGTTCAAAGGAAGAACAATCAAAGCCAATTTTCAAAATCCTACTCCTTGAGAATGAAAGTGGTAGAATATTTTTGAAAACTCCTTGAAAGGTTTGAATGGGCTTTTTCAAAAGATTATTAAGCGAAATCTTATGTGTTGTAAGTTGAATTTTTCTGATTTTTGACAGCTTAGAAAATATACTATCATTTTAAAAAAGTTTAGAAGGAAGTGGTGAAACATTTTAAAAACAAAATGGTGGATGATTTTTAATTACTGAAAATTTGAAAACAAAAGATTCTCGTTTGTTAACTTCTCAATTTGAAATTTGTTGAATCAAAAGTTTTCAACTTTTGGATTCTTTATTTTTGGAATCTTCTATTTTTATGATTATTCTACTTTATGAATTTGGAAGCTGTTATTTTGAAAAGAGTAAGGAAATTTGGAGATTTATAATTTATAAATAGTTGAGTTAGAAAGTTCATAATTAAAAGCATTTTGCAATCTTAAAGTTCTTAGTCTAAATTTATTAAGCCAAAAGTTTCTGGTCCGAAGATTTTTAATAAGGAATTTTCTTCTGTGAAATGCATGATTTTTTCTACCTTATAAAATTAGAAGTTCTTTTCCTTAAATTTCTTTTAAAATGGTGTACAAATGGAAAAGGCACTTGATCAACATAGGATAGAAAGAATTAAGGATAAGAATGTCCGACAAGGTAGATAGGAGGAACATTCCTATTAAGGAAATGCGGAGAATAATAGCTGAATTTAGGTAGTGATAAAACTAAGAATTTTAATCTAGTAATAAAGGATGTAGAAAAGGAGTAATAAGAATAAGATAGGAGTTATCTTTGTCTACTCCATTTCTCCATCGTTTAAGCTATATATAAGGTGGTTTTGGCAATTTAAATGATGGTCATTAATAAAAGAGTTGGATATTTTTGGAGAAGTAATTATGTATAGATGAGAATTTTATATATGCATCTTTCCTAATTCAAATTCAAAACTTTTTTAAATAAGAATATTATTGGAATTGATAAGAAAAGGATTGCAAGAGATTTTAAGAGTATTGAACAAAGTGTAAAAAGTATGTTGTCAAATAACGGTGTACTTTGAGTAATAAGGCAATAGATGTTAATCTACATTTTAGAATGATATACTTTTATTTTGAAATGATAATTAAGGAAAAAATATTATTTTGGAAATGATAATGTGTAACTAAAAAACTCTTTGGAATAATAATGGTCCAATTTGTTATTTTAGAATGATAATTGAGTTTTTAAGGTTTTTTGTTAAAGGTCCTATTTTAAAAAAGGAGTGAGTCTTTATTTTAGTAAGTCATTGAAAAGGGAAGTTTTCCATAGTTCTTTTTGAAAACCACACAATCTTTAACTGATATGAATTGAAAGTCGAATTTTTAAAGAGATGAATCTTTGATGAAGAAAGTTTAAAAAAGAGAAATTATTTTGCTCATATTTGGAACCAAGAAATTTTTAATTCTTGGTAAAGGTTTATAAGTTCATATTTTCAAAAATGGAGATTTTGAGTTTGGTACTTCATGTTTGTGAAATTTTAAATTTTACAAGAAATGAGGTAATGAATGTTGATTTTGAAATAAGTTTATTTGTATGAAAATAGTTTATTTAAAACTATGTTGTATGATTGCTAAAATTCTGGTTTTGTAAAGAATAGTTTATATGGAGTAGATAGGGATCACAACCTAGGTAAGACAGACGAAGGTTTTTTAGGATATGAATAAAATAGGAATAGAGTGTACAACCTCATGTGAAAATTTGAAATCAATCCCAAATCTCTAGTTAAAAAAGTTGGTGAAGTTGTTAAGATATTCCAGATCTGCAATTGGGTTGTAAATTAGATTGCCCATGGATTATGAATTTCTATATTTTAATTTTGGAGCAGTTTCCATGTAATTTCAATAAATTATCCAATTCTGAAATACATATAAAAGTGTGTTGTTTGAAGTAACAAGAAATAAACTACAAAGGAAAGTGATGCGGAAAAGATGGATATTCTTTTCCGTAGTTTACACTGTTTATTTCAATAAAAAGAAAAGAAATAATTCCTTGTAATTTCAAACAAAGCAAATTCTCACTTGTGGTTAATTTATGAGAAACTATGTTGGCAATCTCTTTGGGAGGATAGCTTCGATAAATCAAAAAATGGAAAAAAAAAGTATTATAGCTATAGAGGTTAGTAGTTAGAAATATATTCGCGTATAACCGTGCTTAACAACTAGAAATATATATAGTATAGATCACGATTATATGTGTATTAATTAGTAATTAACAGATTAGGATTTATGTACATTCATTACAAATTTAACGGATAATAATTTTGTAATTAGTAATAAGAAAAAGGAATTAAATGGAGACTGATTAAGGAAACTTGATATGTCATTTATGGAATAAATTTGAGTAATGAATGTATTTTAAAAACGTGAAGAAAGTTGAAGGGATTAAAGAAGAATTAATTGGGAATGGTCCAATTTTGACGGCAACGATCAACTGCTATGGATATTAATTAAAGCAATGGATGGACCACATTTATTAAAAACCGAAAAGGAAAATGGGTAACAGTGAATGACATATTCGAAATACCCATCAAAATTTAGTAAGAAGTATTAGCACCTAAACACTAGCTATATCAATTGATAATAAATGGCAGCTTCTAGCAACATTGTCTTTTAGAGTTCTTGGGATGTAGTCGCTTGTTGTCTCTCTTAGTTATTGGAAAAGTGTATGATGTGGTATAAGATATATCCCTTTTTTATTCATGTGTTGACTTTATGAATGGGATTTAAACCACTTGATAAATATATATTTCGAGAAGCCAGATAAATAAGGAAATTTTATGGGGACACTTAACTAGCGATAAACCATAGATAAGACTGGAAGTTAAAGAGGGAATTAATTAGCTTCCTAAAGTGAATAAATGTTTCAATCCTAAAACTTTAGAACTTTGGGAAAAATAAAATTTAGCTCATAGGCTATCACTATTCAAGGAAAAGATAAAAATATAGGAATATGAAGAGAATTTCCTACTAATCTAGGATGAGGAATAAGGTGGCAGAATTTTCCGTTAGAAGCAATGAAGCTGCAACATCTCTAACACAGCTTTATGGGATTGCGGTTTGCATCATTAGTGATAAGGACCCTTAGTTTGCTAGCAAAATTCGGAGGAGTTTGTTGGTACCTTTAGGAACTTCACTAAATCGGAGCATCGCTTACCAACTGAAGACCGACAGACAAATTGAAGGAACGAATAGGAACGAATAGGAACTTGGAGGATTTGTTGAGAGCTTGCATCGTAGGCTATGGAGGACATTAGGAGCAGCACTTACCATTAGTAGAATTCGCGTATAGTAGTAGTCAACAGTATATGATTAGTAGGGCACCCTTGAAGCAATTTTTGGGAGACCATACAAATGGCCAAATTGTGGGTGGGAAACCACTGACAAATTCTACTCGGGCCAGATTTGAATTGCAAGATTTTAGAAAGTCAGAGTTGATTAGGCAGCATGTGTAGGTTGTAAGATTTGGAAATTTGGAAAAGTCAGCATCGGATTTATTCGGCCTTTCCCAATATTGGGGAAAAATAAGAAAACTTATAAGTTGGCCAAAGTCCATGAAATTTTTCATGTTTTGCATTTGAGGAAATACCTTCATAGCATAGCAATTGTGATGAAGCCTAATCAATTGGGGGATTCTTAGACGGAACCAATAGCATCCCATACCACTACATGCATTGTGGAGCACGGAACTAGGATGGTCCACAATAAAGAAATTAGATTGGTCTGAGTACAATGGGGAGAAAATCCTGTGGAAGGCATGAGGACCTCTCGTCCTAAGCCTTTTCTAGTAAATTTTCTCTTCAAAATTAGGATTTTGATTGCATCGTGGTTACTAGATTGCATGATAAGAGATGGTTGCCTCATTTTTTCTCCATCGCTTTATAGTCATATATCAGTTTTATGCATGTTTAGGATATTTGCATACAACTTTGCATAGCACGATCACACACTCACGCTAGGATAGAGTTCATTTTAGTATGTCTGCAGTATATAATCACATTACATGTTGGATTGAGTAGATGGTCGTGTAGATAACTTGGTTATATAACATAGACATTATTGTGGGTTACACTGTTTGTCCCTTCAAAGATTTTGGGATGAAACCCTTTTAAGGGGGAGAATGTAACACTCCGTAAAATCAACCCTAATTAAATAAGTAAATTAAGAGAAAATTAATTAATTAGGGTAGGGATAAAAATGAAAACTTTGCAAAAGTTTTAATTTGACCATGAACGTCACGCCATTGCGTTCGTGGCGAAATACTGATCAATTTTCATATATAATATGCTGAAAACAGAGCTCAAACGAAGAAGTTATGGGCATTTGAAGTTTTCGTATTTAAATTAGTTTAGTTCGAATTCAAATTCAAATGAGCAATTAAATTAAAAGTTGAATTTCAAAATTTAACTATGGTTAGACTTAGGGAGTTTTGGATTACTAAAACCATATAAAAAAATCTCGAAAATTCCCCCAAAGCGAAATGTCAATTCATAGGGGTTGGAATCTTAATTGTTTTGCGTTAAAATAATGGAGTTTTATGGATTTTATAGTTTATGCATCCTACCTTCTATTCCACTTCTTATTCTTTTTCTCCAGTTCTAATTAAGGGATTGAATTGAGAAATGGTATGCAAAGGACGAATCTTTATTCGTAGTTTACACCGCCTATTTCTATAAAATTTAATAGAATTTCCCTTATCTAAATTCGTGTAAAAGAAGTTGAATAGAGCATCGAATTGATTTAATTGTAAGTTTCCACTTTTGGTTCATTCCATTGTTTTAATATGAGATATGTTGGATTTAGATTCTATATACAAGTTTATTTATTGAAATTTCGGATATGAGTATTGAATTCCGTTATGGATATTATAATCCCTTATTATGGATATTAGAATTTGGACACTATTGGTAAAATGGAAGAAAAAGAAAATACTGTATTATTATGGTTATAAAGTAATTGACATTTAACGTTAGCTAGGGCGTAATCTCTGCACGCATAGAATAATAAATGCTTCTTTATTTATATATTAATTAGCGTAATATACATATAATTACAACGTATAATTGTATAGTTAATTAGGTAATAATTGTCATTAAATCCCTTTTAGGAAAGTAATTGATATTTTAAAACGTAATAAGGAAGCTCCCTTATAAGGCCTTAATTATAGAGTGGTGGGATGAGTATTATATATATATAGTGTATTTAAATTATGGCTAAGTCATAGGGATGCGAGGTCAGTCAAAAAGCACACAGAAGTCTACTCAGCTAATCCGGCTACCAACAATGTGATTTTAGGGCTGATGTGAGACATCTACTATGATAAGTATTTACGATGGCGTGAAGTTAGTTCTAAATTCTATAAGGTAAATCTGCTCAGCTAATTTGGATACCAGTTCCTATGAATAGTCGGACTAATATAAGACGTCTTTATAAGTATGGACCATAGTACGAAGGGCCTTCCACTTTACGGTATTAAGTGCTTGTTTGAGGGCTCGCCTCTTTTCTCCAAATAAAGTATTAAATGGCAAAGGGGCTAGTTACTAGGACGTTAGGTGGTATCTCGATAAGGGTCCACTTCGAACTAAGGTATTAAGTGATTGATTGAGGGACCACCTTTCCATAAAGAAGTATTAAGTGGCTCGAGAGATTCCATGCGATGTCAGCTAGATAGTTGTCATTGAGGAGTCCACTTTGGGAATAGGTATTAAATGATGGGGTATGCCTCAGTTGAGGTCTTAAATGGCCAAGGTCCGCTTATTTTTCAATAAATGGTACTAAGTAGCTTGGGTACTATCTCTTGCTTTGTTAGACATTTATGACATGGGATATGGGTTACGGGATTTAGAAACCTATTTCGGGAATGGAAGGTATTAAGTAGTTGATTGAGGACCCGCCTCCTTTCCTTATATGGAGCATTAAACCATTTAGTTATGTAAGACATATTCTCATTTACATTATATTGCCTATAATGACCCGACTTTTCGACCGTCAAAATTCGGCACCAAATACATTCACGGTATTCCAACGTCGAACATCCAATCGTCGGAAAGGCATATTTTTAGGGTAAAATAAAAGGAACAAACAGGGGAAATATAATCTCACAACAGGAATGACAACATATAATATAATAAAGATAGTATAATTTTCCAGTCCAAGATACAAAGAAGAACAGAGTTAAAAACAAACATCATCAGCTAGACAGTTATAAGTCTCTGACCTTACAATTGCTGATAGGTATATATACAACGGAAAATAAAATATTATGGCAGGTGAACATCCAGCTCTAATCCATGAGCTCCATGTCCCATCAATGATAACTTGGAAAAATACTCGATCTGACCCAAGCATTATAATGAAATAACACCCGAATCAGTCTAGAAAACCAAAATGAGAAAACTCAAGTAATATAATGAACATATAATAATTCTGTGAGACCATGGCTTTTGCTCACAAGAACCACATACATAGATGAAAATGGAAAAAATTTAAACAAAAACCAACTTGAAAGAATGGGTATAAACAAGATCAAAATCCAAACTAAGTACTGGACACAAATAAATAAACATCGATAAAAGCTTCACGCACTTGTCGATGCAATTATGAAAACGATTCAAAGATTTGAATCAAATAAGGAAAAAGAAAATTTTCCAACAATGACTAGAAGCGTGCGCCCCCCTTACCAAAAGTATAGCTTTAGAAATATACATGAGAACTCTGATGGCTCTCGGACACATCCAAGCCTAGCCCCGCCAACCTTACCGAGAATCCGTGTATTTCACATCTCCGAGCGCATACCACAGAATCTCATCTAGAGTAGATGTGAAGATACCATATGAGAGTAACCCCACATAGCTTTGCTTTCACTCTCTCTTTGGTTATAGTCATCTCCGATAAAGAATATCAATGCTCAGATGGGCAACAATCATCTTGGATAGACGAAAACACAAAAGGAAAAAAGATTAATTCCAAGGTTAGAATCAAAGCAAGGAGAATGAATTTATATAACATGACTAGAAGGATGCGCCCCCACACCGAAAGTATACCTCTAGATAAAATACATTTGAAAGCCCACGCCAAACAAGCAATACTCTCGGGAACTTCCAAGTTGGATCCCGTATG
Organism: Allium fistulosum; assembly: GCA_030737815.1. Lineage (NCBI taxonomy): Eukaryota > Viridiplantae > Streptophyta > Magnoliopsida > Asparagales > Amaryllidaceae > Allium > Allium fistulosum. The sequence continues at coordinate 1,033,403,167 of CM060905.1, forward strand.
GCTTAATGTGGGCATCTGAATATACTCACATCAACGCATGCATGCTACCACAACTTTCTAGATAAATGTGAAAATATCCTAATGTGTGTGACCCACATAGCTTAGCTCCCACTCTATCTTTGGTTTTACCTATCCACGTGTTGGATGCCAATGCTCAAAATGAGCGACAAATTGTCTTAGATGGATGAAGCATAATGAATGATATCAAAATCAATAATTTAGAAAATCAACTATTGAAAGTAAGCGAATGGTTGTATATGGGAATTAGATCTCATACACTTGTCACCAATGAATGAATCCAAGATTTAAAACATTCGATTCTTCCTTATGCTTGATTTTCACATCACAAATATTTGTAAAACACTTTAAAAATGCATTTTAAATATATCTGTTTAAAGAGGCAAATTATATTTCTAAGTGTATTAAAAAGAAGGGTCATAATCAACTGTCATTAAAACACTATTTACTCTAAACCAAAAACACTTTACACCTAGTATTATTTTTAGACATTCCTTTTTAAAGGTTTCTCTCATTTATAAATAAATGTTAATTATCTCAGAGAAAAATAAATCATATTCATAATCTTTACAAATTTAAAATGGCATCAATTATCCCGAAGGAAAAGAAATCAAATTTTATAATGTTTTATAAATTTAAATACTGTTCATGATCCCCATGGAAAAGAAATCAAATTTATAATCTTTAAGAATTTAAACCATTCTGCTTATCACAAAAGATAACTAGTCAAATTTTGTAACTAATTTTATAAATTTTAATTAATACTTATCCTTTATTTTCAAAATTTGCAAATTTATTTGAAAATATTGTTTAAAAAATTTTCAAAGTGCAAAAACGTGAGCAAACATTTATTTAGTAAAATATAATCAAAGTTCAATACACATAAGGGTTTAAGGAGATGATATTTCGTAACTGACAGTATAGCGAAAATTGCTATAACGACATTACACAATTCAAACAGTATGTCATAAATATTTCAACCAAACATTAATATAAGCGATAAAAGAATATAAATAAGATGCATATAACAGTAAATAAATAACGGCGAGAAATCCTTAAGGTCTCCATACAAAAGTCCCATGTAAATCATATACATATATATATAAGGACTTCGAAGTGTCCCGTAGCGGCCTATTCGCTACGAAAACACTCTAACTGCTTCCTTTTTGTCCCATGTAACACAAAAATTATTTATGCCATCCGCTATCCAATGGGAATTCAAATCCAAACTAATAATTAAATAATAATAATAATCTTTTTACTTTGCAAGCATAGAATGATGTTTTATTCTGCTCAACAAATGTCAAAATAATTTATTCAATTTTATTATAGCAGAACAGAGTTTTATTCTGCAAAATGGATGTCCCAAACGAAGTATATCTAATTTAACTACTTTAAGCATGGCGAAATTTAATCCCTATACATTTATCACTAATTTATACTCATTAAAATTATCAACTATCATACAGGCATTCATCAACAATCTATAACAACACATGAATCATGTAGTATATTTAAAAGTGAGTTAACTCACTGAAATTCCAGTTGACGCTTTTGCATTTCGGTTTGGTCTAAAATCAAACAACGTCTGATTTTAGCCCAAAATTAAACTAGCTCCAAATCCAATGAAATCAGTTCCAACACGTAGCTAACATTCCAACTAGTCTAATGCATCCGATTGCGTCCAAATCCAACCTCGTACGAGTAAGATATGATTTTTATAAGATTTGTAATTAATTAAAACAATTAATCGTTTAATTAACTTTTAGTTTAATTATTAATCACCACATAACTCATCTTTCCCAAAATCAAAAGCTCTTGCCTGAACAAGATATGCATGCCCCACTCCCGTGCATCAAACATAGTGATATGGACCATCGCTCCATGATATCTCGAACCGATCGCGCCAAAGATCTCCTTATCGAATCTCGACTTGTCGCAACCATCGATTTTAGGCTCGGCTCAGCTGAAAAAAGGCGACCACCTACCCCCATTTAGCTATAGGAAAATTTTGCGCTTCGCTAAAGTTCATCGGAGCACCAACTACCACCACAAATCACCTTCCCTTCGTGCCACGAGAACAACGGTACCATTGACATGATCCCAAACTACTCCTACCTTATTGCGACCCCAGATCCACTACAGGACAAGGAATGGTCGCCTTCTACCACCCACGACCAGACCCTCCACCACCACCTCCATAGAAGCATCTTCGCCCAAGTACCTCAGTGCAACACACGACATGCCCTAGCTCCGCCTGAATCTCGCCCAAAACGGAACCCTAAGTCACACCTGGAAATGATGAGCTCGCCCAATACCTGCCGCACACCACAAAACTAACACCAAATCAAAGCTCTAGCTTAGACGAACTCAAAGGAGCTAACTTTGCAATTTTTATTGGACTAAATCTCAAGAATTGATTTTTCTTTTGTTGAGGCCCTTGTTTTTATTTACCGAAAAAATGAAAAGAGGAGAGAAAGAGGGAAATGGGAAGTTTTGAAAAGTAAAGAGGGGAAAGGAATATGTTATGTTGCTTAATTTATAAACAAAAGTTATTTTCTTCCTTCCATCACAAGATAAACAAGATTCTTAAGGTAGACAAAATTTTCAAGCAACATATCAAATCAAAATCAAATCAATTTCAAAAATTTTAATTTTTGATTTAGTTTTAAAAAATGTTTTGGAAAGAAGGTTTTGTGGTATCCCGCTATACAATATCTCATCCACGTACGAACCACAAACGACTGAAATAAAAATACGATCGCGCACCACAATGTAACATGATAAAAAATCAACAATAAAATACACAGATTATTTAATTCTGTGAAATTTCAAAAATAAAATCATTTGCCATAAAATACATCGAACGATAATTTAAAAAATTTCCAGTTTAAAAATTATGGAAAAATCACTTAAATTGAAATAAAAATACGTCATTAAAATCGAATCATTTTATTAACAATTTATTCTCTTGTTATTTATTCGAACTATTTATTATTGTAAATAAATTTACAAAATGAGTTCACCATCATTATTTATAATTAAAAGGAGTTAAATAAGGCCATTAAACCCATTTATTTAATATTTAATTCACAATTCAAATATTAAATTAGTCCTTATATTTGAATATAAGTTATTAGATTTTTAAATACCAATTATTTGAACATCTGAAATTAATTATATGTTCAAAATCAAATGATAAAATTCAAGGATATTATATTCTCCCTCCTTAAAAGAATTTCGTCCTCAAAATTCTCAAAGAAATAAAGTGTATCCAAACCCTAAAGTTTAAAAACTATTAATTAAAATGAGTTATAAAACTTTTAAAGTCCTTTATGTTACGGAAAATTCCGGCAGCATCTTCTTTGCGCGGCTGATCCGGAAAAATTACAACTCACCACAACTGGCCTAAATCAAACAAAAGAAAACAAAAGCCAAGTGGCCTCTCATATCTGGGGCATAAAATCATCAATCCATTAAAATACCAATTTCTAACTCTTCTATATACCGCTTTTGCATTTGATTTTCATTAAGAAACTTACTATCTCGATACGAATGTAGGTGCATGTTATCCCGCCTTTTGGCAAGACCGTGACACCAAGAACTTGACTAGAAACCAATGACAGTTCGTCTTGGAGATCGGTTATACGCAGGCTCACTATGGATATCGACAAAAAATTTCCAAGTCTGGATCGAGCTAAAATTGATATGACATGACAAGCAAAGCTATGAGAGCCAACATTCCGAATTTCAAGTCAATCGAAGTTCATATGCTCCAGATATTGATGAATCACGGTTGAGAAATCCAAACTTGCATCAATCATAACTGGAGATCTACAAGTCCAAATGCCACCAAATTTGGACAGGAGCTGACTGGCAACCTAAGGAATGTTCATGCCAAATTTTAGCTCCATCGGATCAAATCTTGATCGATTCGAAATTGCTTCGTATCGATCACAACCCAACTTGCATCGATCATATCTCGAGATCTATAAGTCCAAATGATATGAAATTTTCAGAGGAGCCTACATGTGACCTGAGGAATGTTCATGCCAAATTTCAGCTCCATCGGATCAAATCTTGATCGATTCTAAATTGCTTCGTATCGATCACAACCCAACTTGCATCGATCATATCTCGAGATTTATAAGTCCAAATGCTATGAAATTTTCAGAGGAGCCTACATGTGACCTGAGGAATGTTCATGCCAAATTTCAGCTCCATCAGATCAAATCTTGATCGATTCGAAATTGCTTTGTATCGATCACAACCCAACTTGCATCGATCATATCTCGAGATCTATAAGTCAAAATGCTATGAAATTTTCACATAAACTTATACACATGTTGAAGAATGTCCACACCAAATTTCAGCACGATTGGACGTTATCTTGATCGATTCGAATGGACTTCGAATCGATCCCAAAGTGGGCCCAGATTTCCTGAAGACGGGCGCATGGGCACCCTCACGTGCCATAAGTGGTCTCCCGAAATTTAGGCGAAATTTCAGCCTCCCACACCTATAAATAGAGCCCCTGGTCATTCAGAAAAGGGGTCAGACAATTTTAAGAGCTAAAGAGCGCCCAGACTCTGCCAGATTTACTCCAAATCACCACTGCTACCTTAGATTCAGACTTTGATCATAAAATCAGTTGTACTACATTATAAGAAATTGTAATCTTCAAGTACCGAGCAATAAAATCATCAAACTTCATAGTGGACGTAGGCGAAACGCCGAACCACTCTAAATTGTTGCCTTCTGTGCAATTTACTTTCTGTTATTTGGAGTTTTTGTTAGATAATCCTCAGTTTTAATTTTCTTTCTTCACTTTTATCTCTTCAAAAACTTCCGAAGAGTGTTGTGCCCATTTTTGGTACAAACAGTGCGCAAGAAATCAAGTAGTAATCTCTTTTTTCCCTGTACTTACATAATTAAAAAGAGAATCATGCTGACAAAAGAGAAATACACTTGCAACACGAATAATATAACAACCATATGCAATATAAGTATAGAGAATACGTTATATTAGAATACTAAGCATCTAATTTTTCAAAGATAAATTTAGAACTAAATGCCCAAGTTTTTATATTCAAAATATTTCTTTTTTTACAAATTCCCCCAAAGTGAAATAAATCAAAACCAAAATAAACCATGACAGGGAGAGGGCTCCTCCTATCGAAGCATGATATAACTCTAAAATTAAAACAACATGGAGTATCCAGTGGTATTCCAGTTCCTCCTAAAATAACAACTTGAGTAAACAAATATAATTGGTGAGCCTTTCAAATTGGAAAACTCCCAATCGCCCAACTTTAATCATAACCAAAAATATTTGAAAACCCACTTCAGAAAACCTTGTTCAAATATTCTTAAATACTAATAATTTACCAATACTTTTAAAATTAATAATATTATTATTTTCACAAATTTTTTCAAAATAATGTTTTTAAAAAAGCGCCGAGATTTAAGTCCTAACAAACAATAATTTTATAGATCATAGTTTATGAAACCACACTATCAATCAAATTAAATTCCATAAAGGAATAAACTAACACTTAACAATATTTAAAATGTTAAATGACCATCAAACAAGATTTAGAATTTTGCTTAGGTTCACAACTTTCTTAAGTCAGACAATAAGTACACAAATATACTTAAGCCATGTGATGTACATAAATCATCCGTATGCAATATCTGATCCGACCACCTGCTCAGATACATAGACTTCACTTTTGAACTAGTATCGCTCACTCGACCTCCCTAATACGGACTTCGATAGGGATGGCAATGGGGCAGGTCTAGGGTCCAAACCCGGTTGACATGCCCCTATTTTGGCCCGCCTAGACCCGCCCTATTGGGCCATTGGGGCGGGTAGACCCGTGACCTGTCCTTGACAACTCCGGGTCTAGAGTCGGGTCAAGGCTTAGCTGATCCGCCCCAACCCGACCCGCACTACTGAGATCTCATGAAATCACTTTAGTACTATAATGATGATTTGTTAATCTTTATATGCGTGCACACGCACACACACACACACACACATATATATATATATATATATATATATATGTGTGTGTGTGTGTGTGTGTGTGTGATTATGACATGGATATTATAATGTAACAATCAATAAGCTATAAAAAATTTATAGTATTAAGCTGCATCATTGATAATTATACAATAGCATATGCCCATTTTTGGTACAAATACTTTGATGCTTTCACTGAGAAAAACCTAAACTTTTCTCCTGCTCTGTGGATCTACTACCATCGTTGGATTGCAAAAATCTAAGGAGGAGATCCAGATCTGTCGTCTAGTGGTTTCTTCTATTCTATTCAGATTACTTCAGATCTAAGAGGAACTACATATATGTGAATTTCGTATCCACGTTCTCGAGCCCAGAAAATATGGTGAATTTCGTATCCATATTTTCGAATCCATGAAAATATGATGAATTTCGTATCCATATTTTCGAGTCCAGAAAATATGGTGAATTTCGTATCCATATTTTCGAATCCATGAAAATATGATGAATTTCGTATCCATATTTTCGAATCCATGAAAATATGATGAATTTCGTATCCATGTTTTCGAGTCTAGAAAATATGGTGAATTTCGTATCCATATTTTCGAATCCATGAAAATATGATGAATTTCGTATCCATGTTTTCGAGTCCAGAAAATGTGATGATTTTCGTATCCATGTTTTCGTTTCCAAACAATATGGTGGTTTTCGTATCGATCAAGATTCGTATCGATCTTGTAATGTCCAATTCGTATCGATACTCACATGAAGTTCGTATCCATCCATCTGCCTCCAATTCGTATCGATACTCGCATGAAGTTCGTATCCATCCATCTGCCTCCAATTCGTATCGATACTCGCATGAAGTTCGTATCCATCCATCTGCCTCCAATTCGTATCGATACTCACATGCACTTCGTATCGATCCAGCCAACTGCATTTCGTATCGATACTCAAATACACTACGTATCGATCCTGCAGTGTCCAATTCATATCGATCCTCAGATACACTACGTATCGATCCAGCAGTGTCCAATTCGTATCGATCTTCGAATACACTTCAGATCTTTCAATTTTGCCACATTTGTATCGTTAAAACATTGATGAGAACAATATGAAATTTCAAAAAAAAAATCGGGTACGACCCTAGCCGCAGCGCAGGGCACCCGCATAGTGAATTCAATCATCAATTTAGTGAAGGAACATTCCATCCGTGCTTCTAATTGTTCCATGACTGAACAAGACATAGGAGATCACAACAACAAATGTGGAGTTGCAATCAAGGAATGGGCAAAGAAATACTACTCAACCGTACTCCCAGAGGCTGGAGAACCTAGCTAGTATTCCAAGAACTGGAGTTGATTAATATATCATGCTTTTAAGGTAGAATGCAACTCCCTCCAATTGACCAGCTTTTAAACTCCTGAATTAACAACTATGTTACAATGGCTAATATGACTACTCCCCGACATTGTCTACTCTACCAACTCAAAACATAGCTGGTCACCGCTGAACCATCTTCAAACGTCCGCATCTTAATCATTCCATGTCCACATAACTAAAAGCATGACATACAACCTCAAGAGGACTTCCTTAATACCCTATATAGGTCTCCTATCTTGATGAAAGTTTGGGATAAACACCAATCTATTAGCCCATTTTAACCAACTCGCCGTCCAATCGGCGTTACCAACCACTCAAACGTTGGACAATCGTGCATACATCATTCACCAGTGTTACAAGACCCCTTGGCAATAAAATGGACTTGATCATAATGTCGATTGGAGAATCTTTCCTAGTCGAGACATATTCGTTGAAACCATCCTACGTGCATAACTTCCAATGAAAATTCAACATGCTGACTACGTCAGTGCACTTTGGAAATATATAACCCCTGGCACTACCTCATGAAGTGAGAATTGCGCATGGCTTACACCAAAAGTGATGACTGCCATCAAATGTAGCTGTCTTCCCCCATCCCTCAAAGAACATTGTCAATCGTGGTTAGACATACCAGTTCTACTTCTTATATTGTTGAAGTGAATGAAGAAGCTGGCAGCCAACGAATTTATCCAAAGCCCGTAGCCAGTTGCTGCCGATACCCATAAATGAATTCATCACCAGCGCTTATTTCCAGACTTTGACAAGAGAACTGGTGGACCGCCGCCGACAATTACACCAACATGTCTAGGCCAATTTTGAGTTGATGAATCAGATGAAGGATCAACATAGCAAGATAAGGAGGGGACCTGCTCCATACTATAGATCGGAAAACTCCTCTTCTCTAAATGGCTACCACGAACGCCAATGCCATAAGGCTTCTCCGGGAAGGATAGCTCCGACAATATGTGCAAGCCCCATAAAACGAAGGACCAGGAACATCGACCCCTATCGATCAAGGACTATGATCAAATTGAACCATTTGCATTAGACTTCCAACTGAGAAGGGCTGGAATGATGTGCAATAGCGAGCATACGACGCTGCCTCACTTATCAATGAGATTTGATCTGATCTCTTTTGCATTATTTCTAATTCAATTTCATTTGCATTGCGAAATATGACCTACTTGAATTAAACTACTTGCAAATGATGCAGGTAACTGAGTACTTAAGATTGGGTGCAAAACAACCTCCGCGGACCATGATCAAATCATTGAGGTATCATCGTGATGAGCATGATTCGACCACTCATCGGCTACTATATGCCCCTGACTGGGGGCAAGGCATCAAAGCGGAAGAGACCGATAAGGTCAGAACTCTAGTACAAAGTGGATGCAACCGACCATCCACTCATCCGCCTATGCAATTTAATTAGGAAATGTAAGAAATACTTGGAGTTATATGTCCCAATAATGCACTCTCCATCTCGTACTTGAAGCTTTCCAAAATGCTTATGCTTCTTCTGATGCCTGATAAAATCGGAATCACATCAAGGGTGGACGTGATGTCACCATCCATGCATCCAATCCTACATTAGACATTTGGGATTATTTGAGGGAACACATGTTTAAAGGTCCAACCCTCAATTTAAAGTCATCAACGACTGACTGCCTACTCACTAACCATCATGAGCTGTCATTTCAACTCTCTTCCTTAGCTCGATCGAAAGAATGTAAAGTATAAATTGGATGTGACTCGACTGTCTGCTCTCCAATTCTTGCACCCGACTTAAGGGAAAATATACAACTCAAAGTGGATGTAGTTCGACCATCCTTTCCTATGCTCGAGCACAAAGCTTGCTAGAACACTAATCTTACTCCTTAGGCTTAGAAAAAGTGGAATCCAAACGAACATGGAAGTGATCCAACCGTCTATAAACTAAATCTCATCCTTTGTTGAGGGGCCTATAAGTGGAAGTTAATCGGGATCCCACTGATCACTCGCTAAGTGAAACCCCAAGCTCAGGGACAAGCCATCACACTTCGGCAATAAGGGACTGATACACGACAATCCTCTAACTAATTCCGGCTCCCAAAGTGTGAGCTGGAGTATAAACTTATGGACATGGGGTCGAGGAGGATGGATCCGTCCATCTAACGACTTCGCCCGTGTTCAACCTAAACCCGAGGAGGATGGATCAGTCCATCTAACGACCTCGCCTTCCATATTTCCAAGCTCGAGGAGGATGGATCCGTCCATCTAACGACTTTGCTTGCCTACTCAGGGTGGATATGATACAACCGTCCATGTACCTGATTAACTAACTCCAGATTCCCAGAGTGCGAACTGGAGTATAAACATCAACTCCGGATTCCCAGAGTGCGAAACGGAGTATAAACCTCAACTCCGAGTTCCCAGAGCGCGAACCGGAGTATAAACATCAACTCCGTATTCCCAGAGTGCGAAGCGGAGTATAAACATCCAACTCCGAGTTCCCAGAGCGTGAACCGGAGTATAAACATCAACTCCGAACTACCAGAGTGCGAGTCGGAGTATAAACATTAACTCCAGATTCCCAGAGTGCGAACTGGAGTATAAACATCAACTCCGGATTCCCAGAGTACGAAACAGAGTATAAACCTCAACTCCGAGTTCCCAGAGCGTGAACCGAAGTATAAACATCAACTTCGTATTCCCAGAGTGCGAAGCGGAGTATAAACATCCAACTCCGAGTTCCCAGAGCGCAAACCGGAGTATAAACATCAACTCCGTATTCCCAGAGTGCGAAGCGGAGTATAAACATCAACTCCGAGTTCCCAGAGCGCGAACCGGAGTATAAACATCAACTCCGACTTCCCAGAGTGCGAACCGGAGTATAAACATCAACTCTGTATTCCCAGAGTGCGAAGCGGAGTATAAACATCAAATCCAGATTCCCAGAGTGCGAACCGGAGAATAAACTTCAACTAACTCTAAGTCCCGAGAGCACAGGCTAGAGTATAAACACCAAATAGGTGTGACTAACAACCCATCAACCAACTCCAGTCCTCAATGCATGGTTTGGAATATAAATACCAAAAGGGATGTAATTCGACTGTCCATCTATCGGCTATGGTTCCTCATCAAGTCTGTAGTACAAAAGGCGGATGTGGTTCGACCGTCTGCGCTCCAATCTTCCCCTAACACGGGGGCACACTTAACACACAAAATTGGATGCGATCCGACCATCCAGCACTAAGCGGGCGTGACACAACCGTCCATGCATCAACTCTTGTCCCCGACATGGGACCCATAACATAAATTTATAAGGATGCACTCCAACCCTACAAGACAAAATTTCTTCCTTGATACGACAGGGAGGTGTAGATTCGAAAAACAGACCTAGCTGGATGTCCCGTTCTGAATTGATATTACTACCATCCAACCTCAAATGAACATGGCATGACTGTTCATCTGCTAACTCTCGCCAGTGAACCGACGGGTTGTGCGTGCAACATGGACGGATGTGACCTAACCATCCGCCAATCAATTCCTTCCTACAGTTTAGTGGGAGAAGCATCAAACTAAAGTTGTTGTAATTTGACCGACCACACTTCGACTTTTGCCCTTGATTGGGGGCAGAGGAATTGACCGAGGAAAACACGGTCTGACCATTTTCTACAAAAAAAACAGTCCCCAGAGTGTGGACAAGGGTATAAACATCAAATAGGTGTCATGAATGGCCCTTCAACTGACTTTGATCCCCAAAGTGTAGCTACAAGAATGGACAAACGAATGAATATGATTCGACCATTCATTCTCCAACTCTGACCTGAACTCGACGTGAGGAGTGTAAACTCACTACAGGTGCAATTGGACCATCCATGAACTAACTCTGCTAACCCAAGACTGGGGGCAGAAGTGCAAATCACCGAAAGAAGAGAAAGGTGACTCGCTACATCTCCAGCTTAGCGTCCCTACAACTTAAGGAAATGACTATAAGGAGACCTTAATGCTAACCAATCAGAATGATGCCCGAAGTTCTGGGCAACCAATTATATTGTACCGCCGGATCGACGGGAAATATCGATCTGCACCTTTCATATCATACCATTGGATCGATAGGAAATGAGGTCCGAGCATTCTACATCGTGCCATTGAATCGACGGTCAATGTCGATCCTCCTCGACTACAAATCAGTGTGGCCCGAACGTCCATCGAATACCTTTGACCAATAGAGCAAGGATAGAAGAATAAATCACGAATGAGTGTGACCTGACCATTCGTCCTCCGTCGCCTTCCTTCGATCCGTCAGGAAGAGCATGAGACCAAATGAGCATGACATGACCGCATTCAAGCTAACTTTATCCCTAAATCCGACGGGAGAACGTAAATCGAAATGGACATAGTTGATCACCCAACTCCAAATGAATGCAACGCGACCATTCATTCATTGACTCTTGCCATGATCCGACTAAAAGAGCAATTGAAAACAAGTGCAACCTAAACATCTGCACACTGATTCTTACCCTAGATTCGATAAGGGAAGCATCAATCCTGCATTGGATCTGATTGGACGATTCACTCTTCAGTTTTTGCCCAAAGTACGGCGACATAAGCAGCAAAGTAAATGTCATTGACCGTCCAGAATCTAGCTTATGTCTGAATGTTGGCAAAATAAAAATGTATTCCACTAAGAAAAAAGAACTAGACATAATACAGGATAGGCTCGACTCGTCCTTCCATCGGTTAACTCGATCTCATGGTTCAATGGGATAGAATACAAAATTGAAGCGAACATTATCTACCCTGCCACTTATCGAGATATTCCCCAGACTTGGGGGCACGAACAAGAAGATAAGATTGATATGATTCAACCATTCATCAGTCAACCCTGGTTCTTAAAGCTTGAACTACAGTATAGACACAGCTAGGACGAGACCAGACCATCCGCATAATGCATCCGCCAACCTGAGACTGGGGGCGAAAGAGCAATTATCCGAGAGTTGACTATGATAATTTGAACCTATGACCCATGCCTGATATTCATAACAACTCTAGGTTGCGATCGAAAGGATGCCTAGAGATAGAGTCATCAGATCAATACCCGGACTTATGGGCAACTGATCATCATTCTAACCCTTCAGATGAGCAATGGATCGCATGTACATTGCATGAAAAACGCATCATTCAGAAACATAAGTCAATTCAATCTCAAAGCTGGAGCCAGCTATGTAGCAGCATGCAGTATGGGGCTAATTCCTACTAATCCTTTGATTCAACGTCCTTATAAGCCTAATCATTTACCATTGCAAATAAACACATGAAGCGCCTACAACCTATCACGAGTATTGTAGATCAGATCACAACTCTGCGCAATGATGAAGAAAGAGTCAATTGTTTTACTTCAGGTGAACCTTGATGTGTTCGCTTGGATTCGATCTCATATATATATATATGGACTCTCTCTAGCCATGGAGAACCCTACATTAAATGTCGACCCGAGGCATGTCTCGGTGAACAAAAACGATGCGACATGGATCCGGAGAGATCTGTTGCACTTAAAGAGGAGGCGAATCTGCTCAAAACCAGTGGGTTTATCCATGATGCCCTCCAACCAAAATGAGTATCCAATCCTTTACTTATAAGAAAAACAAACAGGGAGTGGAGGACATACGTCAACTACTCAGATATGCATGGGGTATGACAAAGCACAGCTTTCCACTTCCAATGATCAACCAACTGATGGACCTGACCATCAGACATGAATTACTCACATCCATGGATGCAAACCCCAAATACAATCAGATACTGAAGCATGTCCTAGACCAGGAATACAACTGTTTCATTATCGACCTGGGCCTATAGTGCTATGCTGGAATCCCTGGATTCAAACTTGAGAACGCTTATGCTACTTATCAAAAGACGATTAATAGATCATTCAAAAAACATATTGGTCGATCGATGAAAGTAGATGTGGTTAATATGCTCATGTGATCACGACTATCAAGCGACCATATCAATAACTTGACAGAGGTATTCAACGCTCTCCAAAAAATGCAGGATGAAACTCGATCCTTTGGAATGCTCTTTCAACATTACATCGGAAAGATTCTCTGTTTTCATCATTAATCCTCATGGAATCAAGACTAATTTCTAGAAAATTCCGACAGTTAGAGACACCCGTGTACCGAGGACAACTAAGCAGCTCTGATAGATCGGTTAAAGGGACCTCCCATTTTACCCAAACCTTGGGATCACGAAGATTTATACATCAATTGGGCCGTGTTAACACACGCCATAAGCGTCGCAATGCTATGTGAAGTGAAACGAATCCAAAGACCAGAATATGATGAAGGCTGGCTATTGACAAGCTCACCCCGTTAACGTCCATATCGACCAACTGTTACGATAGGTCCAATAGAAACCTTAGATGTCTGAAAAGTTACTCAAATGGAGTATCAAGCTAATCCAATTTGATATCACTTATCTCCCTCGGAGAACTCTCCATGGTCAAACATTAGCATACTTTATATCTGAATCTGCCACATCAAACGACTATCCGAAGAACAGTGGAGAAACGTCCAACCGATGGAGAACGTACACCGATGGAACTTCCAATAATCGGCTTTCTAACATCGAAGTTGCGTTATTGATTCCTGAGGAACGAATGATCTGCTACACCCTGAAACTCAACTTCCCTGCAACAAATAACGAAGCCAAGTATGAAACCTTGGCGCTCAAACTTGTAAGAAAACTACGAATGGAAACTTTACATGTCTTATGTGATTACCGGTTAGTAGTACGCCAAGTCAAGGAAGATTATCCGACTAGGGGGCAACGTCTTGCTCCTTATCTCAACCGGGTCCAAAAGCTACTAGTCGACTTCGACTATTACACCATTACACACATCCTCGGAGAACAAAATGAAAAAGCTAAGTCACTGGCCAAGCTAGCCAGTTCTGGGGATGCACGGCAAAAAGACTTTGTCCCAGTTGAAATACTTATTATTCTGGGCATTGACATATGAAGATCAACTAGATCTTGGAGACAGATCTAGAAAAAGAGTCTTGGATGACTCTTATCAAAGATTATCCACGATTGGGGATTCTTATTGAATAATGGAATAAGAAATGGCATATCCTCTGTGAAGCCTCACTGCATGATTACGTCTAGATTGTTCTACTCCGTCGACACAAAGCATTACTCCTGTATCCGCCAATTTGAGACCCATTATGACGTATCCGTCGATACGAAGCATACATTCCAACATCTCAGATCGATCCAGGAGAGGATCGATACAAAGGAAGGACTCAAAACAACCATCGAACGTTGTTACAACTTGAATTTCACTTCGATCCAGGAGAGGATCGATACGAAACTCAATCCAAACAAAAACTAAAGAACTTGACAATGACCCGTGAACGTGTAAACGTTAACGGGAGCCAGGTTTACATGCGTACATGTATGATAGACTAACATTCAATTTTCAAAATTTACAGGAATTGAATGCTCATCTGAAGACAATTACAACAGCGAACAACAAATCGCTAGCACTCGACGCTCAGTTACAACATTGCACTACATAATCACTGACAGTGGTTCAATCAACATTTATATTGCTGGAAATCAATCGAAGGTTACATCTTTTGACGTAAAGATAGCAACTACTCAACGAATCAGATAGAACTTTTTCAGAATGAAGGATGCAGCATTTCAAAGCACGTCATGTTCACATAAGACGTACTTTGGGGGGCAAATGTTATCCCGCCTTTTGGCAAGACCGTGACACCCAGCACTTGATTAGAAACCAATGACAGTTCGTCTTGGAGATCGGTTATACGCAGGCTCACTATGGATATCGACGAATTTTTTCCGAGTCTGGATCGAGCTAAAATTGATATGACATGACAAAGAAAGCTATGAGAGCCAACATTCCGAATTTCAAGTCAATCGGAGTTCATATGCTCCAGATATTGATGGATCACAGTTGAGAAATCCAAACTTGCATCGATCATAACTGGAGATCAACAAGTCCAAATGCCACCAAATTTGGACAGGAGCTGACTGGCAACCTAAGGAATGTTCATGCCAAATTTCAGATCCATCGGATCAAATCTTGATCGATTCAAAATTGCTTCGTATCGATCACAATCCAACTTGCATCGATCATATCTCGAGATCTATAAGTCCAAATGATATGAAATTTTCAGAGGAGCCTACATGTGACCTGAGGAATGTTCATGCCAAATTTCAGCTCCATCGGATCAAATCATGATCGATTCAAAATTGCTTCGTATCGATCACAACCCAACTTGCATCGATCATATCTTGAGATCTATAAGTCCAAATGCTATGAAATTTTCAGAGGAGCCTACATGTGACCTGAGGAATGTTCATGCCAAATTTTAGCTCCATCGGATCAAATCTTGATCGATTCGAAATTGCTTCGTATCGATCACAACCCAACTTCCATCGATCATATATCGAGATCTATAAGTCCAAATGCTATGAAATTTTCACAGAAGCTTATACGTATGTTGAAGAATGTCCACACCAAATTTCAGCACGATTGGACGTTATCTTGATCGATTCGAATGGACTTCGAATCGATCCCAAAGTGGGGCCAGATTTTGTGAAGACGGGCGCGTGGGCCCCCTCACGTGCCAGAAGTGGTCTCCCGAAATTTAGGCGAAATTTCAGCCTCCCACACCTATAAATAGAGCCCCTGGTCATTCAGAAAAGGGGTCGGACAATTTTAAGAGCTAAAGAGCGCCTAGACTCTGCCAGATTTACTCCAAATCACCACTGCTACCTTAGATTCAGACTTTGATCATAAAATCAGTTGTACTACATTATAAGAAATTGTAATCTTCAAGTACCGAGCAATAAAATCATCAAACTTCATAGTGGACGTAGGCGAAACGCCGAACCACTCTAAATTGTTGTCTTCTGTGCAATTTACTTTCTGTTATTTGGAGTTTTTGTTAGATAATCCTCAGTTTTAATTTTCTTTCTTCACTTTTATCTCTTCAAAAACTTCCGAAGAGTGTTGTGCCCATTTTTGGTACAAAAAGTGCGCAAGAAATCAAGTAGTAATCTCTTTCTTCCCTGTACTTACATAATTAAAAAGAGAATCATGATGACAAAAGAGAAATACACTTGCAACACGAATAATATAATAACCATATGCAATATAAGTACAGAGAATACTCTATATTAGAATACTAAGCATCCAATTTTTCAAAGATAAATTTAGAACTAAATGCCCAAGTTTTTATATTCAAAATATTTCTTTTTTTACAAATTCCCCCAAAGTGAAATAAATCAAAACCAAAATAAACCATGACAGGGAGAGGGCTCCTCCTATCGAAGCATGATATAACTCTAAAATTAAAACAACATGGAGTATCCAGTGGTATTCCAGTTCCTCCTAAAATAACAACTTGAGTAAACAAATATAATTGGTGAGTCTTTTAAATTGGAAAACTCCCAATCGCCCAACTTTAATCATAACCAAAAATATTTGAAAACCCACTTCAGAAAACCTTGTTCAAATATTCTTAAATACTAATAATTTACCAATACTTTTAAAATTAATAATATTATTATTTTCACAAATTTTTTCAAAATCATGTTTTTAAAAAAGCACCAAGATTTAAGTCCTAACAAACAATAATTTTATAGACCATAGTTTATGAAACCACACTATCAATCAAATTAAATTCCATAAAGGAATAAACTAACACTTAACAATATTTAAAATGTTAAATGACCATCAAACAAGATTTAGAATTTTGCTTAGGTTCACAACTTTCTTAAGTCAGACAATAAGTACACAAATATACTTAAGCCATGTGATGTATATAAATCATCCGTATGCAATATCTGATCCGACCACCTGCTCAGATACATAGACTTCACTTTTGAACTAGTATCGCTCACTCGACCTCCCTAATACGGACTTCGATAGGGATGGCAATGGGGCAGGTCTAGGGTCCAAACCCGGTTGACCTGCCCCTATTTTGGCCCGCCCAGACCCGCCCCATTGGGCCATTGGGGCGGGTAGACCTGTGACCTGTCCTTGACAACTCTGGGTCTAGAGTCGAGTCAAGGCTTAGCTGATCCGCCCCAACCCGACCCGCACTACTGAGATCTCATGAAATCACTTTAGTACTATAATGATGATTTGTTAATCTTTATACGCGCACACACACACACACACACACACATATATATATATATGTGTGTGTGTGTGTGTGTGTGTGTGATTATGACATGGATATTATAATGTTCCAATCAATAAGCTATAAAAAATTTATAGTATTAAGCTGCATCATTGATAATTATACAATAGCATATGCATATTTTTTTGAACTATTTTGTACACCACATTTTTATTATCTTTCCTTATCATTGTAAACACATTGTTATTTGTAATTAATGTATCATTTAGCAACAAAAAATATAAATATATGTAAATTAGTATACAATTTTGAATCAATACAAAAAACCTCATCGGGTCTCATGGAAGGTTGGGGCGGGTCTACCCTAACCTGTACGGGTTTCGTGTTCGGGGTAAAATTCTGGACCCGCACCGGGTCTACGGGGCGGGTCCAGGGCGGGATCTAAAAAACTCGGGGTGGGATTGGGGCACAAGAAATCCAACCCAACCCGCCCCATTGCCATTTCTAGACTTCGATCAGATTCCTTGATCAGAGACTTCTGTTCTCCTTACATAGCTATATACTATGGCAGAGGACCTCGGTATCACATCAAGAATCCGAATCAATTGTCCACAGACGAGAATCAAGTGAGAATTCCTTTTTCGGACTAGTGTGAATCACTCTGAAGTTATGTATTCGAATCATAGATCAAAAACGGTGCGAATAAAATGATCTATGTACAACTTATGTACTTAACCCGATTGGTTTCTTAACTACACCAATCTCTTTTCTAAATCACTTTCATTCTCATTTCTAGTATCTCATTTAATACTAAAATTATTTATGAATTATTGCATAAATTTCCTCTTAAGTTGATAAATATTTTATAAAGACTTTTCTCTCCAAAATATCAAATAAAACTTACTCCAATTTATTTACTTTTATAATAACCATCTAGATCCTGAGAGTATATATGAAATATCAATTTCAATTTTATTTATTTATTATTTATTTTTGTTTTCAACAAATGGAGGCCTAAACAAAATATGGGTCTTTAAAACTTAGTCAATCTTTTGACCTCTTTACCTTAGAGTGTTCTAAGGAATATGTTTACAAGTTGGCCTAATATCACCATATAGTTTACATAACTTGGATGATTAACAAAACTATGGTTTCAATAAAACAATACTCATTAAAACTTTCCTATCCAATTTAACCCATTTAAAACTTGAGTTAAATTATCTCTTCTCTATCCAAGAGTTTAAAATTTTCATTTATCAAATTATTATTCAAAATAACTTGTATCTTAAACCAATTTCCTTTAGGGAAACTTATTTACCCAGCTTTTTTTTCCAAAACCTCTTTTTGAAAACATACTACATCTATTTCTATATGAAATAACTTGAACAATTTATTTATTAAAACTCATTTTAGGTTCATTGGGTTCTGAAAATGATAATATTTTCTGGAATTAAAAGTTAAATAATTTGGTTGTTGAAAATGATAATATTTGATTTTCATTTTATTGTTTTGTAAGTCATTGACTATTGCAAAATGACTATTGTTTATAAATCTATTTGGAATTGAAATGAATTTAAAATTGAGAAATTTAAGAATTAAATTTCTGGTGATTTCAAACTTTGTTTTAAAGTCTTACAATGTATATTATTTAAAGTATTTTCGAATAAAATGGTTTTCAAAGAATTTTAAATGTTTAAATCAGTGCTCTTCTCTTTGTCGCTGGAAAATAATTTCGATGATGGCGGCCGCATCATCGACATTCATTTTCGAGTTTCGAAGTGAAGATACTATTCTGTAGTTTTGCTACGGTTTTGTTTTGAAAAAAAAAATTTGATTTGAATTTCTTCAGTATAATTTGATTTATATATATATAGGTATCTCATTTTAAAATTTAATTTAATTTGATATAAACATATTATATATATCTCTAAATTGTTTGAAGTAAATCGGAGATTTAAATTCTTAAATTTTAGGTTTAAAGATGATTTCAATTATAAACTGAAGCCAAAATTCTTGGATAAATATTTAATTGAGAATAACTTAATTGTAAAATATTATTTGTATAATACCCGATTTCATCTCAACATAACTCACCTAAAATTTTCAGAAGTTAAAAATGTAATTGGATAATATACAATATAAAATGACTTTATAAGGAAAGATTTGAGTGTTATAATAAATGTTATACACTTAAATTTTATTATAAAGATGTTAATAGAGATAAGCAGAATAATAAGATAATTAAATAATAGATGAGACAAATAAAGTGTTTTGAAGGAACTAATAAATTGAAATTTGATTAAAGTATGGAAATACCTTGAATTTAAAATCAATTTTGAATATAAAGTAATTTAAATTGAAATTTTTATGATTTAAATTAATTTATATGGTTTAATATATGTGATAGGACATATTAAGTGGAATAAACTTAATAATAATTTGGAATAAAAGAATTTAATTTGTCGAATAAAACATGAGTATAATAAATGATGATACAAATTTGATGACTTAGAAATTGTTAATTGAGGATGACTAGACATAAGGTAATGAATTCAGAAATAGATGAATTGATTTAACTTAAGTGAACTCAGTGGATTAAATCAAATTGTTAAATATTAATTAGTTTAATTTGAAATTATATGGTTTAAATTAATAGTCTTATCTTGTCTTTTAATCTATTTTTCTTTCTGGTTGTTTCCATTCTCCTACTTCCTTCCTTTTCGGGGACGAAAAGTTTTGAGTGGGGGAGAGTGTAACGACCCGTAAATTTCAGTGGTTTTATTTAGTTAATTAATTGAATTTGTGTGAAATTTTAAACAATAAAATTTTGAAATATAAATTTGATATTTGGAATGCGTCTAATTAAACATAGCAACTGGTAAATTTTCATCCGAAAATATGAAAATTTATTTCGCGCGTAAATTTACTTCAATTTAATCAGTTAAAAGTGATGAAAATAAAATGTTTCTGGTACCTAAATATTTTTACATAGAAAAATTCTAAACCATCTTCTGAGCAAGATGTCAGGTTGTCGTTTTTCCAAATTTGGACATCTATTGCTCCGTCGATCTTATTTTCGGCAAAATAGCAGCATTTCGTACCGATATCGATTTTTGATCGGATGATCGTACCACTAATATCTGTGTACCGTTTTGATCGTCTCGTCGTGCTGATCTACACGATATATTCAACTCTGCAATTTGAGATCCGGTACGCGTCGAAAAGAATGAACAGTTCACCGTAACGGTACCGAATCTTGACTTTACATTTTTCCCTTAGACTTCAAATCTATAACGTGCAGCCCAACAACAATTAATTGGTTTAATAATTTTCCAAAAATCAAGGGGTGACCAATTCTATTCCTACTGTTCAGTATTTGTGGACCTATTCTTTCGTTGTCTATTCCCATTCACGGTTTCTATTCCCATTCACGGTTGCTTCAAAGATGAGAAAATTATTATTTGCAACCTGTTCCATTTCTTATTCTCTCTAAAATCTTGTCCTCTTCCTTTAATTTATTCTTCTACCTGGCTGTCACTTCTCCTTCCTCTCGTTTCCTTTTGCAAAACTATTCATAACTTTGCTTTCTCTCTGCCAATTTCCTTTTTCTCTGTTCATTAACAAAAGGAAAAGCAAGTATTTAGTCTAGCCTTCAACACTCGGCAGCCTAGTCTTCCCCTATAGCCGCTTCCAAGCACCACCGCCTTCACGTCACCCTAACAGCCTCGCTCGAGCCTTCCTCCACCCAACACACCTACCTGCCTCCAACCCCACGCCGAGAACCCATCGCCTCGCCCATCTCGACCCCACAGCCACGTGATGAGCCC
Organism: Allium fistulosum; assembly: GCA_030737815.1. Lineage (NCBI taxonomy): Eukaryota > Viridiplantae > Streptophyta > Magnoliopsida > Asparagales > Amaryllidaceae > Allium > Allium fistulosum. The sequence continues at coordinate 1,033,424,580 of CM060905.1, forward strand.
CACTGCCTCACCCAGACTTCACCGATACCTCCCTTCCTCCTTCTCCGGCCAGCAACTCTCTCCAACTCGCCTTGAACCCAGTAGCCCACCTAGATCCACGCCTTCCCCTCCTCTTTGCTACCTGGTACGCACCCCTAACAGCCTCCCTGACGCAGCAGCACCGAGCACCCTCCCCCAAAATCTACAGCCTTCGCCCAAACTTCCCTGAACCGAGCCTCCACTTACCAGCTCGCTCTCACACTCTCGCCCATCCTCTCTTTCGCTCGGCAAGCCACGCAGCCTGCACGTGTCCATCTTGTATCACCCATAGCTGACGTGTGCCAATTATTTTTCTTTTACGGGTATGTTTATCAATTTACCTTTCCATATATATAAAGCTTTCTCATCTTATATATATAATATGTATATATAATAGAAGGTATGTTGTATAAGGCGAAGCCAGTCTAGTGTAGTCTGTCAGTTGGCATATATCATGTATTGTTGTCTGCACTTAAAATATACTAGTTACTATAATATATATATTATTATCTAAGTAGTTTCGCTGATATACAAGTGTAGTGTTAAATTGAAATGGTTTACTGTAATTGTATATATAGTTATATTATAACCTATGGAGAATGTTAGATGAATCTATTTTTGATGTTGTTAAAATATATATATAAGTATACGGTGTACAATGTTTTAAGTATGCCAGTAGATATTTTGCCGCATGTGGCCTGTTTGCAATGTATATTATAACAGTATGTTTATATATATATATATTCATATATGTTTTATAAAGCATTTGTTTACTGAGTATTTAACTGTTGTTTTATTCATATATCATAGTACAATATATATATATATACTTATACGTGCTAATTACCTTGTTTTTATATATACTGTGATGAAGTTTTAAAACTATAATATGTATAGATTTTGTTATAATATGTTAAGTTTACATATGTTTATATTTTGCTAAGCCTGATGGGTTCTATTGATATTTGTAGAGTAAGGTTGAATTTAGGATTTTATATGTATTAACCGGGCATGTCTATTTATAAATTGGATATATATAGTATACGTGTGTCTTTTGTCTACATAAGGGTTGTTTCATCAATTTGTTCGGATATACCTATATTTATAATATTTCATAATAGGATGATGGTATAGTATAATTAGTAAAGTTGGCTAACTGTTCGGTTTTCATTGTATTATATAGTTATATTTGTAAGTGTACATATATAAAGTTATGTTATGCTGAAGCTTTTAGTTTTACTTTATGTACTAAAGTATATTTGTATATATAGTATATGAGTAGTTACTGTATGTTTTGTTATAAAATATGTTTTACTGTATATATTGTTGGATGTTCAAAGCGTTAAGGTTTGTTATATATATTAAGTCTAAGTTGGTCTGTTATTATATAGTTCATATATATTTGTTCTGAGTTGTATATTTCATAAGTTATATATTTAATTTAATATGTGTTGAAATTTGGATATGATTTTGTATATAAATATAATTTCATATGTTTCATCTATAACAATTTACTTGTATAACTTATCTTCATCGATCACATTCTGATTCGTTCCATCAATTCGTGTTATCAGCTTGGTCATCAAACTCGTGCAAATTTTGCTTTGTTTCGAAGTTCGTGTTCAGATTCGTAACTCATTTCATCCTCGTTCGTCTCTAACCACGAAAGGTGAGCAATCACTCATGATTAATGTTCTTATAGTTATTAAATTTGATTTCAATTGAAATGTCAATTGAAATATGCTGATGTTAGTTATTTACATTGTTATATATGTCATTATCTGTATATTTTCACCTATGATATCCGACACCATTATCTGTTATTTATACTGATGTTATATGCCTGTTACTGTTGTTATATTATTATCATATCTGTTATCACTCTGCAAGTTCCCTGTTAGTATAGAATCACTATGGGTTGAAATGATACATACCCGAACGATCTGTAGAATAGGAGGAAATCGTTATGGGTTGAAATGATAAACCCAAGCGATTTTCAATTGAATTGAATTTGGGATTTCGGGTTGAAAAGATATATACCCGAATATGTTTTAAATTGCGGATTGAAATGATAAATATCCGTATCACTTGACCATAGGATAGAAAATTATATACAGGCACCGTTGGTCTATATATAAACGTTTTGAAAATGATTTCTATGGTTTTGAAAAAAAATATATATGGTTTTGATTGATATTGATTTTTAAGATTTATTAAAGTTGATTTAATAAAGTTGATAAATAATATGATTAAGTATTTATTTAATATCTATATTTTCAAATATAGAATTTGTAATGATTTGAAATTGATTGAAATTGTATTTATTTAAGAATTATACTTAAATAAGTTGATTTGAAATGTATTGAATTTGAAATTTAAAGAAGTGATTTACAACTTGAAATTTGAAAAGGTGACTTAAATGGATATTTCAAACGTATAAATATTTAAATGAGATCTTTTGTTTATTTAAATTGTAAATTGGAATTGTATTCAAATGTCATGGAAATGTTAAGTTAATATTTCAAAACTAAATAATTGTAAAGTGAATCTGATATGTATATAAATTTATCGAATTTAGTTTTAAAATGTTGAATATTTAAAGCTTTGAAATATATTCAAATTTGAGATGGCTTATTTTATGGTTTAGATACATATTTGAAACTGATAATTTGAAATGGTTTATTTAGAAGCTGAATCGAGTTGAAACTGATAATTTGAGATTTGATTAAATTAAATTTTTGGAGTTCGAGTTAATTTGAATCGATTTGTGAAATTTGAGAAATTAATTTATCTTATAACGAAATTTTAATATCTAAACTGTTTAAAAGGAAAGTGCTATGATTTCCAAAATACTGTGATTTCCAGACTATGATTTCGAAAGCATTATAACTTTGGAAAGTAATATGATTTTGAAAATGGATATATTTGAAATGAAATGATATCGTATTAAATTGTGTTTTGAAATGATAATGATATATTTTGGTTTTGAAGTATAAACTATTGTGAAATGACCACGGTGTTATAATAACGATTGGTTGGCAAAGAGACCGGGATCGGATATGGACATACTCTCTGTCGATACCGAAAACCACTTTGACAACTGTGTACGCGGTGGAGATTCCAGAATGAAGTAGGATGGTGGCGACGTTCTTAAGGTATGTTACGTGGACCCAACTCCCGTGAGTTGGCATAAGGTGGCTAAAACAGGAGCGATCTCGGACCAGTGAGGTAGCACCTCTTCTCGGACGCATTTCTTCGATATTATACTCTTACTTGTGATTTGACTAGATGGCCATCCTCCGATTTGGGATGTTGTTCGAGGTGGAACGATAGTGGCTGCTATGCGTATCCATCAGTCCGTGTGCGTAATTGGTATATCTACCCTGGCATTGCCTAGTTGTGCCGTGTCACCTACCATATCGAGCTTTACTACGATTATGATTTTAAGATCCGACCGCGTTAAGGTTCTTCATCCCCTTAACGCTATTTTCCGATATGATTATACTTTACTTATTTAGACACTACTGTATATAGCGTATATTACTACATAGTAAATAGTTTAACGGACCCTTAGAGGATGGTTATCCCAAACATCCTTTAAGTTACTTGTATTTTAGTTGATATTTCACTTGAGTTGGATTTATTTATATAAGAATGTTAATCCTGACTCGAGTGTTTTGTGTTTTGCTTTACGCTCGGGTCAGACTGAGTGATACAGCATTTGGGACTCACCTTTGGAGTTGGAGCTTCGCTTGGAGATCCAGCTATCTATCGATCCTGCTTTCAGTCATTCCGTCGATTCAGTGATGTATTCAGATCTGGTATTTGATTATTGTATTGAGACATCTATTGTATTCGAGACCTCTGTTGTATCTTGTTTAACTCTGTTATATATATATAGTAGCTTCATGAACTACTATCCTTTGTTTCCGCTGCAGTATTGTTATATTACTCTGTGTCTGTGATCTGTAATTATTTTATTTACTGTATATGATGAGTTTTGCCAAATTTTATTTACAACGCAGTATTTTGAGCAATTCAACTCCGGCATGAGTGTTTACCTATACACTTATAATGGATGTGAATGGTCCAAAATACTGGGTCGTTACATGTGATATCAGAGCTCTGGTTTTAGGCAAAACTCAGCATATGTAGTAAATTCGATTACAGAATCACTTTCGTCCGAGCTTTAATTCCTTCTTCTTTGACTCGGTTCCTTTGAATTTTGGAACGTTCACTTCGGTTCCAAAGTCCATTCGTGTCTCCCCTATTCGTGTCTTTTGATTTTGGAGTATCCCATAACTCCACTTCGAATGATCTCTATAATAAATCGGCGGTCTCGCCAATCTTCGAATAATTTGTACTGGGGTGAAACTCCTTTACAATCGGTATTGATTCACCGGAGATTTCTGTATCCTCGGTTTACAATGCTGCTGTCTTAAGCTATACCCGAATTCTACCTCTGGTAATCGAATGTCGATTTGCTTCAGAATTCTACATCGATCTTGTCTATGAAGTCATGGCTGACCCGGTTAAGGTTGTCCGCGATTTATACAACTTTATCCATCTTCCTGTTTGAAATGCAATCATCTAACCTTCGTTTCGAGCCTATCTATTTTAGATTAGAATTCTCTTTGATTAGAGCCCCTCTATATTTGGATCTCTATCCTTGTGTTGGAATCCAATTCTGGAATCATTGTGTGAGGGAGTGTATTTGTAATTAATATAAAATGGTTTATGTTATAGTGTGTTGTTTGAGTTATTGATGTTGGTTTGGATTTTCGATCGATTCGTCTGATCAACGCTATCGATAGGGTTTCCAAAACACTTGAATAGAGCAAACTGACACAATATAAATTTTAAATTTGATAAATGAAATAAATTTGTATGATTATATTATAAATATATAAGAAATATTTTCTGGAATTAAAAGTTAAATAATTTGGTTGTTGAAAATGATAATATTTGATTTTCATTTTATTGTTTTGTAAGTCATTGACTATTGCAAAATGACTATTGTTTATAAATCTATTTGGAATTGAAATGAATTTAAAATTGAGAAATTTAAGAATTAAATTTCTGGTGATTTCAAACTTTGTTTTAAAGTCTTAAAATGTATATTATTTAAAGTATTTTCGAATAAAATGGTTTTCAAAGAATTTTAAATGTTTAAATCAGTGCTCTTCTCTTTGTCGCTGGAAAATAATTTTGGTGATGGCGGCCGCATCATCGACATTCATTTTCGAGTTTCGAAGTGAAGATACTATTCTGTAGTTTTGCTACGGTTTTGTTTTGAAAAAAAAAATTTTGATTTGAATTTCTTCAGTATAATTTGATTTATATATATATAGGTATCTCATTTAAAAATTTAATTTAATTTGATATAAACATATTATATATATCTCTAAATTGTTTGAAGTAAATCGGAGATTTAAATTCTTAAATTTTAGGTTTAAAGATGATTTCAATTATAAACTAAAGCCAAAATTCTTGGATAAATATTTAATTGAGAATAACTTAATTGTAAAATATTATTTGTATAATACCCGATTTCATCTCAACATAACTCACCTAAAATTTTCAGAAGTTAAAAATGTAATTGGATAATATACAATATAAAATGACTTTATAAGGAAAGATTTGAGTGTTATAATAAATGTTATACACTTAAATTTTATTATAAAGATGTTAATAGAGATAAGCAGAATAATAAGATAATTAAATAATAGATGAGACAAATAAAGTGTTTTGAAGGAACTAATAAATTGAAATTTGATTAAAGTATGGAAATACCTTGAATTTAAAATCAATTTTGAATATAAAGTAATTTAAATTGAAATTTTTATGATTTAAATTAATTTATATGGTTTAATATATGTGATAGGACATATTAAGTGGAATAAACTTAATAATAATTTGGAATAAAAGAATTTAATTTGTCGAATAAAACATGAGTATAATAAATGATGATACAAATTTGATGACTTAGAAATTGTTAATTGAGGATGACTAGACATAAGGTAATGAATTCAGAAATAGATGAATTGATTTAACTTAAGTGAACTCAGTGGATTAAATCAAATTGTTAAATATTAATTAGTTTAATTTGAAATTATATGGTTTAAATTAATAGTCTTATCTTGTCTTTTAATCTATTTTTCTTTCTGGTTGTTTCCATTCTCCTACTTCCTTCCTTTTCGGGGACGAAAAGTTTTGAGTGGGGGAGAGTGTAACGACCCGTAAATTTCAGTGGTTTTATTTAGTTAATTAATTGAATTTGTGTGAAATTTTAAACAATAAAATTTTGAAATATAAATTTGATATTTGGAATGCGTCTAATTAAACATAGCAACTGGTAAATTTTCATCCGAAAATATGAAAATTTATTTCGCGCGTAAATTTACTTCAATTTAATCAGTTAAAAGTGATGAAAATAAAATGTTTCTGGTACCTAAATATTTTTACATAGAAAAATTCTAAACCATCTTCTGAGCAAGATGTCAGTTTGTCGTTTTTCCAAATTTTGACATCTATTGCTCCGTCGATCTTATTTTCGGCAAAATAGCAGCATTTCGTACCGATATCGATTTTTGATCGGATGATCGTACCACTAATATCTGTGTACCGTTTTGATCGTCTCGTCGTGCTGATCTACACGATATATTCAACTCTGCAATTTGAGATCCGATACGCATCGAAAAGAATGAACAGTTCACCGTAACGGTACCGAATCTTGACTTTACATTTTTCCCTTAGACTTCAAATCTATAACGTGCAGCCCAACAACAATTAATTGGTTTAATAATTTTCCAGAAATCAAGGGGTGACCAATTCTATTCCTACTGTTCAGTATTTGTGGACCTATTCTTTCGTTGTCTATTCCCATTCACGGTTGCTATTCCCATTCACGGTTGCTTCAAAGATGAGAAAATTATTATTTGCAACCTGTTCCATTTCTTATTCTCTCTAAAATCTTGTCCTCTTCCTTTAATTTATTCTTCTACCTGGCTGTCACTTCTCCTTCCTCTCGTTTCCTTTTGCAAAACTCTTCATAACTTTGCTTTCTCTCTGCCAATTTCCTTTTTCTCTGTTCATTAACAAAAGGAAAAGCAAGTATTTAGTCTAGCCTTCAACACTCGGCAGCCTAGTCTTCCCCTATAGCCGCTTCCAAGCACCACCGCCTTCACGTCACCCTAACAGCCTCGCTCGAGCCTTCCTCCACCCAACACACCTACCTGCCTCCAACCCCACGCCGAGAACCCATCGCCTCGCCCATCTCGACCCCACAGCCACGTGATGAGCCCCACTGCCTCACCCAGACTTCACCGATACCTCCCTTCCCTTCCTCCTTCTCCGGCCAGCAACTCTCTCCAACTCGCCTTGAACCCAGTAGCCCACCTAGATCCACGCCTTCCCCTCCTCTTTGCTACCTGGTACGCACCCCTAACAGCCTCCCTGACGCAGCAGCACCGAGCACCCTCCCCCAAAATCTACAGCCTCCGCCCAAACTTCCCTGAACCGAGCCTCCACCTACCAGCTCGCTCTCACACTCTCGCCCATCCTCTCTTTCGCTCGGCAAGCCACGAAGCCTGCACGTGTCCATCTTGTATCACCCATAGCTGACGTGTGCCAATTATTTTTCTTTTACGGGTATGTTTATCAATTTACCTTTCCATATATATAAAGCTTTCTCATCTTATATATATAATATGTATATATAATAGAAGGTATGTTGTATAAGGCGAAGCCAGTCTAGTGTAGTCTGTCAGTTGGCATATATCATGTATTGTTGTCTGCACTTAAAATATACTAGTTACTATAATATATATATTATTATCTAAGTAGTTTCGCTGATATACAAGTGTAGTGTTAAATTGAAATGGTTTACTGTAATTGTATATATAGTTATATTATAACCTATGGACAATGTTAGATGAATCTATTTTTGATGTTGTTAAAATATATATATAAGTATACGGTGTACAATGTTTTAAGTATGCCAGTAGATATTTTGCCGCATGTGGCCTGTTTGCAATGTATATTATAACAGTATGTTTATATATATATATATTCATATATGTTTTATAAAGCATTTGTTTACTGAGTATTTAACTGTTGTTTTATTCATATATCATAGTACAATATATATATACTTATACGTGCTAATTACCTTGTTTTTATATATACTGTGATGAAGTTTTAAAACTATAATATGTATAGATTTTGTTATAATATGTTAAGTTTACATATGTTTATATTTTGCTAAGCCTGATGGGTTCTATTGATATTTGTAGAGTAAGGTTGAATTTAGGATTTTATATGTATTAACCGGGCATGTCTATTTATAAATTGGATATATATAGTATACGTGTGTCTTTTGTCTACATAAGGGTTGTTTCATCAATTTGTTCGGATATACCTATATTTATAATATTTCATAATAGGATGATGGTATAGTATAATTAGTAAAGTTGGCTAACTGTTCGGTTTTCATTGTATTATATAGTTATATTTGTAAGTGTACATATATAAAGTTATGTTATGCTGAAGCTTTTAGTTTTACTTTATGTACTAAAGTATATTTGTATATATAGTATATGAGTAGTTACTGTATGTTTTGTTATAAAATATGTTTTACTGTATATATGGTTGGATGTTCAAAGCGTTAAGGTTTGTTATATATATTAAGTCTAAGTTGGTCTGTTATTATATAGTTCATATATATTTGTTCTGAGTTGTATATTTCATAAGTTATATATTTAATTTAATATGTGTTGAAATTTGGATATGATTTTGTATATAAATATAATTTCATATGTTTCATCTATAACAATTTACTTGTATAACTTATCTTCATCGATCACATTCTGATTCGTTCCATCAATTCGTGTTATCAGCTTGGTCATCAAACTCGTGCAAATTTTGCTTTGTTTCGAAGTTCGTGTTCAGATTCGTAACTCATTTCATCCTCGTTCGTCTCTAACCATGAAAGGTGAGCAATCACTCACGATTAATGTTCTTATAGTTATTAAATTTGATTTCAATTGAAATGTCAATTGAAATATGTTGATGTTAGTTATTTACATTGTTATATATGTCATTATCTGTATATGTTCACCTATGACATCCGACACCATTATCTGTTATTTATACTGATGTTATATGCCTATTACTGTTGTTATATTATTATCATATCTGTTATCACTCTGCAAGTTCCCTGTTAGTATAGAATCACTATGGGTTGAAATGATACATACCCGAACGATCTGTAGAATAGAAGGAAATCGTTATGGGTTGAAATGATAAACCCAAGCGATTTTCAATTGAATTGAATTTGGGATTTCGGGTTGAAAAGATATATATACCCGAATATGTTTTAAATTGCGGATTGAAATGATAAATATCCGTATCACTTGACCATAGGATAGAAAATTATATACAGGCACCGTTGGTCTATATATAAACGTTTTGAAAATGATTTCTATGGTTTTGAAAAAAAAAATATGGTTTTGATTGATATTGATTTTTAAGATTTATTAAAGTTGATTTAATAAAGTTGATAAATAATATGATTAAGTATTTATTTAATATCTATATTTTCAAATATAGAATTTGTAATGATTTGAAATTGATTGAAATTGTATTTATTTAAGAATTATACTTAAATAAGTTGATTTGAAATGTATTGAATTTGAAATTTAAAGAAGTGATTTACAACTTGAAATTTGAAAAGGTGACTTAAATGGATATTTCAAACGTATAAATATTTAAATGAGATCTTTTGTTTATTTAAATTGTAAATTGGAATTGTATTCAAATGTCATGGAAATGTTAAGTTAATATTTCAAAACTAAATAATTGTAAAGTGAATCTGATATGTATATAAATTTATCGAATTTAGTTTTATAATGTTGAATATTTAAAGCTTTGAAATATATTCAAATTTGAGATGGCTTATTTTATGGTTTAGATACATATTTGAAATTGATAATTTGAAATGGTTTATTTAGAAGCTGAATCGAGTTGAAACTGATAATTTGAGATTTGATTAAATTAAATTTTTGGAGTTCGAGTTAATTTGAATCGATTTGTGAAATTTGAGAAATTAATTTATCTTATAACGAAATTTTAATATCTAAACTGTTTAAAAGGAAAGTGCTATGATTTCCAAAATACTGTGATTTCCAGACTATGATTTCGAAAGCATTATAACTTTAGAAAGTAATATGATTTTGAAAATGGATATATTTGAAATGAAATGATATCGTATTAAATTGGGTTTTGAAATGATAATGATATATTTTGGTTTTGAAGTATAAACTATTGTGAAATGACCACGGTGTTATAATAACGATTGGTTGGCAAAGAGACCGGGATCGGATATGGATATACTCTCTGTCGATACCGAAAACCACTTTGACAACTGTGTATGCGGTGGAGATTCCAGAATGAAGTAGGATGGTGGCGACGTTCTTAAGGTATGTTACGTGGACCCAACTCCCGTGAGTTGGCATAAGGTGGCTAAAACAGGAGCGATCTCGGACCAGTGAGGTAGCACCTCTTCTCGGACGCATTTCTTCGATATTATACTCTTACTTGTGATTTGACTAGATGGCCATCCTCCGATTTGGGATGTTGTTCGAGGTGGAACGGTAGTGGCTGCTATGCGTATCCATCAGTCCGTGTGCGTAATTGGTATATCTACCCTGGCATTGCCTAGTTGTGCCGTGTCACCTACCATATCGAGCTTTACTACGATTTTGATTTTAAGATCCGACCGCGTTAAGGTTCTCCATCCCCTTAACGCTATTTTCCGATATGATTATACTTTACTTATTTAGACACTACTGTATATAGCGTATATTACTACATAGTAAATAGTTTAACGGACCCTTAGAGGATGGTTATCCCAAACACCTTTTAAGTTACTTGTATTTTAGTTGATATTTCACTTGAGTTGGATTTATTTATATAAGAATGTTAATCCTGACTCGAGTGTTTTGTGTTTTGCTTTACGCTCGGGTCAGACTGAGTGATACAGCATTTGGGACTCACCTTTGGAGTTGGAGCTTCGCTTGGAGATCCAACTATCTATCGATCCTGCTTTCAGTCATTCCGTCGATTCAGTGATGTATTCAGATCTGGTATTTGATTATTGTATTGAGACATCTATTGTATTCGAGACCTCTGTTGTATCTTGTTTAACTCTGTTATATATATATAGTAGCTTCATGAACTACTATCCTTTGTTTCCGCTGCAGTATTGTTATATTACTCTGTGTCTGTGATCTGTAATTATTTTATTTACTGTATATGATGAGTTTTGCCAAATTTTATTTACAACGCAGTATTTTGAGCAATTCAACTCCGGCATGAGTGTTTACCTATACACTTATAATGGATGTGAATGGTCCAAAATACTGGGTCGTTACACAAAGCTACCATACAGTGGCTATATGGCCTTCGGAAACAAATATAGAAATAAGCATAACACAAATAAGTCACAGACGTTCATATCACAAAGGCGGAATCCGATATGAATATATCACATAAAAGTGTACATCAAAATAGTGGTCATGTAAGATCCACTACATCACAATGAATAGATACAAGTGCTAGACAAAAGAATAATTATACATTAAGGAGTCAATGTCTCAAATGTATAATAACAAAAACTACTAACCTAAAGTCGTTAGCCAAAAATCTGATGATGGTTCCTGATAAGAAGTCAAGCAGGGGCACCTGAAATATCTCGGTCTGACCCGAGTATTATTTAAGAAGAAAATAATAAACGATTCAGTCTAGCTATAAATATCAAATAAAATGAGATAGGATAAGAGATATGACAAAGACGTATGATAACAATAATGCCATACTACAACAAGTATACATCAAATAACACAAAAATCATACAATATCTCAAATATTCTCAAACACCAAAAAGAATCACATATTCTTTAAATTATTCACCAAACACAAATATTGATAAAGCTTATCAATGCAATCCACGAAAATTGGTGAAATACAACTTCTAGAAATCATCAATTAGAAATCCAGAAATCACAAAGGGGGGAAGGCCTATCACAAACGGGATCATGAAAACTCACCAACACGTGTATCACAAACGGAACGCTATTCCATGGTCGCTAACCATTAATTTTGAGCCGAGGCTCCATAAACGGCCCGAAGACCATGGGTCGCTACCCCACCAAATTGAACCGAAGTTCCACAAACGGGGTTTTTAGTCCCCACACGAACAAATAGACATCGCACATCGCTAGTCTAAATCACAAAATGATCATCATCGATCAATAAAAAGTGTGAATTGTTAGTCCATAGGATAGTCGTTTTGATGACAACAACTATAGAAGTGTTATAAAATATATATGTGCAGGAAATCTATATGCAGGTATCAACAAAAGAAGACTGTACAGTAAAGAAAACAAAATTGATGAAGACAAAGATCAAGAGTTCAAGATTGAAGACTCATGAGATTCAAGATATTCAAGAGTTCAAGACAAATAATATAGTTAGGTTAGATACTTGTTAAAACTCCTTGAAAGCACTATCATTCTTTTTTATCCAATTTACTCGTGGAATGGAATCCACTTCGTTCTTGTTAAAGGGATGGAACCCTAGTGAGATGGAACTCATTAAATATCTAGTGGAACGGATAGTGGCCCTATTTTGTTATCCACTAATTTTGATTCAAAATGATTTTCAAAATTATCTCTTGTTTTATAAAATGATTTTCAAATATTCCTTTTCAAAAGAAAAACCTTCGTTCACATTTCCAAAAATGTTTTAGCCTCAAAATCATATTTATCATTTTGTTATATTTTGATTTCAAAATTGTCCTTGATATTTTAGCCTCAAAATCTATTTTAATATTATATTTACTTTAGTTTATTTACTTTGATTTTAAATATATTTTAGTATATATACATATATACATTCATAAGTATTTCTACTTCTAAAATACCTTCTACAAATACATAGAGTCCATTTGAATAAAGTTGCATATGTTTTAAATCATCATTTTCAAAGTAAAGCAAATCATCACTTTTTACTAGACCATGTCGACATCCTATTTACCTGTCATGTCGACATGCTTCCCGTTACAGCAAAGGTTGTTTTCAAAAGAAGTGTCTATTCGTTTAAACCTCTTCGAATGGACACATCCATTCATTCTCTATAAATAGAGACTGTTATGGACGTTTTCCAGTAACTACTTTCTTTATTTTCTCTCCTCTTTACTCTCTTATCTTATTTTCTAATCATCCTATCCATATTTTGTCGAAATCTTAAGTGAATCAAACCAGAATATCTCTAGTTTGATTATCTGCCACTCTCTCTAAAGAATCTCAGTGCTTATCAGAGTTATAGATACATTTGTACTCAAAGAAACTTGTGTGGGGTTATAAAGGTGTGATCGTGTCCTTGGAAATCGATCGGGTGAACTTGTGTCCTGTGAATCAAGTGGTTCTACCCAGAGACCTGAGAATCTGGAGGGTGTACCTCGTTGCCTTGGAATCGAGGGATTGTAATCTAGATTATTGTTGAATAGAAAGTCGTACGGGTTGTGCGGGACTGGATGTAGGGTAACACCGAACCAGTATAAAATTCCTGGTGTGTTCTTTCCTTTACTTGCTTTTTATTTATATTTGCATTTGTTTGTGATTCTGTGATTTGATCTGTGATTGTGTATTTGCATTAAGTTAGTTAGTTCAATTTAAATCAAAGAAGTTTTAAAGAAATTCTTAAAACACTATTCACCCCCCCTAGTGTTAAATAGCCTTAAGATCATCTTCCGCGTCCCTTTCATGAATTACACTAAGCTAGTAAATATATGAGTTTAGCTTCATGTCCCATAACCACTAGCTTAACTTAAATATTTACGAACAAATTGTAGATTTCCACTCGAAAATTGTCACAAGAGTTCAATCGAACAAGTCCAAGAATTAACCGACGAAGTAAACGCAAGTGTTTCATACCACTTGTTTTACTAAGCCGTTTAATTAGATTTCTCGTACGAATGAGGTAAAGGTTTGTATATACTAATAGATTGGAAAATAGTTTTGAAAACAAGCTTTCTATTTAAAATAGTGTCGAAATTGTTTTGATGAAAGAGTTTGAGTATTTACTACTAGTATAGAAACCTTTGTATTTAAAAGTGACAAATCACAAAAATGATTGTAGAAACAATCGATCACCGAAGATTCACATACGAAGACGTGAATTAAATCCAAAGAAATCGATACCAAATCCATCAAAATGGATATTCCAAAAAATCCCGAAAAAGAAGTCATCAAGGTCAATAAAAGTGATAACAACTAATCGGATCAACAAAAATCGATTAAAATTGGAAATCCACTCAAAAATAGCAAAAATAGGCAAAATGAACAGTTCCAGACGTCTGGGGGTAAATCCAGACGTCTGGATTTGAGTTCTGGAAATTTCCTAGAAATTACCAAACGTCTGAAACTCAGACTAGACGTTTGAAAACAAACCAAACGTCTGGTAGGCTTGGGCCAGACGTCTGGTCCAAGTCTCTGCCTTTTTGCGTTCTCCAAGGGCCCATTCCAGACGTTTGAGAATGTGCACCAGACGTCTGAAAGTGTGCACCAGACGTCTGAAAGTGTGCACTAGACGTCTGGTTATGTTCTCTGCATTTTTTTCTCTGCGTGCTTATAATTTTTTGCTCCAGGTCCAAACCAGACGTTTGGACTTGATCACCAGAAGTTTGGTCACCTGGTCTGGGCAACAATTTGCCTAGGCCAAAGTGGACAAACATATCGGGAGCGATCGGACGAGCAACGGCGACTAAGAATTTACGCCAAGCGACAACCCGACCTTATAGGCTCTTCGATACACCCCAAACATCAATGTCCAAACATCATTTTCATAAAATTGGACCAAAGCACCAAAATTTGGAAAATTCACCAAATCAATTCAAATCAAAAGCAAATGAATATGCACAAGTGTTAGGAATTCATACCTAACAACAATGATAACTATAGACGTAGATGTGAGTTAAAGAACTCACCTTTAAACCCAAAAACAATGAATGAGAAGCTTTTAAAACAAGGCAAGAACAATTCCTCTTCAACACACCTCTAGAATCTTTAATCTATTATCAAAGGTGAAGTTTTTCCTAAGTTAGGGTTATGAATTTCTGAGAATTGAGAAGAGATTGAGATGGAGAAGAAGAAGAGGATGCTTACCTTAGCTTCTCTTTGTTTTCTAGAGCTTGAATTTGAATTTCCTAGTAAACTAGGTTTAGGAATTTTAATTTCCTTTCTCTTCCACCATTTTTGCTTTAGCTAGAGAGTATAAGGAAAATGAGAATTAATGAAGGAGCTTGAGTGGAGTATAGGGTATTCAGTTGGGTTAATGGGCTGAAACCCAATCCCAAAGCCCAGTAGAAAAATAGCAAAATTCACCCAACTCCAAACATATCGATGTTTCTACTCAAAAAAGTTGTAAACGCCATTTTGGACTCAATGGAAGTGGTCTCGAGTCCTAATTCGACTGTTTACAAAAAGTATATTTTCGGACTTTAATCCGTTTAACGATGCTATATTTAAATAAAATATTCAAATATACAATCGTAAAATATGCGGGTTGTTACAGACTCCCCTCCTTAAAGAAATTGCGTCCTCGCAATACTTAAGAAAAAGAAATAAAAAGTAATAACCATACAAAGGCATATCAACACAAAAAGAAGAAATTTTGAAATGAGAAATTCACCTTAATGAGCACGAGAGAGTAAGTCCGGATGTGTTCGCTCGATGAATTCTCTGTATTCCCAAGAGCAATCCTTAGGATTTGAGGACCATTGAACTTTCACAAGAGGAACATCTTTATTTCGAAGGCGTTTAACCTCCATAGCAATGGTACGAATAGGATGTTGCTCATAAGTTAAATTTGATGAAACTTCAATTTCTTCAATAACACCGGGCTCAATAACAGAATCAGAATCTCGAAGGCATTTTCATAGTTGAGAGACGTGGAATACGTCATGAATAGCAAAAAACTGAGCTGGTAACAAAAGGCGATAAGCCACGGAACCAATGCGTTCGGTAATGGGAAAGGGGCCAATATCGAGGTGCTAATTTTCCTGATCAACTGAAACGCACAATACCCTTCATAGGTGAAACACGAATAAACACAAGATCTCCCACAGAAAATTCTAATCTCCTTCTTCGGTTATCAGCATAGGATTTTTGCCTACTTTGAGCTTCTTTCATCCTATGACGAGTAAGGTCAATCTTCTCTATGGCAACACGAATAAAATCTAGACCTAAAACCAGCTTCTCACCGGCTTCAAGCCAACACGAAGGAGATCGGCGTGGCCTTCCGTATAGTGCCTCGAAAGGAGCCATACCAATACTCCATTGGAAGCTATTATTATAGGAAAACTCAACAAGAGAAATCTGATCTTCCCAACTTCCACTAAAATCAAGAACACATGCACGAAGAAGATCTTCAAGAGTTTGATTCACACGCTCGGTTTGTCCATCGGACTGTGGATGATAAGCGGTGCTAAAATTAAGCTTCGTTCCCAAAGCTTTTTGAAGACCTTTCCAAAATCCACTAGTAAACAATGGATCACGATCGCTAACAATAGAAGTAGGAACTCCATGCAATTTAACAATTTCCTTGACATAGACTTTAGCCAAATAGGCACGATCCGATTGGACCGAACGGGAAGAAAATGGGCGGATTTTGTAAGTCTATCTACTATCACCCATAGGCTATCATGACCCAAACGAGAACGGGGAAGACTGTCAATAAAGTCCATGGAAATTTGATCCCACTTCCATATTGGAATTTCCAAAGGTTGCAATAACCCACCGGGCCTTTGATGCTCGGCCTTTATGAGTTGGCAAGTCATGCAATGCTTAATAAAGTTAGCAATATCAAATTTCATTCCCTCCCAATAATAAAGTCGCTTCATATCCGCGTACATTTTACTACTACCGGGACGAATGGTAAATTTAGAATGATGAGGATCTTCTAAAATATCTTTAC
The DNA here is from genome assembly GCA_030737815.1 of Allium fistulosum. NCBI lineage: Eukaryota > Viridiplantae > Streptophyta > Magnoliopsida > Asparagales > Amaryllidaceae > Allium > Allium fistulosum. The sequence continues at coordinate 1,033,441,632 of CM060905.1, forward strand.
GAAGATCACAAATATTTGGCATGATAAGTCTACCAAATTTTCGAATACCGCCACGAGCATCAATATCAAAGTCTTTCAAACCTTCAATATCAATTTTATCCCTACAACTTTGGCTAAGAAGAACCAATTCGGGATCATGCTTTTGAGCTTCAAGAATAAGGTCTAAAAGAGAAGGATGAGCCTCAAGGCTGCACAAAACAAGAGATGAACGTGAATTGGATTCACGATCTCGGATCTCACAAGTGGATAAAGTCGCGAGATCATTCCATTCGGATATCATCATGGAAACAACCGCTTGTTGCTTACGACTAAGGGCATCGACAACAAGATTTCCCTTTCCGGGAGTATAAAGAATATCAAGATCATAAGATGCAAGGAACTCGAGCCAACATTGTTGACGCAAATTAAGTTCCTTTTGAGAAAATAAATACTTCAAAGATTTATGATCGGTGTAGAGAACAAATTTCTCCCAAAAGATAATGACGCCAAATTCTAAGGGCGAAAACAATAGCTGCGAGCTCTAAATCATGAGTGGCATATCTAGTCTCAGCAGGCTTTAATTGCCTAGAAGCATAAGCGATAACACGTTCCCTTTGCATGAGAACGACTCCCAAACCAACACGACTAGCATCGGTATAAACAATAAAGTCTTGGTACCCATCGGGAATCACAAGAATAGGAGCATCGGAAAGGAGTTCTTTAAGTTTCTGAAAAGCAGCTTCACATTTGTTAGACCAAATGTATTTAACTCCCTTCTTTGTCAAACTAGTAAGAGGTACGGAAATTTTAGAAAAGTCTTTTATGAACCGACGGTAATAGCCCGCCAATCCAAGGAAGCTACGAATTTCCGTCACACTCTCCAGTCTCTTCCAATTTTGAATCGCTTCAATCTTTGAAGGATCCACGGAAATTCCGGATTCAGAAATAATATGCCCCAAAAATTTCACACGAGATTGCCAAAAGTGGCATTTAGAAAAGTTTGCTTTCAATTGGTTGCTCCTAAGAGTTTCCAACACAATCCGAAGATGATTTTCATGCTCTTCCTCGGTTTTAGAATAAAAAAGAATATCATCAATAAAGATGAGAACAAATCGATCGAGGAAGTCTTTGAAAACTCGATTTATAAGGTCAATGAAATAAGCTGGAGCATTCGTCAAACCAAATGGCATAACAAGCCATTCATAAGATCCATAACGAGTACGGAACGATGTCAAAGGAATGCTATCCTCTGCAATACGGAGCTGATGAAAATCGGTTGCTAAGTCTAAATGTGAAAAGACTTTAGCACCACTAAGTTGATCGAATAAATCATCAATCCGTGGTAAGGGATATTTATTCTTGATGGTGAGATCATTAAGCTTGCGGTAGTCAACGCAAAGCCTAAGTGTACCATCAGATTTCTTCACAAAAATAGCCGAAGCTCCCCAAGGAGAGGAACTAGAACGAATAAACTATTTGGCTTCCAATTCGGATAATTGTTTACGCATCTCCTCATTTTCCTTATTGGACATATGATAAGGAGGACGAGTTATAGGTAGAGCTCCAGGGATTAGATTAATTCTGAACTCAATTGCTCGCTTAGGTGGTAATCCTAATACGGGCTCAAATATATCAGGAAATTCATGACCAATGTGAATGAGAGAAATAACATCTTCCTCATCATCATTATCGTCATCATGAGGATTTAGAGAATACAAGGACGCTTTCGAATTGGAATCTGAATCTTTCAGAACAAGAGAAATCTGCTTAACAGATTGAGGATGTCGAATATATATAGTCCGCTCAGGACATAGGATACGGGCTTCATAACGATTAAGCAAATCCATTCCCAAAATCATTCTGAAGCCTAAGTAACGCATAACATGCAAATCGGCACGGAAAGAGTAATCACATAAAATAATCTCGACATCATTACACAGTAAACTGAGTGTTGCGGATCCACCAACCAGATTCGCAATCCTCAATGAAGTCATCAAGCCAATAACATTCAAAGACAAAGCATCAACAAGTTCTTTTGATATAAAAGAGTGAGATGCACCCGTATCAAAAAGAACTCGAATAGGAAAATCATGAAATATAATAATGCCATCAAGGATAGAATAAGAAATACCTTGACCACGAGAAGTGTTAGTAGGGGCTTGTACAACATTTAGCTTGCCTTCCTTCTTGCTTTGGAGTTTGGGACACAAAGATATAGTATGACCCGAACTCTTGCAATAGCGACAAGAAAGGGGTTTTGGGCACTTGTTTGCATAATGGTCCTTAGAACCACAATTGTAACATTCTCCACGATGAGAGGTAGGAGTATTTGCTACAGAAGTTGCTTGCTTCCCTTTCTTGTTGGGATTAGGCTTGAACTTAAAAGCCTCTTCTTGTTGATGTTTTGTTTGACTTCAACATCACTTTCTTTATCGGCCTCTTCAAGTCGAAGAGCGATATCAACAAGCTGATCAAAAGAAACTTCTAGTTTCAGAAGTAATGGCTTTTTGAGGTTCTTATTCAAGCCATAGAGAAATCTCTGGTTTTTCTTCAATGGGGTATTAATATACTCGACCCCATATTTAGATAGAGATTCGAAAGAAGCGACGTAATCCGTCACGGAAGATTCACCTTGAACAAGGTCAATGAAGCGTCGAGCTAAAGATACTTTTTCAGCTTCTGGCACAAATTTTAACTCGAATCTTTCCCGGAATTGCTCCCAAGTAAGATCCGCTTCAATAATTTCGGAGATCGGAAGCTCATACCAATCTAATGCTCTTTCTTGGAGCATGCTAGAAGCCACTTGGACTCGATGGAGATCAATAAGATTCATGCGGGAAAAGATGCGATCGCATGTTCTAAGCCAAGCTTGGACTTCTATAACACTTTCGGAACCCTTGAAAGGCTTTCCACCCAAGTTGGTGTAATCACTGCACAAGCGTGCAAACCCAAATTTAGGAAGAGTAGGCTCTGTAATGGATCCGATAGCTTGAGCATTTTTCACAAGATCTAGAAGTTACTAAGCAGACATAAATACTCCATCCTGAGGAGTAGCACTAGATTGACCGGCGCTGGGACGGCCTGGTCTAACCATTTCTCTTCTTTAAGAAAGAAAAAAGAGAAAAAAAAGGTTATTCACAAAATGAATATCAAACAAACCTGATTGATAAAAACAAGGCATCATAAAAAGAATTAGGATAGAAAAGTACGAAGACTTGAATTAAATCCTATGGCACGATTCCTAAGAAAGACTTAGGACAATAATCCTTGCTAGATTATTCTACATTGTTCCGAAGTTTGGCTCTGATACCAAGCTGTGACGCCCCACCTCTATACTCATGCTAGCCAAGAACACTCGGGGTAATGCCGTCGACTAGCATGAAGAATAAGGCTGTTGAGGAGCGACCATCTATGTAATTGCTTTGTGCGAGTACCGATATGTCAGATAATGTAACTTACATTTCATTTCAAGAGGAAATCCGACATATCAAATACAAACTCAAAGCTACCACACAGTAGCCATATGGCCTTCGGAAACAAATATAGAAATAAGCATAACACAAATCAGTCACAGACGTTCATATCACAAAGGCGGAATCAGATATGAGTATATCACATAAAAGTGTACATCAAAATAGTGGTCCTGTAAGATCCACTACATCACAATGAATAGATACAAGTGCTAGACAAAAGAATAATTATACATTAAGGAGTCAATGTCTCAAATGTATAATAACAAAAACTACTAATCTAAAGTAGTTAGCCAAAAATCAAAAGATGGTTCCTGATAAGAAGTCAAGTAGGGGCACCTGAAATATCTCGGTCTGACCCGAGTATTATTTAAGAAGAAAATAATAAACGGATCAGTCTAGCTATAAATATCAGATAAAATGAGATAGGATAAGAGATATGACAAAGACGTATGATAACAATAATGCCATACTGCAACAAGTATACATCAAATAACACAAAAATCATACAATATCTCAAATATTCTCAAACACCAAAAAGAATCACATATTCTTTAAATTATTCACCAAACACAAATATTGATAAAGCTTATCAATGCAATCCACGAAAATTGGTGAAACACAACTTCTAGAAATCATTAATTAGAAATCCAGAAATCACAAAGGGGGGAAGGCCTATCACAAACGGGAGCATGAAAACTCACCAACACGTGTATCACAAACGGAACGCTATTCCATGGTCGCTAACCATCAATTTTGAGCCGAGGCTCCACAAACGGTCCGAAGACCATGGGTCGCTACCCCACCAAATTGAACCGAAGTTCCACAAACGGGGTTTTTAGTCCTCACATGAACAAATAGACATCACACATCGCTAGTCTAAATCACAAAATGATCATCGTCGATCAATAAAAAGTGTGAATTACACTAAGCTAGTAAATATATGAGTTTAGCTTCATGTCCCATAACCACTAGCTTAACTTAAATATTTACGAACAAATTGTAGATTTCCACTCGAAAATTGTCACAAGAGTTCAATCGAACAAGTCCAAGAATTAACCGACGAAGTAAACGCAAGCATTTCATACCACTTGTTTTACTAAGTCGTTTAATTTGATTTCTCATACGAATGAGGTAAAGGTTTGTATATACTAATAAATTGGAAAATGGTTTTGAAAACAAGCTTTATATTTAAAATAGTGTCGAAATTGTTTTGATGAAAGAGTTTGAGTATTTACTACTAGTATGGAAACCTTTGTATTTAGAAGTGACAAATCACAAAAATGATTGTAGAAACAATCAATCACCAAAGATTCACATACGAAGACGTGAATTAAATTCAAAGAAATCGATACCAAATCCATCAAAATGGATATTCCCAAAAATCCCGAAAAGAAGTCACCAAGGTCGATAAAAGTGATAACAACTAATTGGATCAACAAAAATCGATTAAAACTGGAAATCCACTCAAAAATAGGCAAAATAAACAGTTCCAAACGTTTGGGGGTAAATCCAGACGTCTGGATTTGAGTTCTGGAAATTTCCCAGAAATTACCAAACGTCTAAAAACAAACCAGACGTCTGGTAGGCTTGGGCCAGACGTCTGGTCCAAGTCTCTGCCTTTTTGCTTTCTCCAAGGGCCAATTACAGACGTTTGACAATGTGCACCAAACGTCTGAAAGTGTGCACCAGACGTTTGGTTATGTTCTCTGCATTTTTTTTCTCTGCGTGCTTATAATTTTTTGCTCCTGGTCCAAACTAGACGTCTGGACTTGATCACCAGACGTCTGGTCACCTGGTCTGGGCAACAATTTGCCTAGGCCAAAGTGGCCAAAACGTATCGGGAGCGATCGGACGAGCAACGGCGACTAAGGATTTACGCCAAGCGATAACCCGTTCTTATAGGCTCTTCGATACACCCCAAACATCAATGTCCAAACATCATTTTCATAAAATTGAATCAAAGCACCAAAATTTGGAAAATTCACCAAATCAATTCAAATCAAAGCAAATGAATATGCACAAGTGTTAGGAATTCATACCTAACAACAATGATAACTATAGACGTAGATGTGAGTTAAAGAACTCACCTTTAAACCCAAAAACAATGAATGAGAAGCTTTTAAAACAAGGCAAAAACAATTCCTCTTCAACACACCTCTAGAATCTTCAATCTATTATCAAAGGTGAAGTTTTTCCTAAGTTAGGGTTAGGAATTTCTGAGAATTGAGGAGAGATTGAGATGGAGAAGAAGAAGAGGATGCTTACCTTAGCTTCTCTTTGTTTTCTAGAGCTTGAATTTGAATTTCCTAGTAAACTAGGTTTAGGAATTTTATTTTCCTTTCTCTTCCACCATTTTTGCTTTAGCTAGAGAGTATAAGGAAAATGAGAATTAATGAAGGAGCTTGAGTGGAGTATAGGGTATTCAGTTGGGTTAATGGGCTGAAACCCAAACCCAAAGCCCAATAGAATAATAGCAAAATTCACCCAACTCCAAACATATCGATGTTTATACTCAAAAAAGTTGTAGACGCCATTTTGGACTCAATGGAAGTGGTCTTGAGTCCTAATTTGACTGTTTACAAAAAGTAGCTTTTTGGACTTTAATCCGTTTAACGATGCTATATTTAAATAAAATATTTAAATATACAATCGTAAAATATGCGGGTTGTTACAAATCACTTCAACCAATACCTGGATTTAAATTCTGAAAACCTCTTTTTTTAGAAACACATTTTATATCCTAAACATATATAAAATTCCCTTTATATATAATCATCTTATCTTATAATAATTCTCCTTTATTATAATAAAATTTTCTCAAATATTTATCCTCTAAATGTCTTATCTTCCCATTTAGATTATTTTAAACAACTTTTATTAAAAGATTACTTTTAAACCCAACATTATTAAAAGATGACTTTTAATTTAACATTCTCACCGAACACCTTGTAATCAAGTTGTGAAACTTAATTCGTAAGGAGTTTGTTTTAATACGCTCATAGTTGTCAAACAATAAATGCTCATAAACCGGTTAAGCATAAATCAAAAAACAATAGTCAGTGCTCTTGAACTATTCGAGCACGACAAAGCAAATGATAATGATAATAAATAAATATTATCATTTTCAGACAAACACGCCATAATAACTATAGAAATTTGAAAATTATTCCATTATATATATAACATATAATCCTAGGTAAAATATTTCATTTACCAAATTTTAAAAAAAATCAATATCATGTTTGTTTGCCTTATTCGAGTGCTTAGAAATTCCTTTCGATACTGTGGCGCCCCACGTCTCGACTAGAATTCATAAACAACTTAATAGACTAATTAACACAATATGTTTTTTAACAATAACAAATATGCTCTTGTATATCTAATACTCTTAACTCATTCTAGGATATCACTTACCCTATCTCTAATGAGCCATACCCTACCAAATCCAAGGTTCTTGCTTAACCTTCAGCTCTGATACCATTTGTAATGACCCGCCTTTTTGGCAACCAAAAGTCGACACCAAATACATTCACGGTATTCGAATGTCGACCATCCAATAGCTGGAAAGGCAGATTTTTAAGGTAAAATAAAAGGAACAAACATGGGAAAGAGAATCTCACAATGGAAATGACAACATATAATATGATAAAGACAGTACAAACTGTCACTCCAAGATACAAAGTACATCAGATTTAAAAACAAACCTCAACAGCTGGATAGTTACAAATTTCTGACCTTACAATTGATGATAAATATATATAATAATGTAGCGGAAAATAAAAATATTACGGCAGGTAAACATCCAGCTCTACTCTATGAGCTCCGTGTCCCACCAACAATAACCTAGAAAAATACTCAATCTGACCTAAACGTTATAATGAAATAACACCAAGATCAGTCTGGAAAACCAACGTAAGGAAACTCAAGTAATATGATGAACATATAATAATTCTGTGAGACCATGCTGCTAAACGTGGAACGGGCTTTTACCTCACAGGAACCACATCCATAGAAGAAAAATGGAAACAATTTGAACAAAACCCAACTTGAAAGAATGGGTATAAACAAGATCAAAATCCAACCTAAGTAATGGATATAAATAAATAAACATCGAGAAGAGCTCCATGCACTTCTCGATGCAATTAAGAAAACGATTTAAAGATTTGAATCAAATAAGGAACGGGAAAATTTTCCAACAATGACTAGGAGGGTGAACCCCCGTTAATGAAAGTATACCTCTAGAAATATACTTGAGAATTCTGAGGGCTCTCGGACACGTCCAAGCCGGACCCCGCCAACCTTACCGAGAATTCGAGTATTTAACATCTCCGAGCTCATATCATAGAATCCAATCTAGTGTAGATATGAATATACCCTAATGGGAGTAACCTCACATAGCTTGGCTTCCACTCTCTCTTTGGTTTTAGTCATCTCTGACAGAATATCAATGCTCAGATGAGCAACAAATCATCTTGGATTGACGAAAACATAAAAGAAGAAAAGATTAATTCCAAGGTTCGAAACGAAAAAAAGAGAATGAATTTATCTAACATGATTAGGAGAGTGCACCCCCTACACCGAAAGTATACCTCTAGATAAAATACACTTGACAGCCCACGCCAAACACGTAACACTCTCGGGAACTTCCAAGCTGGACCCCGCACGACTTAATGTGGGCAACCGAATATACATCAACGCATGTATGCCACCACAAATTTCTAGATAAATGTGAATATATTCTAATGGGTGCAACCCACATGACTTGGCTCCCACTCGCTCTTTTGTTTTAGTTTTCCATGGTGTTGGATGCCAATGCTCAAAATGAGTAGCAAATCATCTTAGATTGATGAAGCATAATGAATGATATCAAATCGGAAATTATGAAAATCAATTATCTAAAGTAAACAAATGATTGTACATGAGAATAGGATCGCATACACTTGTCACCAATGGACGAATTCAAGATTTAAAAATTTGATTCTTGCTTGCGTTTGATTTTCACATCATAAATATTTGTAAACCACTTTAAAACACTCTTTAAATATATTCTTTTAAAGGGGCAAATTATATTTCTAAGTGTATTAAAAAGAAGGGTCATAATTATCATTAAAACACTATTTACTCTAAACTGAAAAACACTATATACATAACATTATTTTTAAACATTCCTTTTTAAAGGATTCTCTCATTCATAAACAAATGTTAATTGTCCTGAAGGAAAATAAATTATATTAACCATCTTTTACAAATTTAGAAGAACATTAATTATCCCGAAGGAAAGGAAATCAAATTTTATAATCTTTTATAAATTTAAATAATGATAATTATCCCGAAGGAAAAGAAATCAAATTTATAATCTTTATGTATTTAAACCATTATGATTATCCCAAAAGAAAGTCAAATTTATAACCCTTTTTATAAGTTTTAATCAATACTTATCATTTATTTTCAAAATTCGCAAAATATTTGAAGACATGACCAAAAATTTATTTAGTGAAATACAAGCACAAGTTCAATACAAACAAGGGTTTAAGAAGATGATATTTCATAAGTGACGGTATAGCGAAAATTGATATAATGACACTTACATAATTCAAATAGTATATTATAAATATTTCAACCAAACATCAATATAAGCGATATAAGAACATAAATAAGATGTAGATAAAATTAAGTAAATAATGGCGAGAAACCCATTAGGGTCTCCTTACAAAAGTCCCATGTAACATATATATATATATATATATATATATATATATATGCACTTCGAAGTCTCTCGTAGCAACCTATATGCTATGAAAACAATTCAACTTCTTCCTTTTTGTCCCCTGCAACACAAAGGTTATTTATGTCATCCGCTATCCGGTGGGAATTCAAATCCAAACAAACAATTAAATAATAATAATTTGCAAGCAAAGAATGGGGATTTATTCTGCTCAACAGAATGATAAAATAATTTATTCAATTTTATTATAACATAATGGGGTTTTATTCTGCTAAATAGATATCCCGAACGAAGTATAACTAATTCAACTACGTTAAGCGTAATTAAATTTAATTCCTATACTTTTATCACTAATTTATACTTCATTAAAATTACCAACTATCATCCAGGCATTCATCAACAATCTATAACAACATATGAATCATATAGTTTATTTAAAAGTGAGTTAACTCGCTGAAATTTCAGTTGACGCTTTCACGTTCCGGTTTAGCCTAAAATCGAACAACCTCCGATTTTAGTCTAAAATTCAACTAGCTCCAAATCTAATGAAATCAGTTCCAACACGTAGCTAACATTCCTACGAGTCCAATGCAACTTACCGCATCCAAATTTGACCTTGTACGAGCAAGATATGATTTTGATAGGATTTGGAATTAACTAAAATAATTAATCACTTAATTAACTTGTAATTTAATTATTAATCACCACATAACTCTTCTTTCCCTAAATCAAAAGCTTCCGCCTGAACAATATATGCATGCCCTACTCACGTGCATCAAATATAGTGATACGGAGCATCGCTCCATGAAATCCCGAACCAACCACGCCATTGATCTCCTTAACAAATCTCGACTTGCCACACCCATCGATTTTAGGATCGGCTAGCCTGAAAAAAAGCAACCACCCACCCCCATTCGACTATAGGATAAGTTTGTGCTCCGCTAAGGTTCATCGGATCACCAACTACCACCTCAGATCACCTTTCCTTCGTGCCACGAGAACAACGGTACCATCGAAATGTCCCCAAATTGCTCCTACCTTGTCGCAACCCTAGATCCACTACAGGACAAGGCAAGGTCGCCTTCTACCACCCACGACCGGACCCTCCACCACCTCCATTGAACGTGTCTTCGCCCAAGAAACTCAATGCAACACATGACACATCCTAGCTCCGCCTAAATATCACCCAAAACAAAACCCTAAGTCGTGCCTGGAAATGACGAGCTCACCCAATACCTGCTGCACACCACAAAACTAATATCAATTCAAAGCTCTAGCTTAGACGAACTCAAAGGAACTAACTTTGCAATTTTTAGCGGCCTAAATCTCAAGAATTGATTTTATTTTGTTGAAGCCATTGTTTTTATTTACTAGAAAAATGAAAAGAGAAGAGAAAGAGGGAAATGGGAAGTTTTGAAAATTAAAAAGGGGAAAGGAATACGTTAAGTTACTTAATTTATAACCAAAAGTCATTTTCTTCCTTCCATCATAAGTAAACAAGATTCTTAAGTTAGACAAATTTTTCAAGCAACATATCAAATCAAAATCAAATCAATTTCAAAATTTTGAATTTTTGATTTAGTTTTAAAAAAAGTTTTGGAAATAAGCTTTTGCGATATCCCGCTATACATTATCTCGTCCACATACAAATCGCGAACGACTGAAATAAAAATACGATCGCACACCATAATGCGACACGATCACAAATCAATAATAAAATACATAGATTTTTTAATTCTGTGGAATTTCAAAAATACAATCGTTTTTCGTAAAATACGTCAAACGATAATTTAAATATTTTTCAATTTAAAAATTATGGAAAAATCACTTAAACTGAATTAAAAATACATCACTAAAGTCGAATCATTTTATTAATAATTTATTCTCTTGTTATTTATTCAAATAATTTATTACTGTAAATAAATATTTAATAAATCAATCCTTATATTTCAATATAAGTTATTTAGATTTTTAAACACAAATTATTTGAACATTTGAAATTAATTAAATATTCAATATCAAAAGAACAAAGTTCTGGGATGTTACACTTTCCTGGTACTGAAGTAGTAAGGCTCGAGATTTCTATTCACCGTACACTCGTTGTTCTGACTCCCTTCTCATTACAACACAAGTTAGAGAAGGAGTTAATGATGCTTAAAGATGGCGAGAGTTAAGCTTATGGCAGTTACTATCTATGTTTTTGTGTTATTTTCTATTGTACCCCTGAAATGTATTTTTGAACAAAATATTGTAACAGTTGACATTACGTAATGTTTTATGATATTTGAGATGATTTGAAATGAATGGGTACTATTATTGTTATTATATTTTATACCTTCCGTTATGAGTTTTGATAAAATAGATAGATAGCTCTTTTTCATTATTTTTACCAACCAACAGTCAGCTTTAGAATGGGTTCAAGTTTCGATGAGCCTTTTCTGGATTGGAATTCAGGCCACAAATTGTGAAATTCGTTTCTACTTGTGCTATGGTTTTAGCATTTAGGTGTGTACCATTAGGATGTGATCTTGATATCACTTATAAGTAGTTGAATGTGATAGGGGATGGTGTCATGTTCAAATGTTAGGACATCAATTCATTTTTTGATGTTTCTATATAAAGGTTACATAGTTTATGGAGACGATGCCATTTTGTGGCTTTGCCTATGCCTTTTAATTGGTGTGGTGAGACGTCGTTCGATATTGTGTTATCTCATTTATTATACTTTGGAAGTGAGTCAATGAGCACTCTTTGTTAAAAAAGACACCATCAAGCAATTATATGTGAAGTGTTGTTAGAGTACGATGATGTAAATAGAGGTACTCTAGTCTTGTGCAGTTAAAGCGCTTAGCGGTTTTAAAGCGGTGGAGGTTCAAAAATTTAAAGTGGGGATATAGTGGGGATATAGAAGAAAATAGCAAAAGTGGAAAAGGCTTCATTAGATATAAAGCCAAATATTTGAAGTTAACTTATTCTAATTCTTACATATTTGTATAGAAAAAAGAAATACTGTTTAATCTAATGTACCAAAACCGAAGAATATCATGATTCATGCAGACTAGATTTGGTGACCACAATAGATTTCTAATTTATATTGAGTACTTATGTCTTAAAATAGGTCTTTATCTAACTTTGGCTTAATTTGCTCTAAAAAGAACTAGTCAAATCAACTTATTTATGTTAACATTGCTAAAATGGGTGCTAAAAAGCTCTGATTTAGCGGATGTAGCGGAAAATAGCGGGGTTTTAAGCGGATGTACTATTTAACAGTGCCAAATCGAAATAGCATAGAGACCAAAGAGCGCTATGCGCTATACAAAGTATTTTATGGGGCTTTTGCGGGGTTTTAACTACACAGCTCTAGTCGTATGTTATTTTACATGATTTTATAAGCTTGTGGAGCTAATATTTTTTAAAGCATCAAGTGTCGTATGGTTTTGAGACATGATGTAAATATCTTAACTTGCACCTGCTAAGGAGGTGATTATCATGGAAGGTGAGATTCAGTGATTTGAAAGAAAATTGACAAAAAGGTGAAATCGATACTTTTCACTCATCATTTGGATTGAAAAGCTACCTTATTAAGTCAATATTCTAAAGTAGTGACTTATGTACATAACCTATTTTCAATGCCCGATGCACCTGAAAAATGCATACTTTAGTCAAAGAGTTTATTATAGGGATTTCTATGTTGAATTAAAGCATCGTCCATTTCTGATGTCTATAGATTAAACGGTGGTGAAGTATGGGGTTCACCTAAGAATCCTAAATGTTAGTACATCCTAAATGCTAGTACGCTTAGAGCTATGCATATATAGAATTATGAATATATAAAGGTGAGACCAAAGCTTTATTTCATTATCAAACAATGTGGGATACACATACACATATACATAGACACAGATAGACATGCACACATATATATAGACCTCGCCTAAGCCCAAGGCAGGCAAGACATTTTCCTAGGAAAGCAAAATGATATGGGGCAACCAATTTTTTTTCAGTTTTTGTTCTTTTCCTCCCAAAAATTGAAATCGACCCTTACTACCCGTGCCACCGTTGCCTCCCCTTAACTACATGCCAAATCACCACCTCCACCGGCTTTGCAGCACCAATCGCTACCTCCACTTGCTACACTTATCTCTGTCTGATGCGGCTGTACCATTGCTCTAATTTTATATTTTCCTCTATCGCTAATCTGTTGCTAATCTGAAGGCTAAAGGATGAAGTTCTAATTGAAATAAAAATTTAAAATCATTCAAAATCAATAAATACTTGTCTTTATTAAGATCCTACGATTAGCAATAAATTCATTGTATTAATTTTATATATTGGTGTAATATTGGTTAATATGATAAAATAAGTTAAAAAAAACGGTAATTATGAATGAATTATATAATTTTTGTTGTGGCCACAAGGGTAGCACAGTTTGTTAAGATATGCGGCGCTAGCATATAAGATTGAAAGTGCAATCCTTCCTAACAACATATCCTTGTGGGAATTTAACTAAGTTCAAAAAAAATGTTGTCACATATTCTGTCAATGGATTAACAACTCCTAAGATAGTAAAACCCTCTATAACAATAAATCCATCTGCTCGGTGTATTGATTACATAGTTTGTTAAATTTTGACTGTCATAAATTGTGATTAAGTAAATTGTATTGAGTTAAAATTTGAACGAATAAGGAACTGAGTTAAATATACAAATTCCATAATTGATGTTATCCAGCTACCGACGAGGCAGTATTCAAACAGACTTAAACGATCGAATCGGACGAGTGAACGATGGACAAATGACCCAAGGACCGTGGCAATATCATAAAAAGGAAAAACAAAAGAAATATCAAAAAATGAGCGAAAAAGGTTGAAATTTTGGAAGTTTAAGATTTTAGAAGGGTTAACTCGAAGCAAACCCAGAAAATCCCCAGCTCTGACTCGAAGCAAGATAGCCATGGAAAAAGTCCAAGCATGACCTAGAGCAAACCATGTAGAAACCCCAAGTCAGGGGTCGGTACCGAGTCCTATCTAGGGATTTGTACAGACTCCTGAAAATTCGAGTCAGACACACAAAAATCTTGGGTCTGACTCTAAGCAAGCGAACTCGGGTCGGACTCTGGTCGGACTCGGGTCGGATACACAAAAATCTCTGGTTTAACTCCAAGCAGGCAAAGGGAAACTCTGAACATGAAAATCTCAAAAAATCTCAGGCTAAGCTCTAAAAAAACACTCAAATTTCTTGGGTTGGACTCCAGGAAAATTCAACCAAAGCCAAAACAACCGAAATCGAGATAGTACAACAATAGGATCCCCCAATTTGGGGATCGGTACCGACTTCCACCTAGGGATTGGTACCGACTCCCAAATATAGCTTGGGTGGACCCCTCTTCCGCCTACATGCCTAACTCGATGCTAAGAGCCTATTTCCAAAGTCATTTTGTTGAATCAATGCAATTCTCTATCGATCTCCATGAACTCCTGAATCTGCAACTTTGTTCTTCTACAACTCTGTCATTTGGACTCCGAAACAACCTGTTATTGATGCAGACGACTATGGAATCATAAAGCTAACCACGGGAAGAACCGATGTGGAAAGTTGAAGGCGGCGAATTTGGCCATGTCTAGGAGTCGTACCGACCCCCACTCAGGAGTCAACCAACCCTTACTCCAAGAGTTGAACCAATCCCTAATGTTTGATGACGGGCACCCTATTTCCATAAAGAATTGGTCTAAATATTTAAGAACGGCTTGGAGATATTTTAAGCTCCCTACCTCGAGGGGTAGGGCTCATTTTGGTGATCTTTTGGCTCTAGTTCCATCATTTCTTATATTCTTATAACTCTGAAATTCTAAGCGTTGGAGTTGTACCGAGTCCCAAGAACTTCTACCCCTAAATTATAGATCAGTAATAAAATTTTAAAGTGGACATAGGTCTTGCTTTGCCGAACCGCTATAAACCCTCTATGTTCATTATTTACTTGTTTCCCATTAATTTTTCATTTAATTCTTCACTTTTATTCTCTTCTTTATCATTTAGGTGTTTACGCCATTTTTGGTTTAAACATTTTGGTGCTTTCATTGCGAGGTCGACTCTTAGGCTATTTGAATCCTTATCTACTATTGGATTCCCTAAACTCCAAGGAAGAGATCCAATTCCTTCTCAACTAGTTTCCCTATTATTCGGATTTGAACAAAGTCTACAGGAAGTGATCTTCAATATCCCCTAGGAAAGATAAAGTTGTTGCCTCCTCAAGAGCTACTGATGGAGCAGAGAACGCTGACCATCAAATTCTGGATGAAGCTCCACAGCAGGATCCCATAGAAATCCAGAATCCCTCAGACGTCGTCACCAGGATTGACTTTGAAAGGATGATGAAAGAACTACAAAATAGCCATGCAGAGCTGAATCGGCAAATCCAAGAGAATATGAGCATGATGAACCAGCTGAACACTGGATGTAGAAGGACTAGGAGAGAGCCAACTCCTCCATACTTGGAATCAGGAAGTTCCCCATCATCTGGTCATTTTCGGAGGAGAAGACAATGGACGGATGCACATGAAGCTAGGACGTTAAGGCAGGAGCTGAAAACTGACCCTACTCGTGGCGTAGGAGTCGGTACCGATCCCACCTTAGGGCTTAGTACCGATCCCACTAGGGGGTCAGTGCCGAATGGACAAACTTGGGTTTGCGTCTTCGATTTGGAGACGGTGTGCAATGCAGGTGTACTATGATTGACCAGGGCATTGGAAGTCGAGATTTTGCTACTAAATTGCCCTCAAGGAATGGACACGGAGTTGCTAGGCAAACGATTCCTCCAGAGCCAGAAGAACTTAGGCGACAAGGCACAAACCATGATCATTTACCACGCCAAGCACAAGGAATAGGTTACGATTACCGCAACCCAGCAAGTTTTCAAAGGCCGAACTTAGCTAAGATGGTAAGGAAACTTGTAAGAGAAAGTCGAGGCCAAACTAACGACGATAGGGGCACTTCCTCTAGTCAATATCCCTTCACTGAAGCCATTCTGCGTGAAGAGTATCCACAGAGATCCACTATGCCAACCATGCTGATATATTCAGGAAAGACTGATCCTAGACAACATCTCATGAAGTTCAAGTGGCATATGGACTCTGCTAGAGCGTCGCATGCAATCAAGTGTAGGTGCTTTCCAATCTTCTAGAAGGAGTAGCGACCACATGGTTTACTCGACTACCACCAAGCACTATTTCATCATTTGACCAATTGGCAAGGAAATTTATCAAGCAATTCAGGATGCACACAACTCGCCCCAAGGATATCATGTCATTATCTAACTTATTCCAAGGACGGGGGAGTCACTCAAGACTTTTCTATAGAGATTCAATACCGTAGTGACTGAGGTGAGCAACCCTTAGGAGAATATCATCTTGATGGCTTTCATTAGGGGGATCCACCCCTGATACGAATTTCGGAGAATGGTTATCAAGGAAGCCTCCCTCCACTCTGGATAACTTTTACAATAAGGCGGCCTAGTACTTGCACAAGGAGGAGGCTCTATGGACTAGACAAGTAAATAGAGTAGGCCATCAGGCCGAAGGAATTCAAAGTAATGTCGCCGTGAAACAATCTAGAGTGAGTTCCGAGAACATAACTGTAAATGTTTAAAATAAGAGCAGTGATCAGAACAAGGGCTGTAGAGGGGCCCCAAATGAGAACCCGGATTCTAGAAGATGACTGAGAGTCCCGATGTAACGACCCGGAATTTCACTGCTTTGATTAGTGAATATTTAGTTAATTTTAAATATTCAATATATAGGTTTTATAATGAAAATAAACTCATTTTAATCAATTAATAATGATGGTGAAATAATTTTCAAAATTTGTTTACCAAATTAAAAAGTTCGTAGAAAAACAAAAGATGTGACCGAAGGACATTTTCTGAAATTTCAACCTTTCGACACCGAAAAGTTGTCGGGAACATTGTTCGTCTTTGTGCACTATATGTACATATATATAAGAGTTAGTTTACTAGATAATAATACACTTAGAAATAAATTATCTTATATTAATTTGGATTAGTAAGTGATGTGACAAGACATAGTTTTACAAATAATAAACATTTTATATAATATATATATATATTAAGTATTATCACATCATAGATTTGTAATCATTAACCATAATTATCTCTTGTCACATCTTAGTTAATTAATAATTTAACTTATATATATATAAATAATGTGATGTGATTAAACATAATAATTATATATATATACATAAAGAAAGTGATGTGACTAAACATAATAATTATATATATATATATATAAAAGAAAGGGATGTGACTAAACATAATTATATATATATATATAAAAGGGTGATATGATTAAACATAATTATATATATATATATTATCAAAGATTTGTGATGTGACTAGATATAATGATGACATAGGAAATTTGCCTATAAATAGCCATATGTTTCTCCATTTTTCATCCTCTTTCCACCAACCTTTTCTTCCTCATTTCTAACTCAAATAGAGTGTTTCTTTTTTTAAACCGTGTAAAATTTTAATGGCTACAACATTCTAGTTTACCACTTCTTCAAATTTCCATAAAGCTATGTCAAAATACACAATCTTTGCAAAGCAATTTTTCACCAAAGATTTCAAGTCCGAAAATTACCCTTTTTCTTTTGATCATAACTTCTTCAAAACTAATCGAAAATGAGTGATTATTTTTTTGAAATGATAGATAAAAGAAATTATAATAACTTACTCTTTGACTTCTTTTAGAAATTCCGTGAGTAGATAGCCCAAAATCAGTGGCAAAATGACCCATTTTCGGGTTTATTATTGAGAAATCGATGTTTATCCGAAGTCGCTCTACATTACCAAAACATGTCTCACTTCCTTGTTCATCCATGGCCTAGCCTACCTAGTACATTTAGGATTCAAGACTCCAACTTTTTGCTTAGGAATGAAAGTGTTAGTTCGTACTCAAGTCAGCGAAAGTTTGGATAGCCTTCAGTGAGTAAATTCCTTAACCTTTTGGGAAAGAATTTACACACACACACACACAGATATATATATATATATGGTTGTTATATGACTGTATTTGTGATGTTATTATTTGGATTACGGTTTGGTCTGGATGTATATATGTGTGCTAATTTGTGGTTTAGCATTAGAACTTTGAATTGATGATTTAAGTGGTGTTATGGTTATAAATTGTGCTCTTTGGCTTGGAATTAGAAGTGATATGGAAAGTTAGTAAGTAAAACTAGTAAATGGAAGAGTTAGTGAGCAACAAAATGGAAATTACGGGCATCCATAGCGATAGTCGCTATGGATGCAGTTCGTTTAAAAATTCAATTTTCGCAAAGTTTGGTTGTTATACTTCAAATTGTTTTGTAAATGGTTTATAAACTAAATAATGATATTTTAAAAGGTAAATCAAGAATTTAATAATAAACTTTTAATTAATTATGTTTTCATAATTAATAATTAATTAAGGATTAAACAAGGGTTATTAACTTTTATTAATTAAAGCTTGGTTGTTAATTAATTATCTTTTAAAGTTAAGATTTATTTCAATTAATTATTAATTAAGTTAGTTAATTATGAGTTAAGTATATGATTTATTTTTAATTAACTATTTTCTAAATATAGGATTAATCATTAATTAATTATTAATCAAGTGTTTAATTATTTTTAAATTATAAATTAATTAAGGTTTAATTTATAATAAATTATTTATTAAAGGTTTAATTTATTATTTAAGTTTAATTAAGGATTATTTAATTAATTAATTGAGATTAATTAATATTTAATTATTAATCAAGATTTAATTAATTATTTAATAATTAATAAAGGATTAATTTAGATTTAATTAATAGTTAATTACTTTAAATTATTTAATTAAATTAAGTTAAGATTCAATTAAAATTAATTATGATTTAAATAAGGATTTAATTTATAATTAATTATTTTTGAAAGGGTTTAAAAGTTTTAAATCCTTTGGTTTTCAAAAGTAAAATTGTTTAAAGGTACTTCTTTTTCAAAAGATGGTTTTGAATATAAGTGATTCAAGTGTTGAAACCATTAAGAAACCATATAACTGTGAATAAGTTATAATGTAGATCGTTGGGTTGTTTGGGCATGTCTTAGCAGAATAAATCCCCGTTCTGCTATAAATTAATTATTTGTTTGTTTGGTTGTTTGGACATGTGTTAGTAGAATAAACCCCGTTCTGTTATAAATTGATTGTTGGTTTGTTTGTATGGACATGTGTTAAGCAGAATAAATCCTCATTCTGCTATAAATTGATTGAATTGTTTGGACATCTATTTAGCAGGATAAATCACCATCCTATTGTTATGTTATTTGGACTTGTATATGCCAATTTGTTATATTAACATGTTATTCCCTGATTGGATATGAACTGTATTAACATATATGGTAGCTTAGGAAAATAATTGTTATGTGATTTGAGAATCAAATTGAAATTAAATGGTAACTTAAATTAGTATCATTGGGACTGCTAAACCTCATTTGGAATTTATAAAGTATGGTTTGAATTTACTTTAATTCTTTAATCAATTTGAGGCTAAGGTTTTATAAATGGTTTTTCAAGTTATATAATTCTCATAAAGGTATTTATAAATGATAACTTGTTTATAGTAAGGGGTTTTTTCTAACGAAAAGGGTTATTAAGGTATTTTACAAAGGATGTTTTGTAAATGATATTTATAAAGGATATTTATAAAGGAGTGTAGAAAGGTTTATATAAAGAGTTTTAAAAATAGGAAAAAGGTTTATAAATCATTTCAAAGATTTGGAAAGAGGTTTATAAATTAACTTAAGGGTTTGTAACAGTGGGTTATAACTTTATTTTGAAAGTTATAAGTTAATTGAAATATGAGATGAGCTTTTAAAAGGAAATTTTTGATAAAGGATAAGCGGAATGTTTTATTAGGAAGAAATGTTCAGTTATTTAATATGGGATTTGGAAAGAATAAAACTTTGAAAAGTATTTTAAATATACTTATACTGATAAGATAAGTATATGATTTTGTTTCAAGGCATGAAAAGTAAAATGTTTTGGTAATATACTTATAACATTGAGGTAAATATATAAATGTTTCCCAGGTATAAAAGGAAATGTAAGGGGTTTGGGAATAGTGTTTTGAAAAGATCTTGTGATCAGATTTTATATAGTTGTTTTATTAATTAAAGAGAATTAATAAAGTCTTAGTGGATCCTATATGGAAATTAAACCATGATTGGATGTTTGTTTATTTGATTATTAAATAACCGACTATCAAAACTGGACCCAAAACGTAATTTTGGAAATATCTAGGAGAAACATGAGAATTATATGGTATAGTTACCGTCGAAGGTGGTATACTATATATATAAACTCGTTTCGTTCTTCTAGGATGAATGATAAGGAAATCCGTCCACTAACGGTTAGGCGGTGAACTCCTCTCTTGTCATTTGTTTATTTATTTCCTAAAGAACCGAGGTTAAGTTTATTGGAAATTATCGAAAGTTGTTTCGAAGAGATCGGGATCGGATATGTTATCCGAAAAACACTTCGATCCAACTCAAGCGTTGCGAACCGAAGACATCGTGAAGAGTATGGAATCGAAGGTAGAGAGGTAAAGTGCAAGGGCTAATCGCTACTAATCCTGAGGGTGATTCCAAAATGGATGTAGTATGAATAGTGCCTTCGGTTTCGTTCAGATCCAGAACAGATTTGTATGGATGAATGCTATCAGCACATTATCATTGGAGGGCAATGAGCATTCTAAGTGTAAATGTTCTTGAAAGGTAATCGTAGCCTCAAGCCTCATCAACCGGGAATGACTAAAACAGGGGAGATGCAGCAGGGCTATGTGGATCGCACCCATTAGGGTATTTCATCGCCTTTTTAGACGACCATTCATATTTCCAGATTCAGTTGTGCATATGAGCTCAGTAAAACGGTTGGGAACAACCGGGGTGATGACATATATGGTCCTATCCAGCAAGAGGTAGGTCAGTCCTGTATTGGCAGGAGTCATTAGGTACGATCTTGGTACATTGTTCTAGAGGTGTACTGTGACGGGCGGTACCCCAGTAGCCCAGTCATTAGTTGGAATCCATTCTCCAATACGAGCTTTACAGCTTTAGTTGTATACCAAATATGTTGGAACGTGAGATGCAAGCATTCCAACTATTTTAATATTTTACTTTGAACCCTTAGACATTATTATAATATCACTGTATTTTCTATAAAAGTGTTTTGGTTATCGTAAGGTAAAAACCCTTCTGTGTTTATGTGCAGTGAGGTCTTACGAGATACCTTTGATTCCAAAGGGTTTTTCAAGTTAATAAATCAATAAAGTTTTTTTGTGATTTGAGTTTACTCATGGTGGTACTCTAGACTGACCTGGGTGTTATTTCCTTATAATACTTGGGTCAGACTAAGCATGTTTGCTAGGTTAGCTTTAAATGCTTTGGAGCTATGGAGTCGAGTTGGAGGCCCAGGACGTACTCTCGTATTTTTGATATCTTCCGTTGTGTATGGGTTATGTTTAGTTTGTCTGATGTTGTAAGGACATGTGTTATAACTGTCCAACTCTAATATGTATATGTATAAAAAAAGGGTCTCGCATTTTGTAAAGACTTGATTATATTATATATTAATGTCGACTTCTAGGGTTCGAAAATGTGGGTTGTTTACACTCGAGAATTGACACCTACACCCCCTTGAATAATTCAACTGAAAACATCTACTTAGCTACTCATGACTTGGAGCAGTACAGGAAACCAGCCCCGAGAGAGTCCACTATAAGCCAGAGGAAGTCTCGAAAATTCTGTAGATTTCATGAGACTTATAGTCATAACACAAATGAATGCAGAAACCTTCAAGATATGATCGAAGAGCTGATCCAAAATAAAAGGCTCCAACAATTTGTGAAAGCCCCACAGGATGGTAGGCAGGGGACACACGACCCCCAATAAGGGTAGGCCGCCCCTAGTGCCGACCGACCTGGGAGGCTTGAGGGAAGATTGGTTATAAACTAGACCGTAGGCGGTCATCATCCAACTGAGAAGAGCTGGAGCAAAATGGAATGGCAAGCGGGACGACGTCATTTCATCCTAGAATAAACTCTTTTTCTTATTTGCTTTGAACTTTTTCATAAGACAAACTCTGTTTTTTCCTATATTCAATGAATTTGCTTTTCAATCACACAACCTTGTCTTTACATGCCCTATGGACTTCATATAAACAATGCAGGTGTTTAAGTATCTAGAGTCAGGTGCCCACCAAATTTCCATGATCCATGGCCTGACCTTTAGAGCTCTACCGAAATGAGCGTGATTCGATCGCTCCTTAGCTAACTCTTACCCCTGACTCAGGGGCAAGCCCATGATCTAAAGTGAATGTGACTCGAGTATCCACTCTTAAATTCATGCCCAATTTTTTTTCCAAAATACTTACGCCCTACCTGAGGCTCAACAGGCTCGAAATCAAATCCAACGTAGATGTGACAAGACCGTCCATGCATTACCTCTTGCCCTCCATGTGGAGCCCAAAACATAATCCGAGATGGATGTACTGACCGTCCATCTCCTAGCCCTTTCCCTTGACCCGACAAGGGGGCACAACACATAATTTGAGATGTATGTGACTAACCGTCCAACTCCTAGCCATTTCCTTTCACCCGACAGGAGGGGCACAACACATAATCTGAGATGTGATTGACCGTCCATCTCATAGCCCTTGCCCTTGATCCACCAAGGGGCACAAAACATAATCTGAGGTGGATGTGACTAACCATCCATCTCCTAGCTTTTTCCCTTGACCGAACAGGGGGAGCATAATCCAACAAATGAGCGAATATGACTGACTATCCGTCTCCAAACTCTTTCCCTTGAATCGACAGGGGGAGTTTAGACCAAAATAGATGTGACTGGCCATCCATCATGTAATTAACTCTTTCCCTTAACCTAACAGGGGAAGTTTAAACACAAAAGGACGTGATCCGACCATCCATCACCAACCCTAGAACGGATGTGACCCGACCGTCTATCTCCTAAATCCTACCCTTGATCTGACAAAGGAAAGTTCAAATCCAAAACGTACGTGACATGACCGTCCAACTAGAATGAATATGGCTTGACATTCACTCGCCTACTCCTACCTTTGATTCGTCAAAGGAAGCACAAACTCAGGATGGGTGTGACCTGACTGCCTATTCACCAACTCGGACCTTAGACCCGACAGGGAAGAGTATCACTACACAAGGACGAGACTTGACCATCCAATCCCATTGACCTCAAACTAGGGCCAGAGGAATATCATCATCTTATAGCTGAACACGATAGCTCAACACTATGGCTCGTGCCTAGTGTTCGACATAACTTAAGACTACAACCGAAAGGATGCTACAGAATGAAATGATCAGAATCGTTCGATTACTGACTTATGGCTTGAATTCACCATGTCATGACCAGCCTCATCATCATAACTTACCATTTCATCTTTTTCGACATCATCCTCAGCCTCCTCGACCCCTTGACTGAGGACTGGGGGCATGATTAGAACCAAACATCCTGGAATAGGATGTCCAACTGATAACTCAAGTAGGAATTACTTCAGTCAACAACCGGAGTTAGTTGCCCTGATGACCGCCCTTCATCATATTAGCCCGAGAACAACTTATGATTACAATCCAACAGAACTTAGCAACGACCTACAGGCATACGAACATGCTTGGGAGCTAATGACATACCCGACCTATAATTTCTTGAATTGATGAAAATCGAATTCTTACCCGAGACATTCCAAAGAAAAGAAACCAGTTTAAATAACTGAAACCTACTGACCCAATCAACTAGCTTAATGGAACCGAGCATAAACAATTATCGAGAGAGTACATCCCCGTTTACGATGTCAGATATCGACCATGCATCGCACAATCATCCGAGACATTGAGCAGAATCATTCACGACGATCTTGACTCGTCTCATTCAAAGCACATTATGTTTGCAACAAGATCTACTTTGGAGGCAAATGCCTTCCAGCCTATTGACTAAGTAGTATCCGAATAGACTTAAACGATCGAATCTGATGAGCGAACAATGGAAAGATAACCCAAGGACCGTGCGAATATCATAAAAAGGGAAAAAGAAACAAAAACGATGAGTGAAAAAAATTGAAAATTTGGAAGTTTAATTTTTTGAAAGGGTTGACTCGAAGAAAACCCACAAAATCCTTAGGACTCGAAGCTGGATAGTCATGGAAAAACTCCAACTGCGACCCAGAGTAAACCATGCAAAAACCCCAAGTCTGGGTCAGTATCGAGTCCTACCTGAGGATTGGTGTTGACCCTTGAAAACTCAAGTTAGATACACAAAAATCTCGGTCTGGCTCCAAGCAAGCGAACTCGGGTCGGACTCGGGTCAGACACACAAAATTCTCGTGTTTGACTCTAACAGGAGAAGGGAAACTCAGAATACAAAAATCTCAAGTCAAGCCCCAAGCAAACGCTCAAATTTCTCAGGTCGGATTGCAAGCAACTTCAACCAAAGCCAAAACAACCCACATCAAGATGACACAACAATGAGATCTCCCAAGTTCAGGATCTGTACCGACTCCCAACTAGGGATCGGTACCGACTTTCGAATATAGATTAGGTGGACCTCATCTTCTTCCTACATGCCTAACTCAATGTTAAGAGCTTATTTCCAAAGTTGTTTTGTTGAATCAATGCAATTCTCTATCCATCTCCACGAACTCCTGAATCTGCACTTTGTTCTTGTACAACTCTATCATTTAGATCCCGAAACAAGTTGTTATTGATGCAGACAAACAAGAGACAAATCGAGGTGGAAAGTTGAAGGCGACAAACTTGGCCATGTTGGGGAGTCCTACCGACCCCCACTTAGGGAGTCATACCGACCCCTACTCAGGGAGTCGTACCGACCCACACTCAGGGAGTTGAACTGATCCCTAATGTTTGATGACATGGCATTCTATTTCCATGGAGAATTGGTCTAAATCTTGGAGAATGGGTTGGATATATTTTATACAAGATTGTAGGCTCCCTACCTCTATAAATAGAGGGGTAGGGCTCATTTTTGGGATCTTTTGGATTTAGTTCCATTATTTCTTATATTTTTGTAACTCTGAAATTCTAAGTGCTGGAGTTGTACCCGAGTCTCAAGAACTTCTGCCCCCAAGTTGTAAATCAGCAGTAAAATCTTTAAATGGACGTAGGCCTTGCTTTGCCAAACCACTATAAATCCCGTGTGTTCACTATTTACTTGTTTCTCATACATTTTTCATTTAATTCTTCACTTCTATTCTCTTCTTCTCTTTTAGGCGTTTGTCGTTTTTGGTTCAAACATTTGATTTTGAAAAATTGCTATAAACTGAGATAATCATTTAAAGTTGTTGACTTATGCATAATTCAAATATTTAATTGATTATTTAAAGTTTGAAAAAATGTTATTATTGTTACTTTGATAATTTGTGTTGTATCTCAAGTAAAAGGAATTCTACTTTCAAATATAACTAAATCAATTGACATTCTTAATTTCTTAAGCTATTGTAGTGAAGTAAGTGGATTTTTAAACGATCGTTTATTAAGTTTATTAACTATTCCGGTTATAATTATTTAGTTATTTCGATGGAAAGGTGTTTTGCAAAATTGAAAATGATTAAAATGTATCTTCAAACTATTATTCCACAAGAGTAAATAAATGGATTAGCTATTTTTCTAGATGGTAACAGATACTTATATGTTTAACTATAAAAAGGGAACAGATGGGTTTGCTTCCAAAAATGTAAGAAGTTTCCATTTCTATACATTAATATGGTGTGATTTCATGTTAACGTCTATAATTTTTGACATATAATCCAATGACTAAGTTGATCCGTGATAATATTAAATTCTATAATAGAATTTCATTTTGTTCCATACATATAGAAATATTATCGCAGGGCAACAAAAACGAAAAATAATAATTTGTTCATCTAGGGCATTAAAGGCCTTAGAGCCGACCATGTATATAACCCTTTCTTTGAACCACAAATTATACTTTTCACCAAGCTGCTGCCTATATGAATCAAAACTATTAAAGCTTGTTAATATCCATTCAACCCATTTTTCCGAAATGTTAATAAAAACATTTTAAATTACTAATATAAATCGCACATATGTGCATCTAATAGCTAAATATATTTACTTTTTATTTAATAAAATTTAATATGGATGCCTGCTATATAAGTACAAAAGTTTTGTGGTCATAACACATTTATTTTAAGTAGTCTTGCTGGTAGTTTTGAATGCAAATCGATTGTGAACTGTTGATGGATGGTCGGAAAGGGGATGATGGTGGTTGTCACAAATCGATGGTGAGATTCCGTTAATATGTGGTTATGAAGGAATACCATCAAAGATAGTTTGAGAATTATAAAAAACGATGGAAATCCCATCGATTGGATTTTCATTATTAGTAGTATAGATACTAAATTCAAATGTTATCGTAATTCAATAAAACAAATTATAAGAAAGTTTTACTTTTTAATTTTTTGATAACGTGATATTTCTTTTTATTTTATTAAAGTACATTATACGAATTAATCTATTAAATAATAGTAAAGCGGAAGAATTTAAAGCTCTCTTATTAATCCTAGGAATTTCCTCCCCTCTCCTTAACTCTCTCTAGATATTTTGTTTTCACATCCTCACAATTTATTGTTATTATAATTATTATGATATTTTCTTTCAAGTTTTTAATGTTATTTTACATTTAAGTTCATATATATTAAATTTAGTTAGGTGATCTTAAATTTGAGCTTTTTAAATAAATACAATTAACGAATATTCATTAATTGATCCAATAAATTTTTAAAACCAACAATCCTATATGTGTACCACATTCATATTGACAAAAATGGTAAAACTAATTTTTCATTCAAGTCCAAATAGTTTTAAATTTCCGCAATTATATACAAACTATTACAATGTTCTACCAATACTATCATTTTGCATTTAAATGCCAACATTCAATAATTTTTACAATTATTTATGGATTTCTCCTAAGTTTGCTTATATTATTTTACATTCAAGTCCATATATTTGAATTTATTAATTGATCTTGAATTTAAATTTTTTAACTAAATCCAATTAACAAATATTTATTTATTAATCTAATAAATCATAAAAAAATGATAATTCAATGTGTATACTGCATTTGTACTGACATAAATGGTAAAATTATATTTTCATTCAAGTCCATATAAACTAATATTTTCACAATTGTATACAAAATTATCTTTGATACTTTTACATTTTTCTACATATAAGTTCATTAAATCTCTTTCTTTCTAAAATTAGTTATTTAATACAAAGAAATATATACATAATTTTTTCTTTCTAAAGTTGGTATTTCATTACAAATAAATATATACAAAAAATTTGTTTTCAAAATTGGTACATGACTACAAACATATATAACGTTTTTCCTTCATAAAATTGGTACGTCAAATGGACTTGTTTATCATTATTAAATTATATTTTGTGAAGAATAACATTACAATTATTGATAAGTGATGAATGTTTGTATTATGTAATATTGAAAAAAGAATAAATAATTTCAATCAGTACGTTTTTGTACAAAAAGTTACATTTTAATTATTTGTATTCTTAATCTAAGTTAATCAATGGACAAAAATTATACCATATTTTGATTAGAAATATTTTTCTTTCATATTTTATTTTATCGTCTTTTTTACATAAATGTTAAATATTTTTTGAAAAGTTTATTATAAAATAAAAATAGTAAGATATGAAACAATGGATTAAAAATCATTTTTTACATAATTAAAATGACAATGTGATTTGTAACATTTCAGACCTTATTTTCACTTAATATTTGCTTCAGTAGTTAAATAAGTATTTTTTATCAATAATTATTGATAAATACGTGCTGCAAGAACTATAAATGCATACAAATACATTGAGTCTTTGATATTGCACTTCTATTTTTAGGTATTTGTCGTCATTCTCTTAAGTAATATTTGAAATGTAATGCATACATCGTTTATCTTTTAGTCAAACATATCAAAATCTAAATGTTAATTTCAGATTATATGTACAAAATATTTATTTATGAAATTTTATAAAAATATTAATTTCAAAATTTATTAAGAATACTTATTTTCATTTATTTGATTGATAAATAATGAACCCTAAAAAATAATAAATCGCTATATAACTCATTTTTTTCAACAAAAATGATAATTTAATTTTTATTCAAATATAAAAATATACTAATCTCATAACAAAAATACACAGTTATAAACATAGTAATTTAAATTTACAAGTCATTTATCCTAACAAAATTCATCGGATATTGCATAATAAATTCAAAAACAGTTATAATATTATTTTCCTACAACATACCGCGTGAAACGCAAATGTTACACACTAGTATATTATAATATTATTATTTCATAATCATGTCATTTATGATATATCATGTTTTTTATATGCTATGACATGCTGAACTATTCACGTTCCAAACCGAAAGGCCAATTAGAAGAGGAAGGATAGACGTACCGACATGCCACGTGATAGTCCCGTCTGTAGGGTCCACTCGTATTAATCATTCGACGTTAACTCGTGATCACAGCCACGGAATTAGTTTTCGATTGTTATTTACGGAAGATATTTTGATAGTTATGGTGTTAAATATCCAAGCTCAGATCTAAGAAAGTTGAAAGATTCGATTATACAAAACTATAGTTCCAAGCAAAATGGCTTCCGATCGAACCTGCACGTTCTTGGAGATCCTAATTGCAATCCTGCTCCCCCCTCTCGGCGTCTTCCTTCGTTATGGATGCTGCAGCGTATGTGCCAAAATTTCATTTATCCCCTTTCTTTTTTCCATATTGCATTTTCTTACTTCCTCGTAAATTCCATGTTTTAGATGGAGTTCTGCATCTGTCTGCTGTTAACGCTTTTGGGATACGTTCCTGGGATCGTTTATGCCGTTTACGTGATCGTGGCCTTTAATCCTGATCAGCATAAAACTAGCGAGGTTTATGAGCCATTGTCCTAGGTTTGACGGCGTTTTTGAGTTTCGGTATCTATTATTTACTCTTTCCCTTCAGATATGTAATATTACGTGACAAATTGTTTGTTTGATTCTCGTGTTTGAGTGGTGGTACATATTGAGCATTGAAGGTCAAGGATTTCACATTCTACTTTAAGTTTACTAAATCTGAACATGTATCGAATAAAGATTAATATACTGTTAAACCAGTAGTTTATCCATACGGACCATACCTTTGTTTTCCCGATTGAAAAGGTCATCTGTGAACAGGTGTATTCAAAATTGGGTCTTGCAGGATATTAGATTTGATTTAATAGCTTTCAGAGTTTACAATTTCTGCGACAAAGATTTTAATCTGGATGAGTTCATGTTCTTGCTAACAGTTGACATTTGATTAGCTCTCCCATGTTTTTGATTGGCGAGGCAAGAAATGATATGCATTATTTGATTTGGAATGAATGATGCTTATGTAGCTATGTGACATAGCCGTATGGACTAACAGACTAACAGTAGTAGATAAACTGTGAAGATCCATGTATATAGCATGATGGTGCATTGACGATTTCAGGCAGTAAATATATTAGTTGAACTGAAACTAACTTGAAGTCACTGGCCTTGTAATGTTTAAACACTGATGCTGGTACTCCTTAGTTTAAATGTAGTTGCTGAAAATCCATCTTGTCTCTCAATGATATTTAGGTCTGATCAGTTATGCAAGTTTGTGTCTGTTGTAGGTTTAAATTAATAACAATGCTTGTGTAAAGCATTTCAATTGTAGCTTATTGAGCACTTGTAAGATTGAAATAAATTTTTATGGGATGTTCCTGAGATATGTGCAAAATCTGGTTGCAGCAGCATCTTGCTCAAGGCGGTAAGATCACTTTATTGATTCCAATACACTTTGTCATTATCATTATGTTTTTTCTCTTATTTCAGAATATAATGATACTGCAATAGTCACGTATTGTTACAGGTAACCTTTGAATACTTTATCTGTTATACATTTACTTCTGTGACTTGCAAAAGTTTCATACTTCTGCTCATAAAGGTAAAGTTCACAAATAGCAACTTCTACTTTAGTTCACATGCTCATTTTATTTCATATACCAACCAAATTGGTTAAATTTGTTTCCATTAGTCTTAACTTGGCCGTGTATCATTTTTCTTACCAATTCATGAAGATAGCAGTGTTACTAACTTATTTACTCACCCTAATATGTCTGAAATCATGTCAATGTTTGGTTGTCAGTGGAAATTATCATTAGTACAGTTATCTTCAAGGTGATATTTATCATTCCTTCATTTAAGAAAAAATTATCGTTTATCGATCAGCCACATATCGACATTAGTGATTTTTACTGTAGGCTAATTCTATTTGAAAGACTTTAGATGACATCGATATTATCAAAGATATTTTTTGGACATATCCCATTAGTTTGGACTTTATACGAACATTTCCTCGAGTTATCATATTGGATTGTACGTATAAAACTAGTAGCAAAACAGAACTGAAACTGACATACATAACAATTCACATTTCATATTAAATTCACATTGCAGATCAAATTACTTCCCAAATGACAAAGAACTACACATTGCATAATATCGTAAATATTCAACCTTACAAGCAACTTCACAAACATACAAACATCTTCTAATTCAACATACCATACCAAAAGCCTTAACAAATTCTTAATACAACGCAGTGTACCTCAAAATGATACATAATGCCATCTTTTAATACAAAATACATAAACTAGTTGTCCCGACGGATGTATCGTCCACTAGCAACTCTAGCACTGCCAGTTGCATTTGGATTAACTTGAGTGTATGATTCATCCAAAAAGCCATGCAGATCGCTTAAGTCTGCAAAGAATAAAAAATATTTTAACTTTATATTATCTTGATTATCATTAAAACTTCAATAAAATATGAAATACAACACACCGTATACAGTTGCTCATAGTTTGGATGAAAATGAGATGCTCCAACCATGATATTACTAGATAACCTAGCTGGATTTGAACCCTTAAAACACTATGATTTCTATATCACTCAACATATTCATTTGTGCAACTCAAATAAGATTGACTGAGGGTATTGATCGATGTTCTTCCGCAATAACATGATGGTACCAATGCTTTCATATATTTTCTAAAAATTGATAATGCACACTAGTGTATGTCTCCAATAAGCAAAGATAATCTGCAATTTGCTTAACACCAATAATCCAACCAGCCTATACATAAATGCTAGTGCTGTTGAACCCATGTATAAGTATTGACGATATCTAAATCTTTTAATGGATATAAAAGTGACATATGCACATACGACTTGTTTTTATCAGCAAATAAGGTGTTGCTAAGCAAGAACAAGAGATACGCACGAGCAGCATGCCGAATTGCTCTATTAGTCCAATCATCGCTAACCTCATCGAACTTTTCAAATAACATAGACATACTTAATTTAAAGCCAACTCTTTCATTCATTTCCAACCTAGCTTCTGCTACACTAAAGCCTAGATAATTAGAAACAATCTTAACTGCTTGTTCCATATCGAATAAAAGACTCTGTATAGGTTTGCCTGAAATGTGTAATAAAGGTGCTTCATCGTCAAGGGTAATAGTAATCTCACCGAACGACATATGAAAGGTATTAGTCTCTGGATACCAATGTTCCATAAAAGCTAATATCAGATTTTTGTTATCACTACTATAACATGTGTTACAATGGGGAACAAGCCAGACGGTTCAATAATATTTCTGAATCTAGTAACGTTTTCTGTAATCTTCCACTCTGCTACCTTCTATGCATGATTGACGCATGTAAGAGGTGATCATTCCTATAATAAAATAAATTTACATAACTCTAATAACTCTAATGCATACGATCATAAATACTATATTATAATACCTCGTCCATCCATATTTTCGAAGCAATATGAGTCTCATAAATTTTTTATCACATCACTATATCAGGGCCCACTATAATGCTTTGCTACTTGTTCGGATTCATCTTCTGTCTCAGAGTCATTATCTGTCTCGGCATCATCGCTTGTGTCACCTCCTCTTCCTCATCTTCCCCGTCTGAATCTGAGTCATCTCCCTCTTCCCCCTCTCCCCCTCTTCCTTATCTTCCCTCTCTTGCCTTACAACATCCTCCGTCTACTCTTCAGTGCTTTAAAATTTTGCATCTCTGTTTATGTCCTTATTTCCAGGAAAACTAGTTCCTTCCTTTTATCTTCTCTTCTCTCTTCTACGTCTTTTCGAAGCAGTCATTAGAATTCGACCACTAGTACACAATATGTCCATTGTTTCGCCTCATTTGCTTCGGCTGTGTTAACAACTGAAGCAAATATATAGTATCATTTGATTTGGTTTTCCCTTAACAACCGAAGCAGTTGTTATATGAAAAACATTAAAGAATGCAAAAATGCTATTTGCTTCGGCGGTTGTTTACAAACGAAGCAAATGCATAGAAGAAAATAGGGTTATTTTAGCTTTATAATCGAAGCAAATAGGATTATTTGATTCAATTCCTTTTTAAGGACAGAAGCAATTGGTTTCCGTTTTTTCTTCTTCCCTTCCGTTTCAACCTTTCGCCCAGGTCCACAATCTTCTCATTTCCAAATAAAAGAAAAAAAACCTCATTTTCGATACCAAATCCCTTCCATGTTTTCGATATCAAATACAGCCGCACCTTATCCCTGCGTCAGCAACTTCCTACATCGAGAGATAGAGACTATCAATTTGTTATTTTTCAGTAGTCAATC
Organism: Allium fistulosum; assembly: GCA_030737815.1. NCBI lineage: Eukaryota > Viridiplantae > Streptophyta > Magnoliopsida > Asparagales > Amaryllidaceae > Allium > Allium fistulosum. The sequence goes on from CM060905.1 coordinate 1,033,474,672, forward strand.
TCTAGTCGTTTGCTCTTTTCCCGAGATCATTCTAACCTTCGGTTATTGTAGAAGTCACTTCGATCTACAATCTCCGGTTGTTTGCCCCTTTGATGCAGGTAATGGATCTATCAATTTGTTTTGTTCGATTTATTTTTAATGATGATGTAGTTTTTAGTCTTAATGATAGTTAAATGCAGAGATTTCTTTTTGAACTGCAGTACTTTATCTTAAGTTCAACTGCAGAGATTTCCTTTTGAACTTTTACTGTGAGCGCACTTTAATGATTTTGCTCCCAAAACCATTGATTAATTCAAGTTGATTTCTTCTTCTGGTTGATCTTTTTCACCTCCTTTGTGAGCATTCTTTGTGCAATAGCCATGACCATTAGCTGTTGGAATAATAGCTTGCATGCCGAAGGTATATGAACGTGCAAACCATTGCGTAACAAATATGTGAGAGATTTCTCACATTTTAAAATTGAAGATACAAATTAACAAACAAAAAATACAGCAATGCAACACTGGAACATGAACCCTAGTATAAAATAATAATGAACGGTGTCACGTCACTTATAAAAACAACCTCAGAAAGAGAAGAAAAACATAAATATCTAGGCAAGTTTGTTTGATGACTGAGCTTCAATTTAATTTTATCAGCAACAAAATAAAAATTAATACTAGAATAAAGTTCAAATGTCAAACTGTATTTGGATTAAACCATATGCTCAAATGTTAGAATCTTCGCTTCGAATAGGTAATCAAATAAAATTTTACCGTTGAAAGTACTGAAAAAGAATTCCAAGAAATAATTCTCATTAAAAGACCGACTTTGATGTTTCAGCTTCTAAACTAAAATTGATTATTTCTCCATGTTTATCTTTAATTAGTTTTTAATCAACTAAGTTTGAATTGCATATTTTGTTTTCTTGGGTTCATTATGCATAGAATGTTTAGAAATGATCTTAAAGCGGCTCAGGCTTGAGAAGCTAATTTTGTGCCAAATCAAAATAAGAATCCATTGAATAAGACATTTCTAAAACTTGTCTATAGCTAGCTAAAAAGTTATGTATAATATATTGTTACAGTAGAACAATGGAAAATATGTTGCAACGGTAACTTGGGTACAATTGACACGGATTAATGATGTGTCAAGGCGAAGAATCGCGATATAGGATCTTTGCAATTAAGCCGTGATCGTACATGATTGAATGCACGATAGATGTGGTTGCCATGTGGATGGTTGTGGTGAACTATAAGAAAGAAGTCTTTTGCACCCAAGGGTTTGTAAGTGGAAGCAGCGATGCTTTAAGTTGATAGAACGAAATGCTAAATTACCTGGTTCCTAGCATAGTACAAACGACAGACTGATTGCATGTAGACGTACACAATGATACTGAAATGTTACCAAGTATAAAACTGCAATGAACTTGTGGCAAGATATATGATTACTGATGTCGAGTATAAAAATATGTGGAGACTGCCTTCCCTTGTAGAGACAAGCATTGCTTTTACCATTAGACTTATATAACTGAGTAGCTCTAAGAAGGATAAATTGTGTTTGGAGATCTGCATTGCATCTGAAGGCATGGTAGGTTATAAATGTGCTCGTAACAAGGTATCAGATGGTCTGTGCGTAAGTTTTATCATATTGTTATCCTTAATGTTTGGTGATCGATTATCTGCTAGTAGGTAGTTCTGCTTGCAAGTTGAGGAATATGAGGTTTGTTGTGCTATCTGAATCTCTCGTAGCATCAATGCGTTCCTGTATATACTTCTCATTCTCGCATGTTAAAGTAATAAATGAAAACAAATTGTGGAATAGTAAGTGCCTTCTCGCGTCATAATATTACTAGAGTATAAATGTTGTGTAACACGTTCCCCATAAATTACTTTACTCGGAAGAATGAAGTGAACTAGGCGAGTAGAGAGATTATAAGTTGCGGGAAGCATTGCATATGTATAACTTGTATCTAATGATGATGAGATGCTTTGAATTACTATCATAAATAAAATAATGTGATGTGAAGTAAATATTTATCATTATATACATTTATTTAACATCTATAAATTCATATTATGGTTCATGTGCGCAATTATAAAATTTTGTTTTATAAAACAGACTGGTTGTTGTTCCAGGTTATCTGTCATGAGACTTTTGAGCAGGGGGTTAACCTTAGTTGTTTAAAGGTTTGATTTTGTTAGTTAATTGGTTGGTTTTGGTTTATGTTTTTATATTCTTTTGGTTTAATGGTCGAGTTTGGTTTTCATTATTTAAAAATTGAACCAACTGATTAAACCAAATTTAAAAATTAAATTATTTTAAAATAACCATTATTTATAGTATTTTATAATATTGTTATTATTTTTCAGGTCATATTAATATTTTTAGAAGATGAGTTTATTTTTCAAAATGTTTGCACTATGTGAACTCAATTAATTTTTTTAAATCTTATATTATACCAACAACCAGAAGAACTGATTCATTTTAAGGTAAACAAAATGAACCAAACCAAATATTATCGGCTTCGTTGGTTTCGGTTTTAAAAATATTGATTTGGTTCGGTTTGTGATTCTTGAATAGTTATTTTGGTTTTATCATTTTTGATAGATTTCAAAAGGAACTCATTGGTCGTTCCTGCTTTTGAGTGAGGCACACACATACGTGTGTTTACTCTGCCCATGTACTGGATTTTTGAGAGAGGCGCACGCATACGTGGGTTTATTCTGCTCATGTACTGGATTCTTGCTAGCACACTATAGTAATAGGCTAATAGCGTAGAAATTAAGTATAAGCTTGCGTTTTTAACATAAACATTTACAGATCGTACGTCTGTGTCACAAATGATACAGAACCTTGCTTATATTTGTACTTTAAATGCAGTAAGTTTACAGTATGTAGCATGTTTTAAGTAGCAACATATTTAGTTTTAGTTACAGAACTTGAAGTCAAATGACACTGACACTTGGGGAAATAATTTGTCTTATTTTTTTCTGATATGTTTTGCTCACAGTATACTATTATTTCTCCCAATGGCATTGTTCAAACGAAGTTTCTGGTATTCATTTAGGAAATAAGCCTCAGATCTTGTATGGCCTTTTCAGTTCTTCACTTAGGCGTATGTAACACTAGTATAAATGCATGCACATCTGTGCATGTATCAATAAGAATCTTTAATTATGTCGGCATTTATACTTGCCTTTTATTTTAATTTTTTAATATTGTGAAACAATTTTGTAATATCTATGTTTCTTTTTATTGTGAATGCTTGAAGTACAATTTTTTTTTATGGCATATGGATATTGTCTTATAATGAATGATGACGCGTAAAGGATGTATCTTTCTACATGTTTATTTTCTTGTTCAGATTATTAAGTCAAAGATCATAAGAATTCTAGTATAAGAGCACCTTTAATCGTCACAATGACGCTTTACACGATTGTGAACCAGACCACAACTTCATACAGGGGTTTAGAAAAACGAATGTGAGTGGCGAATCATGTTTGTGTTTTTGTATTTAGTATGCTTGTTTAATTTTCATTTCATTAACTGTTTGAAATTTAAGTGAATTAATTAAAAATTAAATAAAAACAAGTTAACGGTTGTATATTTATGTGCATTTATTATAATTGAGCCATTGCAAATGTATAACGGTAATATACATATATAAGCCATTATTATAATTGAGCCGTTGCAAATATATAAAGGTAATATACATTTATGAGCCATTATTATAACTGAGCCGTTGCAAATGTATAATGGTAACATATATTCATGAGCTATTATTATTGAGCCGTTGCAAAAGTCAATGATATTAAAAATTCGTTTTAAATGACTAATTTCAAATCCATTAACATTTTCTCACAATCTGTCTATTTAAACGATAGATAGGCTGAAGAGAAAATATGAGTAAACTATAATTTTTCTTTCTTCTCTTTTGTCCTTTGCATTTTTTCTTTTAAGAAACTTTACAAGCAATTAAATTAGAAAATTCTATATTCAGAACAATTTGTTGTAGTGCAAACAATAAATTGATCAAATTTCAGAGGTTGTTTTATCCTGTGGATGGAACGATTGATATTTAATTTTGCACCTTGAGGCTAAACCACAAATCATCTTAAAAAGAGCGATCTAGTCCGCGACTCAGCCAAAGCCAAAAAAGACGTTGCAGACTCAGATTGAGGTACAGTAATTTTAAGGACTATTAGTGGTGGAAGTGCCCCCACTATTCCTCAGTTTAAACGGAAATTTATTTTCACAGAAATCAGTATCATTTGACTCAATAATAACTCGAGCATTCAATCAAAAAATATATATGCTTTACTTTTAATAGAATAACCAATGAAAACACATTCATATGCTCGATTTGCTAATTTAATTCTTTTAGAATCAGGAATACGGACATACGCTAAGCAACCCTAAGTTTTAAAATAAGACAAGGGTTTATGATTTTTAACAATTTCAAAAGGTGAAATTTTGCTTTTAGATTTAGGAATTCTATTTAAGACTAAACAGTTAATAAAATTTCGCCCCACCAGTGAGATGCTGCACCGGAATTTAATAAAACAGCTACTACTAATTCAGTAAGAGTCCTATTTTTTCTTTCATTTTTACCGTTCATTTCAGACGAATAGGATGCAGTTCTCTCATAAATTATGCCATGTTGTTTATAAAATTCAATGAATAAGTTAGATTCATACTCTGTTCCTCTATCACTTCGAAATCTTTTAATTTTTTTATTAGATTGATTTTCAATTTCAGTGACAAATGATTTAAACATATCTAACCCATCACATTTATTCTTCATGAGATAAATATAAGTAAAATCAGAGTAATCATCAATAAAAGTAATAAAGTAGCATTTGTCATTCCCAGTTAGAGTACCATCAAGTTCACATATATCAGAGTCTATTAAATCTAAAAGTTCTGACTCTCTAAACACAGATTTATGTTGGGTCTTAGTAATTTTAGCTCGGCTAAATATTTACATTTTTTTGAATCATTTATGAAAACTTCAGGGATTAGGCCTAAGTTACCCATGTTACGAATTAATCGCTTATTAACATGACAAAGTCTAGCATGTCAAATATTAAAATTACACAGCATATAAACAGAATCATTAACTTCAATATTCAACTTAAACATCTCATCTACAGCATATCCTTTACCAACAAAAACGCCATTTTTAGTGATGGTGTACAAGTCGGATCCAATAATCAGAAATAATGAACATAATATGGAAAGTGAACCTGAACTTAGAAGATTAAAATTGTTGTACCTCAATTTGAATCTGCGGCGTCTTTTTTGGCTGAGTCGCGGACTATGTCACTATTTTTAAGACTATTTGTGGCTTAGCCTCAACGTGCAAAGCTATCTTATCAACCTCTCCATCCCCATGATAAATCAGCCTTTGAAATTTGATCAATTTTCTGTTTGCACTACAGCAAATTGATCTGAATATAACACTTTCTAATTTAATTGCTTGTAAAGTTTTTTGAAGAGAGAAAAAATGCAGAGGATAAAGAAGAAGAAAGAAAAATTGTCCGTTATTCATATTTTCTCTTCTGCCTATCTATCGTTTAAATAAGCAGGATGAAAATTGTATGCGTTACCGAAGTAAGGAAATGTTAATGGATTTAAATTTATTGTCATTTAAAACGAATTTTTAATACCATTAACTTTTGCAACGGCTCAATAATAATGGCTCATGAATATATACTACTGTTATATATTTGCAACGACTCAATTAGAATAATGGTTCATAAGTATATATTACCGTTATATATTTACAACGGCTCAATTATAATAAAGGCTCATATATATATAACCATTAACCTATTTTTTATTTAATTTTTAATTAATTCACTTAAAGTTCCAACAATCCCTCAATTGAATTATTGAAAAAAAAATTCAAGCAATTTCTGAAAATATAGAATTGTGCATAAACAAAAGGTATCTTTCGATTTTTAAACTTTGGATAGTGGGTAACATTTAGTCTACTGTTTTGATTTTTAAAATTTTTCGCACTTGGTTTTAGGCTCTTGTTTGTGGATTTCTTAGTGTTGTTGATAGATATAACAAGGACCTCTTCTTTCTGGTCCTGTTTTCTGACCTCCTCTTCAATACGAAGACGGGTAATTAAACTCTCTAAGGAAAATTCCTTAGTCTTATGCCTGAGATTATTTTTAAAATCTTTCCAACTAGAGGGTAATCTATCAATTAACACAACAAGCTAAAACTGTTCATCTAAAGCTATAACTTCGGAGATGATCTCATGCACAATTTTCAGGAGCTCGTGCGAGTGCGCCTCCACAGATTTTTCATCCATCATCTGAAACTTCAAATAGCGACTAACAGCATATTTTTCGCTCCAGCTTCCTCGGTATTATATTTCTTTTGCAGCACATCCCAGATCTCTTTTGCTGACTTGTCTGAGCTGTAGTAATCGTACAGATCATCGCTCAAGCCATTAAGAACATAATTTTTGCAGAGATAGTCATGTTCAATCCAGTCCTTCAAAACCATTTTTTGATCGTCTGTTGCTTCTCTAGGCAGCGTTGGTTTTTCGATCGTCGGCACATGTGCCACCTTTTACATAGTCAAAAAAAATTCCATTATTTTGTCTATATTCTTTAGCTACAAGACGAGCCTTATACTTATCAATTGTACCATCAGGTTTCAACTTCTTTTTAAGTACACATTTACAACCTATAATTTTACAACCTATAGGTAAATCAACTAAATGCCAAGTTTTATTAATTGTAAAATTGTTGTACCTCAATCTGAATAAGCAGCATCTTATTTTGGATGAGTCGCGGACTAGATCGCTCTCTTTAAGATGATTTGCGGCTTGGCCTTAAAGTGCAAGGCTATCTATAAACCGCTCCGTTCTCAGGATAAAACAACATCTGAAATTTGATCAATTTGCTGTTTGCACTACAGCAAATTATTCTGAATATAACACTTCCTAATTTAATTACTCGTAAAGTTTCTTAAAGAGAGAAAAGATGCAGATGACAAAGAAGAAGAAAGAAAAATTGTCTGTTATTTATATTTTCTCTTTTGTCTATCTATCGTTTAAATAGGCATGATGGAAATTGTATGCGCTACTTAAGTGAGAGTGCGTTATTGGATTTGAATTAATTGTCATTTAAAATGAAGTTTTAATACCATTAACTTTTGCAACGACTCAATAACAATGGCTTATGAATATATATTACCATTATATATTTACAACTGCTCAATTATAATAATAACTCATAAAAATATGACCGTTATGCATTTGCAACGGCTCAATTATAATAATGCCTCATAAATATATATTACCATTATACATTTGCAACGGCTCAATTATAATAAAGGCTCACAAATGTATAACCATTAATCTGTTTTTTATTTAATTTTTAATTAATTCACTTAAAGTTCCAATAATACCCCACTTGAATTATTAAAAAAAATTCCAAGTAATTTATGAAAATATAGGATTGTGCATAGACAAAAGGTATCTTTCGATTTGAACCTTTACATAGTGAGTAGGATTCAGTTTACTACTTTGATTTTTTAAAAATTTCGCACTTGGTTTCAGACTCTTGTTTATGGATTTCTTAGTGTTGTTGATAGATACAACAAGCACCTCTTCTTTCTGCTCCTGTTTTCTGGCCTCCTCTTCAATACAAAGACGGGTAATCAAACTCTCTAAGGAAAACTTCTTAGTCTTATGCCTAAGATTATTTTTAAAATCTTTCCAACTAGGGGGTAATCTATCAATTAACACAACAACCTGAAACTGTTCATCTAAAGCCATACCTTCGGAGATAATCACATGCGCAATTTTCTGGAGCTCGTGCAACTGCGCCTCTATAGAGTTGTCATCCATCATCCGAAATTTCATATAGCGATTAACAGTATATGTTTCACTACAGCTTCATCGGTATCATATTTCTTTTGCAACGCATCTCGATCTCCTTTGCTGACTAATCTAAGTTGTATTAATTGTACATATCATCGCTCAAGCCATTAAGAACATGATTTTTGCAGAGATAGTCATGTTCAATCCAGTCCTTTAAAACCTTTTTGTGACCGTCTGTTGCTTCTCCAAGCAGCGTTGGTTTTTCAGTTGTCAGCACATGCGCCACCTTTCGCGTAGTAAAAAAACTCCATCTTTAGTCTATTTCCTTTAGCTACAAGACGAGCCTTATATTTATCAATTGTACCATCAGGTTTCAACTTCTTTTTAAGTACTCATTTACAACCTATAGTTTTACAACCTACAGGTAAATCAACTAGGTTGTAAGTTTTATTTATTTTAAAATTGTGTTACCTCAATCTGAATGCAGCGTATTTTTTAGCCGAATCGCAGACTAGGTCGTTCTCTTTAAAATGATTCGCGGCTTAGCCTCAAAGTACAAAGCTATTTATCAACCGCTCCGTCCTCAAGATAAAACATTCTCTGAAATTCGGTCAATTTGTTGTTTGCACTATAACAAATTGTTCTGAATATAACACTTTCTAATTTAATTGCTTGTAAAATTTCTTAAAGGGAGAAAAAATGCAAAGGACAAAAAAGAAGAAAGAAATATTGTTTGTTATTCGTATTTTCTCTTCTGCCTATCTATCGTTTAAATAGGTAGGATGGAAATTATATGCGCTACTGAAATGAGAGTGTGTTAACGGATTTGAATTTATTATCATTTAAAATTAATTTTTAATACCATTAGCTTTTGCAATGACTCAATAATAATGGCTCATGAATATATATTGCCGTTTTGCAATGGTTCAATTATAATAATGACTCATAAATATATATTACCGTTATACATTGCAACGGGTTAATTATAATAAAGGCTCATAAATATATTACTATTAACCTGTTTTTTTATTTAACATTTAATTAATTCACTTAAAGTTCCAAAATCCCCCACTTGAATTATTAAAAAAAAATTCCGAGCAATTTCTGAAAATATAGGATTGTGCATAAACAAAAGGTATCTTTCGATTTTTAACCTTTGGATAGTGAGTAAGATTCAGTTTACTATTTTGATTTTTAGAAATTTTCGCACTTGGTTTCAGACTCTTATTTGTGGATTTCTTAGTGTTGTTGGTAGATACGACAAATACCTCTTCTTTCTGGTCCTATTTTCTGGCCTCCTCTTCAATACGAAGACGAGTAATCAAACTCTCTAAGGTCCATAGTCTTATGTCTGAGATTATTTTTAAAATCTTTCCAACTATAGGGTAATCTACCAATTAACACAGCAAGCTGAAACTGTTCATCTAAAGCCATATCTTCGGATATGATCTCATGCGTAATTTTTTAGAGCTCGTGCGACTGTGCCTCCACAGATTTGTCATCCATCATCTGAAACTTCAAATAGCGACTAACATTATATTTTTTCGCTCCAGCTTCCTCAGTATCATATTCCTTTTGCAGCGCATCTCAGATCTCCTTTACCGACCTGTCTAAGTTGTAGTAATCATACATATCATCGCTTAAGCCATTAAGAACATAATTTTTGCAGAGATAGTCATGTTCAATCCAGTCCTTCAAAACCCTTTTCTGATCGTCTGTTGCTACTCTAGGCATCGTTGTTTTTTCGGTCGTCAGCACATGCGCCACCTTTTGCATAGTCAGAAAAAACTGCATCTTTTGTCTATATCCTTTAGCTACAAGACGAGCCTTATATTTATCAATTTTACTATCAGGTTTCAACTTCTTTTTAAGTACTCATTATAACCTATAGTTTTACAACCTACAGGTAAATCAACTAGATGCCAAGTTTTACTAATTTTAAAATTGTTGTACCTCAATCCGAATCTGCAGCGTCCTTTTGGGTTCAGTTACGGACTAAGTCGCTCTCTTTAAGACGATTCGCGGCTTAGCCTCAAGGTGCAAAGCTATCTATCAACCGCTCGATCCCCAGGATAAAACAGCCTCTGAAATTCGGTCAATTTGTTACTATAGCAGACTGTTCTGAATATAGCACTTTCTAATTTAATTGTTTGTCAAATTTCTTAAAGAGAGAAAAAATGCAAAGGACAAAGAAGAAGAAAGAAAAATTGTCTGTTATTCATATTTTATATTCTACCTATCTATCGTTTAAATATGTAGGATGAAAATTGTATGCGCTACTGAAGTGAGAATGTGTTAATGGATTAGAATTTATTATCATTTAAAATGAATTTTAATACCATTAGTTTCTGCAATGACTCAATAAATAACGGCTCATGAATATATATTACCGTTATACATTTGCAAAGATTCAATTATAATAACGACTTATAAATATATGACCGCTATACAATTGCAACGGCTCAATTATAACAATGGCTCTTAAATATATAATACCGTTATACATTGCAACAGCTCAATTATAATAAAGGCTCATAAATATACGACCATTAACCTATTTTATATTTAATTTTTAATTAATTCACTTAAAGTGTATTGACCCATAATTTTCGAAAATTAAAAATATTTAATTTAATAAAGTTTTGTGATGTAATGTTGGAAATAATAAAAATTTGTGGCTTAATAATAAGAATGTAACTGGAATGAAATGTGGTAGTATAAATTTAAGGTAATTGATAACTGCTTTAAATGTAATTCCGACTAATTAAATGATTAAAAAGTTATAATTGGTTATAGTTTGTAAATTAATTATAATAATGTGTGTATTAATTAATAATTGGATTTAAAGGGTAATAGATAATTTAAATGTTGATTTTTTAATGAAATAATGTGTAATAAATTGTAATTGGATAAAATTGGTATTGTGTAAGTTGTTATAACATTTGCTTGTGAATAATTAACTTACAAATGTTATTAAATTAGAAATGGTGACAATTGTTATTTGTTACCAATTTATTTAAATCAATTGCAATTGAATGTCATTAAATGTTAAATTAATGTGAGTTAAGACAATAACTGCAAATTGTGAATGTAATAAAATCTATAAATGTTAATTATATTCATAAGGTAATAATTGATTTAATAAAAAAAGCGAAACCAAGATAAATAAATTAATTGGGATTTAAAATTTTAATTAATGGGAAAATTGACAAAAAATTCAGTGTAATTGAAATACTGCAATTAATATGGTAGAAGATGAAAATTTTGGGAATATTAATTTAATAAAATATAAACCAATGTTAATTATGTCCATAGAGTAATAATTGGTTGAATAAAAGATTGAAATCAAATTAAATCAAATTTATTGGAATTAAATTATAATTAATTGGATTTAATTACTGTTGAAATTGAACACTGTAATTAGTTTAATATCTAACACTGAATTGATATGTAAATTTGTTTTAAATTATTATAAATGTCTAAGTAATCAAAAATGATAAAATTTGTTAACTATAAGATTTGAAATTAAAAAGTGATTTATCCGATTTAATATTAATTTATTTAATTAATGTAAAAATAGTCATTTTGGCTACTGTCTCGGATTTCGACGAAACAAGTTTCATCGGATCTGTAACATTGAATTATTGTAAGGTTTCAAGTTTTGTAGCGATCAGACTCGTCGTTTGATCGTACGGACTCGAAACGCATGAAAATCAATTTAATTAGATTTAATTGAAATTCATTTGAAATAAGCTGATTTTAAGCTAACATCTTCATACGATTGAATTAGGACTTGAAACCTGTCTCATTGAATTTAAAAATATCGAAAACACCTATTTTGATATATGTGATGACCCATTTTCGTTACGGAGACAGAACGGGCTTTTCGGGTCGTTATCGTCAATTCAAATCTATTCGGATGTTTATTCATTCCTTATCGGGCTTCGTTAGTATATATTGTATTGTTCTAACCCTAGCAGCTTTATTACTTCTCATTTATGTACGTACAATTCAGCTGTCTGCTTCTTCTTCTCAATGGCTGGAAACCCTAAATTCCCCATTTCAATTTCAATTCAAAATTCAACTTCAAAATCAAATCCCTTCAAACCCTATCATATTATATATCGATTTGAAGCTCTCGACGAGCGCAATTCTAATCTGCAGTTAGTATTTCGATTTGGATTTATGTGTGGCCAGAAATTGATGATTAAATCTCGGTCGTTCATCGTGTCGAGATCAACTTTGTCAGATCGTCAAATCGAAGTTACCATCGCGTGGAGAGGGACACGCGTTGTTCATCGGTGGTGTTCACTTGGAGGTTTGATGGCTGGATCGCTCGAAAAAATTTGATTAGGGTTTTGGAATATAGGCGGCGGCTGGGTTTGTTTTGCACGTCGATCAGCGACGTGGGAGGATCAATGGCCGAAGAGTGCTGCGTAGGCAGTGGCGATCAGTCGGGGGTGGTTGGCGTGGTCGCGGCGTGTCGTGGGGCACATGCGTGCATGATCAACGTCGGCGAGTGGGTTTCGTTTGGAGTTGTTAGAGGTTATGGCTACGTGTACAGTAAGGAGAAGGAATTGTTAACTTATTGCCCTTGTTTTTTTTATTATTTAATTTGAATTTACAATCTTCTAACGTTGATAACTTTCGCATACGAGGTCCGATTCATGCGCGGTTTGTTCCGTTGGGATTGTATTGAAATTTCGGACATTTTGATGCTGGTTTAGATGATTTCTGAGATTGTTCTAATTTGGACCTTATTTGGGATTTCAAATCGATTTGAAATCAAAGGTGGGTATTTTGACCCACTCACAACTACTAGATTTTCTTATGTTAGTTAAATTAAACTTATGATGTGATTAGAAATTAATTGATTGATGTTCGATATGTTTAAATTGTCATTCTAGTTAAATTTGACTTTTATTGCATTTAATCATCATTTAATTTAATATTGAATTTAATTGAAAATTTAATACTTGTTACTGATAATTAGTTATCTATTGATGTTTATTGATTGATTTACATGATGATTGTGATGGATGTTTGATTGTTGATATTGGATGACTGGATGTTATATTTTATATTATTATAACACTGCAAGTTCCCTATGGGTTGAAATGATACATACCCGAACGATCTATAGATTATGAAAAATCGTTATGGGTTGAAATGATAGACTTGAGCGATTTTATGGATTTTATTTAATTTGGGATTGCGGTTTGAAATGTTATGTAACCGCAAAATTTTAAATTACGGATTGAAATGATAAATATCCACATCACTTGACCATAGGGTATGAAATTATATACGGACACCGAATTAGTTAAATTAAATGATTTTATTTCCTTAAAATTTTGAATTCAATTAACTGGCATTTTGAAATAGAAATTGATTTATATAAACTGAATTATCTTCGATAATCCAAGCGTTAATGTTGAAATTGGAATTGATTTAATGAATTGTTTAAAGGATTTAAATTGGAATTTCAAAGTTGAAGTGTGTCAATTATAAAGGAATTTATCGAAATTGAGTTATTGAAAATGTTTGGATATAACTTTGAAATCTATTTTAAACTAATTTAAACTATTTTAATTAAATTAACTATTTTAATCAAGTTAAAATTATTTTTAATTTATTTTAATCTATTATAACCTATTTAATCCGATTTCATCAAATTTACCCATTTTAAACTAATTAAACCTATTTAATCTATTTTAAATTTATTTAATCTATTTTAAATCTATTTAATATAATTTAAATCTATTTAATCTATTTTAAATTTATTTAATCTATTTTAAATCTATTTAATATAATTTAAATCTATTTAATCTATTTTAAATTTTATTTAATCTATTTAAAATACATTTAAGATCATTTAAATCCATTTAATCTATTTTAAATCTCTATAAATCATTTTAAATCTAATTAAATCAAATTTAAATCTATTTAAACTATTTTTACTATTTAAAACTACTTTAAACTTCTTTAAACACTATTAAAACTAATTATGACTACCCGAACTATTTTCTAAAATTTCAGACTGTGTAAAGTTGAAGTATTTATATTTAAATCCTTGATGATGGTACAATCTAAGTTGGAAATTGAAATCGATACCTTTTGTAAAATAACATATTTGAGTAAATAATGATGATTTCGGAATGAGATATTTAATTAGCCTAGCTTATCGATAATTTCAAAAGCGAATATGATTTTGAAGTGAATATGGTTTTGAATGTGAAAATGATTCCAAAAGTGATATGGATTGAAATCAAACATGATATTTTGATATTAACTATGAAATAGTTTTGGAAATGTAAAAGAACCATCCTATGTGTAATAAGCGTTTGGTTGTTAAAGAGACCGGGATCAGATATTTCATACTCTCTGCCAATACCGAAAACTACTTTAATAATTGTGCACGTGATGAAGATTCCAGAAATGAAGTAGGATGGTTTGGCGAACGATTCTGTATGAGGTATTTACGTGACCCTGACTCCCGTGAGTCAGCATAGATGTGACTAAAATAGGGGCTATACCGGGCCAAGTGAGGTCATTCCTCCTATCGGGCACGTTTCTTCGATACTATATTTTGACTTTGTGATTGATTCGGTGGCCACCCATCGATTTTGATTATGGGAGTGTGTCCGAGGTGGGCGGTTGTAAGGACCCGGAGTTTTCGACCTCGAAAATTCCAGATAGTTAGGAAAAGGAAGAAAAAGATAAAAGAAGAAACAGAAACAAAACACAGAATCTCACATTCGCAGCGGATCAAAATATAATATCAATTAATAACAGTTATACAAAGGAAATCTATACTTGCCAAATTACACTTTAATACATCAGAGTTACAACATATACAGAAACACTGGGCAGATAAAATCAACATGTCCCAGACAAACTACAATATATCACAGCGTAATACACTCCATACGTTCCTCCCATCCAGCTCGTCTCCTGAGCTCCAGAACGTCCTTACCTGAAAATCTATAATACTCGGTCTGACCCGAGCATTACATCAAAGTAACACCTGGGTCAGGCTGGAAACCAGCGTGAGTAAACCCATGTAATTTGAAATACTCAGTTCAAACCATAAAAGGAAACCCGGGTAACTCATACTTCACTACGAGTTCATTACCTGTTATGCTCAACACTTATTTCACGCCTCAAATACTAAGTATTCTAACTTAGTTCAAAGGTTCATATTATTCCATTTCAGCCAATTGACATCACATATCAATTTATATAGAATCGAAGTGGTTTCCGGTATTTACTGATACCCGACCCCGGTCTCTTCGAATTCATTGTCGTCTTAATTCAAGGTATTCAAATGATTAAATTTTAAATACTGCCTTTACAGAGCGATCCATCATAGGTAACCACATTATCTCTATTCAACCCAACTAAACCTTTCATTTCACAAAGCATCACAATCCTATCTCAGGGACAACAAATAATTCAAGGTATTCAAATATCATTCATAAGCAAGACAAGTTAGTCATACCATTTCTAATTAATTTAATTAACTACCAACGAATTAAATTAATTACTTTATTACTTATAAATCTTGCTTATTTAACACTCATTAATTATATTCAATTTATTAATCATCCATTGATTATTCATCTTGATTAATCATCCTTGACTACTCATTCTTTAATTAAGTAATTTGCCTTTAAATTAATTGCACAGATTAATCATTCTCAAACCATCACATTACTTAACCTTAAATTTGCCGTCTTGATTAATTTCCCAAATTAATTATCTGACCATCACATTGATTACTTATTCTTTAATTAATTCCCACTCGTTAATTAACTAATCCTTAATAAATTTCCTTAATAAATCAATTCTTTTAATTAATTATACTGAGTAATTTTTCTTGATTACTTCCCTTAAGTACTTAACCCTTAATTACTTTTATTAAGTAATTTTCCTTATATTAAATTTCATCCAGTAATTATCCATTAATTCCTCTGTTAAGTAATTATACCTCATTAATTATCCTAAGTAATTATACTCAACCCAACATCAAATGATTACCCTTAATGGAAAAAACACATTAAATTTTAATTATCTTTGAGATAAAAATTTATTTATTTCATAACTATGATTCAAACTTAACTTGAATCTAGACTTAAACTTATTTAAACTCTATTTAAATCTTCGTTTTCAGATTTAAAATCATTTTATAAGATACTTTAACAAATTAAAGTTGTTACAGCCATTTCATTTTTTTTTATAAAACTTAGTCACTTTAAAACTAGGATTCAAATTCATTTTTGAATCCTTACTTTAAAGCTTACCTCCAAATTTTGATTAAAACTTGCTTTTTATTTTTAAATTCAGTTTACTCTCAAAATTAAAGACATTGACAGTTTCGCAACCTGTAACAAAATTTGACCCGAGCACATCCTCGTTTTCCCCTAGTACAACACGAGGACCTCACCTCCTACATTTACTTCGAGTTCCACAAGAGTCTACGCGTGGGAGAACCCGAGACTCACATCATCATCGTGAACTTAAACGTTCTAGACTCAGGTGCACGCGCGTGCACATGCACCAGCCACCATTTCGCCTCCGGCCTTCACTCCGGCCATCACCAAGTCACCAATGGCCTCCCTGATGAACTCAAACTCTCAGCCACGTCGAACTCATCGCGATACAAAACGAACAAATTCAAACCAGCCTGGAAGCCACACTGTCGACGGAAAAACCCAATCTCCGACGAACCAGACTTCGAGGATCCTTACCTATCACACCGAAGGATCATCTCGTCTACCAGCGTTGGTCACTCCAATCGTGAATCGTTTCGATTCACTGACGACGATGGAACCGTTCCGGTTATCAGCTTGACAAAATACACCTTAAAACCCTACCTCGCCATTTCCTGACTACCTCGGCCAACTAAAATTCTGGTGACCATTTTGAAAGGGACGCGGAAGATGATCTTAAGGCTATTTAACACTAGAGGGGGGGTGAATAGTGTTTTAAGAATTTCTTTAAAACTTCTTTGATTTAAATTGAATTAACTAACTTAATGCAAATACACAATCACAGATCAAATCACAGAATCACAAACAAATGCAAATGTAAATAAAAAGCAAGTAAAGGAAAGAACACACCAGGAATTTTATACTGGTTCGGTGTTACCCTACATCCAGTCCCGCACAACCCGTACGGCTTTCTATTCAATAATAATCTAGATTACAATCCCTCGATTCCAAGGCAATGAGGTACACCCTCCAGATTCTCAGGTCTCTGGGTAGAACCACTTGATTCACAGGACACAAGTTCACCCGATCGATTTCCAAGGACACGATCACACCTTTATAACCCCACACAAGTTTCTTTGAGTACAAATGTATCTATAACTCTGATAAGCACTGAGATTCTTTGGAGAGAGTGGCAGAGAATCAAACTAGAGATATTCTGGTTTGATTCACTTAAGATTTCGGCAAAATATGGATAGGATGATTAGAAAATAAGATAAGAGAGTAAAGAGGAGAGAAAATAAAGAAAGTAGTTACTGGAAAACGTCCATAACAGTCTCTATTTATAGAGAATGAATGGATGTGTCCATTCGAAGAGGTTTAAACGAATAGACACTTCTTTTGAAAACAACCTTTGCTGTAACGGGAAGCATGTCGACATGACAGGTAAATAGGATGTCGACATGGTCTAGTAAAAAGTGATGATTTGCTTTACTTTGAAAATGATGATTTAAAACATATGCAACTTTATTCAAATGGACTCTATGTATTTATAGAAGGTATTTAGAAGTAGAAATACTTATGAATGTATATATGTATATATACTAAAATATATTTAAAATCAAAGTAAATAAACTAAAGTAAATATAATATTAAAATAGATTTTGAGGCTAAAATATCAAGGACAATTTTGAAATCAAAATATAACAAAATGATAAATATGATTTTGAGGCTAAAACATTTTTGGAAATGTGAACGAAGGTTTTTCTTTTGAAAAGGAATATTTGAAAATCATTTTATAAAACAAGAGATAATTTTGAAAATCATTTTGAATCAAAATTAGTGGATAACAAAATAGGGCTACTATCCGTTCCACTAGATATTTCGTGAGTTCCATCTCACTAGGGTTCCATCCCTTTAACAAGAACGAAGTGGATTCCATTCCACGAGTAAATTGGATAAAAAAGAATGATAGTGCTTTCAAGGAGTTTTAACAAATATCTAACCTAACTATATTATTTGTCTTGAACTCTTGAATATCTTGAATCTCATGAGTCTTCAATCTTGAACTCTTGATCTTTGTCTTCATCAATTTTGTTTTCTTTACTGTACAGTCTTCTTTTGTTGATACCTGCATATAGATTTCCTGCACATATATATTTTATAACACTTCTATAGTTGTTGTCATCAAAACCACTATCCTATGGACTAACATTCTCCCCCTTTTTGATGATGACAACCTTTGTTTATAAAATATTTATATTCTCCTTATAACTCCCCCTAAATCTAATAACTCCCCCTTAATCTATGCCTAACTAACCTATTTTATACTTCTCCCCCTTTGTCATCAACAAAAAAAAATGACACTAACTCCCCCTAAATCTATGATATTAATGATAGTGTTATCATTAATAATACTGAAACTAGATATAACAATGCTAAATATTGTATACTCAGAATGATATATATGAGTAATATAAGAATGAGAATAATAAGTGTAACCACAAATTATTTTATTCATATCACTATATACATAACTGTTAAATGAAAAGAAAATGCATACAATAAGTAGACAAATCAATCAAACATAAGCACACCTATTTATGTCTTATTACATAATCAATATAGTAAGTTATCATAAATCAACCATGTTTAAAACCAAACCAAATCAAGTATTTCAAATCAAATCAATTTTAAACCAAATCAAACAAGTTAAATGTTACGTGGAACTTCAACCCATCCCTCTTTTCCAAAGATGGGATCCGCTTTGATTACTTCCCAATCTTCATCGTCCTGGAGCAATGTCTTCGGTGGATTTACTTGGAGATCCTCTTTGTTGAGAGCGGAGATCATCCATCGTAGTGCATCGAAATGCCTTTCTTGTTCCTTTATCATCTGCATTTGACTCAGTTCTAAGTGCCTCTGATTTCGTAGAATAAAAGTAAGAATATCTTTGAAGGATTTGAGAGTCTCTTCAAGATTATCACTTAGATTTGAAGAGGATGAAGCCATTTTGATGATAAGTAAGAAGGAAATAAGTAGATAAGAGTAGAGAGAAGTTATGAGAAGTTTTCTGGAAGAAAATAGGACTTAAATAGACAGGAAAGTCGTTTGAAATGAATTGACATAAGGAGTTATTTTGAATTTCAAATTGAAATGTCCATTCAGAATATTACCAGTATATGTCGACATGACCTCTATACAGTATGTCGACATACATAGCAGATTTTACACATCTTATTTTTGAATTTTCAGTGTATATACATATGATTTATATATATTACTTGATATAAATAAGAGTAACAGTAAGATAAGCAGAGAATAAGCTTCATTTCATACTAGAACAGAGAAGTACATGAATTTCATAAAGAAAACATAAAGATACAACTTTCAATACACCAAATTTCATTGATATACAAAAAGTAAACTCTATAAACTAGTAGATGAGGATGAAGATGATGAGATATTGAGCTTCTTGCTGACTTTGGAGAAGAACTTGTTCATAGTATTGGACATTTTGTCCAATTTTTTGTTTACGGAGTGTTTGAGAGCTTTTTGATTTTTCACAATCACTCGTTGATTGTGAAGGAGAGTCTTGTTTGATGGCCGTGTGGGAAAATCAATACTCTCTAAGGAAGTTTCTTCACTTTCTTCCTCTTCTTCTTCCTCACCTTCTTCTTCCTCCTCTTCCTCTTCTTCTTCTTCCTCCTCATCTTCTTGCATTTCCTCATACCCCAATCGTGCTTCTTTTTCCGTTAGTGTTTCGTATGGTTGAAACACGTGCGGAATTTTCATAAGTGAAATATTGGAATGATTAAAAACCTTTCGTGGAAAGAATTCTTCACCTCTCATATCCACTCCAAAGTAATTAAAAATTCTAGTGAGGTATATTCCATGATATAATGCATTCTCTCCCGAATCCAAGTTTTTGTGTCGAAATTCATCCAAGATAACTTGTGCCCAATTAATATCATAATTTTCAAAAATTGCAAAAAGAGCCTTACACACTTTTTGAGTCGGGTTATTGTAATTTCCCGATCTCGGAGTAATAGTGCGTTGAAGGAGAAGATTAACAATACGAGCTTTTGGTCGAAAAAATTTGTTTTTGAAATCCATTTCTTCCTCAAAAATATTGTGAAAAGTTTCACGATCGGTTTCCTCGATTTCAAAAGAAGAAAGATTGGAACCGGTACTTTTACACTCAAGTATGGTTCCTAAAACATCGGTATCCAAAACAATTTGTGTCCCCTTGACACTACTCCACACTTCATCATCCCTTCCATTATAAAAACCACGATTTAAATTTGCATAAAACATTTTGACAAGGTTTGGATAGCAAACAAAATCATTTTGGTTATTGTCAACCAAGCTTAGAATACCATTGTTTTGAAAGAGAGCATCAATTTCATAAGAAGCGAAGTTATTAAAAATAGCAAAATTACCCGAATGAACTTTTCCATAAGTTGCATAATTAATGTATGCAAGTATGGCATCTCTATTATTGTAGAGATGATCTTTGGTGGCTCTTGACAGCCTCATTCCGGCTACGTTGCTAGTGGATGCCATTTTTGAAGAGATAAGAGTGTTTGAAGATAAAAGTTGTTTTGAATTTGAATTGAAGATGGAGATAAGTGTTGATAGAAGATAGATATAAAGAGGTTGAATAGGTGGATTCTCTGGTCAAAGAGTCATAACTATTCAGAACATAGGAGTTAGTGAAAAGGTGGAGGGAAATTTGAATTTTGAATTCAAATTTAGAAATCTGATTTGCTACAGGTATGTCGACATTACCAATAAGTGACATGTCGACATGCACATCAGATTTTGCAAAAATGATTTCAAGCATGTACAAGATTTATATATATATATATACTTATATATATTATGATTATTGTCTGAATATATTTTGAAAATATATTATACAGAAAATATATAAAAATAATTTTTTATAAATTTTTAAAAGATATTTAAAAAATTTTAAGTTAATAAAATCAATTATATACTTAACTAATAAACTATTCTAAGCAACCAATTTTCAACCAATTAAAATAGTAAACGTGTACCTTGTTTGAGTTCCATATCATCCTGATTATCTGAATTCTGAGTTGTCATAAAACACATATTTGCCAATTCTGTTTTCTGTTCATCATCACTTGAGGACGTATCTGAATCATCCAGTGTTGCTGCAAATGCTTTCTTTCTTTTCTTTGAATATTCTTTGTTTGATTGAGGAGTTTGCTTTTCTAGATGTGGACAGTCTCTTTGATAATGACCAAACTCATTGCAATTGAAGCATTTGATGTTGTTGAGTGATTCAGTGTTATTTCCAAAACTTTTTCTCTTGTGATTATTCATTTTTCTATACTTCAAGAATTTTCGAAAGTTTCTTGTCATGAAGGCTATTTCTTCATCATCATCACTAGAGTCTGATTCACCAGTTAGTGCATTGAAGGCAATGGACTTTTTTTCTGATGACTTATTCTCCCTTCTTCCCTGAATTTGAACTTCATATGACATCAGATTTCCAATTAATTCATCAATCTTCAAGGTACTGATGTTATTTGCTTCTTCAATCGCCAGTGTCTTCAAATCCCATTCTGGAGTGAGTGAATTCAGAATTTTCCTGACTTGATCTTCTTCGGAGATTGCTTTTCCCAGAGATACTAGTGAATGAACAATATCCTGAAAACGACTATACATATCTGGAATAGATTCACTAGGCAACATCTTAAATAATTGAAATTGATTAGTAAGAATAGAAATTTTGGTCTGTTTAACTTTGCTTGTTCCTTCATGAGTAACTTGCAGAGTTTTCCAGATTTCATATGCAGTTTTACAAACAGATACCCTATTAAATTCATTTCTATCTAGTGAACAAAATAAAATATTCATGGCTTTTGAATTGTTTTGAGCCACTTCTTTTTGAACGGTCGTCCATTGAGCAAAATCAGTTGTGGGCTCAGTGTATTCAGTTTGTGTCATATTCCATGTTTCTAAACTAATGGATTGTAAATATATCTTCATTCTACATGCCCAATATGCATAGTTACTGCCATTGAAAAGTGGTGGTCTGGCAGTGGACTGACCCTCTACAAATGAACTAGAAATACAAGTGTTGGTAGCCATTGTTACTTTTCAAAAATCAGGTTATGAATACTTTGAAAAACTTGCTCTGATACCAAATGAAAGGGACGCGGAAGATGATCTTAGGGCTATTTAACACTAGAGGGGGGGTGAATAGTGTTTTAAGAATTTCTTTAAAACTTCTTTGATTTAAATTGAATTAACTAACTTAATGCAAATACACAATCACAGATCAAATCACAGAATCACAAACAAATGCAAATGTAAATAAAAAGCAAGTAAAGGAAAGAACACACCAGGAATTTTATACTGGTTCGGTGTTACCCTACATCCAGTCCCGCACAACCCGTACGGCTTTCTATTCAACAATAATCTAGATTACAATCCCTCGATTCCAAGGCAACGAGGTACACCCTCCAGATTCTCAGGTCTCTGGGTAGAACCACTTGATTTACAGGACACAAGTTCACCCGATCGATTTCCAAGGACACGATCACACCTTTATAACCCCACACAAGTTTCTTTGAGTACAAATGTATCTATAACTCTGATAAGCACTGAGATTCTTTGGAGAGAGTGGCAGAGAATCAAACTAGAGATATTCTGGTTTGATTCACTTAAGATTTCGGCAAAATATGGATAGGATGATTAGAAAATAAGATAAGAGAGTAAAGAGGAGAGAAAATAAAGAAAGTAGTTACTGGAAAACGTCCATAACAGTCTCTATTTATAGAGAATGAATGGATGTGTCCATTCGAAGAGGTTTAAACGAATAGACACTTCTTTTGAAAACAACCTTTGCTGTAACGGGAAGCATGTCGACATGACAGGTAAATAGGATGTCGACATGGTCTAGTAAAAAGTGATGATTTGCTTTACTTTGAAAATGATGATTTAAAACATATGCAACTTTATTCAAATGGACTCTATGTATTTGTAGAAGGTATTTAGAAGTAGAAATACTTATGAATGTATATATGTATATATACTAAAATATATTTAAAATCAAAGTAAATAAACTAAAGTAAATATAATATTAAAATAGATTTTGAGGCTAAAATATCAAGGACAATTTTGAAATCAAAATATAACAAAATGATAAATATGATTTTGAGGCTAAAACATTTTTGGAAATGTGAACGAAGGTTTTTCTTTTGAAAAGGAATATTTGAAAATCATTTTATAAAACAAGAGATAATTTTGAAAATCATTTTGAATCAAAATTAGTGGATAACAAAATAGGGCTACTATCCGTTCCACTAGATATTTCGTGAGTTCCATCTCACTAGGGTTCCATCCCTTTAACAAGAACGAAGTGGATTCCATTCCACGAGTAAATTGGATAAAAAAGAATGATAGTGCTTTCAAGGAGTTTTAACAAATATCTAACCTAATTATATTATTTGTCTTGAACTCTTGAATATCTTGAATCTCATGAGTCTTCAATCTTGAACTCTTGATCTTTGTCTTCATCAATTTTGTTTTCTTTACTGTACAGTCTTCTTTTGTTGATACCTGCATATAGATTTCCTGCACATATATATTTTATAACACTTCTATAGTTGTTGTCATCAAAACCACTATCCTATGGACTAACACATTTTTCCAGAGACCACCTCGTCATCATCTTCCTCTAGATCAAAGCCCGACCTCTAAAATACTTCCGTTCATCGAAATTTTGAAAAAGTACCCATTTTGTTCAACTTAGCATAGCACAGTACTTACTAACCTAAAAATCATGATTCCTATTTCTAAATTCATCGAATTGAAATACGATTGCATTTGGATAATCCAAACATGGAAATTTGATAGTCGAAATTTCGACTCTTATTTGTTCATTTCTGTAATAATTTATTTCTGAGAAATTTACTCATCAATTTCACTTGAATCAAATTTTAAAGATGATGTTATACACATACAAACACTTTCCTTTTGGAGATCAAGGTCTAAAAAACATTTAATTTGATGATTTAAATTTTAGAATCCGATTTAACTTAAAATGTTGAGCAGAAGCCTGTTCCAGACCTGTCCATAGATACTAATACACATATACATAGAATATATATAAAATCAATTTAAATCCACATGCTCAGCATAATTCAAATCATATTACAAGGATCACCACATGCAAAATCAAGGTATTTCAGATTTTTAAAAGATTACTCACCTTTGTTTCCAGAGGAGGAAAGAACAGAACATGCTTTTTGAACCAGGCTTTGAAAATTTCCAAGTTGAAACTCTTTCTTCTTTAATCTTTGGTTTGATATGAAGTTGTATTATTGTTTTAAGGTTTGAATGATTTTTCTTACTTCAGATTTTTTTCTCAACTTGGAATGGAAGAAAACTGAGATGAGAAGGCCTTGATACAAATTGAGTTACAGGTGATATAATTTATTTGTACAGGTCAATGTATATTTTTTCTTTGCAAGTTGTACCATATATCAGAGATTTCCTTGCTTTGGTGGCTGATATTTTCGTATGGAGGCTGATGAGATATTGTGTAGTATGTTATAGGACATGGCATTAATTGTTTAGTACAAAATATATATTTTATTTTGTTTGTTCATGCTTATCCACTTTTGCTTCTACAAATTGATATATAATTTTTCTTTCTTTCATACGGCTGTACAATGCATGAAGATAATTTTGTGTGGCTTCATTTGCAAGCTTCGTAGATTTTTCCCTTCTTATTTTTCTTTTATTATTTTTGTATCTATTTTATTTGTATTATTTTGTATTATAGATAATTTCCATTTTAAATTAATCATTAAAGTTTAGCCAATGTATTTACTTGATTTTTTTTATATAGTTTATCTTATATACATTTATCTCTATTTCTAGATTAAATTATTTATTATCAATTTTACTTTAATACTATTTGTCTACAAATGTTTCATATGAGTTGATATATGTATATATTCTTTGTTTGTATGTATACCCTTATATATGTATACAGTTAGGTATTATTATTATTATTATTCTTATCTAATTTACTTGCATTGTACCATGCACTTCAATGTTTACACTTATACATATTCATTATTTAGATATGGTTATACATATATGTTATGGCATACACTCATATACTTGTATATGTATATTCTTATATATTTTCCAACATCTTAGAGTTTGTATATATTTAGCGATATTTGGTATTAAATTTTAAATGGTGGAGCTTATATTCATTTCCTATGAGATTCATCATATCCAGAGATTTTTTTATAATCCAATATTTAATATAGTTTTTAAATCAATTCCTAGATTCGGGTATTAATATCAGAGAATTTATTTATTTGTTTAATAAAAGTTAAT
The DNA here is from genome assembly GCA_030737815.1 of Allium fistulosum. NCBI lineage: Eukaryota > Viridiplantae > Streptophyta > Magnoliopsida > Asparagales > Amaryllidaceae > Allium > Allium fistulosum. Next base: position 1,033,500,106 of record CM060905.1, read on the forward strand.
AACCCAAATAATTAAATTCAGTTAATCGCCCGATTAACACACGTCAGAATCCGGGTTGTCACATTCCTCCCCCCTTTAGAACTTTTCGTCCTCGAAAAGGAACGAAGCGAGAATTTTAATTTATTGTTTATCTTAGTTAAATTATTCCTCAAACATCTTTAACCATTTTTCCCCTTTTATATTAAAATTTTAAAACACATCAAAATCTACATAATATTATGGAAATAGCTTTATACAAAAATACTTTTTATAACTCGATGTCTCAACAAGTCCATCTTTGTTCTCATAGAAATTCGGTCATACGTTGATCAGGCGTAGGACTGAAAATCTGTAAGTACTCAGCAGACCCATTTCAACATCCAGTGAAATATTTGGAAAATAATTTTATTGAAAATATAGAAAACAATTTTGAAAATAGAGGAAATATCTTTGGTAAAAATGCTCTGGAAATCATCACTCCCATCCATGGTCGCAGTTAAACCGATGGTTACATTGCCGTCCCGGCAAAATCCACAGATAACTGTAGGTCTCCGTGCTCCTCGATTATGCCATGGAACCCGCTACAGATCGCAGTTATACCCGGGCCTTACGTTGCTATCACAGCACAAACCCATATAACTGTAGGCATCAGCGCTACCGAATTTCGCCGCCAAAAGAATGAAACTCCTCCACTTGACCATAGACCGCAGTCTACCGATGTTGCGCTGCCATCCCGGCAAAATCAAGTGTAGACTGTTAGCACTCATCCTCCACACGATTTTCGCTATGGTCCACACAGTAGATCGCAGCGACATCGAATTACACTGTTGTCACAGCATAACCCAAATGCCCCTGTAGGCAACAGCGCCGTTGACTTTCGCTACCAAATAATCCTCAGGAACTAGTTTGTCCGGACTCCACACAGGATCAACTTTAGAACCTCCCCTTTAGAGGCTCAAGGCAGTACCACTCAGTGGCACTCCTGAGAAGTTCATTCAAAGGAGCACCTTATTCCCCAGAGCCACTTCAAAACACTTTATACTATACACATATAGTATCTTCCAAATCATACACCAAGTATGAATCTCATATAAATCTCCTTTACAAAATCGATTCTCAAAATCGATAAATTCTCATATTAGGCTTTCCAAATGCCATAGGTTCCCAAAACCTTTCCTCAAAATCATTTTCACAAATCCTTTTTATAAATACATACATATAAATGTTTTGAAAAATCTTTGAATCAATTTGTTCTTGTATAAATTCACTTTTATACTTCAAATACTTCCAAAAACCCTTTTCTTCTGGCAAAAGATTCAACAAGGGGAGTTTTATCATATATATAACAAAGATATATAACTTGTTTAGTCCAAATCAATATTCAAATTTAATTACTCTATAAAGTCACCTACCGAATTACTTACTTCTATAAAGTAAATTTTTATGATAGAAATATCCAATTTCCACTTTACTTCGTCATATATTTAACAAAATATATTTTCAATTTCAAAAATCATTTACAGTTCTTATCCACAAAATTTCAATATCAATTTTATTCAAACCCGTACGATGTCCACATATCATTCGTACGCAATATCAATCTGATCGCTCACTCGATCACACAATTTCACTTTCGAACTAGTATCATCCACCCGACTTCCTAGTGCGGACTCAGATCTGGTTTCTTGACCAGAAACCGTCATTCTCCTTGCATAGTCATATCTATGATAGAGAATATCCATAACCAATCAAAAATCCATATCCAGGTTCGCCGTCGAAAATCGAGTGAAAAATCCCAACTCGGATCGATAATACTATCTCGAAATTCTATGCTCGAATCTGGATCAAATCACTATGCACATAGAATAATATACGTACATCCTACGTATTTATCTTCATTGATTATCAGTTAAATCAATTCCCTTTCTATTCACCCTCACTTTTGATTTTATTCACTTATTCACATTTGCCTTAATCCCCACTTGGATTACCACTTCACTTCTTATCTCAGTTGGGTATTTAATCAATAACAGTTTGAACTCTGACCAGTTTATATTTAGAAAATAGCTTGAAAATTTTGAAAAATAGATAAGTAGTTGAAAAATAATTATTAGTTTGTAAAATAGCTGTAAGGTAGTTAAGTAATTGTAAAATAGTTGAAAAATAGTAATCAGTTATAAAATAGTAGAAAAATAGTAATTAGTTTATAAAACAGTTGTAAAATTGTTAAATAGTTCCAAAAGTAATTGTAAAACAAGCTTAAGATAGTTTTAGGGTTTAAAAAGAAAAGTTGTATGGTAAATAGTTTGGAAAAATAGATTTATATTAAAACAATTTATTTTGAAAATAGTCCAAAGTCAAACTGTACAACTTCCCAATCTCCATTTCCAATCAATTGCCAATTTCCAATTATCTTCCAATTTCATTTCACTTTAAACCATCTTGAATTATACAAATTTGAGTTATTATTTCAAATGTTGATTTAATCCCATAAATCAAATTTACCTTTACTTTTAATTTAACAGCCTAACCATTTAATTCTTAGTTCAAATTTCAAAATTCCATTTTAATTTACCTTAACTTCTATCTAAACTTATTTCTAGGTTCAAATAATAATTCAAACCCCTTTTTAAACAATTTAATCTTTGAAATTCAATTTATTACCCAAATTAAGTCTTGGAACCCCTCCTTAACCATTTCAGTTTACATGTTCATTTTAAACATTCAAATCTTAATGTTCAAAGTGACCTCATTTTCACAAGTTCAATTTTTATCTTTAAAATCAAAATTACTTAAGTAATTTCAAATTAAAGTTTAATTCCATTTAATTCCAATATTGGAATAGATATTACCTCAATTTATCATCCAATTTATTTAAAACATTCATCATCCACTACCCATTCCAGATCTCAAACCTATTTGAGATCACATATAGTTCCCTACCAAATCAACCCATTTAACTTTCCTAAGTTAAATCTCAATTTCATCTTGAAATTTCCAATTCAGGTTGTTTGTTCCAAACTTATTTAACTTCCTTTAAGTTAAATTCAATTTAATCTCGTCAAACTTACTCAAATTTGAATTCCCAATTCAAATTTTAAACTTCACATTAATAAATCTTATAAGTTCAAAAACTTATCACCTTGGGTTTTCACATTACATTCCAAATTTAAAACTTAACATTTAGAGTTTATTTCAACCCATTTTTGATACCATGCATATCCCTCATATATACATATTATTTCCTTTACATACCAAGTTATCCTTAAAATTTAAACCACTTTTGGTTTTTAATTCAAAACAAATTCCTTTAAATTTCCAAACAATTCCTGTTGGAATCAAGCTCTTTCATTCAAATAATATTATTTATTATCTCTTTATCACTTTGAAACAATTTTCAAATTCTGGGCTCAGATTTAAAACTCCCCAGTGTATATCATATTCCAATTCTAATTTATAAGTCATACTTCCCTAAATGTTTTACTTCCCTAAAACATTTCATTTTGCTTACTTATTAACACACACAACAATCATTTATAATAATACACTACAACAAAACAACCATATTACAACTTTTCTTTTACAACTAACACAAACTGACAGTTGTAATAGGTATCCTATAACAACTATTTATTTTAGTAGTTGTAATATGCGGTATCTAACAACTGCAGGTTTATGTAATTTGTAAATATAAATTTATAACAACTTTTTTTCGTAGTTGTGTTCATATTTTATTTTTCCGCTCCAATGCATTTCCATTTCCCTCCTTACGTTTCGATGACCGCTCATTTTTTATTAAAGTTAAGTAAATTGACCACAGCTATTCCTAACTCTAAACCCTAACCTCCATCTCCCTACCTCCTCCGTTTCCATCCACGAAACCAAAAGGCTCGCTCACCTCCGTTGTCGCTCGCTACCATTGCCGCTCGCCGCCGCCGCCGCTCTCGACCGTTGCACTCGTGGCCCTTGGGCGTCGCTGCCGTTGGCTTGCCAGCGTCGAAGCTATAGGTATGTTGACGTGTGCCTAACTTTCTTTGATTTTCTGGCACCTAAATGATGCGAATGAATGCTATATCCCAAAAAGCCCTAATTGATGCTAACAGTTCTTGCTTTGATTTCCGACTTGTTTTCCCCTTTCTTTAATAAGTTTATACCTTTCTATTTATATTTTTACGAAAGATTTAGTTCAATAAATTTGTTGAATTTTTTTTGATCTTAGATTGTTGGCTGTTTCAATGTTTTATGTGTTTAGAACGACGCGATGAATTAAACATTCTGTAAATTGATGATGGTAAATACATCTAACTTAGCATTGTTTTTAAACAACACTTTATTTGCAAACTTCTACCTCGATAGTACATGAAAATCACATCTTTCTTTGAGTTGAAAAGTGTTTTCCATTGTCTCTTTGCTCATAAATAAACATCTACTACTATTTTTGATGATTTTTCCCCTTCTAGAGATGTTGTGGAATTGCATGCTATTTGAATTGAATTTTATTAAGTCCTTAGTTCATAAAGCTTTTGATTTTGAGATATGTATTATTACTTTATTGGGTTGTGAAAATACCGTTTTCATATCTGGGATTGTTGAGGGTATTTTCTAAGTTAACCACATGAACTAATAAGATATATGTGAGGGCATAAACAAATAGCCGAGAACTCGCTGGATTAAATCGTCACTTAAGATGGCGAAGGATTAATAACTTCAAAATCTAAGTTGTTATTTTCTATGGATAATTGTGTACTTTTACTTGGATTCATTTTCTCTGCATTTGAAGCAAGTTTAGAGGCGTGAAAACGAGGAATAAAATTGGCAATTAATAGTACAACTTTAATTCTTCTCAACAAAGAGATCCTTCACTTATTCCCACACGTTCTCTTTGTACTGGTAGGAATAATGGGATAAAACAAAAGATATTTTGGTATTCATAAAAAATGAAAAGTGAAGAAAAAACTAGAACTAGGTTTTTTAAAGTTTAAATCATAATGTTAAAATCGTCAGATTTTTAACTGATGGTTTAAACTAAAGAATTTAGTTATTACTTATTACTTGTTATTTGTTCCTATTTACAACTTCATACGGTTTGGTTTAACTTAGAAGCTCCTTATGAACTTCCACAATTTGGCTCTTCTACTAGCATTAGAAAATGACTTCAGCCATTAATTTCTGCACAAATATAGGTATTGCATTACTGTAACTTGTAACTGTATTCAATTATTTAGTATAGTATAAAAGAGCATATTAAATATAGCTTAATAAGTTTCGTAAGGGGCCATCTAGTTAATTCTGTCCTTGATTGGTGTAGCATATGTAATTACTGCATTGACAGCTTCTTCACATGTGCCAATAGAAGTAATCTTCTGACATGCTGATTTTTTTGTACTTAGGCCTACATAAATAATCAGTAATCTTCTGTCTTTGGTTTGTTTGTACTTAGATATATACTAGTTGCCTTGATTTAGCTTATTAAAACCTTAATTTAGCTTATTTTTTGATGAGATATTATACTGTATGTTGTTTATGTTCTAATTTTCATCCCCTTTCATTTTTTTCTGTTTTATTGTTCACTGTTTATTGTTTGACAGTTAAATGAATAATTTTAACAATATCAGCCTCTTACCAAATTTGCCTTTCTTGTATGTTAACGTTATGCAGCTCGCTTGCTGGGTTTTCGATAACTAGTTCCAGCCTATGCAAATGCTAGAAGAACTGAAGTACTGAGAGGCTTCAACATTGCTTCTGGGGCTGCTGGTATCAGAGCAGAGACTGGAAACAACCTGGTAATTGCCATTATATTCAAAGTTGAATAGTAAAGCATTCTCATAATATTAACCTAAAAGCTAATTGCCTAAGAAATGAAATATTATGAAATTCAGGGGCAGCATTACCATTTTGAAGAGCAAGTAGATCATTTCGAAGAAGCGCTACGATTCATGGCAAGAATGTTCATAGGAAATAGAACAGCAGTTGCTGAGCACTTGAGTAAAGTCGAGTTCCACATTCATTAATCGGGGTCAATAGTTTTGTACAGATTAAAAATGTATGCTTATTTAAATTTACATTGCTATGATTTAATTAATGACTAGTTTTGTACAGATTAAAAATAACAAAAGATACGTAGAGGGGCGTTTGATGAAGTTTCATTGTTCACAACTGAAAATCAAAATAACTGTATATTTCATTGTTCACAACTTCATTGGATGATATTGCTAAACTAATAAACCTTTACACCTCTTCAGTTCAAAAATATTCTTTTGTATAGATGCAGATAAATTAATAGGCCAGATGATGTCTGAAGCCAAAAATAAATACTATTATTTTGTATAGATGCAGATAAATTAATAGGCCAGATGATGTATGAAGCCAAAAATACATACTCTAGATCGATTCATGTTGTAAACGGTCTTGCCTTTAAATCCTAACGACATATACATGCTTCCATGGATATGATTGTTTATAATTTATACTTCATGTTCATTTGTTTATTTTTGAAGTCATTTAACATTGTTACATGTAATCAGCATGGAGGAACAAGTGATTAGTCATTTAACATTGTTCATTTGTGTGGATTCATAATTGTTTGGAGGTAGGTGTCTTCTTGTTTACTACATTTTGTTTAGGTTAGCTTGGTTCTTATATGCCTTAAATACGCTCATATCATATAAGGAGTTGCAGTAGCTTTTTAATCACCTACGCGTGATATTACATGTGATAATACTACCAATCTATGCTGTTCTCACTCTTGAATTATCGACACAGTTAATTTTCAATTTATGAGCTGATGCCATCACAAACTTCTGATGCAGTGGCACAGGATTTTTTATTGCTTGCTTATTTGTTATTTTTTATTGCTTTCTTATTGGTTCTTATATAATTCATATCTTTTGGTTTTTTGTGAGTATGTTTTCCAGTACTCTTTATTGGATAGATCTCTTCTTCAAGGCATTTTGGCACTTTAAGAAATGGTGATAACTTTAATATTTTCTTGGCATAATTGGGAATTAAACAATACAGCCATTTAAGTTTTCTCCTTGTATCAACTGACCTAGCTGTTTCATGATGGCAGGGTTGGCAACTTATGATGCTATGCAGTATATTCAGTCTCCACTCTCTATGTTGGCCAGGTGAATTTTGTTCCTGTTTTTTTTTAGATTTTGGAAAAGCTTTGAAAGGATTTACATTTAGACAAATAGGCGTACATGTTTTTGTTGATTGGTACGTATACTAATATTCTTGTTCAATGCAAGTTGCCTCTTTGACATCCTTTCGGCTTAATTATATGAATACTGCTGTTATAAATAGCTCTTGATTATAATTCGGTTACCATCTGAGTATACATTGCAGGATCTTATGCTTGAACGCACTCAACTAGATTGCACTCATATGCTAATTCATATTGCATCATACGTCTGTACTATTGAACTCAACTGGATTCTTAAGCTAATGCATATAGGCCTACTTCATATGTCTGTACTATTGGACAAGCGGTTGGGAGGATTGTTGCTTGGCATGGGGAATTGATCTCTTTTGATTAGTACGTATATGTATTTATATTGACGTATGTTATGGATTTGGTTATGTTCTGTAATAGAATCATGAACTTAAAAATGGTGTAAAATTGAATTGTTTTAGCTTTTATTAAATGTGAATGGTTCGTGTTGTTTTAAGTAATGTTAACGATCATAGTTATTATTAGTGAAATATCGGTTTTAATTATGTTGTGAAATTTATGATTAATAGCAGTTGTCGGAAGATGAATTGCAATTGTTGGTAGCAGTTGCTTTCCATAAATGTATCTACTATGAATCATATTTTTTGCAACTGTGAATAACAGTTGTAGTAGATAACTACAACAGTTATCCAGTAGTTTTCATACCTGCTACAGCACGAAATGTTACATATCTACAAGAGTTACCAACAGTTGTAAAATGGTTATTTGCAAGGGTAAGAAACAGTTGTAATATACAATATCACAACGGTTATATGCAACTAAAGAACACAGTTGTAAAAAATTGATAGTCTTTTACAACTTCTTAAAATACGACTGTGGTTCTACCGTTGTAATATATTTTTTACAACTGTGTTCCACCGTTGTAATATGCCTCTTTTGTTGTAGTGATAACCAATTCATTATTATCTTAGTTTGAACTCTTCCCCAAATTCAAGATTTTAATTTCAGTTTGAATCCATTTCAAACATATCTTTATTTAATTTCAATTTGGTTGTAATTCTATTACCTCTTAATTTAATTCCAATAATTTTTAACAACCAATTACCTTAACATTTATTAGTAAGAAATATTGCTTTATATATATCAAAATATATTCTTACAAAAATCATTTAAAATCTTTATATAAGAAAATAACAAGTACGCTCTCTCATATATATATACTCAACTCATCCTAGGGTAGTACTAACCCTATCTCTGATGAGTAAACCCACCAGAGCCAAGGTTCTCGCTTAACCTTCGCTCTGATACCAAATGTAACGACCCGGAGTTTTCGACCCCAAAAATTCCAGATAGTTAGGAAAAAGAAGAAAAAGATAGAAGAAGAAACAGAAACAAAACACAGAATCTCACATTCGCAGCGGATCAAAATATAATATCAATTAATAACAGTTATACAAAGGAAATCTGTACTTGCCAAATTACACTTTAATACATCAGAGTTACAACATATACAAAAACACTGGGCAGATAAAATCAACATGTCCCAGACAAACTACAATATATCACAGCGGAATACACTCCATACGTTCCTCCCATCCAGCTCGTCTCCTGAGCTCCAGAACGTCCTTACCTGAAAATCTATAATACTCGGTCTGACCCGAGCATTACATCAAAGTAACACCCGGGTCAGGCTGGAAACCAGCGTGAGTAAACCCATGTAATTTGAAATACTCAGTTCAAACCATAAAAGGAAACCCGGGTAACTCATACTTCACTACGAGTTCATTACCTGTTATGCTCAACACTTATTTCACGCCTCAAATACTAAGTATTCTAACTTAGTTCAAAGGTTCATATTATTCCATTTTAGCCAATTGACATCACATATCAATTTATATAGAATCGAAGTGGTTTTCAGTATTTACTGATACCCGACCCCGGTCTCTTCGAATTCATTGTCGTCTTAATTCAAGGTATTCAAATGATTAAATTTTAAATACTACCTTTACACAGCGATCCATCATAGGTAACCACATTATCTCTATTCAACCCAACTAAACCTTTCATTTCACAAAGCATCACAATCCTATATCAGGGACAACAAATAATTCAAGGTATTCAAATATCATTCATAAGCAAGACAAGTTAGTCATACCATTTCTGATTAATTTAATTAACTACCAATGAATTAAATTAATTACTTTATTACTTATAAATATTGCTAATTTAACACTCATTAATTATATTCAATTTATTAATCATCCCTTGATTATTCATCTTGATTAATCATCCTTGACTACTCATTCTTTAATTAAGTAATTTGCCTTTAAATTAATTGCACAGATTAATCATTCTCCAACCATCACATTACTTAACCTTAAATTTGCCGTCTTGATTAATTTCCCAAATTAATCATCTGACCATCACATTGATTACTTATTCTTTAATTAATTCCCACTCGCTAATTAACTAATCCTTAATAAATTTCCTTAATAAATCAATTCTTTTAATTAATTATACTGAGTAATTTTTCTTGATTACTTCCCTTAAGTACTTAACCCTTAATTACTTTTATTAAGTAATTTTCCTTATATTAAATTTCATCCAGTAATTATCCATTAATTCCTCTGTTAAGTAATTATACCTCATTAATTATCCTAAGTAATTATACTCAACCCAACATCAAATGATTACCCTTAATGGAAAAAAACACATTAAATTTTAATTATCTTTGAGATAAAACTTTATTTATTTCATAACTAGGATTCAAACTTAACTTGAATCTAGACTTAAACTTATTTAAACTCTATTTAAATCTTCGTTTTCAGATTTAAAATCATTTTATAAGACACTTTAACAAATTAAAGTTGTTACAGCCATTTCATTTTTTTTTTGTAAAACTTAGTCACTTAAAAACTGGGATTCAAATTCATTTTTGAATCCTTACTTTAAAGCCTACCTCCAAATTTTGATTAAAACTTGCTTTTTATTTTTAAATTCAGTTTACTCTCAAAATCAAAGACATTGACAGTTTCGCAACCTGTAACAAAATTTGACCCGAGCACATCCTCGTTTTCCCCTAGTACAACACGAGGACCTCACCTCCTACATTTACTTCGAGTTCCACAAGAGTCTACGCGAGGAAGAACCCGAGACTCACATCATCATCGCGAACTTAAACGTTCCAGACTCAGGTGCACACGCGTGCACATGCACCAGCCACCATTTCGCCTCCGGCCTTCACTCCGGCCATCACCAAGTCACCAATGGCCTCTCTGATGAATTCAAACTCTTAGCCACGTCGAACTCATCGCGATACAAAACGAACAAATTCAAACCAGCCTGGAAGCCACACTGTCGACGGAAAAACCCAATCTCCGACGAACCAGACTTCGAGGATCCTTACCTATCACATCGAAGGATCGTCTCGTCTACCGGCGTTGGTCACTCCAATCGCGAATCGTTCCGATTCACTGACGATGATGGAACCGTTCCGGTTATCAGCTTGACAAAATACACCTTAAAACCCTACCTCGCCATTTCCTGACCACCTCGGCCAACTAAAATTCTGGTGACCATTTTTCCGGAGACCACCTTGTCATCATCTTCCTCTAGATCAAAGCCCGACCTCTAAAATACTTCCGTTCATCGAAATTTTGAAAAAGTACCCATTCTGTTCAACTTAGCATAGCACAGTACTTACTAACCTAAAAATCATGATTCCTATTTCTAAATTCATCGAATTGAAATACGATTGCATTTGGATAATCCAAACATGGAAATTTGATAGTCGAAATTTCGACTCTTATTTGTTCATTTCTGTAATAATTTATTTCTGAGAAATTTACTCATCAATTTCACTTGAATCAAATTTTAAAGATGATGTTATACACATACAAACACTTTCCTTTTGGAGATCAAGGTCTAAAAATCATTAAATTTGATGATTTAAATTTTAGAATCCGATTTAACTTAAAATGTTGAGCAGAAGCCTGTTCCAGACCTGTCCATGGATACTAACACACATATACATAGAATATATATAAAATCAATTTAAATCCACATGCTCAACATAATTCAAATCATATTACCCACATGCAAAATCAAGGTATTTCAGATTTTTAAAAGATTACTCACCTTTGTTTCCAGAGGAGGAAAGAACAGAACATGCTTTTTGAACCAGGCTTTGAAAATTTCCAAGTTGAAACTCTTTCTTCTTTAATCTTTGGTTTGATATGAAGTTGTATTGTTGTTTTAAGGTTTGAATGTTTTTTCTTACTTCAGATTTTTTTCTCAACTTGGAATGGAAGAAAACTGAGATGAGAAGGCCTTGATACAAATTGAGTTACAGGTGATATAATTTATTTGTACAGGTCAATGTATATTTTTTCTTTGCAAGTTGTACCATATATCAGAGATTTCCTTGCTTTGGTGGTTGATGTTTTCGTATGGAGGCTGATGAGATATTGTGTAGTATGCTATAGGACATGGCATTAATTGTTTAGTACAAAATATATATTTTATTTTGTTTGTTCATGCTTATCCACTTTTGCTTCTACAAATTGATATATAATTTTTCTTTCTTTCATACGGCTGTACAATGCATGAAGATAATTTTGTGTGGAAGCTTCGTAGATTTTTCCCTTCTTATTTTTCTTTTATTATTTTTGTATCTATTTTATTTGTATTATTTTGTATTATAGATAATTTCCATTTTAAATTAATCATTAAAGTTTAGCCAATGTATTTACTTGATTTTTTTTATATAGTTTATCTTATATACATTTATCTCTATTTCTAGCTTAAATTATTTATTATCAATTTTACTTTAATACTATTTGTCTAAAAATGTTTCATATGAGTTGATATATGTATATATTCTTTGTTTGTATGTATACCCTTATATATGTATACAGTTAGGTATTATTATTATTATTCTTATCTAATTTACTTGCATTGTACCATGCACTTCAATGTTTACACTTATACATATTCATTATTTAGATATGGTTATACATATATGTTATGGCATACACTCATATACTTGTATATGTATATTCTTATATATTTTCCAACATCTTAGAGTTTGTATATATTTAGCGATATTTGGTATTAAATTTTAAATGGTGGAGCTTATATTCATTTCCTATGAGATTCATCATATCCAGAGATTTTTTTATAATCCAATATTTAATATAGTTTTTAAATCAATTCCTAGATTCGGGTATTAATATCAGAGAATTTATTTATTTGTTTAATAAAAGTTAATAACCCAAATAATTAAATTCAGTTAATCGCCCGATTAACACACGTCAGAATCCGGGTTGTCACAGCGGTAGTAGCTGCTATGCGTTACCACCAGTCCGGGAGTGCAATTGGTATATCTACCATGGCATTGCCTCGAGTGCCATGTTTACATGCCCTATCGCGCCTTCTACGAGTTTGGTTTGTACCATACCTATGGAGTGCCCTCTGATAGCCCTCCAGTTTACGGAGGAATTATGGTACTGTATAGACTATGGGAATATATAAAAATGTGTTAAGGGGGATATGGGTAATGCCTTAACGCTATTTTAATACTCTACTTTACTATAGACACTATTATAATAGCGTATTTTACTACATAGTAGATAGTTTAACGGGTCCTTAGGAGATGGGAATCCCGAACATCTCTTAAGTTACGGCACTCACGTTGGACACTGGATAGGATATGCCAAACCCCGTAAACACCTTCGACGCCATTACACTCATATTTATTACTGTTGATTTAACTTACATAAGATCATTTTGTTCTGACTCGAGTGTTTGTCTTTTCATTACGCTCGGGTCAGTCTGAGCTTTTCAGTTTATCGAAGATTGCTTTCTGGAGGATGAAGACAAAATTTTTTTACTACTACTACTTATTATATGTATTCCACTGCATCATGTTGTTCCGCTGCATTTATTTATTATTTATTCTTGTTGTATGTAACTCTGATATGTATTATAAAAAAATAATCAATGTTATTTGTAAACAACTTCATGAACTGTTTAATTGATTATTATATTTTGTCATTCCGCTGCGAGATTCTGTATTTGTTTATTTCTTTCTCCTTTTTTCTTATTTACCCCATAATAATCTGCCCTTTGAATGGTTTGAGTCTGACGCGTATGTCCGCTTAAAACATTTAAAAAGGCAGGTCGTTACAATTGGTATCAGAGCGAGGTTTAGCGATAACCTTAGCTTTGTGAGGTCCGACTCTTTAGAAATAGGGTAGTAATACCCTAGAATGAGTCGCTGAGTGTATATATATGAGAGAGCGTATTTGTTAGTGTTATAAAGGGTTTTTTTGTATTGTGTTAATTTGTTCCGTTTTGTATTTATAAATTCTGGTCACTGCATAGGACGCTATGACATCGATAGGGATTTCTAAGCACTAAATAGGGCAAACAGAGACAATATCGGTTTTGAAATACTGGTAAATGAAATAATTTTATTCGGCATATATTTTGTGTATAAAGGAATAATTTTATAAATGATATAGTTGGTTGTAATATATTTGTTTGTTAGGTAGGGAAATTTATAAATATTGCCTGAAAATGAGATTGTAAATAAAATAAATATAAATTGGAAATTTTAGAACTTAAGTTCCGGGATTTTTGAAATTTCTTTCAAAGGATTTTGAATATGATATTAGTATTATTTGGAAGTATTTTCAGATATAAATATCCCAATATGATTTGAAAGAAATGTTTAAAAGAATTTTGGAAGGAAATAAGTTTTATACTCCCCTCTCTGTTGTTGGGAAATAATTTCGATGATGAGTGCATGCATTATCGACGTTCATTTTCGGATTTCAAAGTGGGAAGACTGCTGTAGTAGTTTTACTGCACATTCGTTTTGATAAACGAAACTTAATTTTAATTCCTGAAGTTTGATTTAATATGTATGTATGTATGTATGTATGTATGTATGTATGTATGTATGTATGTATGTAAGTTATGAGTATATATATATATTATTTTAAAAAGTAGTGAAATGGAACCCGGTTGTTTAGTTATTAAGTTTTTGTAAATTAGAAATTGAAATTATGGTAATGAATGGAATCTTGATTATATTAAAAATTGGAAACTTCTAAAATAAAAATAAGAAATTGAAAATTTGTAAACTGTGAATATAATGGAAATGAAAATAAGAAATGTAACTGTTGAACATTTTGTTAATTTGAATAAATGAGATAACTTGTGTAACTTTCAATTGCATTCTTAAAACATATATATAACTTACCAAACTATTAAAAGTTGAAATGTAATAGAAATATGTAATATAATATTATACAAGTAAAGCTTAAGTATAATGAAAGGGTTCAATAAAAAATTTCTATGAATAAGGATTCTAATGTTATAAATTGTTATAAACTAAAGTTAATAGTTTGAAATGCTACGAATTAAATGTAATAAAAAGTGAATAATGTAAGAAAATGATTATAAGCTTAAGTTAACATTTAAGCTATCTATAATTAGATTGAATAGAAAGGGTGAATACGGTAAGTAAATAATTATAAACTTAAGTTAATGTTGAAGTCGTTTATAATTGAAGTGAATACTATATTAATGAAATGATTATAACTCTAGAAAACATTGAAATGAATTAGAAATGGATATAATATTCAATAATACTATATATAGAAGAATGAATGTGGAAAAGAAATAATCTATAAATGGTGAATTGAATTGTAAAGAAACTTACCTAATAATGTATAATCAAATAATTGAAATAAAAAAATAACTTATTTAAGTAATGAAAGTAAAGTAATAATATGAAAGAAAATGGCATTGTATGAATAAATGAGAAATGAACTTTTGTAAGTAATAATCAAAGTAAATTAATGAAAATAAACACTACATGAATGAGAAAAGAGAAGTAAATGATGTGAAAAAAGAGGAAATCAAACTAAATAGTAAATGTGAAGTAAACTAAAATAAAATATATACAATACTTCAATAATGAATTCATTTATGATCCAAATAATTGAAATGAATATAACTTATGTAAGTAAAGAATGTAAATTAATGAAATAAGCCTTATATGAGTGAATGAGAATTAAATTTTTGTAAGAAATGAACGTGAATTAAAGAAAATCATTGTATAAAGAAAAATGAACAATAAATGATGTGAAAAGGATAAATAGAGTAAACTTAAAAATGTGTTGCTTTGTTTGTTGGGCTTATGGATTGGTTGGGAAAGGATACTTCTATTTTGTATAGAGATGTATAAATAATCTATAAAGTTATCTACGACTATTGAATGTATGGTTTACTTCATAGTTCATTTATCATTTTATATGTTTAGAAGTTCTGAACCCAAACAAACCATTTGTTTCTAGTTGCTATGGATGGATGATTGCTCTCTTTGTTGAAAAAGATGTTTGTACTGTTGTTTGCCAATGATTATTGTTATATTGTGATGATTTGTTTGTTATTTATTGAAATAACATAAATATTTCTCTTTTATATAATTATTAACTTCTTTGGATTATATAAGTGAAATACAGGTTATGGAAGCAATAGCTACTACTTTTGGTTTAATGAAATAAGCGTTTGTTTGCCCGACAAATAGGTACGTTTTTGGATTACTGTTTTCTAACGATATTATATTGTTTTCCCGTGGTTTGGGATATTTTATTTTGAAAAATATGAAATGTATTGTTATTATTGATATTATTATTTCTCCCAGACGTCTCCGTACAAAGGCGACTCTACCGAAATTTTCTGTGAATTTTGGACTTAGAAAATTTTGTGAAATGTTTTCCAAACTTTTGTTAACTTGAATATAAAGGATTTAATTGTTATAAATAGATATATTTTATTTAAATCATTTAATTATGTAAATTAATTGTTTATAATTTAATATTTTTAATAAGAGATATTGATTACTAAATTCTTTCTTTTCCCTTCTTTTCTTTTTCGAGGATGAAAAGTTATGAGTGGGGGAGAGTGTAACGACCCGTAATGTTCGAAAATTTAAAATAGTTAATTTAATAAATTTTGTGATGTAATGTTGGAAGAAATAAAAATTTCTTGCTTAATAATAAGAATGTAACTGGAATGAAATGTGGAAGTATAAATTTAAGGTAATTGGTAATTGCTTTAAATGTAATTCCAACTAATTAAATGATTAAAAAGTTATAATTGGTTATATATTGTAAATTATAATAACGTGTGTATTAATTGATAATTGGATTTAAAGAGTAATAGATAATTTAAATGTTGATTTATTAATGAAATAATGTGTAATAAATTGTAATTGGATGGAATTGGTATTGTGTAAGTTGTTATAACATTTGCTTGTGAATAATAAACTTACAGATGTTATTAAATATAGAAATGGTGACAATTGTTATTTGTTACCAATTTATTTAAATCAATTACAATTGAATGTCGTGAAATGTTACATTAATGTGAGTTAAGACAATAACTGCAAATTGTGAATGTAATAAAATGTATAGAAATGTTAATTATATTCATAAGGTAATAATTGATTTAATAAAAGAGCGAAACCAAGATAAATTAATTAATTGGGATTTCAAATTTTAATTAATGGGAAAATTGACAAAAAATTCAATGTAATTGAAATACTGCAATTAATATGGTAGAAGATGAAAAATTTGGAAATATTAATTTAATGGATTTATTGTAAAGGACAAAATATCCAAATAATTTATCCTCAAGGACACATGCCTATAATTTTATCCTCAAGGACAGGCCAAAAGCCCATTTTTTCTCAAATGCACAAATCTTTCTTCCCCGTGCCCATTCAATCCCGTTTTCAGCTCCGACCATCTTATCCCGCGTCAACGCCACCTCCTCACCAGCGCCGCCGCCTCCTCATTAGCGCCACCATTGCCACCTCCTCCTTCATACGTTTTGGAGCAACCACCTCGTGACACCTCCTCCATCCGTTTTGTGTTCAGCATCGCCGCAGCGTCACCTCCTCACCAGCGTCGTGCAACTACCCCATGTCACCTCGTCCACCCGCCAACGCCACCCCCTCACCAGCACCATGCTCTTAAAAGCTGATACTGATACCAGTTTTTAGGTATCAGTTTTGAAATTTTAGGTATCAGTTTTGAGATTTTAGGTATCAGTTTTGAAATTTTAGGTATCAGTTTTGAAATTTTAGGTATCAGATTTGAAATTTTAGCTTGATCTCCATCCCTAACTTTTCACGGTCGCTCTCCGCTTCCTCGCGTGCTCTTTTCTTCTCCGCGAGCTCCTTCGTCTTAGATTTTTTCACAGACTCCATCTTCTTCCGAATTCGCCTCTCGAGCTCGAACTCCGCGCGCAGGTCCTTGATTTCTGCCAAGGTGTTGTCGAGATCTGAGAGGTCGACGTCTCGGTCGGAGTTTATTGGGTTGGAGAAGGAAGTGATGGTGTGGGTTTTGTAGCAAGATCTGGAGTTGGAGAGGCAAGTTGCAGTGATTTGTCCTTGAGGATAAAATTTTAGCGGGCTGTCCTTGTGATTAAAAAAGCCCTAATTTTTGTCCTTCACATAAATTTCCCCAAAATATAAACCAATGTTAATTATGCCCATGGAGTAATAATTGGTTGAATAAAAGATTGAAATCAAATTAAATCAAATTTATTGGAATTAAATATAATTAATTGGATTTATTTACTGTTGAATTGAACACTGTAATTAGTGTAATATCTAACACTGAATTGATATGTAAATTTTTTTTAAATTATTATAAATGTCTAAGTAATCAAAAATGATAAAATTTGTTAATTATAAGATTTGAAATTAAAAAGTGATTTATCTGATTTAATATTAATTTATTTAATTAATGTAAAAATAGCCATTTTGGCCACTGTCCTGGATTTCGACGAAATAAGTTTCATCGAATCCGTAACGTTGAATTATTATAAGGTTTCAAGTTTCGTAGCGATCAGACTTGTCGTTTGATCATACGGACTCGAAACGCGTAGAAATCAATTTAATTAGATTTAATTGAAATCAATTTGAAATAAGCTGATTTTAAGCTAACTTCTTCATACGATTGAATTAGGACTTGAAACCTGTCTCATTGAATTTAAAAATATCGAAAACATCTATTTTGATATATGGGATGACCCATTTTCGTTCCGGAGACAGAACGGGCATTCCGGGTCGTTATCGTCAATTCAAATCTATTCGGATGTTTATTCATTCCTTATCGGGCTTCGTTGGTATATATTGTTTTGTTCTAACCCTAGCAGCCTTATTACTTCTCATTTCTGTACGTACAATTCAGCTGTCTGCTTCTTCTTCTCAATGGCTGGAAACCCTAAATTTCCCATTTCAATTTCAATTCAAAATTCAACTTCAAAATCAAATCCCTCCAAACCCTATCATATTATATATCGATTTGAAGCTCTCGACGAGCGCAATTCAAATCTGCAGTTAGCTTTTCGATTTGGATTTCTGTGTGGCCAGAAATTGATGATTAAATCTCGGCCGTTCATCGTGTCGAGATCAATTTTGTCAGATCGTCGAATCGAAGTTACCATCGCGTGGAGAGGGACACACGTTGTTCATCGGTGGTGTTCGCTTGGAGGTTTGATGGCTGGATCGCTTGGAAAAATTTGATTAGGGTTTTGGAATATAGGCGGCGGCTGGGTTTGTTTTGCGCGTCGATCAGCGACGTGGGAGGATCGATGGCCGGAGAGTGCTGCGCAGGCAATGGCGATAGGTCGGAGGTGGTTGGCGTGGTCGCGGCGTATCATTGGGCACGTGCGTGCATGATCAACGTCGGCGAGTGGGTTTCGTTTGGAGCTGTTAGAGGATAGGGCTATGTGTACAGTACGGAGAAGGTATTATTACCTTATTGCCCTTGTTTTTTACTATTATTTAATTTGAATTTACAATCTTCTAATGTTGATAACTTTCGCATACGAGGTCCGATTCACGCACGGTTTGTTCCGTTGGAATCGTATTGAAATTTCGGACATTTTTACACTAGTTTGGATGTATTCTGAGATTGTTCTAATTTGAGCCTTATTTTGGATTTCAAATCGATTTGAATTCAAAGGTGAGTGTTTTGACCCACTCACTACTACTAGATTTTCTTATGTTAGTTAAATTAAACTTATGATGTGATTAGAAATTAATTGATTGATGTTTGGTATGTTTAAATTATCATTCTAGTTAAATTTGACTTTTATTGCATTTAATCATCATTTAATTTAATATTGAATTTAATTGCAAATTTAATACATGTTATTGATAATCGGTTATCTATTGATGTTTATTGATTGATTTGAATGATGATTGTGATGGATGTTTGATTGTTGATATTGGATGACTAAATGTTATATTTTATATTGTTATAACACTACAAGTTCCCTATGGGTTGAAATGATACATACCCGAACGATCTATAGATTAGGAAAAATTGTTTTGGGTTGAAATGATAGATTCGAGCGATTTTATGGATTTTATTTAATTCAGGATTGCAGTTTGAAATGATAAATAACCGCAAAATTTTAAATTACGGATTGAAATGATAAATATCCGCATCACTTGACCATATGGTAGGATATTATATACGGACACCAGATTGGTTAAATTAAATGATTTTATTTCCTTAAAATTTTGAATTCAGTTAACTAGCATTTTGAAATAGAAATTGATTTATATAAACTGAATTATCTTCGATAATCCAAGCGTTAATGTTGAAATTGGAATTGATTTAATGAATTGTTCAAAGGATTTAAATTGGAATTTCAAAGTTGAAGTGTCAATATAAAGGAATTTATCGGAATTGAGTTATTGAAAATGTTTGGATATAACTTTGAAATCTATTTTAAACTAATTTAAACTATTTTAATTAAATTAACTATTTTAATCATGTTAAAATTATTTTTAATTTATTTTAATCTATTATAACCTATTTAATCTGATTTCATCTAATTTACCCATTTTAAACTAATTAAGTCTATTTAATCTATTTTAAATTTATTTAATCTATTTTAAATCTATTTAATATAATTTAAATCTGTTTAATCTATTTTAAATTTATTTAATCTATTTTAAATCTATTTTAAAATTTATTTAATCTATTTAAAATACATTTAAGATAATTTAAATCCATTTAGTCTATTTTAAATCTATATAAATCATTTTAAATCAAATTAAATCAAATTTAAATCTATTTAAACTATTCTTACTATTTAAAACTATTTTAAACACTATTAAAACTAATTATGACTATCCGAACTATTTTCTAAAATTCAGACTATGTAAAGTTGAAGTTTTTATATTTAAATCCTTGATGACGATACAATCTAAGTTGGAAATTGAAATCGATACCTTTTGTGAAATGACATATTTGAGTAAATAATGATGATTTCGGAATGAGATATTTAATTAGCCTAGTTTATCGATAATTTCAAAAGCGAATATGATTTTGAAGTGAATATGGTTTTGAAAGTGAATATGATTCCAAAAGTGATATGGATTGAAATCGAACATGATATTTTGATATTAATTATGAAATAGTTTTGGAAATGTAAAAGAACCATCCGGTATGTAATAAGCGTTTGGTTGTTAAAGAGACCGGGATCGGATATTGTCATACTCTCTGCCAATACCGAAAACCACTTTAACAACTATGCACGTGGTGAAGATTCCAGAAATGAAGTAGGATGGTTTGGCGAACGATTCTGTATGAGGTATTTATGTGACCCTGACTCCCGTGAGTCAGCATAGATGTGACTAAAAAAGGAGCTATACCGGGCTAAGTGAGGTCATTCCTCCTATCGGGCACATTTCTTCGATACTATATTTTGACTTTGTGATTGATTTGGTGACCACCCCTCGATTTTGATTATGGGAGTGTGTACGAGGTGGGCGGTAGTGGCTATTATGCGTTACCACCAGTCCGAGAGTGCAATTGGTATATCTACCCTGGCATTGCCTCAAGTGCCATGTTCACATGCCCTATCGCGCCTTCTACGAGTTTGGTTTGTACCATACCTATGGAGTGCCCTCTGATAGCCCTCCAGTTTACGGAGGAATTACGGTATTGTATAGACTATGGGAATATATAAAAATGTGTTAAGGGGGATATAGGTAACGCCTTAACGCTATTTTAATACTTTACTTTACTTTAGACACTATTATAATAGCGTATTTTACTACATAATAGATAGTTCAACGGGTCCTTAGGGGTTGGGAATCCCGAACATCTCTTAAGTTACGGCACTCACGTTGGACACTGGATAGGAGATGTCAAACCCCGTAAACATCTTCGATGCCATTACACTCGTATTTATTACTGTTGATTTAACTTGCATAAGATCTTTTAGTTCTAACTCGAGTGTTTGTCTTTTCATTACGCTCGGGTCAGTCTGAGCTTTTCAGTTTATCGAAGATTGCTTTCTGGAGGATGAAGACAAAGATTTTGTACTAGTACTACTTATTATATGTATTCCACTGCATCATGTTGTTCCGCTGCATTTATTTATTATTTATTCTTGTTGTATGTAACTCTGATCTGTATTATAAAAGAATAATCAATGTTATTTGTAAACAGGTTCATGAACTGTTTATTTGATTATTATATTTTGTCATTCCGCTGCGAGATTATGTATTTGTTTATTTCTTTCTCCTTTTTTCTTATTTACCCCATAACAATCTGCCCTTTGAATGGTTTGAGTCTGACGCGTGTGTCTGCTTAAAACGTCCAAAAAGGCAGGTCGTTACATAAAGTTCCAACAATCCCCCACTTGAATTATGAAAAAAAATTCCAAGCAATTTTTGAAAATATAGGACTATGCATAAACAAAAGGTATCTTTCCATTTGAACCTTTGCATAGTGAGTAAGATTCAATTTACTATTTGATTTTTAAATTTTTACGCACTGTTACAGACTCTTGTTTGTGGATTTCTTCGTGTTGTTGGTAGATACAACAAGCACCTCTTCTTTCTGGTCCTATTTTTTAGCATTCTCTTCAATACGAAGACGAGTAATCAAACTGTCTAAGGAAAACTCCTTAGTTGTATGCCTAAGATTATTTTTAAAATCTTTCCAACTAGGGGGTAATCTATTAATTAACACAACAAACTAAAACTGTTCATCTAAAGCCATACCTTTGGAGATGATCTCATGCACAATTTTCTGGAGCCCGTGCGACTGTGCCTCCATAGATTTGTCATCAATCATCCAAAACTTCAAATAGCGACTAACAT
This sequence comes from Allium fistulosum, assembly GCA_030737815.1. NCBI lineage: Eukaryota > Viridiplantae > Streptophyta > Magnoliopsida > Asparagales > Amaryllidaceae > Allium > Allium fistulosum. The sequence continues at coordinate 1,033,522,470 of CM060905.1, forward strand.
CATATTTTTTTAATCCAGCTTTCTCGGTATCATATTTCTTTTGCAGCGCATCCCAGATCTCCTTTGCTGACTTGTCTAAGTTGCTGTAATCATACAGATTATCGCTCAAGCCATTAAGAACATAATTTTTGCAGAGGTAGTCATATTCAATCCAGTCCTTCAAAACCTTTTTATGAACGTCTTTTGCTTCTCCTAGCAGCGTTGGTTTTTCGGTCGTCAGCACACGCACCATCTTTCGCGTAGTAAAAAAACTCCATCTTTTGTCTATATCCTTTTGCTACAAGACGAGCCTTATATTTATCAATTGTACCATCAGGTTTCAACTTCATTTTAAGTACCCATTTACAACCCATAGTTTTTCAACCTATAGGTAAATCAACTAGATGTCAAGTATTATTAATTTTAATATTGTTGTACCTCAATCTGAATCTGCAGCGTCTTTTTTGGCTGAGTCGCATACTAGGTCGCTGTCTTTAAGACGATTCGCATCTTAGCCTCAAGGCATCTATCAACAGCTCCATCCCTAGGATAACATAACCTCTGAAATTTGGTCAATTTGTTGTTTGCACTACAACAAATTGTTTTGGATGTAGCACTTTCTAATTTAATTGCTTGTCAAGTTTCTTAAAGAGAGAAAAAAATGCAAAGGACAATGAAAAAGAAGGAAAAATTGTCCGTTATTCATATTTTCTCTTCTGTCTATTTATCGTTTAAAAGATAGGATAGAAATTGTATGCGCTACTAAAGTGAGAGTGTGATAATGGATTTGAATTTATTGTAATTTAAAACGAATTTTTAATACCATTAACTTTTGCAACGACTCGATAATAATGGCTCATGAATATATATTACATTTATACATTTGCAATGGTTCAATTATAATAATGACTCATAAATATATAACCGCTATACATTTGCAAGGCTTAATTATAATAATGGTTCATAAATATATATTACCGTTATATATTGCAACGACTCAATTATAATAAAGGCTCATAAATATATAACCATTAACCTGTTTTTATTTAATTTTTAATTAATTAATTTAAGTTCCAACATTAACCAAATACTGTATTATTTGATCAGGATAGCATAGTTGGCTAGCATGCTTGGTTTCAAAGATAATGATTGGTTTATTTATTTGAAACTTTTGCGGTATTCTTTAAGATATATGTATATGATTTAGTTATTTTTTCCCATATGATTGGTAATAATGGATTTTTCTTCAATAATGATGGTATGCTACATGGAGCCGAGAGTTGAACAAACCTTGCATGCACAGTTATTATATGTTCATTAACCTGTGTTTATGTGCATTTCTTTTGTATGCACAGTTATCATATGTTCATGTCTTCTAGCATGGATCATCATCAATTTTAATGATATCTACAAAGTACCAATGATTGTATATCCTTTTTTACTTGCTTGCAAAATTGATTGAAATAAATTGATATGATTTTCAAAAATAGACTGTAAACATAAGCATATATAGTTATAAGGGTATATTCTTGAATCAATAATCTTGTTGTTCATTCTAGAAGGTCAACAACTCGCATATTTCAACTATTGACTGGGTGCTATAGTGACTGGCATCATCTTGTCATGACATGTACATTATGTATTTCTTTGTGATAGTCTCCTATTTCTTTTAAATTGCGTAGATTTGTTGAATGAATTTTTTTAAGCTAACTAATGTTGACTTTGCATGATGTTAACTGCACAAACTATTGAACGTAAATTGCATACTACCATGTATTCACCCAGATTTCAAAACTCGGTTTCGGTCTTTGAAAATTTTAAAAAATTTGGTTTTCGTTCTTTTGGAAGTTTCGATAAATGTTTCAGTTTTTAAATTTCGATGAGTATTTAATAGAAAGATAATATTAAATACTGTTCAATAACTAATTTCAGTAACTAATTATATACCTATATTATTATTTAACAATTTAGAACTACTTCTAATTATGTCTATAAATATTTTCATTAACTTATTATTATATAGTTAATAGTTTGACTTATGTTAATGGTATTATTTACCTTCTAACTAATGTTGTACAAGAAAATATACAGTACATGCTAAAACAAGAAGAGTATTATTTTTTACACATAATATTATTCTCCACAAAACTAGTACAAGAGAAAACATCAAAAGCAAGAAAAGTTAATATGTCAGATAAGACCCATGTGCTGCATTTTATTACTCTGTCATTTCAGTGTTCTTTCTCTCTCTTTCGGTCTGTGTTGTTTTTTCTTTCTTTCCTTCTCTCCTTTTTTCTCCTCTTTCGTTCTTTCTACTTCCTACTTCCTACTGCATCAAAAATTACTAGCTGCTGAGTATTTTATTTAAATTTCTTTGTAAATTTCTATCCCTCCGCATATTTCCATCTCTTGACATATGGAAAAATCGTATTTTCATCTATATTTCGACCGGAACCGAAATTTGTGGCCAATTTCGAATCATCACCTACCGAAAACGATCCAAGATGGCTAAAATTTTGAGATTCTGGCCGAAATCTCAAACCATGGTATTCACATGCAAAGTTTTGGCAACATAAGGTGAAAATTGTTATATTATTAACTGATTATTTAGAGCTATTTGAGTATCACTATACATTTTACTTCCAGCAAATAATTTTTGATATTTATTGTTGGCTTTCAACTAAAAGTTGTACAGTTATTATCAATTCTTGAACAAATTATAATGCACATTTTATAACTTTTAAATGGGCCTGATGTATTATTTGGTCCAGGGTCTTTGGACCGGTCCAGGGTCAAATCTTCAAAGGTAATATGCACATTTTATAACTTCTAAAACATATATTAAACCGTATATTAAACATCATAGTTGTGTTATTCTATTTATCCATACTGATAATGTACACAAATATTCAACTTACTCCCAAGTTTTTCTTTTTCAATTTCTCGGCGAATCACTTGTAGCCAGTGTAAGCAGTTATTAACAAGTTTGGTGGGTGCTCACAAGGATGGAAGGTCGGTTGTATTATTTCCATTTTATTTATATTTTCCTACTATTTTTCAGTATTGACATTCCCAATTGACTAGTTCCTTATCAAACAAGAATGCAACCTTATTTTTTAATCTATCGTCTTGTTTTCAACATGTTAATAATATTATTATACCAAAGTTTATGTGTACTACAACACGAGTCATGTTATTTGGTAGTTTTTTGAAGATAAAACTTTGTGAAAGTTATCCGAATATCCATATACTTGGATTCCTTTTAAGCAAAGAACTTGGAAGAAAAATATATATGTTATACTTGTTTAAAAAAACAGTAGGATGTTGGTTGTTTGGTAATTGATATATTGATTAAACCACCATTATCTATATTTATTATTATGCAATTGTCCTGCTATGTAAGAAAATTTTAGATGACCTATCAAGCTCGCACGATTTATAGAACATGGACACGATGAAGAGCAGAACTCTTCTGCTTCGCAGTCGACAAAGAAGTGGCAAAAGGTCCAAAAATTAAAAGAAATATATAACACAAGAGACAAAATATACCAAGTAGAGTAATAATAGCAAACCCATTGGAAAGCCTCCAATGTTCCATTTTACAAAATTTCAAGTGGTTTTACATGTAGTAATTTTATTTCATTCCTTAAACGGTAGGGCAAATAATGTATTTAATATTTAAAACATTGGTTTGATGTATATGTTGAATTTGATGTATAGCCTAACTTGATTGATGTATATTTTGAATTTGTAAGCTAAACTATATAATTATAATTTCTTAGATTTTTTTTCTATTATCGTTACTGATTTGATGTATATATGTAGTACGACATTGACCTATATGCTGAATTTGTGCATTAATATGCGAGCTGCATTTGTTATACAATAATTTTTTTTGTTTCAGTTGACATTTGCTTCGGTTGTCATATGACAACCAAAGCAATTGATCTTCTTTTGCTTCGGTTGTCATGTGACAACTGAAACAAATAGAAAATGAGTATTTGATGATAAACGTACATTTGCTTTTGTTTTCATGTAAGAACTGAAACAAAAGAGGGTCATTTGGTTCAGTTGTCATGAAACAACCAAAGCAAAAGCCTCAATCAATTGCTTCGGTTGTTTAAAAGACCGAAGAAAATAACCCATGTTGCTTTGGTTTAATAACTGAATCAACATGTTTTGTCCTGTTGCTTTGTCTTTGTAACGACCCGTAATTTTCGATAATTAAATTTGTTAATTTAAGGAGATTTTGGTAATTTAATATTGAAAGAAATAAAAATTTGTAAATTAAAAATGAACTAATAACTAAGATGAAACATAACAAGGTTAATTAAAGTTAATAATTAATGAATTGAATGAAATGCCAATTAATGAAAATAAATTTAAATGTTATACTTGGCTATAAATTGAATATAAGGAAACAAGTGTAGATATTGAACTAATTGATGAATTAGTATATAATTAATGATAATTGGATAAGAATAGTGTTATGTAAGAAATTGTAACATTTGTTTGTTAATAATAAATTAAGTGTAACTAAACGTTAATGGTAACAATTATTATAAGTTAACCATTTATTTAGTCTATTAATTTAAAATTGGTAATCAGTTGCAATAAATCTAAATTAAATGTTATGTTGGTGTAAGTTAAGGTAATAATTGGAAATAATGTTAATTTTATTCATATTATGACAATTAGTTGAATTAAAAGAATGGAAATAAAGATTTATCAATTTATTGGAATTTAAACTATAATAATTGGATTAATTGCAATTAAATGAAATTGAGTATTTAAATATTACGTTAATAGAAATTAAGATGAAATTTGAGGATATTAATGTAATAAATCATGAACCAATGTTAATTTCATCCATTTGATAATAATGGATTGAATAATATGATGAAAAGTCAATTAAATGGAATTATTGAAAATTAAATTTATATTTTTGGAATTTATTGAAGTTGAAGGTAAACAGGGTAATTAGTGAAATAATTAACATTGAATTAACATGAAAATTTGTTTTAAATTGTTATAAATGGCTAAGTAATCAAAAGTGATAAAATTTGTTAATTATAGAATCAGAATTGGAAAGTGATTTAATTAATTAATTATTACTTTATTTAATTAACATGAAAACAACCATTTCGGCAACTATCTTGGATTTCGACGAAACCAGTTTCATCGGATCCGTAACAGTAAATTATTGTAGGTTTTCAAGTTTTGTAGCAATTGGACTTGTCGTTTGATCGTACGGACTCGAAACGCTTAGAAATCAATTTAATTGAAATCAATTTGAAATAAGCCGATTTTAGCATAACTTCTTCATACGATGGAATTAGGACTTGAAACCTGTTCCATTGAGTTTAAAATATTTGAAAACATCTATTTTGATATATGGGTTGACCAATTTCGTTCCGGAGGCAGAACGGGCTTTTCGGGTCATTCATCGTTCATCGTTCAATCTAATCTTGTCCGTTCTTTTCTATCTCAGCTTTGCCTATAAATAACCAGTTATAAACCCTTGGTCATTTCTTATTTCATTTTGTCTGTACGTACATTTCTTTCTCAACTTCTCATTCCAATGGCAGACAAACAAATCTTCAATTTAATTTCAAAATCAAAAATCAAATCAAAAATTAAAACACCTCCAAATATATCGAGTTATATATCAATTGGAAGCTCTCGACGAGCGCAAGTCAAATATGTGATTCGTTTTTCAATCTGGGTTGCTATGTGGCCAGAACCGGGCGATTTAGTCTCGATCGTTCATTGGCATTTGATGATCTTCGACGGATCGTCGATTGGAGGGTAGCGTTTTGTTGAGGGAACCGAGGGGAGTGCAACAACGTTGTTCGCATGACGGATCGACGGTTGGATCATCGCGAGAAATTTAGTTAGGGTTTTGCATAGCTTGGTGGCTAGCATTTTGGCGTCGTCGATCGACGACGTGGCGGGTTGCTGTGGTCGGGAGAGGGGCGCGTCGCCTGGGGGGCGCGAGCTTGGCCGCGGCTGGCCGTGGCGATGAAGAACGAGGGGTTGAGGAGGTTGCTATTGTGCGATCTGGAGCGATGGTACGTGCCGATCTTGAAAGGGTGACGTGGCATCTCGTGGTTGGCTTCTGCTTTTTTTTTCATTTTTTTATCTTCTATCGTTCTAACTTAATAACTTTTTCATACGAGGTCCGTTTCATGCACGGTTTCTTGCGTTGGGATCGTAATAAAATTTTGGACATTTTGACGCTGGTTTGGACAGATTTTGAGACTGTTTGAATTTTGGGGTTTAAATTGGATTTAAATTCAATTTAAATTCAAAGGTGGGTGTTTTAACCCACTCACAACTTCTAAACTTTCTTATGTTAGTTAAATTAACTTTTGATGTGATTAGAAATTTATTTATGACTGTTTGGTATATTTTAAATCATCATCTCAGTTAATTTGAATTTATTTGAATTAAATCATTATTTAATTTATTATTGAATATAAGTTGCTATTTAAATACCTGTTATTGATTATCAGTTCTATATTAATATTTATTGATTGATTTGGATGATGTTTGTAATGGATGTTGATTGTTGATATTAGATGAATGGTGTTTTATTTTATATCGTTATAAACTGCAAGTCCACTATGGGTTAAAATGATACATATCCGAATGATCAATAGTTTAAGGAAAAATCGTTATGTGTTGAAATGATAGACTCGAGCGATTTATGGACTTTGTTATTAAATTCGGGATTGCGGTTTGAAATGATATATAACCGTAACATTTTAAATTGCGGTTTGAAATGATAAATATCTGTATCACTTGACCCTAGGGTAGAGAATTATATACGGATACCGGATTGGTTAAATTAAATGATTTTAAAATCCTTAATTTTCGAATTTAATTAAATGATATTTTGAAATAAAATTTGATTTATATGAATTGAATTATTATTGAAAAACCAAGTTTTATGTTGAAATGTGAATTGGTTTAAAGGAATTGTTTTAAGAAATTAAATTGGAAGTTTAAAGTTAAACCTTTAAGTATAAATGAAAGTCTATCGAAATTAAGTTATTGAAGTTGTTTGAAAATAACTTTGAAATATTTTGAAATTGGAGTAATCCAAATTGATTTTTGACATGGATTGAAACGATACGAAATTCAATAGTTTATTGAAATGTTAAATTGGAAGGTTTGGAATTTGGTTTGTTGACTCGGAAATTGAAAATGGTCCAAATGTGCTGAAATGAAATGAATAGTTTAAATTGATATTAATTCCAAATTCATGTTTTAATATAAACTGTTTAAAATATATATTATTTCAAAATTTCTAATTATTAAGATTTCAAAGTATTAAACTATTTAACCTGTATTATATTAAATCATTTTAACCTATTTTAAACCATTTAATTTATTTAAACTAATTAACCTGCTTTAACCTATTTTAAATCTAATTAATCTATTTTAAAGATATTTAATCTATTTTAAGTATATTTAATCTATTTTAAATCTATATTAACTATTTATAACTATTTAAAACTATTTTCTTCTAAATTCCAAACTAAGTAAAATGGATGGGTTTATATTCGAATTCTTGATATTTTTTAGTGAATATGGTTAATGATGTTATAACCTAAGTTGGGATTTAAATAACATATTTGGTTTAATGTGATATTTTAAAATGAGAGTTTAGCCTATTTTGGAAATATGACTTTTGAAAGGAAATATAATTTCGAACATGATTTCAAATGTGATATGACTTCAAAGGCGAATATGATTTCTAAAGTAAGTAATGATTTCTTAAGTGGTATGATTTGAATTGAATATGATATTTTGATATCAACTATGAAATGATTTTGGAAATGTAAAAGAACCATCCGGTGTGTAATAAGCGATTGGCTGTTAAAGAGACCGGGATCGGATATTGTTATACTCTCTGCCAATACCGAAAACCACTTTAACAACTGTGTACGCGGTGGAGATTCCAGAATGAAGTAGGATGGTTGGCGACGATCCTATATGAGGTATATACGTGGACCTAACTCCCATGAGTTAGCTAAAGGTGGCTAAAACAGGAGCAATCGATGTGCCAAGTGAGGTCATTCCTCCGATCGGGCACACTCTATATCGACCCGCATTTTGGACCATTCAAATCGACAATAATCCACACATGTCTGACTTGAATAATTCAAAATATCAAATTGTTAATTTAAATTTGGAAAAACTCAGCATATGCAGTAAATAAATCAATCACAGAATCACAGACACAGAGTAATACAATAATACGCAGCGGAATAGATAAAATAGTAGTTCATGAAGCTACTATATAAACATCAGAGTTAGAAATAAAATACAACAGAATATCTCAAATGCAGTGAAGTCTCCAGTACAACAGATGACTTCTCTGAACAAATCAACTAGAAGAGCTGAAAGCTGAGGCGATAGTTGGATCTCCAAAGGAAGCTCCAAACTCCAAGGGTGAGTCTCAAATGCTGTATCACTCGGTCTGACCCGAGCGTAAAGCAAAACACAAAACACTCAAGTCAGGATTAACATTCTTATATAAATAAATCCAACTCAAGTGAAATATCAACCGAAATACAAGTAACTTAAAGGATGTTTGGGATAACCATCCTCTAAGGATCTGCAGAACTATCTACAAGGTAGAAATATACATTATAACACCGTGGTCATTTTAAATTTATTTACTTCAAAAATCAAAATATAATTTTCATTTCAAATATATCAATTTTCCAAAATAGTGTATGTTCATTAAATAATTTATAAAGTAAAGTATTTATAATTTCCTCAAGTCTCACAAATGGATTCAAATTAACTCAAATTCCAAATTCAAATTTATTCAAAGCTCAATTCATCAATTCAATTCGGTGCTAAAGATACCATTTATATTTTCAATATATTTCAAAGCTTTAATATTCAACATTTTCAAAATTCAAATTAACAGTTTCATATAGATCTTGATTTAACTTTATTTTTATTATTTAATCAGGGAATATTCACTTCATAAATTCAATATCATTTAACTAGCCTTAAATTTCATTTTCTACTAAATATTTCCTTAAATTTATTTAAACAAGAAATATTCATTAAATTATTTAAATCAAACTAAAGTTATAAATCATATCTTAAATCCCAATTCCAATAAGTTTTAAATTGGTTTAATTAAATAAAATTCTTTACTAAATTCAAATTATCTTCCCAACCTTAACTTATTCAAATTTTTACCAAATTCTATTTTGAAATATAAATTTTATACTTAACATATTATATGTATTAAATCCATCTTAATTAAATTAAATATCATTATTAAATCTATATATATATCATTACCATTTATCTATCAATTTTTAAAAATCAACATTTGTTAAAACCAAATATTTCTTTCCAAAACCATAGAATTCAATTTCAAAATATTTATATATATATATATGGACCAACGGTGTTTGTATATATATTTATCATATGCTTAAGTGATACGGATATTTATCATTTCAATCCGAAATTTAAATATATACGGGTAGATATCATTTCAACCCGTAATCCCAATTTCAATTCAAATGAAAATCGCTTGGGTTTATCATTTCAACCCATAACGCTTTTCTCCTATTCTAAAGTCCGTTCGGGTATGTATCATTTCAACCCATAGTGAATTCTATACTAACAGGGAACTTGCAGGGTGATAACAGATAATATAAAATACAACAACAGGCATATATCATCAATAATAAAACAGATACTGGTGTCGGATGTCACGGGTGAACAATTACAGATGACAGTAATAACAGACATATAAATACTAGATACTGGTGTCAGATGTCACGGGTGAACAGTTACAGATGATAGTAATAACAGACATATAAATACTAGATACTGGTGTCAGATGTCACATGTGAACAGTTACAGAAAATAGCATATATACAGCAATGAACTAACTAACAGTAGTAATATTTCAATTGTCGTTTCAATTGAAATTGAATTTAATAAATTAAAGAACATTAATCGTGAGTGATTGCTCACCTTTCGAGGCTAGAGATGAACTAGAATGAGATGAGTTACGAATCCAAGCACGAATTCCAAAGTGAAGCACGATGGACACAAGTTCGACGGACAAGCTGATAAATCGGAAATCGATGAGAATGAATCAAATTAGCTTGATAAACTGAAACAAATAAATATTATATCTATATATATTCTTTATTAATTAATATAAAATTTTAAACTCATATTTAATATATATATATATATATATTTCTAAAGAAAAATCCAAATCAGAAAAAAAATCAATATAAACAATTTATTATAATAATATATATAACCTAAATAGAAATTGAAAATTTTAAAAATCTATGTGTATATACTATATAGCTTACTTAACTTATATAAATTGGCATACATACTTCATAGCTTATAAATAACTATCTATATATCCATATTCAAACTCATGTAACCTCTATATGTATAAACAGACCCATCATAACTTATATAAATAAAATATTATAACATGCGTAATATCAATATTATTGTATACATACATACCTATATACCTTAAAAACGATACTGTTGCAACCCTATATGTATTTATATAAGCTACTAAAAATCATTTATGCAGATTTTATATAAGAAACAAAATATATATTTATGTATATAAACTGCTCAGGCTCACATCTAGGATATATATAAATTATAAATATATGTGGTTAAACATATGCAGGCTGTATAAATATGCAGACCCATCAACTGTATATATAAATTACAAATCTGGATATACAACTCTAATATGCAAACTCAGTTATTCATAAAATACAGCTATAAATGTAAACTCAAAATATATATATATATATATATATATATAGTATACAACTAAATAAGTATATGCAAACAACTTATATATTTAAAATGATTTACCTAACTTATACATATATAAATAGGTATATATGTTCAACTATAAATCTATATATATATATATATATAGAACTGTATAATATGTAAACAGTATAATATGTATAATATTCCTCCAAAATATCATAAATACAATACCTTTATAATATAATATACTGTATATATATAAAAGTATGGACGAACCAAGCATGGTGGAGGGAGGAATGGGTCGGCGCCTGGGTGTTTGCCGCCGAAGTAGGCTGCTTGCGATGAAGTGGCTGACCTGGAGCAAGGCAATGAAGTTCAGGTAGCATGCTGTTTTGAAGGCGAGAGGTGCAGTATGCTTCGGTCAGGGGAAACGTTCGTGAGCTACATAGGCGGATCTGGAGGGTTGCCGATCGTGGAGGTTGAGGTGGAGGGCAGTGGGAAGGTCGGTGCTTCGGTTGTTTGGGTGATGGACGAAGGGATGCCGAACGGTGGTCGGTTTGGTCGAACAGCTCGGGGAGGTGGTGAAAATATTGGGGACGAGTTGGGTGCTCTGTGATGAAACGTGGTGATGGCGTGAGAAAGAACAGAGAAAGAGGCGATGAGGCAATGGCGTTCGGTTGGCCAGAAGCAGGGACGTGGAGGCTTGGCTTGCCGTGGAGTAGGTGAAGGCGGAAAGGAATGAGATGTAGAGGCTTGTGGTGGTGAGATTTATTGGATTTCAAGGGAGAGGCATGACAAAAGGAAGGAGCAGGCAAAAGGAGATGGAGAAAAATAGTGAAGAACGAATGCAAAAGAATTGAAAACAGTCAAAAGAGAAAAGAAATATACGTGCACCTGAAAACGTTTGTCCTTTCAGATTTTTGACTTTTGAGTGTCAAAACTGACGAATATAAAAGGACACAGGTTATATATGTGATTAACACAACAAGCTGAATCAGATGGAGGACACAGAATTTCAAATGGATCCAATTTGGCGAATCGTCACATTTTGCATTCTGTTGATTCCGTCGCGCACCGGACTCCGAAATACACCGATGAATACATCACAGTGATCAGCGCGACGAGACGGACAAAAGGAAATAGAAATACCAGTGTCAGGACCTTCCTATCAAAAGTCCATACGGACCCTGATATACGTTGCTATTCCATACGGAAAAATCCAAACGGAGCTAGAAACGTTCGAATTTCGCGAAACGAATTCCACAGTCTGATTTAGAATGATCTGAATAAATTTTCTCCTGTTGACATATTTTGGTTTCGGAAAACTTTTAAATTCACTGTTATTAACCAGTTTGATTTGAAATGAAATTTCACAGGAAAATAAACTTCAATATTATCAGATGAAAATTTACCAGTTGCTATATTAAAATAGACGTATTCCAAATAATAAATTTTAATTTCAAATTTTATTGTTTAAAATTTCACAAATTTCCCGTTAAATATACTTTTAAAACCATTAAATTTTGCGGGTCGTTACACTCTCCCCCACTCAAAACTTTTCGTCCCCGAGAAGGAAGGTGGTAGGAGAATAGAACAACCAGAAATAAAAGTAGATTGAAAGTCAAGATTAAACAATTAATTTGAACTATATAAATTTTACTTAAATTTGAAAACTTCATTTGCAATTCAATTGTCTTATATACTTTAAAACTTTTTCAAGACCCATTTGCAAAATTTCTTGCTTCCTTTACAATTACCATTTATATGCTTAAATAACAACTTTATAGATATATGAAAACTATTTAAAACAATTATTTACATTATTACTTATATTTACAAAGAAGCTATTAAATCCATAATTCATAAATTTATTAATTTATCTCAAGATACTTTTCAACATTATTAATAAATCAATAATCATTTCTTTAAATATGTTGTATTTAATTAATAACTTCTAAAATATTTAACACCAAAATTTTCTATTTATAACACTATATTTTATATATATATATTAAACCATATAGTATATAAATAAACAATACTTAAAAAGGATATAGTCAACAAGGAGAAGAAGGAGGATTTGGAAAAGCAGAATATAGATGAATAAATAAAGCTGAGCAGATAAGGTAGATTCAAGGAGTAGTATCGGGCATGAATAGTTAAATTAGAACCATAAGGGTTTTGATTCCAAATATTGATACAAAATTTTCTTTGTTGGAAATACTTTTATTATAAAATACCTTTATAACGAAACAAATTTTCTTTCGAAAATACTTTTATAACTCGATGTTTCAACAAGTTTATCCTTATTCCTGTAGACTCTGGTAGTGCGTTGATCAGGCGCAAAACTAGAATTCTCCAGGTACTTAGTAGACCTGTTTCAACACCCAGTGAAAATACTTGAAAAACCTTTAAAAATAGATATGGAAAGTACAATCCAATCAAAAAACGAATCAAATCATGGATCGCAGATACACAATGGTTACGCCTGGGTCCCCCAGGAAACATCCGTACCTTTTAAGCATTCACTGCCTTGCGAATTTCGCCATGCAACAAAACGGTGGACCGCAGGATACATAAAAATGGTTACGCCTGGATCCCCCAGGAAACATCCATATCCCTTAAGCAATCTCTGCCTTGCGGATTACGCCACTAACACGACCATAGATCGCAGATACACAATGGTTACGCCTGGATCCCCCAGGAAACATCCGTACCTTTTAAGCAATCACTGCCTTACGAATTACGCTATGCAGTCGAGTTCGTAAGACCATGGGTAACGCCATGGAATTCGAAGGACACTCGAGTATCATATCCGGAAAACCAAAATCAGAGAGAATAATATCGATAGAATGAATCCAAGATGTGGCCACAAATCGGATATCAAGCAGAAGGCACTTTCCATATCTTTACTTCGAAAATATGTATCATATAGTACCTTTTCAAATCACTTTCAAATATCGTACTTATATAAAATCCATTATATATAAGATTTAATTTTCAAATCAAATACTTTCCAAAATCAATAGTATATCAAATCATACTTATATAGACTTCAATTATATAAGATTTCACTTTCAAATTGAGTACCTTTTCAAGTCTATAGTTTTCGAATCAATTTCATACTCATACAAATCAATTTTATATAAGTTCGACAACTCCCAAATCAAGTATTTAGTAACATAAGGTTCTCAAATTTCAATTTGTTTCAATATCAGTTCAATTTCAAAATCATATCCAATTTCACCAAATTATTTCTTCTCAAATTAATTATCTTTAGTTTCAAAGTTTCCAAAATAATAGATTTAGAAAATAAATTCAAATTTCCAAATCAATATAATTTAAGTCAACCAATTTATTTTCAAAATCAAATGTTTTCAAAATCATCTTATACTTACGTAAGGTCTATCTTATATAAGGATCAAATTTTTCAAAATAAATTTCGCTGTATGAAGAGCCATATGGGATTAAATATCTTTGCTTTTATGGGTTATATATCTTTGTAATTTATTTTGGGAATTTTCTTTTAGTAAGCAAAGATATTCTAACCCGACAGCTTTCAATTTCAGCGTCAAATATATCAATGATATTAGAATATAAGATGTACATACGTCATCATTTCGCACAATCACATTTGATCGCTCGCTCGATCACACAAGTTCGCTTTCGAACTAGTATTGTCCATTCGACTTCCCTAATGCGGATTTCGATATGGTTTCTCGACTAGAAGCCATCAGTCTCCTTGCATAGCCATATACTACGATAGAGAATTTTAGAATCAAGCCCAAAATCCATATCAGATATTCGCCATCAAGAATCGAATGAAAAATCCTAACACGGAATGGTGTAATTCACCTCGAACTTGTGTACTCAAACCGGGATCAAATTAATTATGCGAATAAAACAACATACGTACAACTTATATATTTATTCCAACTAGTTAAATATATAGTTTCATTAAGATGTTACTAAATTAAAACATTTAACTAAATTTTATTCAAAATATATTGAAGCCCAAATTCTTTCAAAACATTTCAAATCTAAATTCCATATTTAGAAAAAATTCAAAATAGCCTTATTCATTTACTTAACAAAACAGTTTCAACTTATTTAAATCATATTACTTCATACTTAAACATTCGAAACAAATTTATATACTTTATTAATTTATTCATACTTTCAAAATTTCTTAGCTTTGAAGTTAACCTTGATTTGGAAGTGCTCGAACCTTCAAAATAGTTGAAGAAATCATTTTCAAATTCAAGAGTTGGAAATCAGCAATAAATCAGTAAATCAATTTTAATAGATAGGGTTATATCAAATCCGAAACTCGAGGAATGAACACCGGTTTACTTCAAATCATTTCAAATATATATACATATATGTACTTTGAATATCAAATCTTACTTCGGAATTTGGAATCAAAATTGGTTTCGCAAAATCACTCGCATAGCAAAGCTATTGAAGTGGCCTATCCCTCACTCTGAAACTCGAAAATCAATGTCGATGATGCGTGCACTCATCACCGAAATTATTTTCCAGCGACATAAGTGAGTTCTGGACTTCTATTTTCTCAAACTTCTTTTGAAATTTCTTCGAAACTCATTAAAATCATTTGAAACATTTCTTATTCGGAAAAATACTTTTAAATCATATTATTATTATATATTTCAAAATCTTAAAACCAATTTCAAAACACCGGGGTTCAATTCTCAAATTTCAAATTTAAAATCCTTCAGTTATAAATCAAATTTCTTATATAGTTTTTTTTCAAAATTACAAATCCTTTCGAAACCTCAAATTCTTATTTTTAAAGGCTTTATAATCTTTATCGAAAACATTTCACTTTTATATATAGAATATAATAATTTCGATATATAAAACAATTTCTAAAATATAAACAAGCCTGATTTTTCAAAGGATGGTTCAAGAATGGATTGCAAAACAAAGATAGAAATTCAACTTAGAGGGACTCTAATCAATAGGATTCTGATTCGAAGATAGGCTCGAACGAAGATGAGATAATTAATTACAAAACAGTAGATGGGTACACTTATATAAATCGCGGACGACCTTAACCGGGTCAACCATAACTTCAAGAATATAATCGATGTGGAAATCTAAGGCAAATCGACATTCGATCGCCAGAGATAGAATTCGGCATAACAAGAGATGGCAACATCAAAACCGAGGGATATATAAATCTCCGGTGAATCAATGCCAATTGTAAAGGAGTTTCACCCCTTTACAAAACATTCAAAGATCGGCGGGATCGCCTATTCTTATAGAGGTTATTCGAAGTGGAGTTATGGGATACTCCAGAATCACAAGAATACAAAGAGGGAGAGATAAGAATGAATTTTGGAACCGTAAGGAACGTCCTAAAGTTCAAAGGAAATCAAGTCAAAAGGAAGAGATTCAAACTCGAACGAAAGTGATTCTGTAAATAAATTTACCGTATATGCTAAGTTTTGCCTAGAGCCAAAGCTCTGATACCAACTGTAACGACCCGCTATTTTGGACCATTCAAATCGACAATAATCCACACATGTCTGACTTGAATAATTCAAAATATCAGATTGTTAATTTAAATTTGGAAAAACTCAGCATATGCAGTAAATAAATCAATCACAGAATCACAGACACAGAGTAATACAATAATACGCAGCGGAATAGATAAAATAGTAGTTCATGAAGCTACTATATAAACATCAGAGTTAGAAATAAAATACAACAGAATATCTCAAATGCAGTGAAGTCTCCAGTACAACAGATGACTTCTCTGAACAAATCAACTAGAAGAGCTGAAAGCTGAGGCGATAGTTGGATCTCCAAAGGAAGCTCCAAACTCCAAGGGTGAGTCTCAAATGCTGTATCACTCGGTCTGACCCGAGCGTAAAGCAAAACACAAAACACTCGAGTCAGGATTAACATTCTTATATAAATAAATCCAACTCAAGTGAAATATCCACCGAAATACAAGTAACTTAAAGGATGTTTGGGATAACCATCCTCTAAGGATCTGCAGAACTATCTACAAGGTAGAAATATACATTATAACACCGTGGTCATTTTAAATTTATTTACTTCAAAAATCAAAATATAATTTTCATTTCAAATATATCAATTTTCCAAAATAGTGTATGTTCATTAAATAATTTATAAAGTAAAGTATTTATAATTTCCTCAAGTCTCACAAATCGATTCAAATTAACTCAAATTCCAAATTCAAATTTATTCAAAGCTCAATTCATCAATTCAATTCGATGCTAAAGATACCATTTATATTTTCAATATATTTCAAAGCTTTAATATTCAACATTTTCAAAGTTCAAATTAACAGTTTCATATAGATCTTGATTTAACTTTATTTTTATTATTTAATCAGGGAATATTCACTTCATAAATTCAATATCATTTAACTAGCCTTAAATTTCATTTTCTACTAAATATTTCCTTAAATTTATTTAAACAAGAAATATTCATTAAATTATTTAAATCAAACTCAAGTTATAAATCATATCTTAAATCCCAATTCCGATAAGTTTTAAATTGGTTTAATTAAATAAAATTCTTTACTAAATTCAAATTATCTTCCCAACCTTAACTTATTCAAATTTTTACCAAATTCTATTTTGAAATATAAATTTTATACTTAACATATTATATGTATTAAATCCATCTTAATTAAATTAAATATCATTATTAAATCTATATATATATCATTACCATTTATCTATCAATTTTAAAAATCAACATTTGTTAAAACCAAATATTTCTTTCCAAAACCATAGAATTCAATTTCAAAATATTTATATATATATATATATGGACCAACGGTGTTTGTATATATATTTATCATATGCTTAAGTGATACGGATATTTATCATTTCAATCCGAAATTTAAATATATACGGGTAGATATCATTTCAACCCGTAATCCCAATTTCAATTCAAATGAAAATCGCTTGGGTTTATCATTTCAACCCATAACGCTTTTCTCCTATTCTAAAGTCCGTTCGGGTATGTATCATTTCAACCCATAGTGAATTCTATACTAACAGGGAACTTGCAGGGTGATAACAAATAATATAAAATACAACAACAGGCATATATCATCAATAATAATAAAACAGATACTGGTGTCGGATGTCACGGGTGAACAATTACAGATGATAGTAATAACAGACATATAAATACTAGATACTGGTGTCAGATGTCACGGGTGAACAGTTACAGATGATAGTAATAACAGACATATAAATACTAGATACTGGTGTCAGATGTCACATGTGAACAGTTACAGAAAATAGCATATATACAGCAATGAACTAACTAACAGTAGTAATATTTCAATTGTCGTTTCAATTGAAATTGAATTTAATAAATTAAAGAACGTTAATCGTGAGTGAATGCTCACCTTTCGAGGCTAGAGATGAACTAGAATGAGATGAGTTACGAATCCAAGCACGAATTCCAAAGTGAAGCACGATGGACACAAGTTCGACGGACAAGCTGATAAATCGGAAATCGATGAGAATGAATCAAATTAGCTTGATAAATTGAAACAAATAAATATTATATCTATATATATTCTTTATTAATTAATATAAAATTTTAAACTCATATTTAATATATATATATATATTTCTAAAGAAAAATCCAAATCAGAAAAAAAATCAATATAAACAATTTATTATAATAATATATATAACCTAAATAGAAATTGAAAATTTTAAAAATCTATGTGTATATACTATATAGCTTACTTAACTTATATAAATTGGCATACATACTTCATAGCTTATAAATAACTATCTATATATCCATATTCAAACTCATATAACCTCTATATGTATAAACTGACCCATCATAACTTATATAAATAAAATATTATAACATGCGTAATATCAATATTATTGTATACATACATACATACCTATATACCTTAAAAACGATACTGTTGCAACCCTATATGTATTTATATAAGCTACTAAAAATCATTTATGCAGATTTTATATAAACAAAATATATATTTATGTATATAAACTGCTCAGGCTCACATCTAGGATATATATAAATTATAAATATATGTGGTTAAACATATGCAGGCTGTATAAATATGCAGACCCATCAACTGTATATATAAATTACAAATCTGGATATACAACTCTAATATGCAAACTCAGTTATTCATAAAATACAGCTATAAATGTAAACTCAAAATATATATATATATATATATATATATAGTATACAACTAAATAAGTATATGCAAACAACTTATATATTTAAAATGATTTACCTAACTTATACATATATAAATAGGTATATATGTTCAACTATAAATCTATATATATATATATATATATATATATATATAGAACTGTATAATATGTAAACAGTATAATATGTATAATATTCCTCCAAAATATCATAAATACAATACCTTTATAATATAATATACTGTATATATATAAAAGTATGGACGAACCAAGCATGGTGGAGGGAGGAATGGGTCGGCGCCTGGGTGTTTGCCGCCGAAGTAGGCTGCTTGCGATGAAGTGGCTGACCTGGAGCAAGGCAATGAAGTTCAGGTAGCATGCTGTTTTGAAGGCGAGAGGTGCAGTATGCTTCGGTCAGGGGAAACGTTCGTGAGCTACATAGGCGGATCTGGAGGGTTGCCGATCGTGGAGGTTGAGGTGGAGGGCAGTGGGAAGGTCGGTGCTTCGGTTGTTTGGGTGATGGACGAAGGGATGCCGAACGGTGGTCGGTTTGGTCGAACAGCTCGGGGAGGTGGTGAAAATATTGGGGACGAGTTGGGTGCTCTGTGATGAAACGTGGTGATGGCGTGAGAAAGAACAGAGAAAGAGGCGATGAGGCAATGGCGTTCGGTTGGCCAGAAGCAGGGACGTGGAGGCTTGGCTTGCCGTGGAGTAGGTGAAGGCGGAAAGGAATGAGATGTAGAGGCTTGCGGTGGTGAGATTTATTGGATTTCAAGGGAGAGGCATGACAAAAGGAAGGAGCAGGCAAAAGGAGATGGAGAAAAATAGTGAAGAACGAATGCAAAAGAATTGAAAACAGTCAAAAGAGAAAAGAAATATACGTGCACCTGAAAACGTTTGTCCTTTCAGATTTTTGACTTTTGAGTGTCAAAACTGACGAATATAAAAGGACACAGGTTATATATGTGATTAACACAACAAGCTGAATCAGATGGAGGACACAGAATTTCAAATGGATCCAATTTGGCGAATCGTCACATTTTGCATTCTGTTGATTCCGTCGCGCACCGGACTCCGAAATACACCGATGAATACATCACAGTGATCAGCGCGACGAGACGGACAAAAGGAAATAGAAATACCAGTGTCAGGACCTTCCTATCAAAAGTCCATACGAACCCTGATATACGTTGCTATTCCATACGGAAAAATCCAAACGGAGCTAGAAACGTTCGAATTTCGCGAAACGAATTTCACAGTCTGATTTAGAATGATCTAAATAAATTTTCTCCTGTTGACATATTTTGGTTTCGGAAAACTTTTAAATTCACTGTTATTAACCGGTTTGATTTGAAATGAAATTTCACAGGAAAATAAACTTCAATATTATCAGATGAAAATTTACCAGTTGCTATATTAAAATAGACGTATTCCAAATAATAAATTTTAATTTCAAATTTTATTGTTTAAAATTTCACAAATTTCCCGTTAAATATACTTTTAAAACCATTAAATTTTGCGGGTCGTTACACACTCCTTCGATATTATATTCTGACTTTGCGATTGATTTGGTGGCCACCCTCGATTTTTGATTTGGGAGTGTGTTCCGAGGTGGGCGGTAGTAGCTGCTATGCATTACCACCAGTCCGGAAGTGTAATTGGTATATCTACCCTGGCATTGCCTAGTTGTGCCGTGTCACCTACCCTATCGAGACCACTACGAGTTTGTTTTGTACCATACCTATGGAGTGCCCTTTAACGACGCCAGTACGGGCGGGATTACGGTACTGTATAGACTATGGGAATATATAAAAATGTGTTAAGAGGCAAAATAAAACGCCTTAACGCTATTTTAATAGTTTATCTTACTTTAGACATATTATAATAGCGTATTGTACTACATAGTAGATAGTTTAACGGATCCTTAGGAGATGTGAATCTCGAACATCTCTTAAGTTACTGCACTCACGTTAGACAATGGATAAGAGATGTCAAACCCCGTAAACATCTCCGATGCCGTTTAGACTCATAGTTATTTACCGTTGATTTAACTCACATAAGATCTTTTAGTTCCGACTCGAGTGTTTTGTCTTTTCAATTCGCTTGGGTCAGCCTGAGCATTTCATGATTTGAAGACCTTATTTCTAGAGGACGAAGACGAAGATTTGTACTACTATTATTTACTATATTTATTCCACTGCATTCATACTGTTCCACTGCATTATTTGTTTATCTCTGATATGTGTAACTCTGATTTTGTATTGTATAGGTATAATCAAATGTTTTGTATACAGCTTCATGAACTGTTATTTGATTATTATATTTTGTCATTCCACTGCGAGAATCTATTTTGTTTTTCTCTTTTTTTTCTTATTTACCCCATAACAATCTGCCCTTTTGTACGGTTTGAGTCGGCATGTGTGTCTGCTTAAAGCGTACAAAAAGGCGGGATGTTACAATCTTCATTTTCTTCGGTTGTTGAACTGAAACAAAAGAGGGTTATTTGCTTCGGTTGTCATGAAACAACGAAAACAAAAGTCTCAATCAATTGCTTCGGTTGTTTAAAGAACTGAAGCAAATAACTCATGTTTCTTCGGTTTAACAACCGAAGCTACATGTTTTGGCCTGTTGCTTCATCTTCATTTTCTTCGGTTGTTGAACTGAAGCAACATGGGTAATCAACTAAAGGAAATGACATGTTTTGTTGTAGTGGACCCATCTAAAAATAACAAGATAATAAAACGTTTAATAAATTTTTTAAAATTTACGTGATTTTAAATTTTACCACGCAGTGATTCAACGTGGTAAAAATAATAACCACGCAGAATCACTGCCTGGTTGTTATATTTACCTTGAAGTGTTTCAGCATGGTAAAACTAGCAATCACGAAGTGATGCTGCATGGTTCTTATTTTTACCATGCCGAAACACTACGTAGTAGAAAAAAGAATCACGCAAACTTCAACGTGGTTCTTATTTTTACCACGCAGTGTTTTGGCATGGTAAAAATATAGCGACATTGTTTTTGCCCGCTGCTTCACCGCGGAGTACAAAAAATGTCACCGTTAATCCGTTAATGTCATTAAACTATACTTTGAAATTTATACTTTTAGGGTAAGGTGATTACTGGCCGAGCTTTGCGGTAGGTGCAGTGGATTCACGACCGAACTTCGAGATGACGATCGAGCTTCGACGATGGCGACCGACGTTCAACAATGACAACCTAGCTCATGCGATGTAGAGACGATGCGAGAGCTTTTGAAGGTTTTTGGGATAACAAGATGTGTATTAAAAGGTGCCGAGGGTATAAATGGAAGAAATATAAAAAAGTTGGGTTTACGCGGCAAAGACAAGGGTTTAGAGGATTTTTTGGATTTTAGGTATGCTACTCAACAAAAAGTTGGGTTCAAATAGAATTAGCGACTACTGTAAGGATATTACAAGGATTTTGTTGAACTAAAAATTTGACTTATATTATAAGAGGTGGTAAATGAAGAAGAGGAAGCAAAGGCAGAGGAGGAAGAGACGTCATAGGTGGAGAAAACATGCAAGTAATTCATCGACCTCACTTGCATGGAAAAAAGAGCAGTTCTCCTCGAACAGTGGAGCTAAACTCTTGGTAATATCTTTCTTGTTCGGAAGCACTTGTGCTCAGGTCATAGTTATTTTTGTTTAAGTTCTATCCTAATTTTTACTCCTATTATTTGGTGAAAGATTTGATTATTGTGCGTTGTGTATTCCGAAGTTAAAAGAGTTCTGGTTGAGGCATTTTTTACATGACTTTTTTTGTATTAGGTGGCAAAAAATGTAGCAAAGTTTCAAAAAATGCTGGAAAGCATTTTCAATAAACGAAGTAGATTTGGGATTTGGTCCATCGAAAATTTAACTATTATTGGGGCAGCTTTATAATTTTTTTCATGAGTAAGAAAACGTCTTAATTCACTTAGTTAATTTTTATGTAAGGCGAAATATTCATTTTGTGATGATTTTCAGATAATAAAAATGACATTGAACATCAAAGAGTATCATAAAACATTTAAAAATAAATAAATTCATTTTTATCAAGAAAAAGGTTGATATAGTCATTTTATGATTGAGGCTACCTTAATTTTTTTTTGCTAATATTAGCTATTTGAAATTGATAAAAAATTAAACCTATCAAAAATATTCGAAAATAAGCAACTTAATATTGTTTTGAAATAAGTTGCAATAGTCATCTTGTGATTTTTGAATCAATTTTGTAGTGTTTTTGTGTATGTCAAGCACTGAAAATGTTAAAGGACACCAGTAAATGTCAAAATACATTCCAAAATTATTTTTTCACTTTTAAGAGAAAATGTGAATGGTAATATTATGCTTTTAGCGATGAGCTCACATTTTTCTTGAGTATTAGCACTTAAGCTGTGTAAACATTAAGAATATATCAGAAACTAGAACTGTTGTAATATATATAAATGATAATGATAAATATATTAAATGTTACATGAGATATATGTATATAGACACACCTTTCTACTTCATTACAGTATGATTTTATGGTGAACTACTTTACGCTTATTTCCTTTATGAATTTTATGCACACAGTGCAATATTTATGTTACCTCTTCTTTTGGATCATTGATCCATGTTTCACTAACTAAAATTTTTAGCTTATTTTAACTAGGTTAGTCATCTACTTTGAGACGAAATTTTTTCATTAGATATTTTAACTTTTGAATTGGTCAAAATTCTTTTTAAAAAATGAATCTCTTGTTATTACATGCTACAAAAGGCATACATACATACATACATACATACATACATACATACATACATATATATATATATATATATATATCATTAGACATTCATTATTTTTCACGATGCGAGACTACTATTTTTTCAATCTACGTCCATTAACCACGTACAATGCGAAACACCCCAACATTGATATCCACTAGTTATTTTATTGCCATTTCCTTTTTTTCTTTAGATGTATGCTTTCATGGATGTCCACTATCACTGCAGTAAACCAGCTATAGTTATGTTCCATGTATAGCCATCAATTCCATGTACTTTCATCTTTTGGTTTAATTTCAACTGCCCTGTTGAACACCCATATTATTTAATGGTATATAATGTTTTCATATCGGTAATTTTCTTTATTACTTTTACTGTAGCTTTTAACTTATACTATTCAAATATTTTTAACTAACATGTAATTCACTCATCTTTGTATATTTTTCGTATTTGAACCACTCTTTTGTTTATAGTTTATCTATAAATGATTTTTTATTTTCAGTCTAGATTCGAGATCATATTTAATCCCCTTTCATTATTTTTGCAAGTGATTTCAGTTTTGTACAGTTACCACTTTATATATTTGTGGTTGGACATACCACTTATGTATTTCTTTTCATCAAAGCCTACTCAGTGTGTACCGGTGCATTATTATATACTTTTAACAAGTGCATTATTTAGTGAAAGCTTTGTGAAAAAAAAGTATATCATGTTTTGATTTTATTGTACTGTTGTAACAACCTACAAATCCGCACAATTCAAGATGACAATAAACCATACATGTACAATCCAAATTAAACGAAAAAACAGAGAGTTATGTGAACGAAAAAGAAAGAAGAACAAAAGAGAAGAAGAAGAGGAAAGAAACTAAAACAACACAGAATCTCAAAATCGCAGCGAAACAATATATAATATAATATCAATGATCTTACACAAAAGAGAAACTGTAATCTTTAACATACATACATCAATCGGAGTACAACAACAAACCACGATCATCAGCCTGGACAGTTATAACAATCTGTCCTCACAAAGTCTGATGATTTCACCAAAAAAGCAGCGGAAAAATGAACATATATGTGAATACGACTTGAAGACCTCCAACTCGTCCTTTGAGCTCCAATGCATCCAAAGCAATCTGTAAATATGATCGGTCTGACCCGCATTATATTAGAATAACACCCGAGTCAGTCTGGAAAACCAGCATGAGAAAACACACCCAACTGGATTGTAAAGTTATAGAAAACCTTTGAAAATCAAAAGTATCATGTAAGACCACACCGCACATAAACATGGATGGGTATTTACCTTACGATAACCAAAACATTTTATATGAAATTCTCTGATATTATAATAGTGTCTAAGGTACAAATCCTTATCCTTATTAATCATAGTGGAAATTATTACATTAATTATATTCCAGCATAGTAGGCATACAACTAAAACCATAAAGGCACGTATTGGAGAATGGATTCCATATAATGACTGGGCTACTGGGGTACCGCCCATCACGGTGCATCTGTAGATAAAATAACACCAAGGTCGAACCTATTGACCCCTTCCAACACAGAATCAACCTGCCCTTTACTGGATAGTACCGAATATGATCACTCGTCCGTTAATGGGCCTCGAAGTATACAAATGAGAGATAATATCGACTATAGATAGGGATGATCATACCCAATGTAAGGACCCAGAATTTCAATGCTTTGATTTGCGAATATTTAAATTCTTTTAAATATTCAATATATAGGTTTTATAATAAAAAAATAAAACCCTTTTAAATAATAATAATGATGGTGAAATAGTTTTCAAATTTGTTTACAAAAATATTTAGATTGAAGAAAGATCGAAAATGTGACCGGAATTCGTTTTCCGAATTTTCGACCTTTCGTTGGCTAAAGTTTGTCAGAAAATGTTACGAACATTAGTGTATAATTAGAATACATATATTTTTAAATATGTTAGAACTGTATAATTGTGCATATACAAATGTATTCACCTTAGTAATATATAAACAAAATGAAAATAAATTGTAAAGCATGATGTGACATTAGGAAGAAACATGTTTATACACTAAAGTACATGCATAAATTCCATGTTGGCTTTGATTACAAAGAGGGGAGGCTATAGGAGGTGTGAGTACTTGATGAGGTGGAGGGGAGGATGAGTGGAGGGCAAAGGACAAGGGCGTTTTGGTAATTTCATCTTTTCATTTTACATATAACTCTTTTTTTCCATTTTTTTCATTTTCATTTTCACCTTTCTATTTATCATGGAAACTCCATCTTATCTTTCAAAGCTGTAAACCTTTTAATGGCTTCTTATGTTAGTTTATAAGATTTTAAAAATCAAAAGTTTTAATTAAATATTTAAACTTGTTTTAAAACTCTTTCTTCTCAATTTAACACCTATTTCATTCGGCCATAACTTCCTCCATACTACTCCAAATTAAGATATTATTTGTTTCAAACCATATAGAATTCCAGTGGCTACAACTTCAATTTGAACTACTTTTAAAATTTTTGAATATTTTTGGGTCAAAATTTCATTTCTTTCTGACTCATTTTCGAATCCACATTACCAAGGCCGAAAATACTGCTCCTTCTTTTGACCATATCTCCCTCAAAAAATAGAAATTAAGTGATTCTTTTTTTCATATTGTAGAGAAAAGAATTTCCTAAAACTTTTCTTCTTATGACTTGTCCAAATTTCGAGAGTAACATAATCAAAAATCAGTGAGAAAATGACCTAGTTTCAAGTGATTTTTGTGTGGTTTTCCAAGCTTTCGGTGAGTAAACGTTAGTTTTAAATTTCAAAGTTTTTAACTTTGATATATTTGCATAAATTAATTTTTGATGTGTGTTAAATATGTTTGAGTGGTTATATGTTTGGTTTAACTTGTAGATATGGATGATTCGAGATGGAAAAAGTGGACTTGAAATGAAGTTTACCTTAGTATTGTTGTAAATTTGTAAACTTTAATTATGAAATAGTTTATAAACTTTGGATTTGATGTTGGTTGTAAGTTTGGATATGATATGAATGTGAAATTGGTTATGATGTGGTTTGTTTTATAAGTTAACATTGAGATGTTAAAAGGAGATTTGGATTCTTTGGAAGGAAATGGTTTTAAAGTATTTAAGTTTTTAAAACTTAAAACTTAAACTTTGTTTTAGTTTCTAAACTTTTCCTTATGGTTTAAAATGAAATAATGTTAGAATTGGAGAATTGAAAAGTTAGTAACTTGGAAAAACAAACTCAAGTTACTACATCCGTAGCGATAGTCGATATGGATGCAGTTTTGATAAAAAGATCGGATTTTTGAAAATTTAGTTTTCATACTTAAAAGTGTTTTGAAAATGTTTTATAAAATTAATAATCGTGTTTTAGAAAGTTAATTAGTAATTTAATAATTAATTTTTAATTAATTAAGTTTTGATAACTAATAATTAACTAAGTATTAAACATGGTTTATTAATTATAATTAAGTGAAGATTAACTACTAATTAATTATGTTTTAAAAGTAAGATTAATTTTTTATTAGGCAAGATTAATTTTAATTAATTATGAGTTAATTATAGGATTTATTTTTAATTAATTAAGTATAGTTAATTATTAAATAAATTATTAGTCAAGTGTTTAATTATTTTAATTATAAGTTAATTAAGGTTTAATTTATTATTTAAGTTTTAATTTATTATTTAAGTTTTAACTAAAATATTACTTAATTAATAAATTAAGATTAATTAATAGTTAATTATTAATAAAGGTTTTAAATTATTATTAAATAATGAATAAAGGATTAATTAAGGGTTTAATTTATAAATAAATTATTCATTAACGATTTAATTAATTATTAATTTATAATTAAATTAAGTTCAAAATTAATAAGGGTTAATTATGATTTAATAAGAGTTTATCTTGTAATTTATGATTTTAAAGGGTGTTTTTAGTTTTAAATCCTTTGTCTCCAAAAATCAAATTGTTTTAAAGGTACTTCTTTTTCAAAGATCTTTTTGAACTTAAGGAATTCAAATGTGGGTACTATTATGTAGACAAATGCCTATAAATGAGTTATGATGTGATTTTTTGATTGTGTGGACATTTGATAGCAGAATAAATCCCCATTTTTCTATAAATTGATTGTTTGATTGTGTGAACATTTGATAATAGAATAAATCCTCGTTCTGCTATATATTGATTGTTTGATGGTGTGGACATTTGATAGCAGAATAAATCTTCGTTCTGCTATAAATCGATTATTGATTATGTGGACATATGTTAGCAGAATAAATCCCCATTCTGCTATAAGTTAATTGTTTGATTGTTAGACATCTATTTAGCAGGACAAATCACCATCCTGCTATTATATTTTTGGACATGTATATGCTAGTTGAGTTGTATTGACATGTTATTTCCTGATTTAGATATGAAGTGTATTTAAATATATGTTAAGTTATGTAAATAAATGGTTAAGTGACCTAAAAGTGAAATTGATGTTAAATGGTAACTTAAATTATTACCATTGGGTTTGCTAAGCCTCTTTTTGAAATTTAAAGTTTGGTTTTAAATTGGCTTCAATTCTTTAATCAGTTTGGGGTTAAGGTTTATAAACGATTTTTCAAGTTATATTATTATTGTATAAAGGTATTTATAAATAATAACTTGTTTATAAAAATGGGTTTTACTAAGTAAAAAGGTTTATTTAAAGTGATTTGAAAGGATGAGTTGCAAAAGATATTTTGTAAAGGATTTTTCTTAAAGAAGGTTTATCAAAGGGTTTTAAATGATAAATGATTTTAGAGGTTTGTAAAGAGGTTTTGTAAATTGACTTGTAGACTTATAAAAGTGTTTTTATAAATTGACTTTGGAAATTTACAAGTTAATTGAATCATGAAGTGCACTTTTAAAAAGGAAATTGTTATAAAGGATAAGTGGATTGGGTTATAGTAAGTAATGTTTTTCAAAAGGAATTTGAAAAGAGAGAATTTTTCAATTGATTCGATAATATATTTATACCGATAAGATAAGAATAAATGTTTCCCAAGTATAAAGGGAAAGTAAGGGTTTTGGAAACACTTGTTGTGTAAAGATCTATTGATCAGTTTTGTAAAGTGATTTTATTAGTTAGAGATTAATTAATAAAGGCTTTGTGGATCCCAAATGGAATCAAATCAATTTTAAATGTTTGTTTATTTGATAGTTAAAAACCAAATATCAAAATCTGGACCAAAACCTAACTTTGGAAATATCTAGGAGAAACATGGAAATTATATAGTACAGTTACCGTCGGTGGTGCTATACTATACGTGTAATGTAACAACCCGAGGTTTTGTACCATTTTATAATCGTCGTTAAACGGTTAATCTGATAATTAATTGCTGTTGGGATTTAAATCTAGTTGAAATTCTTTTAAAAATTGGATTGAAATTCATTAGAGTTTGTATTCGGGTGTAAATTGTGTTGAATGTTGGTGGGCTTTTGAAATGGATCCCGACCCTTATGTTATTTTGGTGCCGTGATAATTATTCGAACCATTCCCCTTATCTCCATTGGCAAGCCCGGCTCCTTCCTTTATCAGTTGCGAAAAACCTAAAACAACGAACGAAAAAAATAATGGCTGCTAGGGTTTGTCTCTGCTTGATTCTCGAGTGCCACGACTTCAGTTCTCGATCGAATAAAGGTGAGTGACTTTTCACTCACATCTGAAATTCATTCCTAGTTCAGTGCTTCGACCGCTTGTTTTTTTTGTTGATGATTTTGACTTGTTTTGGGACGCGATTTGATGCTTTTGAATTTTATCTATACCCAAATTGTATTCGTTGTTTGAATTCATCTCGGTCACTTGATTTTCGTGTAGATGTTATAGATGTTAACTGATTTATTCAAAGTCGTATCATTTGATTACTTCATTAACACAGTGTGGATAAATTCCGTGGTCTTAAATTAATTTATACTCTGACTTTGGCCTGTCTGTTATCTTCTTTGTTAGCACCGGCTCTTGGTATTTTTGAGATGAAACTGTTGATTTATGGTATGTTTGAACTTGCCGTGTATCACTATTTTGAAACTTTTACAATGCTCGGCCCATTGCAGTTCCATCATCTCTGTGTTATTACTCATATATATATATATATATGCAGTTATGTATGTATATATGTGGCTGTTTGTGACACTGTATCATGGTACAGTTTGATTTACATTTGACTTGGGCCACTTGACTTTAGGAATGTGGTTTCATGTTTTTGTTAAGTAGCTCACGGTTTCAGTTTGATTTTATTATTACCAGACCTTAACTTGATATTGTCTCTAGCCATTCGAGTTGAGCTGAAAGCTTCTGTTTTGTTGAATGTGGTCTTCGAAGTTGAACCACTATCTTGCTTGATTTGAAAATCTGGTGGCTTTACTTTGGCTCCGACCATCTTTGCGTTCCCCTCGGAGTATTTTCGATTTGCTGTTGCATTGGATATAGATATGTGTGTGTTTTTATATATAGACATACACGCACTCTTGTGTTGGTTTGAGTCTTGCTGTTTGGCTATCTTCACTTGACTTGGTTGAGCTTGTATCTGTTGTGACTCTAATCTGGTCTGTACATCTGAAATATTCACTGACCTGAGTCTTGTTGTGATGGGTATCTCCACTTTGTTCTGTTGAGTCTGTCTCTATTGTCTTTGACCTGGAGCCTGTAGTGATGCTACCATTAACTTAAGTTAATTTGCAACTGCAAGCTAACTTCCACCCTGCCTGTGCTCAGTGTGGACTGACTTCATGTCTGTTGAGATGCTGAGGCCTTTAACTTGTGAAATGATTAGCCTGTTACACTGCCTGTTTTGTTTCCTCTGTTGTTTGGTTGAGATGTTGGCATATTGTCTCGGGTAATATGAGAATCTATTCGAAGTTCATTAATGTAATTGGGCTTTGCTTCTATTTGCATGTGTGGTCAGGCCTGTCCTATATAAGAAGCAGTGATGTTTTCCTTGTAATCTTCATTGCTCTGTTCTCTTCTTGGTAGTCTGATACTCTTGCCTTGACTTTGGTCTGCATTTTGGTCTGTCCCACTATTGCATTCAAAGTATCATACCTGCACTTTGAACTTGGATAAACTGGAACGTGATGGTTAGACTTCACTTGATCATATATGTTGCCCTCATGTTCATGAACATTAGTTCTTGCTTCACTTTGGAAATTTCAGTTTTAATACTGTATACTGCTTAGTCGTATATGCAGTTTTCTTTTGTTACCATACTACAGTTGGATTACCTTATCTTTGGGCTCTTGATGGTCATGTTGAATTTGAGAAATTTGGGTATTGACTGCCATCATGGCTTGTTCGATATCACAGTTTTGATCTGAAGCGTGAACTTGTTCACCGCTTCCTTTTCGCTTGAGTTAGTTGATTTTGCCTTTGTTGGTTCGTGAGTGTTTCAAATTGATTTTTGAGATTTTACAGCGAGTTGAATCCGGTCTCAAAGACCCGGGTTTGACCCTGTAAGTTTATTTATGTTGACTTCTACCGTTTTGATTGCTGTTAGTTTTCACCGTCGTGATGATTTCACGTACTCTGTGGCGAGGCAGTGCACGCGTGCGTGTGCTGCAGCCACACAGAAATTTGATGTGTTTGATCATTTTGAGATTTTTGATTTGATGATTTACACTGTTTAGTGTTATATATGCCGTTATCCAATTCTCATATCGAGAGTTGGATATACGTGATTTCTGTGACTGTCGTCTATTGACTATCTGATTATTATTGCGGCCATGCACTAATAACTGAGTTTGAATTAGACTGACCCGTGTATTATTTTCTTTTGAATGTAATACTCGGGTCAGACCCGAGTTATTTCAGGTTGTAGATTTTCTTCTTTGAGTTGCTGTTCGGGATTTGAAGACTTTTCGCATCTTCTGGAGTTGTCATTGTTCTTTTGTAGTAGCCGTGTCATTGTATAGAACGATATGTGTTCATGTATATTAGTCGATAATGTACGTGTGTATATAACTTCTAGAGTCGACAGTTGTAGTTGTATCGTATGTATTGTGTCAACTATGTATTAACTGTCATCAGTTATATATATATGAGACTTTTGTTTTTATCTGTGTTCCGCAATTATATTATCTGTGTTATTGTTATATCTAATGTCCTAAACTATTATGAACTATCGTGGTTTGTTTTATACTGATAATTGGGTGTGTCGATGGGAGTAAATATATAATAGATGAGAAATAAAAAGTATATACCACTCCTATCGAGATAACCAATATTAGTGTAAGGCCAACTACGGATGGTCGCTCCTATCCAGCCTTATTCTTCGTAATAATAGACAGTATTTCTTTTAATACTCTTTGTTATTATGAGCATAGAGGTGGGGCGTCACAGTTGGTATCAGAGCTTGGGGTTTATGGACATAATATAAAACATAACTTGGATGGAACATATCTTACAACTATTAGTCGACGTTTTATCTGTGATTTTAGTCAAAACTAAAGTTTTGAAATTCTGATGAAATTTTTAAAAATCGTTATTTAAAAATAAAAGTGGAATTGTGTTTTGTTGTTTGGATGAAATTGTGTTCTGATGATTTGATTGATTTGTGTTCTATTTATCAGAGTACGCAGCGGAAACAGTGAAACTGTCTTCGCTGAGTACAACTGACAATCTTTTGATTTAAAAATCAAAACCCGAAATTGATATGAATTCCAATTGTTGTTTACATAGCTGTAATTATTTGTTTCTTTGAGAATTTCGAATCCAAATTGAGGATTCGAAGAAATTGCAGATATGTGATTTTTGTTGAGATTTTTGGCTGTTTGAATTATTCTCGTTGAAGAGATATTTGAATGATTTCTTTATTTATATTGTAATGAACGTGCAAAATTTGAGTTGCACGTCATTGCATTTATTTTACGTTGAACCGATGCTTGGTTATGATACGTATTTTGTTGCCGTTATTTTTATAACGGGATTTTTACACCAATGCTGAATTTTTGAGGCACGGTGTTTTGTTGACAATTTTAATAAATGAAAATTCACTGATGTCACATTTTGATGTGAATCCTTTGATGAGATATTTGATGTTTTAAAAATTCTGTCGCTTTGACTTCAGTATCAGCCAAAATTTTAAAAGTGGATTTTCAAGCAGTTATTCCGCAATACTGATTTGTGACCGTTTTTACGGTATTTTGAGAAGTACAATTTCCTTATCGAAATTGTTACTAATATTGTTGTTTTAATCACGTGATTGGAAAATCGTTTTAAAATGAAAATTGTTTTATAAAATTTTAGCAGTTTGCGTTTTCAAAAGAATGAGAAAGCGACTTAAACGATTCAGCAAAATCGAGGATTATGACCCCTTTCTTTTACTGTTTCGCTTAACTCCGGACTTGTTCAGTTGAGAATGCGAATCGTTATTTTTACAAAATAAATAAAATTGTTTTCAAAAATTTTACAGTTTGCGATTTCAAAAGAATGAGGAAGCGATTTAAACGTTTCAGCAAAATCGAGGACTATGACCCCTTTCTTTTACTGATTCGCTTAATTCCGGACTTGTCCGTTTGAGAATGTAAAGTGTATTTTTATAAAATACACAATTTTGCACTTTCAAGGAAACGATGAAGAGATTTAAACGATTTAGCAAAAGTGCGGAGTATGGAACCACACTTTTACTATTTCGGTTAATTCCGGAATCGTTAATTGAATATCTGTTGTTTTGATGATTTTACACTTTCAAGGAAACGATGAAGAGAATTAAACAATTTAGTAAAACTCGTGGTTATGGGACATGTGCGTTTACTATTTTGGTTAATTCCGGACTCGTTAATTGAAATATTTGATGCTTTCGTGTGCTTTCGAGCCATTATGTTGGACCTTCAGGTCATATGATGGACCTTCGGGTCAAATACCAGTACTAGACCTTCGGGTCACTCTGCGGACCTTCGGGTCAATCTGATGGGCGCCAAAATTATGTTGAGTACTTGGTAGGCTTCGGCCATATGTTGTTGCACGTGCGGCGAATTAAAAACTCGCCATCTGATGGGATCGATCCAAGCTTTTATGTTGATTTTCTAGTCTTCTTAATTGATTTCTAGATATTTGTTGCTTCCAATTATCTGCAGGTAATTGGATATTTGTTGATATGAGTTCTGATTATCGTTTTTGATAATCGGATATTTGTTGTTTCTAATTATCGCTTGCGATAATTAGATATTTGTTGATATGAGTTCTGATTATCGTTTTTGATAATCGGATATTTGTTGTTTCTAATTATCGCTTGTGATAATTAGATATTTGTTGATATGAGTTCTGATTATCGTTTTTGATGATCGGATATTTGTTGCATTTAATTATCGCTTCAGATAATTAAATATTTGTTGATTTTAGATTTAATTATCGCTTCCGATAATTAAATAATTGTTGATTTGAGATTTAATTATCGCTTTAGATAATTAAATATTTGTTGATTTTAGATTTAATTATCGCCTGAGATAATTAAATATTTGTTGATTTGAGATTTAATTATCGCTTGAGATAATTAAATATTTGTTGATTTGAGATTTAATTATCACTTTAGATAATTAAATATTTGTTGATTTTAGATTTAATTATCGCTTCAGATAATTAAATATTTGTTGATTTGAGATTTAATTATCACTTTAGATAATTAAATAATTGTTGATTTGAGATTTAATTATCGCTTGAGATAATTAAATATTTGTTGATTTTAGATTTAATTATCGCTTCAGATAATTAAATATTTGTTGATTTGAGATTTAATTATCACTTTAGATAATTAAATAATTGTTGATTTGAGATTTAATTATCGCTTTAGATAATTAAATATTTGTTGATTTTAGATTTAATTATCGCCTGAGATAATTAAATAATTGTTGATTTGAGATTTAATTATCGCTTGAGATAATTAAATATTTGTTGATTTTAGATTTAATTATCGCTTCAGATAATTAAATATTTGTTGATTTGAGATTTAATTATCACTTTAGATAATTAAATAATTGTTGATTTGAGATTTAATTATCGCTTTAGATAATTAAATATTTGTTGATTTTAGATTTAATTATCGCCTGAGATAATTAAATAATTGTTGATTTGAGATTTAATTATCGCTTGAGATAATTAAATATTTGTTGATTTTAGATTTAATTATCGCTTCAGATAATTAAATATTTGTTGATTTGAGATTTAATTATCACTTTAGATAATTAAATAATTGTTGATTTGAGATTTAATTATCGCTTTAGATAATTAAATATTTGTTGATTTTAGATTTAATTATCGCCTGAGATAATTAAATAATTGTTGATTTGAGATTTAATTATCGCTTTAGATAATTAAATAATTGTTGATTTTAGATTTAATTATCGCTTCAGATAATTAAATATTTGTTGATTTGAGATTTAATTATCACTTTAGATAATTAAATAATTGTTGATTTGAGATTTAATTATCGCCTTAGATAATTAAATATTTGTTGATTTTAGATTTAATTATCGCCTGAGATAATTAAATAATTGTTGATTTGAGATTTAATTATCGCTTTAGATAATTAAATATTTGTTGATTTTAGATTTAATTATCGCCTTAGATAATTAAATAATTGTTGATTTGAGATTTAATTATCGTTTTTGATAATTAAATATTTGTGGATTTCAGATTTAATTATCGCTGTTAGATAATTAAATATTTGTTGATTTGAGAAATTTGATTATCGTTTTGATAATTGAATATTTGTTTTCTGACTATCGCATGAGATAATCAGATATTTGTTTTGTCTTCTGATTATCGTTTGAGATAAGTAAATATTTACGACTTGAAAATTCAATTATCGTTTTGATGAGTGAATATTTGCGACTTTTGAGATTTGAGCTTCGTCTTTTTCTCTGGCGATTCAGGTGAGTAATTCGATTTACTCACATTCAATTCGTGCTCTGTTTTCCTTCTCTTTTAGTTGCTGGAACTCGATTGTTCTTGCTTTTGTTAGTCGTCTGATTTTGATCCCTGATTCCTACGAGGTTGATTCTTTTGATTTGAAGCAGTCGAACCTTTCGATCTCTTATCTAATATTTCTCCGCTGACACTTACTTTGCTTGTACATTCGACATTGCCATGATCTTTTGGTTGTTACCTTTTATCCATTTATTCCCTATGATTGCGTGGACGCAATTTTTATAAGGAGGGGAGTCTGTAACAACCCGAGGTTTTGTACCATTTTATAATCGTCGTTAAACGGTTAATCTGATAATTAATTGCTGTTGGGATTTAAATCTAGTTGAAATTCTTTTAAAAATTGGATTGAAATTCATTAGAGTTTGTATTCGGGTGTAAATTGTGTTGAATGTTGGTGGGCTTTTGAAATGGATCCCGACCCTTATGTTATTTTGGTGCCGTGATAATTATTCGAACCATTCCCCTTATCTCCATTGGCAAGCCCGGCTCCTTCCTTTATCAGTTGCGAAAAACCTAAAACAACGAACGAAAAAAATAATGGCTGCTAGGGTTTGTCTCTGCTTGATTCTCGAGTGCCACGGCTTCAGTTCTCGATCGAATAAAGGTGAGTGACTTTTCACTCACATCTGAAATTCATTCCTAGTTCAGTGCTTCGACCGCTTGTTTTTTTTTGTTGATGATTTTGACTTGTTTTGGGACGCGATTTGATGCTTTTGAATTTTATCTGTACCCAAATTGTATTCGTTGTTTGAATTCATCTCGGTCACTTGATTTTCGTGTAGATGTTATAGATGTTAACTGATTTATTCAAAGTCGTATCATTTGATTACTTCATTAACACAGTGTGGATAAATTCCGTGGTCTTAAATTAATTTATACTCTGACTTTGGCCTGTCTGTTATCTTCTTTGTTAGCACCGGCTCTTGGTAATTTTGAGATGAAACTGTTGATTTATGGTATGTTTGAACTTGCCGTGTATCACTATTTTGAAACTTTTACAATGCTCGGCCCATTGCAGTTCCATCATCTCTGTGTTATTACTCATATATATATATATGTAGTTATGTATGTATATATGTGGCTGTTTGTGACACTGTATCATGGTACAGTTTGATTTACATTTGACTTGGGCCACTTGACTTTAGGAATGTGGTTTCATGTTTTTGTTAAGTAGCTCACGGTTTCAGTTTGATTTTATTATTACCAGACCTTAACTTGATATTGTCTCTAGCCATTCGAGTTGAGCTGAAAGCTTCTGTTTTGTTGAATGTGGTCTTCGAAGTTGAACCACTATCTTGCTTGATTTGAAAATCTGGTGGCTTTACTTTGGCTCCGACCATCTTTGCGTTCCCCTTTGAGTATTTTCGATTGGTTGTTGCATTGGATATAGATATGTGTGTGTTTTTATATATAGACATACACGCACTCTTGTGTTGGTTTGAGTCTTGCTGTCTGGCTATCTTCACTTGACTTGGTTGAGCTTGTATCTGTTGTGACTCTAATCTGGTCTGTACATCTGAAATATTCACTGACCTGAGTCTTGTTGTGATGGGTATCTCCACTTTGTTCTGTTGAGTCTGTCTCTATTGTCTTTGACCTGGAGCCTGTAGTGATGCTACCATTAACTTAAGTTAATTTGCAACTGCAAGCTAACTTCCACCCTGCCTGTGCTCAGTGTGGACTGACTTCATGTATGTTGAGATGCTGAGGCCTTTAACTTGTGAAATGATTAGCCTGTTACACTGCCTGTTTTGTTTCCTCTGTTGTTTGGTTGAGATGTTGTCATATTGTCTCGGGTAATATGAGAATCTATTCGAAGTTCATTAATGTAATTGGGCTTTGCTTCTATTTGCATGTGTGGTCAGGCCTGTCCTATATAAGAAGCAGTGATGTTTTCCTTGTAATCTTCATTGCTCTGTTCTCTTCTTGGTAGTCTGATACTCTTGCCTTGACTTTGGTCTGCATTTTGGTCTGTCCCACTATTGCATTCAAAGTATCATACCTGCACTTTGAACTTGGATAAACTGGAACGTGATGGTTAGACTTCACTTGATCATATATGTTGCCCTCATGTTCATGAACATTAGTTCTTGCTTCACTTTGGAAATTTCAGTTTTAATACTGTATACTGCTTAGTCGTATATGCAGTTTTCTTTTGTTACCATACTACAGTTGGATTACCTTATCTTTGGGCTCTTGATGGTCATGTTGAATTTGAGAAATTTGGGTATTGACTGCCATCATGGCTTGTTCGATATCACAGTTTTGATCTGAAGCGTGAACTTGTTCACCGCTTCCTTTTCGCTTGAGTTAGTTGATTTTGCCTTTGTTGGTTCGTGAGTGTTTCAAATTGATTTTTGAGATTTTACAGCGAGTTGAATCCGGTCTCAAAGACCCGGGTTTGACCCTGTAAGTTTATTTATGTTGACTTCTACCGTTTTGATTGCTGTTAGTTTTCACCGTCGTGATGATTTCACATACTGTGTGGCGAGGCAGTGCACGCGTGCGTGTGCTGCAGCCACACAGAAATTTGATGTGTTTGATCATTTTGAGATTTTTGATTTGATGATTTACACTGTTTAGTGTTATATATGCCGTTATCCAATTCTCATATCGAGAGTTGGATATACGTGATTTCTGTGACTGTCGTCTATTGACTATCTGATTATTATTGCGGCCATGCACTAATAACTGAGTTTGAATTAGACTGACCCGTGTATTATTTTCTTTTGAATGTAATACTCGGGTCAGACCCGAGTTATTTCAGGTTGTAGATTTTCTTCTTTGAGTTGCTGTTCGGGATTTGAAGACTTTTCGCATCTTCTGGAGTTGTCATTGTTCTTTTGTAGTAGCCGTGTCATTGTATAGAACGATATGTGTTCATGTATATTAGTCGATAATGTACGTGTGTATATAACTTCTAGAGTCGACAGTTGTAGTTGTATCGTATGTATTGTGTCAACTATGTATTAACTGTCATCAGTTATATATATATGAGACTTTTGTTTTTATCTGTGTTCCGCAATTATATTATCTGTGTTATTGTTATATCTAATGTCCTAAACTATTATGAACTATCGTGGTTTGTTTTATACTGATAATTGGGTGTGTCGATGGGAGTAAATAAATAATAGATGAGAAATAAAAAGTATATACCACTCCTATCGAGATAACCAATATTAGTGTAAGGCCAACTACGGATGGTCGCTCCTATCCAGCCTTATTCTTCGTAATAATAGACAGTATTTCTTTTAATACTCTTTGTTATTATGAGCATAGAGGTGGGGCGTCACATGTAAACTCATTTCGTTCTTCTAGAATAAATGATAAGGAAATTCGTCCACTAACGGTTAGGAGGTGATCTCCATTCTTATCTTTGTTTGTTTATTTCCTAAAGAACGGAGGTTGAGTTTACCAGAAATTATCGAAAGTTGTTTCGAAGAGACCGGGATCAGATATGTTATCTATTAACCACTTCGATCCAACTCAAGCATTTTGAACTGAAGACATCTTAAAGAGTATGGAATCAAAGATGGATTTTTTAAGTGCAAGGGATATTCCAAAATAGGTATAGTGGAGGTAGTGCCTTCGGATTCGTTCAGACCCAACAAACTTGTATGAATGAATGCTAGCATTGCATTGATGCCTGGAGGTAGTGTAGCATTTCAAGTGGTAAGTGCTATATAAAAGGTAAAATGTAGCCTCATCAACCGAGAATGACTGAAATAAGGGAGAAGCAGCAGGCTAAGTGGGTCGCTCCCAAGTAGGGTATGATCATCCCTATCTAGAGTCGATATTATCTCTCAATTGTATGCTTCGGGGCCCATTGACTAATGGGTGATCATTTTCGGTACTACTAGTCAGGTGGTAGGTCGGTCATGTGTTGGT
This sequence comes from Allium fistulosum, assembly GCA_030737815.1. Taxonomy (NCBI): domain Eukaryota; kingdom Viridiplantae; phylum Streptophyta; class Magnoliopsida; order Asparagales; family Amaryllidaceae; genus Allium; species Allium fistulosum. The sequence goes on from CM060905.1 coordinate 1,033,562,114, forward strand.
AGGGGATCCTAGCGAGGTCCTCTATGTTATTTTATCTAGAGATGCACCATGATGGGTGGTACCCCGGTTGCCCAGTCATTGTATGGAATCCATTCTCCAATAAGTGCCGTTCGTTTTTAGTTGTGCCCAAATATGTTAGAATGTGAGATGCAAGCATTTCAGCTATTTTATATATTTACTTTGAACCTTTGGACATTATCATAATATCACTGGATTTTCTATAAAAAGTGTTTGGTTATTGAAAGGTAAAAACCCATCCGTGTTTATGTGCGGCGAGGTCTTACGAGATACCTTTGATTTTAAAAGGGTTTTAAACATAATAATTTAGTTGTTTAAGTTTACTCATACCAAACCCATGTCTGACCCAAAGTTTTATTTTCTTTCCTAAAACTCTTGGGTGCTCAAATTTTTATGGGCAGTCGAGCAGTTCAGGTTTCTCCCACGGATGCATTTTGGAGGAGCTTAAAGCAGGAGGCTTCATCGATAACTAGTTATTTTCTATTTTCCGCTGTAGTATATGTATCTTGTATCAATTAAGTAAGGACAGGCTATTATAACTGTCCAAGGGTAGAATTGCATTAGTATAACTCTGGTGTATCATTTTGGAAATGACTTCATAAAGTATTATGTTGATTAATATATGTTTTTCCATTGCGTGTGAGATTCTGTTGTGGTTTAGTTTCTTCTCATTTCTATCTCCTTTCTTTCCCCTAACAATCTACCTTTCCGGCACTTAGTTGTTCGACACGTGAATAATGTGGATGTATTAGTGTCGACTTCTGGAGTTCGAAAAGGCAGGTCGTTACGGCATGGTATTAGAGCACAAAGTTAAGTGAGAACCTTGGCTTTGGTGGAGCAACTCATTAAGAGATAAGGTAATGGAATGTCTTATTATAAGTTTGAGTGTGTATATATATGAGCGCATATTTGTTAGTGATATAATTTTTTTTATATTGTGTTTATTGATCTTTTGAGTGACTTATGGATTCCGGTCAATATGAGTAGCAAACTTTATTGATAGGGATCTCTAAACACTTGAACAAGGCCATCTGACACAGTATTGTTTTGAATTGGGTAAATGAAATAATTTTACCCACAATATATTTTTATATAAAGAATGATTTTCAAAAATAGTATAGTATAGTATTTTGAGATGTTATTTGCTAGGAGATAATAAAATTTTATTATTATCATTTAAGGTTTGTTTAGTCATGCTCGTCCAGTTTGAGCATTGACTATTGTTAGTGTGTATAGGTAGCTTCTCTTTTTAAGATTTGGGCTAGGTAGATAGGAGTAGGGAAAAACATTGAAGCGAACACCTTGTGAATTATGTTTCACGATTTGACTATAAGGTGTTCGATGTTAATATTGACTTAAAATTTGATTTAATAAGAGATGTTTTTTTAAAGTTAGAAAATTTTGGAATAATTTTTGGAAGATGATTTTATAAAAGTTGATTTATAAAATGAATTTATAAGAAGGTGTCTTTTGATTAAAAGAATTTAAGTTGAAAACTTGAAAAACTTAAATCCCAGGGCTTTTGGAAAATGATTTTCAAGGTTTTGAAAGATAATAATAGTATTATTTGAAAAAAACTTTGGTTTAAGAATAAAATTTTAGGAATGAAATGTTAAGTAAGAAGTGTTTTCTTGGATTAGTTTAGGAAAATGAGTCTTGATTGTTTTATGATGATTTGGATAATCTTCTAAGTGACGATCAGATGTTTGTCTAGGCGAACACTGTGGGGGTACTTAGTAAATTATTCTCTTTATCATTGTACAATCGAAACTAGTTCAACCTAAACGAACCTAAAGTAAGTTGGTGATAAGTGTTTTGTTGGAAATATGTAAATGTATTGTTTCAAAAATGGGATTTTGAAATAAAAGTAATATTTTTAAGTTAACTAGTTCGAGTGGCTCGAAAATAACTTAAATTTGGGGAAGAGATGTGTTCGGATGGTAAACACCTCTCTTGATTATTACCCTTCTTGGTAAGGGATTGTATAATACTGTTTGGTAGTACCCAGCTCCTTAGTATCATTTTGGAGTTACTGGGGCTATATGTATATATTTTCTATTGTTAAAATATAGAGTTTCAATTCAACAAGAGTTTGAAATAAGACCCGGTATTTGGATCTTGAGTTTTCTAGGGAAATAAATGCGAAATGGAATAGTTGGATCAAATATTGGTATATACTCTTAAGATGTGGTGGAGTAGTATCCAAGTTGAACCTAAGTTTAGTTTTATGAAATGTTTTCATATATAATTTAGTAGAAATAGAATCGGTATTCGGGAGAACCAATTAAAGAAGTGCGTAGGTTGGACGTAGATCATCTCTCGTTTCCATATAGTTTGATCTAAGATTCGAGTACATGGCTTTGAGATGTTTCACGCCATTCTGAATAAGGATCTATTGATCGATTTTTGACGGTAAGCACTTTGTGAGGATTTTTGGGATGGGACTAATTCTTTCTGTCATAGTTACAACTATGTAAGGAGAATGGTGGTTTCTAATCAGGGAGCCTGATCGGGGTCCGCACTAGGAAATCGAGTGAGCGATACTAGTTCTGAAGTGAAGTTATGTATTCGAGTAGCGATCGAATCATATTTTTGTATAAGAATGATCTATGCACATCATATGAACTTGTGTATAGTGCTAAGTGGTTGAGGTGTAATTTCGGGGACGAAATTCTTTTAGGGGGGAAAGAATGTAATGACCCGGAATTTCACTACTTTGATTTGCGAATATTTAATTAATTTTAAATATTCAATATATAGGTTTTATAATGAAAAATAAAACCCTTTTAAATAATAAATAATGATGGCGAAATAGTTTTCAAATTTGTTTACAAAAATATTTAGTTTGAAGAAAGATTGAAAATGTGATCGGAATTCCTTTTTCCGAATTTTCGACTTTTCATCGGCTACAGTTTGTTGGAAAATGTTATGAACATTAGTGTATAATTAGAACCGACATGTTTTTAAATATGTTAGAAGTGTATACATGTGCATATACATATGTATTCACCTTAGTAATCTAAAAAAAATGTATTGTTAAGCCTAAGCTTGCACCGACCCCCCTTCCCTTCGCCGATGGTCCGAACCCCCACCGCCTCATCAATCGCCGAAAAACCCTCCCGAATCCTAGCACGAACGTGGTAAGATCCAGGCCGTTATGCTTCACCAACAACGATGTCCACCATCTATTTACTTCATCTGATCGAGGCACACGTTTTACTAGAGGGTGACGAAGCCTAAATCGGCCTTGAGTGGCGCCGTGGAAGGAAGGCCGTTGGATGGAGGAGGGGGATTTCGAAAATTTTGGCGAACTAAATTCTTGCCTGAATGCGATTGTTAAAGGCAGTAAGTATGGTCAAGACATGCTTGGGTATGGACTAAGCATGGTTATAAAGTACATATATATTATTTAAATTAGAAAATGTTTAGCTTTTAAACGTTCGAAATTCTCGAACTCCGAACGAGGCGTGCCGCTTGGCGTTCTATATGTTATACCCATATTCTGAATACAATGGGACTAGTATCGAGACCTAATTCCATCATATTCAGAAATTAGCTTTTGAAATTAGATTATATTACTTTAAATTCCTCAAATTAACTTCTATGCGTTTCGAGTTCGCATGACCAAACGATACGTCCAATCTTTATGAAATTCGACGGCATATAATAATTCACTATTTTGGATCCAATGGAACTGGTTTCGTCAAAATCCGAGACAATGCCCTGAAGGCTATTTTCCCCCATCAATTTAAAACTGATCTTAAAACCAGTTTATTCACTTTTATTCAAATTTAAAAGTTCACTATCTTTATTCCTATTCAAAAAGAATTTAAATCAATTTTCAAAGTCATTTTTATTCACACTAAATTCAAAGTTTTATAATTCTAAATAATTCAACTATCAAATAAATTTCTAAATTTGAAATATAAGTTGTTTAACTTATAAAATAACTTTTTAATATTTAAAATCAATTAAATATTCCAAATTTAAATGATTGAAATGCTTGATCATTACATCCTTCCCGTCTTAAAAGAATTTCATCCCCGAAATTAGCAAGGTAAGAAAAATGCCCCAAACCCTTTAGTATTTCAAAACCAAATAGCTGGAATAGATTATAAAATTTCTAAGTCTTTAAAATTCATTCATAGATTCCAACTACTACCATCCAAGTTATAACATAAAAACCAAATTTTTGTTATCAAAACGTTTTCCAAAATTCTCAAAAAATTTCTAACACTTTAAATTTACGGAAAATTTCGCCAGCATCTCCTTTGCGCGACTCGATCAGAAAGATTTACAACATATATATAATCACAAATATACACCTCATCTTCAAAGATGAGGCATCTCGTAGGGAAAAAATATAAAAATACGATATGTAATCCGAGATGTGTACCTTATTTTAGGATTAGCAAGCATATACAACCAATATAATGCGGAAGCGAGCTCCAAATACAAAGCACACACCATCCACACCAACTAATCACTCAACAACCAATGAATTAAAGTATAGGGAAAGTAATATCAATATATAACATGTACTAATACAATAGCTATATGCAATTTTAGCAAATGTAACAAGAGAAATCATTAAACAAATAATATCCATCCAATTTATTTACCATCAATCAATTTGCATTTTCAAATGTCAACATTATATTTATACACTTTCATTTCTTATTAACATTCAATTGGTCCATTTCCATTTTATTTACGTTTAATTGATTTACAGTTAATTATTAACGTTCACTTTATTTTCATTCACTTTAAATTCAATTTATGTTTAACAACATTTCATTGCATACAAAATTCGTTTATGGACCATTTCATAAAATCGTTACATTTTAACTTCTCCTAAGTTAAATTTTATTTCATTATCACTTAGCATATTTCTTCAATACTAATAGTATTTATGAACCATCCCATACAACAATTTCTTAGGTTTATTACAAACATTTTATACAATGCTTCTTATGTTTATTTTCACTTCGAAACCTAAGTTCATATTCAATTCTATAAAGCACTCCAAACATATTCAATTCATTTTATAACTCAAGTTGAATTTCATTCTACAACTCAAGTTCATATCCATTTCACTAATTTATTCCATTAGTTCATTTCATTAATTTATTATAAATCAAATTCAATTTCATTTAATTCATTTCATTAACTCAATTTATTTAACTTTAATTTCACATCTCAATTTCAAATTTTCTTTTCTTATCTTTACCATTTTCAAATTATAAGTTCAAAAACTTATTTTCATATATTTATCACATCATACTTTGGATTTTAAAATCGAAACCTATTTTACCAAAACACAGCTTCAATGGTAGCAATTTATCACTTAGAAACTTGAAAATGAACGCCGATGATGCTGCAGTCATCATCGAAATTATTTTCCAACGACTAAAGTGAGTTTAGTGCTTTCTATTTCCTTTAAATCCCATTTAAAAATATTTCTAACCAAAATATTTTCAAAACTATTATCATTCTTCCAAAACCTTTGAAAAACAATTTTCAAAAATCAATGGGTTTTAAATTCTCAAATTTCTTGTTTTTAATCCATTTTTATTTATAAATCATATTTATAAATATACTTATACAATTTCATTTCCTTTCTATTTGTAAATCACATTTATAATTCATATTTATATAATCTCACTTCTTATGTAATATCATTTCACAAATGTTGATTATTTTAATTAAAATGAATACTTTATAATTCATACTTATAAATTTACTTTCTTATATAACTCATTTTATAAATGTTTATCTTTGTTTAGATTATAATAATCACACTTTTTAATAAAACAAAAAATAACAAATGATAATAATCAAATATTATCATTTACTAACAACCAAACACACCATATATAACTATAATAATTTTAGAAAAAATTATTTTTTATATATAAAATATAATTTAGGTAAAATTATTTCATTTACCAACTCTCAAAACAATATCGTCTCGATTTACCTTATCTATGTATTTAGAAACCCCTATCGATATTGTGGCATCCCACGTACCGCCCAGAATTCATAAGCCACTCAACAGATAAATCAACACAATATAAAACATTTTTATAATCACTAAAAAATACGTGCTTATATCTATAATACACTCAAAACTCATAATAAGGCATTCCATTACCTTATTTCTTAATGGGTTACCTCACCAAAGCCAAGGTTCTTACTTAACCTTGCGCTCTGATACCAACTGTAATTCAAGCTGACAATAAACGACACATATACAACCCAAATTGAAAGGAAAGATGAAGAGTTATGGGAAAGAAAAAGAAAGAAGAAGAGAAGAGAAGAAGAAGAGGAAAGAAACTAAAACAACATAGAATCTCACAATCATAGCGGTACAATATATAATTAATATTAATGATCTTTACACAAAAGAGAAACTGTAATCTTTAATATACATACATCAATCAGATTACAACAACAATCGCAATCATCGGCCTGGATAGTTATAACAATCCATCCTCACAAATGCTAATGATTTCAACAACAAAGCAGCGGAAAAATAAACATATAAGTGAATACGACTTGCAGACCCCCAACTCTCTCCTAAGCTCCAATGCATCCAAAGCAATCTATAAATATGCTCAGTCTGACCAGAGCATTATAATAGAATAACACCCGAGTCAATCTGGAAAACTAGCGTGAGAAAACATACCGAACTGGATTTTAAGGTTATAGAAAACCTTTGAAAATCAAAAGTATCTTGTAAGACTACACCGCACATAAACACGGATGGGTTTTTACCTTACGATAACCAAAACAGTTCATATGAAATTCTTTGATATTATAATAGTGTCTGAGGTACAAATACTTATTAATCATAGCCGAAATTGTTACATTAATTAAATTTCAGCATAATAGGTATACAACTAAAACCGTAAAGCCTTGTATTAGAGAATGGATTCCATACAATGACTGAGCTATTGGGGTACCGTCCATCACAGTGCATCTCTTGACAAAATAACACTGAGGTCGAACCTATCGACCCCTGCCAACACAGAACCGGCCTACCCTTTACTGGATAGTATTGAATATGATCACCCCTCCGTTAATGGGCCCTGAAGCATACAAATGAGATTTAATATCGGCTCTATATAAGGACGATCATACCCAACTCGGGAGCAACCCACTTAGCCGTGCTGCATCTCCCCTGTTTTAGTCGTTCCCGGTTGATGAAGCTTGAGGCTACGTTTTACCTTTTTATATAGCACTTCCCACTTGGAATGCTAACACTGCCCTCCAGGCAACAATGCAATGCCTGCATTCATCGATTCAAGTTGGTTCTAGGACTGAACGAAACGCTTGAGAGCTTCGTCTTCAATTCCATCATCTCCAAGATGTCTTCACTTCGAACCGTTTAAGTTGGATTAATGTGGTTTTCGGATAACATATCCAACACCGGTCTCTTCGAAATAACACTCGATAGTTTCCGGTAAACTCAACCCCGGTTCTTTAGGAAATAAACAGTCAAAGATAAGAGCGGAGATCACCTCCTAACCGTTAGTGGACGGATTCCTTTATCATTATCCTAGGAGAATGAAACGAGATTTATACGCATAGTACAACATCATTGGAGATGACTATTCCATGTAACTCATGTGTTTCTTCTAGATATTTCCAAAGTTATGTTTTCGGTCCAAATTCGATAGTCGGTTATTTAACTACCAAATAAAAAAATCCAAATCAGGGATTTAATTCCATAGGGAAATAACATCGGTTAAACACATAAGCAACCACTACCCTTTTTTTATAAATCTTTTCATTTATTTATTTCATTATGTAAATATTGTAGCAAAATTCTTTTACAAAGATATATATATATATATATATATAGACACACAAATATATATATATATATATATATCCACAAATCCCTATATTTCAATACTTGGAAAAATATTCATATACTTATCTCAACGGCATAAGTATATTCACCAAACACTGAGGAAGATTTCCTTTTTATACAATTCTAAAATTGTTTATAAACTCCATTATAAATTCTAAAACCATTTATAACTATTTTATAAATCTCTGGAACCATGAATAAAACCCTTTTATACATTCCTAAAATCATTTAGAACCCCTTTATAAATCCATTAAACTTTTTTATAAACTCCTTTTTATAAATCTATAGACCCATTTCTAAAATTCTTTTATAATTATCTAACCGTTTACAGAACTATTTTCCCTTGTAAAATCTTCCTTTAAGCACTTAACCCGTTTTTATAAAACTTACCTTATAAAACCAAGTCGTTATAAACTCTATTTATAAATCTCGAACATTCATAAATAAATTCTAAACATTTACATTAAAACATTATTATATAATAATAAACATTATAAATAAATAAATATTAACTTTAAAACATCTTTAAACAATAATTAAAAAATTTCAAGACATTCTTAAATAAACAATAATAGTTTATCTTCAACATTAATAATAATAATAATAATTAATTTCCAAAAATTTATCGATAAATAATTATGATTAATTCAAACCATATTAATAATTTAAATAATTAACTTTTCAAAATATTAAAATATTGATAAACAACTTTTAAACAATTTTAATATAAACAACCTTTAAAACATAAATATGTTTCCTTTATACAAATCCATACTTAAATGTCGACATAATCATTTCCATATTTTAAAACTATATTTATAATCTCTTTCTACTTATAAAACTCCCTTTTTTAATATCCCTCTATAAATCTCACTTATTCATAAAATCCCATTTTAAACATCAATTTCAATCTGCTTTTATTGTGGCTTCCATGTTTATGAATTTCTTTTATAAATTCCTTTTTATTTATAAAATATCGTTTAACATCTCCAATCTATCCTCATTTCCAATTTTCCATAATAGAGTCAACCATTTTCTAAATAACATTCCACATCTTATAATAAATCAACCGTTTGATTTATTTCTCCAATTTATTAAATGATAATAGTTTCCTTTAATTTATAAACACCGTTTATAAATCCACACTTTTATTAACAAAACACAATTTTACAAATCTTCACTTCACTTGTAAAATATCACTTTTGTAAATTATCACATTTATAAATTTCACATTTGTAAATAAATTTTAATATATGTACACACACACATATATATCACTTTATATAAAATGGTTAATAATATTTATGTCAATATATTTCCATTTTTTTTAGAAACATATCCCTTTATTATAAAAGATGGACTTATTTTAAGATTTTAAAAATCTTTATTTTACAGTTCAAAATTCTCTATTTAAAATATTTCATAAAACTATTAATTTATTATGTCTAAAAGTCATACTTTTTATTTTATTTAAAACAAACTCCTTCTCTCAGTAATTCAAGAATTATTATTAATTTACATATTTTCGAAAATCACTAAAAATCTTTTATAAAAACTAACTCTTCATTTTATAGTATTTCATAATACTAAAAATATGGCCCAGTGTTACTATAGCACTAAAATAGGGAAAAATCATCCATGTCATCAAATCTGGCATTCAACACGTCATATTTGAAAATATATGAAAAGTACATTAACATTGTGAGGACTCAAATTGGATCTCTCCAACCTATCCCCCTGCATCACTATATATAATCATAAAATATAAATCAACTGCTTCGAGGTGGCATTCGTATACAAAGAGCCATCCGCTCTTACACGAGAACGTAATAGGGCCTCATCCGCTCCAAGGGCGGGAATATTTCCAAACCAACAAAAAAAAATAGTAAATCATCTAAACAGTCAATAACAATCAGCAATAAAATATCCGCACATACAATAAATAATTTGTACCAACTATATAATATTTTTGGTTAACTAAAATAGTGAGTTTAACTCACTTTGATCCTAGTAGTCTCCAAAGCGCTCCGGTTTGAATTAAAATTGAACAGACGCTCAATTTAAACCCAAATCCCCACTAACTCCAAATCCATCCAATCCAACTACATAGCGTAGAATTCATTGATACGAACACAACGCAACTTATCGCGTTTGATTTGGACCTCGTATGGAAAAGTTATTAATTAATGAACGATTGAAATAATTAAAGTATAATTAACCTTTAAGTAATAAACGTTTAAACTTAATACCTTTTTCCCTCCCTCTCCCTCTCGTTTTTTCCCATAAATGAACTCGACCGCGATTCCCCTTTGTCGCACCACCTCACACAGTTGAAGACCGCCGTGGCGTTGCCCAAGCATGCACCGACCCCCCTTTCCCTTTGTCGAAGGTCCGAACCCCCACTGCCTCGTCAATCGCCGAAAAACCCTCTCAAACCCTAGCACGAACGTGGCAAGATCCAGGCCGCTATGCTCCACCAATGACGATATCCACCGTCCATTCGCTTCATCTGATCGAGGCACACATTTTACTAGTTGGTGATGAAGCCTAAATCGGCCTTAAGTGATGGCGTGGAAGAAGGGTCGTTGGATGGAGGAGGGGGATTTTGAAAATTTTTGGCAGACTAAATTCTTGCATGACTGCGATTTTTAAAGGGCAGTGGGTATGGGCACGACATGCTTGGGTATAGGCTAAGCATGGTTATAAAGTACATATATATTATTTAAATTAGAAAATGTTTAGCTTTTAAACGTCCGAAATTCTCAAACTCCAAACGAGGCGTGCTGCCTGGCGTTTTATATGTTATACCTCTATTCCGAACACAATGAGATTAGTATCGAGACCAAATTCCATCATATACAGAAGTTAGCTTTGGAATCAGATTATATTAATTTAAATTCCTTAAATTAACTTCTTTGTGTTTCGAGCTCGCACAACCAAACGATACGTCCAATCGTCATGAAATTCGACAACATATAATAATTCACTATTATGGATCCAATGGAACTAGTTTCATTGAAATCCGAGACAGTGCCCCGAAAGGCTATTTTCCCTCATCAATTTAAAACTGATTATTATTTAAGACCAGCTTATTCACTTTTATTCGAATTTAAAAGTTCATTGTCTTTATTCTTATTCAAAAAGAATTTAAATCAACTTTCAAAGTCATTTTTATTCCCATCAAATCCAAGGTTTTATAATTCTAAACAATTCCAAATATCCACTTAAGCAATTCAATTATAAAATAAATTGCTGAATTTGAAATATAAGTTATTTAACTTATAAAATTAACTTTTTAATATTTAAATTCAATTAAATATTCTAAATTCAAATGATCGAAATTCTAGATCATTACAGCTATTCTGGATGTTGATAAAAGAAAGTTATATAAAGTTTTTGGAAAATTTGTTGTTATATGCTTCGTTGTAGACATCAAAGCATAATAAACTTCATTGTTTTTGTGGTAAACTTTTTTTGTTAGTAACTACCATAAACTCTTTCTTTAAGAAACAATTTTATAGAAAACTTTTTCTTGCTTTAAAACAAACTTTCTCCATCGGCCTTATTTTAATTCATTAATATTACATACACACCATGTAAATTACTTCCCAAGAAATTATATGGTGCTTATGTAACTGTGATTATTTCTTAAATGCTTATGCAGATTTTTTTACACTTCATGACATGGCCAACATTACTAAGCTTGAATTAAAAGCTTTGGATATATCCGGAGACAACTATTTGTCATGGATGTTGATTGCCGAGATCCACTTGTAATCTCAAGGTCTTGAAAAATGCTATAGAAGTTGGCAATATTGTGTCCCAATAGGACTAAACAAAGGCTTTGATATTTTTAGGGTTTTACTATTTAAACAAACCTGAACTATCACTAACACCACTTAAACATATATTAAATTTAATTTGGATAAAATGCTACAAAACCTATTTTGGTTGGTTATGCAAAACTTAGTGAAGAATTAGTCATTCGGTTTTGCATAACTGAACGATGCGAATATAAAAAAACCAAAATAAGCGCCTTGGTACCATAAGTTCATTTGTCCCTCCCAAAAATTTAAAATTTCAGTTTATTTATATCAATTAAATTCTCATATTGGCAGCAAACTATGAGAAGTCTTCAAACTATATGCTAATTTTGACCAAAAAATGTTATAAATTATTTACCTTTTTTTGTCTTTTTATTTATTTTTATTTGTAGTGGTGATAAACCTAAACCCCCGTTTTGGAAATTTATTTGGATCCCTTTTATTTGAATTTATTTTAATGTTGTAGGGTTTTATGAAGTATGAGTAATTTCAGCAGAAAATTTCCCCACCTTTTTATTTGCTACAAAGTATATGAATGCAAAGTTATATAGATTTATTTAAAAATAGTCTCATTGTTCCATGAAAAGTTAATCTAGCTTCTTCTTTATTAATATTATTTTTATTTTTATTTCTCCCATTTTTACTTATAGTCATTTTTAAGCGCCGGTCTAATTTGAGGTAGAATTTTTACGAGGTGAGAAATTTGGGTTAGGACCATAATCATTTTTCCAACGGAAGATAAAAATACATGCACGAAAAAGAAAAATTTAATCGATGGGTGTGGATGGGTGGGTGGAGTAATATGGTGGGTGAGGAGATAAATGAGTGAGAAATGTATGTTTGGTGTGTGTAGATAGTTACACCCTATTTTTAAGACGTCATATTCATGACGGTCTTAAAAACAGAATTGTTAATTGAAAATGATCCTCTCCACTTATGGAACTCCCTGAAGGAATGTTATGACCACTAGAAGATAGTCATACTTCAAACATTAGGCAAGAGTAGTACCCGAGGTTTCATGACTTTAAATCTGTAATGGAATATAATTCCGCTATGTCAAAAATTAGTTCTAAATAAATATTGTGTGCAGAAAAGGTAGATGTGCACAAATGATTGTAAAGACCTTTTCAACGTTTCAGGCCTCGAAAATACTCTTGCAAAAACAATATCAAGAGCGTGGTTTTATGAAATATTCTAAACTCATAGAATGTCTATTAACTGCTGAGAAAAATAATGAATTGCTTATTAAAAATCACTTCTCAAGTTCAACTAGTTTAACCGCATTATCAAAAGTTAATGCTAATTTTGCCCACTCCAGAAGTGGTCGTGGTACAGAATGTTGTCGTAGACGTGGATGTGGATATAATTCCAATAGAGGCCGTTACAGTAGTTTTAGATAACAAAACAACCAACTTTAAAATGAAACAAAAGACAAAAGAGTCTGAAAAGAATAATGATTCAGCTCTAGAAGATAAAAGGTAATATGTAAATGTTTGTTATAGATGTGGTCTCCCAGGCCATTAATCACACACATGTTGTTCATCAAAGAAAACAATTGAGGATAAAGGCGTTCGAAGAAAACTGAGACAAATAACATTGAAGGATTGTCTGAAAACACTAACTTGAAGTAAGATGATCTTTTTGAAATTGATGATGGGAATATTATTAATGATAATGGTGTTAATGCGATTGTTGAAGATATGAGAGAAAATGACGATCTTAAATTTTTTTTATTGAGCTAATTGAAATAATGCACTGTGGTGAAATATTTTTTTAATAAAGTAGTTGTTTGTTTTGAAACTCTGTGAAAAAAGTTTATCATTTATTGATTTTATTGCAATTCATTTTGATAATAGACTATTAGTATTGCTTTCAAAATATTTTAAGGTATGAGCGACCAACATCCAAGTGAGGATATATGCCCACTAGATAGTGCAACTACACATACAATTTTGAAAAAGCAGAAGTTTTTCTCTAAATTATCCATAGTTTCCTCCATAGCTAGATCTGCTAATATTATAGAAGGCTTTAGAAGTGCCGATATAATATTACTAAATTATACACATATTTTCATTTAAAATGCATTATACTCAAGCAATTCTAATAGAAATCTACTCAGTTTTAAGGATAAGAATGCATGGTTACCATACTGAAACCATAAATGAAAACAACAAAGAATATCTTTGGGTTATTCATAGAATTGAAAGCTAGAAGATTATTTTAGAAAATACTTTACGAAGTTAGCATAGTTGAAATACACTTTGCAAACATAAGCTAGATGCTCCAAATACAAAGACGCTAATCTTTAGCGTGATCGTTTGGGTCATTCTAGGTCAACTATGATGCGTAAAATTACTATAAACCCATATGGGCGTGATTTGTCAAACTAAGTTAAAAATTAATCAGTCGACCTTCATGTAATAAAATCTCTTTTGAATCTTCATTATATGTACAGTTAATTCAAGGTGATATATGTGGCCTACTGGCCTAGTCCACCTAAAATGTGGTCCATTTAAATATTTTATGCTATTAATTGATGCATCAACTCTTTGATCGCATGTATGTTTGTTTTCTTTAAGAAATATGACATTTAACAAATTACTTTTTTAAATAATCAAATTGAGAGCACACTTTTCTGACTATTAAATAAAATTAATTCGACTAAATAATGAAAGAGAATTTACTACTCAAGTATTTGATGACTATTGCTTACCATTGGGAATTGAAGTTGAACATCTAGTAGCTCATGTTCACGCTTAAAGCGGTCTAGCAGAATCGTTAATTAAGCATCTACAACTTATTGCAAGACCATTTCTTATACAATCAAAGTAACATTCTACTTGGGGGCATGCAATTTTACATGCATCGAAATTGGTTAAAATTAGACCAACGACTTAATTTTCACTATCACAGCTTTTAACCAGATCTCAACCAAATAATTCACGTTTACGAAATTTGGTTGAGATGTGCGTTCACTAGTCTCCCACTTCATACTAAAATGAGTCCTTAATATAGGGTAGGAATTTATGTTGGATTTGATTTACCCTCGATAATTCGTTATCTTGAACCTTTTGAAGGTGATGTTTTCACTGTAAGATTTTCAAACTATAAATATGGTGTTTCATTTGGATCTGCATAACAAATAATGCCAAGATGAGGTATAGAGAATTTTGCATCTTCAAAATATTGTAAATCAATTGCCAGATGCATTTAGTGATGCTACAAAAATTACTGTATCTCATGTTCCAACAGCAAATGCACCAGCTAGAATTAAAGTCCTAGAAGGACCAAAGTTAAATATAGCAACAAATGAATCTACAGTAAGACAAAAGTGTGGGAGACCCATTGATTCAAAAGACTTGGTGCCTAGAAAAAGAAAATCTAATGAAAATCATCAATCGATAAACCTCCTGAGGAGGTTATAAATGACCAATAAGATCATTTGAACAAAAATTTCAATTCCCCTAAAATTTTAGAAGGTTCTATTATCCCAAAATAAATAATTAAAGCTTTCAAAAGCAAAATGGTATCCAATAATAATGAGATCTCAATATTTTACGCAAACTGTAGAGAAATGTGGGATCGATGTGAAGTAATCATGGATGATGTATTCTCATTTGCGGTAGCTACTAAAGTAACTGAAAGTCATGACTATAATGAGTATAACGTTATTGAACCAACTAGCATAAATTAATGTCCAAAAGGACATGATCGACGAAAATGGAAAGATGCTATCCAAATTTAACTAGACTCACTTGAAAAACATTATATGTTTGGATAGATAGAGAAAACTCAGTAAAATTTTAAACCAGTAGATAGTAAATGTGTGTTCGTTAGAAAACAAAATGATAAAAATGAAATTGTGAGGAACAAGGCATGACTTGTTGCATAAGATTAATCGTAGAGACTAGGTTTTGACTTAAAAGAACATATTTTCCTTTTATGGATGTCATAACATTTCGATTTTTAATAAGCCTTATACTTTCTGAAAAACTAGATATAAGAATAACTGATGTTGTCACAACTTATCTTTATAGTAAATAAGATATCGATATTTACACTAAAATCCCAAATGGATATAAGTTGCCTGAAGCAAAATCAATGTCGATATACTCATTAAAACCGAGTCAATCATTATAAAATTTGAAATAATCTAGAAAAATCTTTATTAATAGTTGGAATAGAAACATAATTTTTGGTCCGACCGTAAAGTTCCAAAAATACCCTTATACGTACTTCTTTATTAATTGTTGTAATATATTTGTTGTCACACTCTTCTGGTGTCAACATGAAATACCAAAAATGTCTCTCTACATATATGATTAAAATTTAGCATCACTTAAAAATAGGATGTGACAATTAAGCTTCCTTTACAAATTCAAAATTTGGCAAACTCATCATATACAGTAAATAAATAATCACAGATCATAGACACAGAGTAATATAATGCAACAGAAACAAAGAAATAGTAGTTCATGAAGCTACTATATAAATACATCAGAGTTAAGTAAGATACAATAGGAATACCAAGATACAACAGGAGTAACAGTATGAAAACCAAGTACAACTCAGAATACAACTGGAATCAACTAGATAACAAAATGAATAGATATCTGGCTCTTTAAAGCAAAACTCCAGCTCCAAAGGTGAGTCTCTAATGCTGTATCATTCAGTCTGACCCGAGCGTAAAGCAAAACACAAAACACTTGAGTCAGAACATACATACTTATACAATGTAAACCAACTCAAGTGAACTGTAATAAAGGTACAAGTAACATAAAGAATGCTTGGGATAGCCCATTCTTTAAGGATCCGTTAAACTATCTACTATGTAGTAATATTCCTTAATATAATAATGTCTAATATAAAATAAACATACTTTTAAATAGCGTTAAGGGGTTACTCATATAGTCCTTAACACATAATAGTGCCAATAGTCTATATAGTACCTACATACCTCGAAAGGCTACGAGAAGATACTCAATAGGTATGACACAAATAGAAACTTGTAGTAAAGCTCGCTATGGTAGGTGACACGACACACAAGGCAATGCCAGGGTAGATATAACAATTATGCACACGGACTGGTGGAAACGCATAGCAGCCACTACCGCTCCACCTCGAACAACACTCCCAAATCAAGGGGTGCACCCAAACAATCACAAAGTAATATAATGGTATCGAAGAAGTGCGTTCGATCAGAGGTGCTACCTCATTGGCCCGAGATCGCTCCTATTTTAGCCACCTTATGCCAACTCATGGGAGTTGGTCCACGTATATACCATAGGATCATTGCCACCATCCTACTTCATTCTGGAATCTCCACCGCGTACACAGTTGTTAAAGTGGTTTTCGGTATCGACAGAGAGTATGTCCATATCCGATCCCGGTCTCTTTAACAACCAATCGTTATTATAACCCGTGGTTATAAATTTCAAATAGTTTATGTTTCAAATCAAAATACATCCTTTAAACCATTTCAAAATCATATCATTTATTTCAAAATAATACATACTTTCAAACCCAAACATATCCATTTCAAAACCAATTCAAAAATATATCATTTCCATTTCAAAACCAATTCAATAATATATCATTCCCATTTCAAAAATTAAAGCAATAATATATCATTTCCATTTCAAATATCAAAGTAATAATATATCATTTAAATTCCAAACTAAATCAATATATTTCTTTCAATTTATTTAACTTGAAATATTCTTTTAAATCATATTAAACCAAACCACCTTATAAAGTCATATCCTTGAATCTTCAATTTCAACAAGTTTCAAATTAATATATATTTAAACACAATTCTTAATTAAATACAATTCCAATTAATTTCATTTCCAAACCATAGTACTTTCAAAGTCATAACAATTCTGAAACCAAACTTTTTGAAACCAAAATACTTGGAAATCATAACACTTGAAATATTGTCATTAGGAGCTCATAATACTTAGAAAAATCATAATACTTCTAAATTAATATTCATTACCAAAGTTATAACATTTTAAGTTCATTCATTCAATTATACCAATTTCAAACATTGTATTAACTCATACATTTCAAAGTGGTTTATATTCAAATCAAAATAATTCATTTACACCATTTAAATATGAAGTCATTAAACTTACAAATCAAGTATTCAATTCCCAAAAATTTAGCTTTTTCTGATCTTATTTATTCACTTAAATACTTCAAACAATTTAAATTTCAGCTTTTGCAGCACCTAGAAAATGCTACGGTAAGTTACATTTGAAACCATTCAATTCAGCAAAGACAACATTTAAAAACTGCTGTAATAGTTCAGTTTTAGTTGAAAAATAGTTCAATTTAGAAAAGACAGCATTTACAAAACTACTGTAATAGTTCAGGGTTCTATTTAAAGATTTAGTTCAATTCAGCAAAGACAACACTTGCAAAGTGCTGTGATAGCCCTTAGTTAAATTTCCTTTTGGTTTACTTCTGTAACTACAGCACTTACAAAGTGCTTAAGTGCTGCAGATTCATTTAGTTCATATTTTAGATATTATTCAGAAACGATAGCATTTCTGAAGTGCTACTAAAAGAATTTCCAGATTTTTAAATAGAATTCCGGCCATAATAAACTTCAATTTAACTTATAAAAACCACATTTTTCCACATCAAAAATGTTCATTTAATTCTCTTTAACTTGTGATTTTTATAAAGAAAATTTTACAATAAAAATCAATTTTTCCAACAATTTCACTTATTAAATTCAAGTGTACAATTTTCCCATTTCTACATTTACTTAACACTTATATTTAAATTTCTATTTCATAAATAAGACTTAATTTCCATTTTTATTTTCTTTACTTAAAATTCCATTTTAAACCAAATCACAAATTTCCAAATTATGTTATATTTCAAATCATAAATTTCCATTCATTTATTTAACATTTTCAATACATAGAAAATCATTTTTCACTTTATTAAATCATTTTAAAAACCAAATTTAAATAAAAATATCAAAATTTACATTTTTAAAATACTTAAAACTTTTAGAAAAATATATAAAATAACCACGGGTCTGTATAATATTTTATAACCTAGGTTAAGTGATACGGATAATATATCATTTCAATTCGTAATTTACAAAGAAAAATCCGGGTTCTATCATTTCAAACTCGCAATCCCAAGTTAAATAAAAAATAAATAAAAATCGCTCAGGCCTATCATTTCAGCCCATAACGATTTTTCCCTATTCTAAAGTCCGTTCGGGTATATATATCATTTCAACCCATAGTGATTCTATTCTACAGGGAACTTGCAGTGTGATAAACATAATAGAATAAACAGTAAAATAAAATAAAACATAACAGATGATGTGACAAGTTAATAACAGGGTTTAACATCATATAATCAACATCACATGCAGATATAACATGATATAACAGTTTCTACACATTCACTTGTTGTCACTTCACAAATTATATAAGTATAAATGTCATGAGTGAATACTCACCTTCTAAAGCTAGAGAAGATAGACAATGAAATTGAGTTACGAATCTAAGCATGAATTTCGAAGTAAAGCATGATGGATATGAGTTCGACAATCAAAGCTGATAAATAGGAATAGACGAAATCGAACTGGATCGATGAAGATGATTAATATAAGTGAACTTATATATGTATATATATATATATATATAAAACACATTTTAAAATTTAGCATATATTAAACCAAATACATATGTATTAATGTGACTTTTCATAAAAGCCAAAATTTCATGCAGCCAGAAATATACTATATCATAGAACCAAAGTATGCATATGTACAGATTAAAAACCGAAATTTATATATATACACTTTATCAAAACCGAAGTATATACACCAAAATTCAACAGACAAATTATACTTATAAAACGCAAAGTACTTATGCATGTTATCATCAGAATCTATATATAAACTTATAATGAACAAAGCACTACAGTATACATATATGAATTTAAAACATAGGTATATGCTAAAAATACAACTTAACATATATGAAACTTTTACAGAAAACTAATATATTGTAAATAACCTATATGCAAACAATTATATAACTTATATAGTAACATATATATGAAAACACTATAATACAAATATCAATATATAACTTATACTCTGTAAAACTAACATAAAAATCTTATAACAGGTTGCCTATATGCGCATAAGACTATAATTCATGCAAAGCAGTTCGTATATACATAACTATTATAAATATAAAATAAAAACCCAACAACCAAATACATATCAACTCCCAAATCATTCATGAATTTAAACAATTGATGTACAAAACTTGCACAATATGACCTTTAAAACAACAACAAAATAGAACAAATTAGTGTGAAATCATTTTATATAACAGAATTAATATAACTATATATATACATTTATATATCAACACAAATATAGAAAATGTATAGTTTACTGACTTTTAAACATAGTATAAATATAAAATCATACCACACAAACTCACAGCAAGGTTGAGGCACGAAAGGGTGGTAGGGTAGATGAGGCTGGAGCCTGATTGGTGATGCTCGGAGGAAGCGGGGCAGCGGTTGTCAGAGACGAACGGAGGGGAGATAGCCAAGAGGAGGAGTACTGGCTGATGCGATGGCGATGTTGCGAGCTTGGCGTGCAGGCGGAGCAGGCGGTGGTCCAGGCATGGGCGGAGACGAGGGTGGTTGGTCGGTAGAAGCCTGAGGCGGGTGGAGAAGGCGCGTGAGAGAGAGGAGCTGCTGTGGTTTTGATATATAAAATTTGCTTTGGTAGCCGCTTTGTTGTGTGGCTGATGATGCTCTAACGTGAGCAAGAGGGGAGGCACAAAGAAAGGAGGCGGAGAGAAGAACAGAACTGAGAAAAAAATGAATGCAAAGTTATAATGCTACGTTTCTCAGAAGGACAGGAATGCGAACTGATTAAATTTTGAAAAGAGATTTAAAACTTTGGGAAAGCAAACGCCAACATTGAACTAATCAATAATAAAGGTGAGTGACTATTTAATTTCGGTTGTAGATAAATGTAAGGTCAAGGAAATCAAAAGGTTTGAAAACGGTTACCGATACGGTTCGATGTTTTTTTTCAGGTTCTGCCGCGTACCGAACTTCAAAACACAGAAATAAATATACCGCAGAGATCAGCACGACGAGACCATCACAACGGTATATAGATATATGTGATACGATCATCCTATCAAAAGTCGATAATCGGTACCCAAAATGCTGCAAATCTGTCAGAAATAAGATAAACGGAGCAACAGAAGTCCAAATTTGGAAAAATGAAAGATGACGTCTCACTCAAAAGATGATTTAGAAATTTCCTTTTGGAAAATATTTTATTATCATCGAATATTAACTGATTTAAATTGAAATAGAATTGCACCAGAAAATAAACTTCAGTATTATCTGATGAAAATTTACAATTGACTATGTTTAAATAGACGTATTCCAAATATAAATTTTTTATTTTAAAATTTTATTATTAAAAATTTCACAAAATTTCAATAAATTAAATAAATAAAACCATTAAAATTTACGGGTCATTACACTCTCCCCCACTCAAAACTTTTTGTCCCCGAAAAGGAAGAAGGTAGGAGAATAGAAACAACCAGAAAGAAAAATAGATTGAAATACAAAATAAACAATTTATAAAGTCATGAATATGAATAATCATTTATTATATTCATCATTTATTCATTAAATTTCATTTTCCTTTATTCCAAATTATTCTTAAATTTATTCCACTTAATATGTCTAATCCTATATATTACGTTTATTTCACTTATTATAACTATTCTAATTTATTTATAAATTCCTTTAAATATCATTATATTTTAAATTATTCAATTAACCTTTTTATTCTATTTACCTCTATTGATCTTTTTTTTTACAACTAAAATTTAAGTGTATAACATTTATTATAACCACTCAAATTTTATTTATAAATTCGACTTTATATTGTATGTTATCCAATTACATATTCAACTTCTGAATAATTTAGGTAAGTTATATTGGAATGTAATAGAATATTATACAAATAAAATTTTCTAATTCAATTATTTCAAGCTTAAATATTTATTCAAAATTTTGAGTTCATTTTATAATTGAAATTATCCTTTAACATAAATTTAAAAATTAAATTTCCGATTCACTTCAAACTAATTTAGAGATAAATAAATATATATACACTATATATATCAAATCAATTTTTTTAAATCATATATCAACATATTATAAGTCAAGTCATATTTAGAAATTCAAATCAATTAAATTTTCCAAAACAAAACTGTAGCAAAACTACAGAATGGTCTCTTCACTTTGAAACTCGAAAATGAATGTCGATGATGCTGCAGTCATCACCGAACTTATTTTCCAGTGACAAAGAGAAGTGCACTGATTTAAAACTTTAAAATTCTTTGGAAACAATTTCTATTCGAAAATACTTTAAACAATATATCCTTTTAAAACTTTAAAACAAAGTTTGAGATCATTGGAAATTAAATTCTCAAATTCTTGATTCATTTAAGTTTCCAAATAAATTTATAACCATGTTTTATAGTTCAATTATTTATATATGAGACAAAAGCCAATGATTATAAGATATATACAAAGTCAAATATTATTCCTTAACATCTAATTCAATTAACTATCAAAATTCAGAAAATTATACTTATATATAATATAATTATACAAAATTTATCCATTTACTAAATTTGAAAACCATATTGTGTCAGTTTGCTCTGTTCAAGTGTTTTGGAGATTCTATCGATAGCGTTGATCAGACGAATCGATCGGAAACCGAAATCAACATCAACAACTCAAACAACACCCTTCATTTTAAACATTTTTAAACATTAGATTTTTCAAATATAGGAATAACTTCTTTTTACTTCAAAACAAGGATAGAGATTCAAATTTGATGGACTCAAATCAAAGAGAATTCTGATTTGAAGATAAGTTCAAAACAAAAGAAAAGATGATTAATTAACAGAATAAGGAGATGGATCAGTTTAGATAAATCGCGGGCAACCTTAATCGGGTCAACCGTGACTTAAAGAATAAGATCGATGTGGATTTTCTGGGGTAAATCTACATTCGATCCTAAGAGATAGAATTCGGGAAAATAAGAGATATATAGCATTGTAAACCGAGGATGCAGAAATCTTTGGTGAATCAATGCTTCTTGTAAAGTAGTTTCACCCCTTTACAATCATTCGAAGATTGGCGAGACCGCCTATTTGTTATAAAGATCATTCGAAGTGGAGTTATGGGATACTCCAGAATCAAAAGAAGACCAATAGGGAGAGACAAGAATGGATTTGGAACCGCAGGGAAAGTTCCAAAATTCAAAAGAAATCGAGTCAAAAGAAAGAGATTCAAGCACGAACGAAAGTGATTCTGTATATAAATTTACCATATATGCAAAGTTTTGCCTAGAGCCAAAGCTCTGATACCACATGTAACGTCCTGCATAGAAGTGGGGTAACGCCCACCGTAGCATACATTGGTACCTGTGTTCTACCTTTACGGCCAGCCTCTCGACTGCACCAACCTCGCAAGGACATGTAGGAGTAAGAGTCATCCGCTCGCTACCAAACCCAAATGCGAGAACCCCCTATCATGCTGCACCCTCCAAGTGCATAGGCAGACACACATATCGGAAATTGAATTGCTCAAAATATCAGATTGTTAATTTAAATTTGGAAAACTCATCATATACAGTAAATAAATAATCACAGATCACAGACACAGAGTAATATAATGCAGCGTAAACAAAAAAATAGTAGTTCATGAAGCTACTATATAAATACATCAGAGTTAAGTAAGATACAATAGGAATACCAAGATACAACAGGAGTAACAGTATGAAAACCAGGTACAACTCAGAATACAACTGGAATCAGCTGGATAACAAAATGAATAGATATCTGGTTCTTCAAAGCAAAACTCCAGCTCTAAAGGTGAGTCTCTAATGCAGTATCACTCAGTCTGACCCGAGCATAAAGCAAAACACAAAACACTCGAGTCAGGACATACATACTTATACAATGTAAACCAACTCAAGTGAACTGTAATAAGGTACAAGTAACTTAAAGAATGCTTGGGATCGCCCATTCTTTAAGGATCCGTTAAACTATCTACTATGTAGTAATATTTGTTATTATAATAATGTCTAATATAAAATAAACATTCTTTTAAATAGCATTAAGGGGTTACCCAAATAGCCCTTAACACATAATAGTGCCAATAGTCTATACAGTACCTACATATCTCGAAAGGCTACGAGAAGATACTCCATAGGTACGACACAAATAGAAACTCGTAGTAAAGCTCGCTATGGTTGGTGACACGACACACAAGGCAATGCCAGGGTAGATATACCAATTACGCACACAAACTGGTGGAAACGCATAGCAGCCACTACCGCTCCACCTCGAACAACACTCCCAAATCAAGGGGTGCACCCAAACAATCACAAAATAATAGAATGGTATCGAAGAAGTGCGTCCGATCAGAGGTGCTACCTCATTGGCCCAAGATCGCTTCTGTTTTAGCCACCTTATGCCAACTCACGGGAGTTGGGTCCACGTATATACCTAAGGATCGTCGCCACCATCCTACTTCATTCTGGAATCTCCACCGCGTACACAGTTGTTAAAGTGGTTTTCAGTATCGAGAGAGAGTATGTCCATATCCGATCCTGGTCTCTTTAACAACCAATCGTTATTATAACCCGTGGTTATAAATTTCAAATAGTTCATGTTTCAAATCAAATTTCATCCTTTAAACCATTTCAAAATCATATCATTTATTTCAAAATAATACATACTTTCAAACCCAAAACATATCCATTTCAAAGCCAATTCAACAATATAACATTTCCATTTCAAAACCAATTCAATAATATATCATTTCCATTTCAAAAATCAAAGCAATAATATATCATTTCCATTTCAAAAATCAAAGCAATAATATATCATTTAAATTCCAAACTAAATCAATATATTTCTTTCAATTTATTTAACTTGAAATATTCTTTTAAATCATATTAAACCAAACCACCTTATAAAGTCATATCCTTGAATCTTCAATTTCAACAAGTTTCAAATTAATATATATTTAAAGATAATTCTTAATTAAATACAATTCCAATTAATTTCATTTCCAAACCATAGTACTTTCAAAGTCATAACAATTCTGAAACTAAACTTTTTGAAACCAAAATACTTGGAAATCTTAACACTTGAAATATTGTCATTAGGACCTCATAATACTTAGAAAAATCATAATACTTCTAAGTTAATATTCATTACCAAAGTTATAACATTTTAAGTTCATTCATTCAATTATACCAATTTCAAACATTGTATTAACTCATAAATTTCAAAGTTGTTTATATTCAAATCAAAATAATTCATTTACACCATTTAAATATGAAGTCATTAAACTTACTAATCAAATATTCAATTCCCAAAAATTTAGCTTTTTCTAAGCTCATTTATTCACTTAAATACTTCAAACAATTTAAATTTCAGCTTTTGCAGCACCTAGAAAATGCTACGGTAAGTTACATTTGAAACCATTCAATTCAGCAAAGACAGCATTTAAAAACTGCTGTAATAGTTCAGTTTTAGTTGAAAAATAGTTTAATTCAGAAAAGACTGCATTTACAAAACTGCTGTAATAGTTCAGGGTTCTATTTAAAGATTTAGTTCAATTCAGCAAAGACAGCACTTACAAAGTGCTTTGATAGCCCTTAGTTAAATTTCCTTTTAGTTTACTTCTGTAACTACAGCACTTACAAAGTGCTTAAGTGGTGCAGATTCATTTAGTTCAGATTTTAGTTATTATTCAGAAACGATAGCATTTCTGAAGTGCTACTAAAAGAATTTCCAGATTTTTAAATAGAATTCCAACCTTAATAAACTTCAATTTAAATCAATTTAACTTATAAAAATCACATTTTTCCACATCAAAAATGTTCATTTAATTCTCTTTAACTTATGATTTTTATAAAGAAAATTTTACAATAAAAATCAAATTTTCCAACAATTTCACTTATTAAATTCAAGTGTACAATTTTCCCATTTCTACATTTACTTAACACTTATATTTAAATTTCTATTTCATAAATAAGACTTAATTTCCATTTTTATTTTCTTTACTTAAAATTCCATTTTAAACCAAATCACAAATTTCCAAATTAGGTTATATTTCAAATCACAAATTTCCATTCATTTATTTAACATTTTCAATACATAGAAAATCATTTTTTACTTTATTAAATCATTTTAAAAACCAAATTTAAATAAAAAATATCAAAATTTACATTTTTAAAATACATAAAACTTTCAGAAAAATATATAAAATAACCACGGGTCTGTATAATATTTTCTAACCTAGGTCAAGTGATACGGATAATATATCATTTCAATTCGTAATTTACAAAGAAAAATCCGGGTTCTATCATTTCAAACTCGCAATCCCAAGTTAAATAAAAAATAAATAAAAATCGCTCAGGCCTATCATTTCAGCCCATAACGATTTTTCCCTATTCTAAAGTCCGTTCGGGTATATATATCATTTCAACACATAGTGATTCTATTCTACAGGGAACTTGCAGTGTGATAAACAGAATAGAATAAACAGTAAAATAAAATAAAACATAACAGATGATGTGACAAGTTAATAACAGGGTTTAACATCATATAATCAACATCACAGGCAGATATAACATGATATAACAGTTTCTACACATTCACTTGTTGTCACTTCACAAATTATATAAGTATAAATGTCATGAGTGAATACTCACCTTCTAAAGTTGGAGAAGATAGACAATGAAATTGAGTTACGAATCTAAGCACGAATTTCGAAGCAAAGCATGATGGACACGAGTTCGACGATCAAAGCTGATAAATAGGAATAGACGAAATCGAATCAGAACTGGATCGATGAATATGATTAATATAAGTGAACTTATATATGTATATATATATAAAACACATTTTAAATTTTAGCATATATATTTAAACCAAATACATATGTATTAATGTGACTTTTCATAAAAGCCAAAATTTCATGCAGCCAGAAATATACTATATCATAGAACCAAAGTATGCATATGTTCAGAATAAAAACCGATATTAAAATTTATATATATACACTTTATCAAAACCGAAGTATATACACCAAAATTCAACAGACATATTATACTTATAAAACACAAAGTACTTATGCATGCTATCATCAGAATCTATATATAAACTTATAATGAACAAAGCACTACAGTATACATATATGAATTTAAAACATAGGTATATGCTAAAATTACAACTTAGCATATATGAAACTTTTACAGAAAACTAATATATAGTAAATAACCCATATGCAAACAATTATATAACTTATATAGTAAAATATATATGAAAACACTATAATACAAATATCTATATATAACTTATACTCTGTAAAACTAACATAAAAATCATATAACAGGTTGCCTATATGCGCATAAGACTATAATTCATGCAAAGCAGTTCGTATACACATAACTATTATAAATATAAAATAAAAACCCAACAACCAAATACATATCAACTCCCAAATCATTCATGAATGTAAACAATTGAGGTACAAAACTTGCACAATATGACCTTTAAAACAACAAAAAAACAGAACAAATTAGTGTGAAATCATTTTATATAACAAAATTAATATAACTATATATACACATTTATATATCAACACAAATATAGCAAATGTATAGTTTACTGACTTTTAAACATAGTATAAATATAAAATCATACCACACAAACTCATAGCAAGGTTGAGGCGCGAAAGGGTGGTAGGGTAGATGAGGCTGGAGCCTGATTGGTGATGCTCGGAGGAAGAGGGGCAGCTGTTGTCAGAGATGAACGGAGGGGAGATAGCCAAGAGGAGTACTGGCTGATGCGATGGCGAGGTTGCGAGCTTGGCGTGCAGGCAAAGCAGGCGGTGGTCCAGGCGTGTACGGAGACGAGGGTGGTTGGTCGGTAGAAGCCTGAGGCGGGTGGAGAAGGCGCGTGAGAGAGAGGAGCTGCTGTGGTTTTGATATATAAAATTTTCTTTGGTAGCCACTTTGTTGCATGGCTGATGATGCTCTAACGTGAGCAAGAGGGGAGGCACAAAAAAAGGAGGCGGAGAGAAGAACAGAACTGAGAAAAAAAATGAATGCAAAGTTATAATGCTATGTTTCTCAGAAGGACAGGAATGCGAACTGATTAAATTTTGAAAAGAGATTTAAAACTTTGGGAAGCAAACGTCAACATTGAACTGATCAATAACAAAGGTGAGTGACTATTTAATTTCGGCTGTAGATAAATGTAAGATCAAGGAAATCAAAAGGTTTGAAAACGGTTACCGATACGGTTCGATATTTTTTTTTCAGGTTCCGCCGTGTACCGGACTTCAAAACACAGAAATAAATATACCGCAGAGATCAGCACGACGAGACGATCAAAACGCTATATAGATACATGTGGTACGTTCATCCTATCAAAAGTCGATAATCGGTACCCAAAATGCTGCAAATCTGTCGAAAATAAGATAAACGGAGCAACAGAAGTCCAAATTTGGAAAAACGAAAGATGACGTCTCACTCAGAAGATGATTTAGAAATTTCCTATAGAAAAATATTCAGGTTTGGAAAATATTTTATTATCATCGAATATTAACTGATTTAAATTTAAATAGAATTGCACCAGAAAATAAACTTCAGTATTATCTGATGAAAATTTACCATTGACTATGTTTAAATAGACGTATTCCAAATATAATTTTTTTATTAAAAATTTCACAAAATTTCAAAAAATTAAATAAATAAAACCATTAAAATTTACGGGTCGTTACATAGGATCTAACAAATAACTACTTTTCAAATTTGTTTTTTATTAATTAATTATACAAACAAAAATTTTAACTAACAAAAAATAAGATATTGCAACTTAGAAATAAAAATTCAAATTATCTACATATTTTTGAACATAAAAATATGGATAAATATACTGGAAATCATTTTCTTTGGAATGCGTTAAACAAATACAATTTGTAGGAAAACAATTCAGATGCCATCATTTCACACGAAGCACGTGTCGTAATGCTCGCGTGTGTAACTGTCTTAGTGGATATTTTGGAAAAGCCGGATATGAAATCAATCTCATTTGTCAATGTGTCTTTATAAAGAAAGCGGTAAAGGGATTTGCTCTTATAGCAATTTATATTGATGATATAAATTTGATTAGAACTCTAGAAGAGATTGGTGAAACAATAAATTATTTAAAGAAAGAATATGAGTTGAAAGATCTTGAAAAAACTAAATACTTATTGTCCACAGATCGAGCGTAATACTAATGGCACATTGATCCATCAGACAAAATATATTAAGAAAATATTGAAGCATTTTTAAATGGGCAAAGCATGTCCATTTAATATGCCTATGGTTGTTGACCGTTACCACCCGAAATAAGATGATGAAATTGTACTTGATCCAGAAATACTATATCTCGATGCTATGGCACATTATTATATTTAGAATAATGCATGAGACCAGATATTGCATTTTCAATAAATCTTATAGCAAGGTGCAGTTCTACACCAACGAAAAGACACTGTAATAGTATAAAACATATCATGAAATACCATCGTGGAATGACTAATTTTGGTTTTTTTAATTCTGACATGGGAAATGATCCAAATCTAGTTGGCTATGCTGAGGCAGGTTACCTTTATGACCTATATAAAGCAAGATCCCAAACTAGGTATGTGTTTAGTAGTAGTAATGCAACATTTCAAGGTCATCTACGAAGCAAACATTAGCAGCAACATCATCTAATCACTAAGAAATATTAGCACAACATAAAGCAAGTCGAGAATGCATTTGGCTAAGATTGTTTATAGAGCACATTCAAAAGACATGTCAAGTCTCTTCAGCTACAGAAGGATCAATTATTATTTATGAACACAATGCAACTTGTATAGCTCAAATTCAAGCAAGTTACAACAAGGGCAATAGGACCAAACACATTTCCCCTAAATTTTTCTTCACACATGAGTTACAAAAGGATAATATGATAAAACTATAATAAATTCAATCCCAAAAAATTTGGTAAATCTAAATCACAATGGCACTTCCAAAGTCAATGTTTAGAATATGGTGTATAAAATTAATATGTGTCGGCTGCATCAAAAGACTAATTGAATAATACATTATAAATTAGATGGAGCATCCAGAAATATGTTATAATTTACTCTTTCTTCTTCACTAATATTTTTTTTCGTTGGTTTTTTTGTTAGCAAGGTTTAATTATCTTGATTTATAAGTATTAATACTCATAATAACATTATGAAATATGTTTTTTGAGAATAAGAGTAGTACTTTTATCTAAGCAGAGCACTCATTTTGATGTTTCAGAGGCTAGAATCGATGACCTATAGAAACTCGATCTAAAGCGTCATACCTCTAATCACTTGAGCAAGAAGTGCTTGACAACATTATGAAACATTTTACATAAAATGACGAAATACAATATCCTTCTTTTCATTGTTTATGATTTCCCCATTGAGTTTGACGTAAAATAAATTTTTAATGAGGTAATCATTCATATCATCATTACATATGCATATTCAAAGGGGAGTGTTATCATATATATAAATTACAAGGGTGAATATGCTAAATGTTACATGGACATTATTGTACTCCTCATTCTCCATCATGAGCTTATAAATAGAGCTTAAGTGTATTGTGTTAAGATATATGAAAAGAGATTAGTAGAATTCATGTTTTCTCTATTTGTTCTTGTCTCTAATATTATGTTTTAACAGAAAACACAATATTATCCATAATTTTTAGTTGATTTCCTACTTTTTTCCAAGAATATAAACACATCAAATTGGCATCACACATAAACAAATGTAAGAAATCATATAAAGAAATACAAATTTGGTTTAGTTCCCGAGCCATTTGGATAGCTGCTCCCAATTTTTTTTATACAGCATTGTACATATAGTTATATACATGTATTTACATGTGGTATATTTTCTCTTTTTTATAGTAGTTAATGATTTAACATACAAAAAACAATTTGTTCCATCATATTTGAAAAAAAATTGAAAATCCGTGACTCACTTTTACTTGAGCTAAAACACTCAATATGTTGTTTGAGTAGTTGTTGCACATTTTCCATGAGTATTAGAACACTAATAATGATATATCGAACAACACAAATATTATTAATCATCTGAACATAACGAGCTCATTTTATTTTGAAAAAAAGGATAAGTAAGTTTTGTAGGATCGTTTTCACCCTAGAGGGGGGTGGTGAATAGGGTGATAATAATAATAATAATTAATGCGGAAATAAAAACAATAACAGAAAGTAATGCAGTAGAGATCACACACAGATTTACCCAGCTTCGACAATAACCTGCCTACGTGCTACCCCCAAGGTTTCTACTAGAAATTAAGTAGTCAGATGCTTACACACGTAAACTTGCGACACCCGCTACTTGACTAACCTTACTCTACGCTCAAAACCCTACCACAACTCAGCCACTGAGTTGCGAATTCTCAAACTATGCCCTGTAGTTTGTACCTAGTCACACGACTAAAAAGTTACATAATTTTAAAAAGAAATTACAAGTAAAAATTAAAGCTAGACACAAAACCCTAATTTAAATACTTAAGCCCAATTTAGAATTAACACGAGCCTACCCACTTCAAATTATAATTTGAAACGTCTCCTCTTTTCCTTTGTCATGATGAGTCCGGCCGCTTTCTTTTCCTCTTTAATAATTAGGGTTCTGATATAATTGAAGCCGCCTCTTAGAATCAGTCGATTGAGGTGAAAATTTCAATCTGATTTGCTTCGTCAATCGATACTGGCTTTGTTTGGCTTGCGGTATCTTCAATTGTGTCAAGCTCGAATGCTTGGATTAAATTGGTACATGATATTCCTTTTTCGATTTCGATTATGCTCGACTTCGATTCGAGTTATTGGTTTGTGATTTACTTCAATGGCTTGCTATGGTATTTTTCTTGAACTCGAATGAGAAAATACCGATGATGAATTTGGGTTAAATAGGGATCGAAACCCTATATTTTCGTTCGTATTTCTTTTGTTTGAATTCTTCACGTTGATATGCTCGACCATTGATTTGTAATCGAACATTGGTGATGATTTCTGACTTGTTCTTAGTTGAATAATGCATGAATAGTTTGAGTCGGTTCCTTCTTTTGCTCCTACGACTTTGGCATTTTGAATTTTGAGATAAACTTGACTTGTTCATTCTTGAAATCTCCTGCGACATTAAGCCATTTTCTTAATTTTTCTTTGTCAATTCTCTATAAAAACGTTCCTTGATTTTCATCAAACTGCTACTGTTAATTACTTTAAACATATAAACTGCTTCACAAACATGTAACCTGCTTCACTATCTTGTTTATGAATTTAAGATGAACTTGACTTCTTGATATATTAGCATCTATATATTGAACTGAATTATGACTTGATTATTTATTAATGTAGTCCAGTTCTGCACTGTTTGATGCTCTTACTTGTTCTTGCATTTGTGTTCATCATGTGTTCAATTCTGAATTGTTTCATATATGAGCATGTCTGGTTCCATATGTTCATAGCATTGCAGTCTGATGTAGTTGCATGTGTGGTTGTGTTCATTTGTGTGGTGGTCTAGTCTTCATGTGTATGTTTGAATCATGTTGAACTACTTTGCATTTTGGTCCACGGTTTGCTTTGAGTTGAATTTCTATTTGCTTTGAGTTCCACTTGAGTCTGTCCTTATTGCACCCCTTGTGTATTGCTTATGTCTTGTTTGTCCACTTCATTGATCTGTTTGCTTGAGTGCACTTGTATCAATTGGTGGTCATGTAGTACAAACTGGTCTGGATCATCTTGAAGTCTGGTTCTTGCCTTTATATTTGTAGTCGTCTATGTTGCACTGGTGTCTCTTCTTGTGATACTGTCTGGTTGAAATATCTTTGAGTCTGGTTTAATTTGTTCATGTTGAAACTGTAATGACTCGAAATTTTCGACTTTCGAAAATCGACATTAATACGTCCACTGTATCAACTGCCGAGCAATCGAATGCCGGAAAACCGAATTGTTATGCTTAAAAAGAAGAGGTAGAAGAAGACAGAAGAAAAGGAAAGAAGAAGAAACAGAAACAATATCAGAATCTCACATATCGCAGCGGAACAACATATAATAGATAAATGAATAATCTTTAAATCAAAGAACTATATCAGTTTATACATTACATCATCATCAGAGTTTACAACAACACAATACATCAATGGACAGTTATACAAACTTGTCCTCATACAGAATACACAGCGGAATAATAATATCATATACAAGTGATACGCCTCGCCATCCAGCT
The DNA here is from genome assembly GCA_030737815.1 of Allium fistulosum. Lineage (NCBI taxonomy): Eukaryota > Viridiplantae > Streptophyta > Magnoliopsida > Asparagales > Amaryllidaceae > Allium > Allium fistulosum. Next base: position 1,033,595,282 of record CM060905.1, read on the forward strand.
CGCCACTAGAGCTCCATAGCACTCCTGAATCCAGAATGACCTGATAACCTGACTCTAGACTGCCCGTGTGGAAATTGGTGGGCACCCAGAATTTAGGAAAGGAACAATAAACTCCAGGTCAGTCATGGGACTGGTGTGAGATTTTAAAACAGTTATCATCTTTAAAACGACAACAAAGAAAGTAAAAGACACCCGCAATGCTTTTTGGAAAATGGAACTACCATAAGGCCTCCTGCCACACACACAATGCAAACGCAGAATTGGAGGAGATTTCTCCTTATGATAGTCAAACATGCTTACTATGCAAAATCATTGGATTATTATTATTAGTGCATAGTGGAAAACATTTCGAAAGTATAATATTAATCTTAGCCAACATACAACCATTATTGTATGCCTACTATAGCTACTATGTTCAATAGCAGGTTACCGCCACATTCCATAGCAGGTAATACAACTAAAACCGTACAAGGCTCGTATTTTTTCTTTGGATTTTCCAACAAATGGTCAGGCAAAGGAACTTCCTTACACCGAAATGGAAACGCCTTTGGAAAGACGCCCCGAGAACCTAACCGGATCTCTGCAAACACAAGGCGGACGCTACCTCACGCTGTACAGCTGTAACTAGGTAACCAACACACTGATACTACCTCACGCTGTACAGCTGTAACTAGGTAACTAACACACAAGTATGCCATCCCTCGGTCGTTACAGACCTTTATCCGAGGATCCTCAACCACAAAGTATAATAAATGTGCACCATCAACATAGGTAAAATATCTAGGCTCCATACCATGATATCACCTTTTATCCAGAAGGAAATGACATACCCTAGAGGCACAACCCCTAAAAACCTTGCCGCAACATTTCTGTTTCGACCATTACCGGGTTGTGAGGCTCGACGAAGTCTCGTACACAAAGCTACGATTTTTCACAAAGCCACGCTTTGATCAACAAATGATCAACATCACTTCGTATGCCACATTACCAAATTGGGAATGTATCACTAGTAACCATCAACTACATAACCTCTGAGCTCGTACGTCTCAGAGAAGGGTGTTAAGCTAAGAGAATAAATTCTTCGCCACCAACAGAAATGTATGATAGAAACCAGCTTTACATCTCAAAGTGTAATGTCCGACATACATCCATACAAGTCCATTTCGGGATCGAACGGAACCGAAGGGCACTTCCAAAGAAGCCCTTGCAATCCGGATATTCACTAATCACGTCCGGACTTCCCATCACAAGAAGAGTGATATAAATCTCCATACCGGAGCAACTCGGTGCAGAGACATTCGACAGGTTTTCCTTTCATTTTCGAAAATACCCGGTCTTCACACCAGTCTTCAAATAATGTTCATTCACGACGTATCACTATTCGAAATGGATTATATGACACAAAGTCCTCTCCCGTCTTAACCGAATAATGAGCGTTTGTTTTAAAAAAAATCAAGTGCCATTTCAAAGGCAAATATTGATAGTCGGTTATTTAACTATCAACAACATATCACAAAAATCATCAGATTTAAATAATTTTTCCCAAATTATTTATTTCCAAAATATCTTCATAAGATATATATTTTTCCACACTTTAACATTTTGAAAACCAATTTCAAATCACTTTTCGCACTTCATCACTTTGAAAACAAATTTCAAATCACATTCACTCGTGGAATAAAATCCCCGATATTATTCATTTCCCTTTTTCTTTATAAATTCCCATTGTGAATTTAAATTTCCAAATATTCACTTTCAAACACCAAATCAATTTCAAATTGATTTCTAAATTTATTTCAACCCTAAATCAATTACAAATTGATTTCTAAGTTTATTTCAAATCCCAAATCATTTTACAAATCGATTTCCAATTTATTTCAACACAAATCAATTTTTCATTCAACATCAAATGAATTTTCATATCAATTTCTCAAAGATTTATCTTCAAATACTAAATCAATTATCAATTGGATTTCAAACAAATTTATCGCCTTTTAAAATAATTCCTTTATCTCTTCCAAACCATTTAAAATTCCATTTTAAATAAATTTCCCAACTTTCGAATAATACTATTCAAAATCCATTTATAAAAATCTTTTCCCATATTTTGGAAATAATTCGATAAGATTACGAAAATCAATTTTTTAATGCTTTAAAATTCCTTCTTTTAAATTTATTCAATTCTTTCAAAAAGAATTTACTTAAAAATTTCCAACTTTAATTTCAAAAATCCAATTTCATTTATTTCTGGTATCCAACGATACCAAAAATACATTCGGCTAAATTATAGCCTTCAACACATTCAATCGCAAATATAATCATACACAGATTATAAATAAATAATCACACAGCATATGAAACAAATCCATACAACATATGAAACAAATTCATATAATTAGAGGAATCCAATTGGATCTCTCCAACCTGTTTCCCTTCATCCACAGATGTTAGCACAATACCAATTCCACTTCGAAGTGGAATATCGTGGTATATGGGATTTATAAAATACTACCCACTATTATGCGGCACAATAGGGTCTCATCCGCTATATAATGCGGGAAATCAACTCCAAATACATATATAATACCAATTCCACTTCACGGTGGAATTATCGCGGTATATGTTTTTAATAAATAACCTCCGCTTAATTTACGGCGTATAGGGTCTATTCCAACACATCTAATGACAATCATCATCCAATTCACACAATCAAGCAATTTTAAATCTTACTATTTAAAATTCAAATCAAAACAAATATTCGATTGAGTGAGGAGTTCTCACCTTGCTTTTTAAAATGTCGAGCGTTTAATTTTTACATTAAATCGAACATGTTCGATTTAACGCAAAATTTTCACTTGCTCGAAATGATTCCACGTCTGCACCACAGCGAGCTGCTCGTCGCTGCGATTCTGGCGCCGCCAGTTTCTTCGATTTTTGACCTCGTATCAAAAAGTTACGTTATTTCAAAGTTTATACGAATTCTAATATAAATAAATTACAATTTCTATTTTATTTTAAAACACTACTCATCTCGATCGTTCTTTGCTTTGCCCTAGAATCTGGGCCGCACGCGTTTGCTCTTCTCCTTCCCTAGTGAAAAACGCACGCAACAACAACCCATTGCCGCCATCTATCATTGAATTATCGCGCCCACCACGAGCCACTTGAACACGATCGAGAAGCTCCATCGCGTAGCTCATCCCCACGCGCATTTCCGCCCAGAAAGTAGCAGAGCTCGGTCATGCCATTGCATAGAAAAACGTGCTGGAACATCACACGTACGCAAGCCCTTTGTTGTCAATCCACCTCATGAATTTCGATCACAACCGTATAGATTGAAAGATCTTGTCGAGCACTACAACATTGTAGTTGAGCGTTTCGCATAATTGTTTACGGATGGAGTGATTTTGAGAGAGGAAGAATCGCACACTATCGGCCATTGAATTATTAGGGCCGGCTGAAGCTTTGTTAGGGTTCTGAGTGCGAATGTGAAAAATGTTGCCCTTTTATAGAAAATTCCAAATTACTATTCATCGAAAATTTTCCGAACTTGAAACGAAGCGTGTCGGCTGACGTTTCTAGGGTTTAACCCGCATTCCGGACACAATGGAACATGTTTCGGGAGCTAATTCGGTCATATGTGCGAGTTACGGAATTAAACGATCAAATTTAAATTAAATCGATTAAAACGATTTCTATGCGTTTTGGCTTGCCCCGGACAAACGACAACTCCGATTGACACGAAATTTGAAATCTTACAATAATATAACATTATAGCTCCGATGAAACTGGTTTCGTCGAAATCCAAGACTGTTTGAAAAATGACTATTTTCACTAGTCAATTAAATATTAAAATATTCAATTTTCACAAATTAACTTTTAATTCAATTTTAAAAGTTTACAAACATCATTCTAACTCCAATATGATTTAATATAACTTTATAAATCATTTTTATACACATTAAACCCAATTATCAATTATTTACGCAATTTCAAATATTAACTTATCGATTTAATTACCCAATTAAATCACTATATTCGAATTAAAATTTATTCGACTTACAAATCTTACTTATTAATATTTAAAATCAATTAAATATCTGAATTTCAAATGACAGAAATTCTGGGTCGTTACAAACTTCCCCCCTTAAAAGAATTTCGTCCTCGAAATTGCAAAGTAAGAAAAAGTCACAAAATCCATTAACTTTTCAAACAATTCGTTCAAATTAGATTTCAAAATCACTTAAGTGTGCAACTTCCCCAAAATCCAATAGTTAAACTCTTTCAAAAACTTTACTAAGTTTTTCAAATCTATACTTAGTTATACTTTTCAAAACAATATATCGTTTAACTTTTAACTCCAAATCCAAAATTTAGTTTTCACAAATTTTCCAAAATTTCCCGAAAATTTTCTAACGCCTTAAATTTTCAGAAAAATTCGCCATAGTCTCCTTTGCGCGGTTCGATTGTAGTAGGATCACAATAGACATAAATATATATACATCGACCCACACGGTCGGAAAAGCAGAAAAACAGTTCATATTTCCTATTTTTATTGCGTAGGCGTACCTTTTTAGCATTTTTAAGCAAAGCAGTTATTTATTTAGCATTTTAGCGCAACCAAACCAGCCGAACGGTAGCCATGGCACCTGTACTTACTCAATTTAAACACGTAAGTGACATATATAGGAAATTCATTTACATTTTATTAATTTTCAATAACAAACACAAAGTTTCCATAAGCAATGCAATCAAATAATTCCCATAAGCACTTTATATGGTTTCAAAACGAATTCGAATGCTTTCAACAAAGTTTTCAAACCATTCATGGATTCATTTTCAATTAGTTCACATTCACTAATTTACATTCATATTAGTTCACTTCCAAATCTAATCAATTTCTATTTAAATTTACTTCACTTTCAATTTGGATTCAATTACATAGCTTTCAGTTTCACTAATTCAATTTCATTAACACTTAATCAATTATATACAATCAACCAACAATCATATAACAACCAATGTCATTCAACACAACCAAATTTATTCACTTTGTTTACCTTCAATTTGGTTTAACACTTTTTAATTTCAATTGGTTGATATTAAATTGACTTCCATTCAATTATTCAACTTCCATTTTATTAGCTTTTAATGAATTAATACTTACATCCATTATTCCATATCAATTTATTCACATTCGATTGATTAACATTCAATCCATTTATTAATTCAATTGCTAATTCATTTTACAAATAAAGTTGAATTTCCTTTATATAACTCAAGTTCACATTCTTAATGACTTCATTTCATTAATTCACTTATTAATTTACTTCGATACCAAAATCAACTTCATTTAACATCACTTAAGTTATATTCCAATTAAACATCATTTGTTTAACTTAACTTAAATTTCCACTTATAAATCCAATTCAGATTCCAATTCTAAAGTAAATTCTATTTAACTTTTACCAAAGCTAAATTTTTTTATTTCATTTTATAAGTTCAAAACTCATTTCTTTTATATTTATCAATTTCAACTTGGATTTTAAATTTCAAATTTGTTTATCACAACAAAACTTCAATTTTCAATTTACTATGGTAGTAAATCCATCACACAGAAACTCGAAAATGATACTAATGATGCTGCAGTCATCACCCTTATTATTTCCCAACAACAATAGTGAATTCAGTGCTTTAAATTCTTTTAAAAATTTCCTTTCATTTATAAATCACATTTATAAATCCTTTCTCATATAATTTCACTATTTAACTTTACTTATACAAGATTATTTCACAATTGTAAATCATTTTAATTATAATTCTATACTTATACAATTGTTGCTTTTATTTAGATTATTCAAACAACTTTATTAACTCATATATATTCTTACATTTTCAACAACCAAACAATTCAATTTTATATACACTTTAATAATTCTAAAAAATTATTCCTTTATATATAAAATAATACCAGGGTAAAATTATTTCATTTACCCAATTTAAAATGATACTATGTCGGTTTATCTCGTTCAAGAGTTTAGAAACCCCTATCGATTACAGTTAGCTAGACTGCACCGACCAGAATCTATAAACAATCAACCGATAAGTCAACACAATAAAAAACAATTTCATATTCACTAACAAATACGCGCTCATATCTATTATTACACTCACACTCATTCTAGAGTACTACTGACTCTATCTCTAATGAGTAATTTCCAACAGAACCAAGGTTATCGCTTAACCATATGCTCTGATACCACATGTAACGACTCGAAATTTTCGACTTCCGAAAATCGACATTAATACGTCCACTGTATCAACTGCCGAGCAATCGAATGCCGGAAAACCGAATTGTTATGCTTAAAAAGATGAGGTAGAAGAAGACAGAAGAAAAAGAAAGAAGAAGAAACAGAAACAATATCAGAATCTCACTTATCGCAGCGGAACAACATATAATAGATAAATGAATAATCTTTAAATCAAAGAACTATATCGGTTTATACATTACATCATCATCAGAGTTTACAACAACACAATACATCAATGGACAGTTATAAAACTTGTCCTCATATAGAATACACAGCGGAATAATAATATCATATACAAGTGATACGCCTCGCCATCCAGCTCGCCACTAGAGCTCCATAGCACTCCTGAATCCAGAATGACCTGATAACCTGACTCTAGACTGCCCGTGTAGAAATTGGTAAGCACCAAGAGTTTAGGAAAGGAACAATAAACTCCAGGCCAGTCATGGGACTGGTGTGAGATTTTAAAACAGTTATCATCTTTAAAACGACAACAAAGAAAGTAAAAGACACCCGCAATGCTTTTTGGAAAATGAAACTACCATAAGGCCTCCCGCCACACACACAATGCAAACGCAGAATTGGAAGAGATTTCTCCTTATGATAGTCAAACATGCTTACTACGCAATATCATTGGATTATTATTATTAGTGCATAGTGGAAAACATTTCGAAAGTATAATATTAATCTTAGCCAACATACAACCATTATTGTATGCCTACTATAGCTACTATGTTCAATAGCAGGTTACCGCCACATTCCATAGCAGGTCAACTAAAACCGTACAAGGCTCGTATTGTTTCTTTGGATTTTCCAACAAATGGTCAGGCAAAGGAACTTCCTTACACCGAAATGGAAATGCCTCTGGAAAGACGCCCCGAGAACCTAACCGGATCTCTGCAAACACAAGGTCGACGCTACCTCACACTGTACAGCTGTAACTAGGTAACTAACACACAAGTATGCCATCCCCCGGTCGTTACCGACCTTTATCAAAGGATCCTCAACCACAAAGCAACAACCACAACGTATAATAAATGTGCAGCATCAACATAGGTAAAATATCTGGGCTCCATACCAAGATATCACCTTTTATCCAGAAGGAAATGACATACCCTAGGGGCGCGACCCCTAAAAACCTTGCCGCAACATTCCTATTTCGACCATTACCGGGTTGTGAGGCTCGACGAAGTCTCGTCCACAAAGCTACGCTTTTTCAAAAAGCTACGCTTTTTCACAAAGCTACGCTTTTTCACAAAGCCACACTTTGATCAACAAATGATCAACAACACTTTGTATGCCACATTACCAAATTGGGAATGTATCCTTAGTAACCATCAACTACATAACCTATGAGCTCGTACGTCTCAGAGAAGGGTGTTAAGCTAAGAGAATAAATTCTCCGCCACCAACATAAATGTATTTGATAGAAACCAGCTTTACATCTCAAAGTGTAATGTCAGACACACATCCATACAAGTCCGTTCCGGGATCGAACGGAACCGAAGGGCACTTCCAAAGAAGCCCTTGCAATCCGGATATTCATTAATCACGTTCGGACTTCCCATCACAAGAAGATTGATATAAATCTCCATACCGGAGCAACTCGGTGCAGAGACATTCGACAGGTTTTCCTTTCATTTTCGAAAATACCCGGTCTTCACACCGGTCTTCAAATAATGTCCATTAACGACGTATCACTATTAGAAATGGGTTTTATGACACAAAGTCATCTCCCGGCTTAACCGAATAATGAGCGTTTGTTTTAAAAACAAATCAAGTGCCATTTCAAAGGCAAATATTGATAGTCGGTTATTTAACTATCAACAACATATCACAACAATCATCAAATTTAAATAATTTTTCCCAAATTATTTATTTTCAAAATATCTTCACAAGATATATATTTTTCCACACTTTAACATTTTGAAAACCAATTTCAAATCAATTTTCACACTTCATCACTTTGAAAACAAATTTCAAATCACATTCACTCGCGGAATAAAATCCCCGATATTATTCATTTCCCTTTTTCTTTATAAATTCCCACTGTGAATTTAAATTTCCAAATATTCACTTTCAAATGCCAAATCAATTTCAAATTGATTTCTAAATTTTTTTCAACCCCAAATCAATTACAAATTGATTTCTAAGTTTATTTCAAATCCCAAATTATTTTACAAACCGATTTCCAATTTATTTCAACACAAATCAATTTTTCATTCAACATGAAATAAATTTTCATATCAATTTCCCAAAGATTTATCTTCAAATACTAAATCAATTATCAATTGGATTTCAAACAAATTTATCACCTTTTAAAATAATTCCTTTATCTCTTCCAAACTATTTAAAATTCCATTTTAAATAAATTTTACAACTTTCGAATAATACTATTCAAAATCCATTTATAAAAATCTTTTCCCATATTTTGGAAATAATTCGATAAGATTACGAAAATCAATTTTTTAATGCTTTAAAATTCCTTCTTTTAAATTTATTCAATTCTTTCAAAAAGAATTTACTTAAAATTTCCAACTTAATTTCAAAAATCCAATTTCATTTATTTCTGGTATCCAACGATACCAAAAATACATTCAGCTAAATTATAGCCTTCAACACATTCAATCGCAAATATAATCATTCACAGATTATAAATAAATAATCACACAGCATATGAAACAAATCCATACAACATATGAAACAAATTCATATAATTTGAGGAATCCAGTTGGATCCCTCCAACCTGTTTCCCTGCATCCACAGATGTTAGCACAATACCAATTCCACTTCGAAGTAGAATATCGCGGTATATGGGATTTATAAAATACTACCCGCTATTATGCGGCGCAATAGGGTCTCATCCGCTATATAATGCGGGAAATCAACTCCAAATACATATATAATACCAATTCCACTTCACGGTAGAATTATCACGGTATATGTTTTTAATAAATAACCTCCGCTTAATATATGGCGTATATGGTCTATTCCAACACATCTAATGACAATCATCATCCAATTCACACAATCAAGCAATTTGAAATCTAACTATTTAAAATTCAAATCGAAACAAATATTCGATTGAGTAAGGAGTTCTCACCTTGCTTTTTAAAATGTCGAGCGTTCAATTTTTACATTAAATCAAACACGTTCGATTTAACGCAAAATTTTCACTTGCTCAAAATGATTCCATGTCTGCACCACAGCGAGCTGCTCGTCGCTGCGATTCCGGCGCCGCCAGTTTCGTCGATATTCGACCTCGTACCAAAAAGTTACGTTATTTCAAAGTTTATACGAATTCTAATATAAATAAATTACAATTTCTATTTTATTTTAAAACACTACTCATCTCGGCCGTTCTTTGCTTTGCCCTAGAATCTGGGCCGCACGCGTATGCTCTTCTCCTACCCTAGTGAAAAACGCACGCAACAACAACCCATTGCCGCCATCTATCATTGAATTATCGCGCCCACCACGAGCCACTTGAACACGATCGAGAAGCGCCATCGCGTAGCTCATCCCCACACGCATTTCCGCCCAGAAAGTAGCAGAGCTCGGTCATGGCATTGCATAGAAAAACGTGCTGGAACATCACACGTACGCAAGCCCTTTGTTGTCAATCCACCTCACGAATTTCGATCACAACCGTATAGATTGAAAGATCTTGTCGAGCACTACAACATTGTAGTTGAGCGTTTCGCATAATTGTTTACGGATGGAGTGATTTTGAGGGAGGAAGAATCACACACTATCGGCCATTGAATTATTAGGGCCGGCTGAAGCTTTGTTAGGGTTTTGAGTGCAAATGTGAAAAATGTTGTCCTTTTATAGAAAATTCCAAATTACTATTCATCGAAAATTTTCCGAACTCGAAACGAAGCATGCCGGCTGACGTTTCTAAGGTTTAACCCACGTTCCGGGCACAATGGAACGTGTTTCGGGAGCTAATTCGGTCATATGTGCGAGTTACGAAATTAAACGATCAAATTTAAATTAAATCGATTAAAACGATTTCAATGCGTTTTGGCTTGCCCCGGACAAACGACAACTCCGATTGACACGAAATTTGAAATCTTATAATAATATAACAGTACAGATCCGATGAAACTGGTTTCGTCGAAATCCGAGACTGTTTGAAAAATGACTATTTTCACTAGTCAATTAAATATTAAAATATTCAATTTTCACAAATTAACTTTTAATTCAATTTTAAAAGTTTGCAAACATCATTCTAACTCCAATATGATTTAATATAACTTTATAAATCATTTTTATACACATTAAACCCAATTATCAATTATTTACGCAATTTCAAATATTAACTTATCGATTTAATTACCCAATTAAATCACTATATTCGAATTAAAATTTATTCGACTTACAAATCTTACTTATTAATATTTAAAATCAATTAAATATCTGAATTTCAAATGACAGAAATTCTGGGTCGTTACAGAAACTGAACTTTACTTCAAGTCAAAATTGCCTCTTGTCCTTGTGGTCATTGTAGTCTGGTTCCATATGTTGGTGAAGTGTGTTGTTGCAGTTTGTGCATATCCACTTGGTTAACTTGATGTCTCCACTGCTCATTACTGTTGCATTATAGAGTCTGGTCATCAGTCTTGTCTGTGTTGAGTTACACTTTAATGTCTTGTGCTAAAAACTTTGTACATGCCTTTGATTTTTGATGGTCTGTTGATGTTGTAGTTATCTGCATTATGAAGTTTTGATATGTTGGACTGGACTTGTATTCAAGTTTTCATTTGCTTATGAGTATGTCTTCATGTGTATTCATGTCTGAACCTTTTACTATGCTTAGACTGGTTGCATGCCTGACCTTGTTTGATTGCTTTGTATTGTTGTTTGCTCCTTTCTTTTACATGTGCATTTGCAGTCTGGCTGTCCTCATGTGTACTCGAGTTAAATGTCTAGTTGCATTCGAAGTTTGGGTACTAGTAATTGAAGTAGATGCCATAGGAAGTCTTGTTGCATTTCTTTGTGTTCATGTGCATACTTGAGTTTTTCTCATTGAAGTCTGAATGCATTTGAACTGTTTACTTGAGTGTGCACCTGACCATTTGATTTGAACATGCACATGTCTGGTGTGGTAGATTTGGTTCACCACTTTGTTTCGATTTCACTTGCATTGCTTCGCTGATCTGGTTCGATTTCATGTTGCATTGAGTCTTGTTCCAGCTGCTTTGTACATGTTGTAACTGAACTTGAACTTGACCATGCTGTGATGTTTTGTTTTTGTATTGCACCTGAGTTGAATCCAGCCTAGGCTTGGGTTTGACCTTGTGCTCACCTGTCCCTACAATTTTATCAAGCAAGTGTATATCGGTGTGCACGACCTTGTGGCATGCACAGTGATACACTGTGCATGTCACAAGTTGTTCGTGTATGATGAATTAAAAGAAAAATGATGACGAACAACCCAAATAACCGAGGTAAATAATATTTTCAAAACACACACTTTATTTAGCACTGTAAAATATTTTCTATTTCAATTTTACTGCGTCAATGTTTATTTTGCAGATAGTTCAGATGTTGGATACAGGTTGGAACAAAGTTGAAGATCAAAATATGAGTGAAGAGTGAATTATGTAGTGAGGTGAATTGTATAGTGACAATTGTGTTGTAATTGAAGTTGTATTGTAATTGAAAATGTGTAAATGTAGTGAGAGCTAAAATTTGTACTCTTTGAATTTGTAATCAAATATTTGTTTGAGTAAAATATTTGTTTAAATAAGAATTTCAAGTTATTTATTTTATCAACAAATATTTATTTAATTATGTGGAAAAATAAAATAGTACAATTAAAAATACATTTAAATGAATATATATATGTTTATTATCATTAAAAAAAATCATAGGCCATTGTATTCTACAATCTCCCTCTTTTGATGATAACAAACATATATTAATATTTTGACTCTATTAAATGTATTTGACCTTGATGAATTCTATTAGCTCCTCCTATTTGAATGCTCCCCCTACAACAAAGCTCCCCCTACACAGATGCATGTAGTTAAAACTGAAAAATTAATTAAAAATAACTTTGAATAAAAACACTCTCGAATATTAGTAAGGATATCTCTCGAAATTCAAAATCTTAACCTCTCTCCCCCTTTTTTTTATCATCAAAAATAATAATAGTAATTGAAATAGCTATGATTTCGATTAAAAATATAAAATCAAATCAAGAGGGAAATATTAATTTCAACTTCTAATTAATCAAACAAAAATCATAATATTTTATTAATTAGAAACAAACTCCACTTTAGAGAAATGGTAGGATTATGGAAAATTTTATATAGTGACAAGAGTTTGATATTTTCAATAAAGGAATAATTTTTGCATTTTCCCTTTGCAAATATTATACAAAAAATATAAAGCACTTACTAACCATGCATAATAGTTAGGACTTTTAAATGAGGTTAGTAGTTACCCCTTTTTTTTTAAAAAAAATATGTCAAGTATTTTCTAACAATGCATAACCTCGAGGACTTTTAAATGAGATTAGAATATACTTGATAATTATCCCTTTCTTATATGCATCCCATCCATGCATAACCACGAGGACTTTTAAATGAGAATGGAAGCCCATATATAGAAATTCAAGTAATTCACCCATGCATAACCGCGAGGACTTTTAAATGAGAGTGAATACTTTAGGATATAATTATTTTACAAAAAATATTTCCTTATTTTGAAATACCAAATTCTGCACACTACATTATGATGTATGGATTGACAGAAAGGTGAAAGTGATAGAAATGATCATGGAATAAGTACTAATCTAAAAATATTATAAAATTTGTTTAATTTTCATGAAATTATAAAATTATACTTCCTCTTGTTATGAAATATAATTTAATCACTATCCATCACTTTTCAAGCACTATAATAATTTTGACAAGTTCCAAAATATTTAATTAGTCAATGGTTATCTTTTCTAGAGTAAATCTCTTACCGAAATAAACTAGAGTATTTTTATCATGATGAAAACCCAAGTTTCAAAAATTAAAATAAGTGAAAATCGATTTTCTGTAAGGGGATTTTGTGAAAATGACTTCTAGTTGAAAATCAATATAAATAATTAAATAATTGCAAAAATGATTTCAACATGAGTTGAGATCAGATACCACTTTTATTTGAGGTATTCATGGTGATATATAGGGCTATATAAAAAAACGTGTACTCCTCAACACTTGAATTTGTTTTTTTTTTTGAAAATTTTCAACACGTCCATTTATATCAAGTACAAGTAAAGTAATCTATATTAAGCAAAAACACACATTCAAAAAATTCGTCAAAGCAGTTTTTCATGAGATTCCAAAGTGAATCAATAAAAAGTAAAAATAGAAAGGTTGTAGCATTATCGATTAGCTTTCCAGAACTTCAAGAATTTCAAAAATCAAAGTTGAGATGTTCAAGATATGGCAAAAATACTTCAATAATGTCGATGAAAAAATAATTAATATATGTGAACAAAATTGAGTTAAGAGATCATACCTCACTTTCCTTCGATTCCGTGATATCCAAAATGCGATGATCTCCATCTAATCTTTATAGGCTAAGGAACATTTAAATTTTAGTTTATCAATCACCTAGAACAACTCAAAATCTATCTCCATCAAATTTGTTTCTTAGACCACTTATGTGTCTAAATTTTGGAGAAGGCAAGTGGTCTAACTAAGGATGTAGGACCACTATTATTATCTATTGAAATCTTTGGTACCCAAATTTGTCTATATAACAAACCGTTAGCATCTACAATTGTACCCATGGGAATCCAAATTTGTTTAAATTTCAAACCATTTATATTCATACCTTTTGGAATCCATATTTGTTTAACGGTTTTGTGTTTTTATATATTTTGACAATTTTTCTTGCCATGTCCAATATTTCCACACTTTATGCATTTGGGTATCACACTTTTCCCTTTAACAGTGTTATTAGTCGTTTGTTCATATTTTGACACTTTCACAAATCCAAATCCTTTTCTTTTATTCACGAAGAGTTGATTTTCTAAGAGCATATTAAATGATTTTTCTCTAGTGAAAATTTCCAAGTAATCAACTCTAGTTTATTAACTTTGGATTTTAAAAGTTTATTTTCATTTATTAGCTTCGAACAACAACTAATGGTACTATCTCTCTTTTCAAAATTATTCATTTTCAAGTCCATATTTTCATTTTCAAGCTCTCTAATTTTAGTCTCAATTTCTAGCATCTTAGTTTCAAAGAGTTGGAGTTTTTAAAATTCAATTTTTTCAAAATCCTTGATTTTTTCAATCTCCTTTTCAAACTCGTGATTTAATCGAATAATTTCAGCTTTGCTCAAAATCACGTTTTCTTTTTCAAGGGTTTTGAAATTTTCGTTGACCTCATTTAATTTCTTTTCAAAAATCGCACATTTAGAACTTTCCAGCCTCTTAAAACTATCCAACTCTTTTTGAAAATATTATTTTTATGAATAAACTCAGTTTTGTTCTTCTCCCGAATTAAAATTTCATTTTCTAACTTTTGAATGTTTTCATGAAAACAGAAAAATTCTTTTTCATAGTCCAAACACCTTTTGCAATTAAATTTTTTATTTTTCTTAATATTTTTAAGCTCATTTTCCAAATCATTATTTTTTTGACGCAGTTTAGATTGTTCCCTCTTCAACTTATTATTTTTCATCTCAAGAGCTTCATTATTTTTAATTAATTTTCAGCATAAGAGAATCAAACCATTGAATGAAAGATCACTTATCTCATCGGCTATTGAGTCTTCATCACTTCTGTCTTTTGCAAATCCTGTCAAGCACGTTTCTTCAACTGAGTCGATTGTGGAAGATTTCTCACCGTTGTTGACTTTTACACCATATATTGCATCAAAAGTATTCCAGATTTGCTGTGCACTTTCACAATGAGAGATATGGTTAAAATTATCTCGATTAGTATGAGAATATAGTATATGCATAGCAAGAGCAATAATCGAAGTATTTTTCTTATCTACTATATCACACCCATTTTCAATAATAGCCCAACATTTAGAATTAACAGATTTTAAATAAAATTCCATTTTTAATTTCCAAATTAAAAAATCTGTTCCATCAAAAATAGGGGGAATAATACTGGACTGGCTCTCACTAGATTTGCAACTAGGGTTAGACGTCTATGCTATTAACCTTGCTCTAATACCACTTGTAGGATCATTTTCACGCTAGAGGGGGGGTGAATAGGGTGATAATAATAATAACAAATATTAATGCGGAAATAAAAACAATAACAGAAAGTAATGCAGTAAAGATCACACACAGATTTACCCAACTTCGGTGATAACCTGCCTACGTGCTGCCCTTAAGGTTTCTACTAGAAATTAAGTAGTCAGACGCTTACACACGTAAACTTGCGACACCCGCTACTTGACTAACCTAACTCTACGCTCAAAACCCTGCCACAACTCAGCCACTGAGTTGCGAATTCTCAAACTACTCCCCATAGTTTGTACCTAGTCACACGACTAGAAAGTTACACAATTTTAAAAAGAAATTACAAATAAAAAATTAAAACTAGACACAAAACCCTAATTTAAAAACTTAAGCCCAATTTAGAATTAACATGAGCCGGCCCACTTCAAATTATAATTTGAGACGTCTCCTCTTTTCTTTTGTTCGTGATCCAACCGCCATCTTTTCCTGCGACGACCCGAAATTTTTGAAAATTTGAAATTGGAATATTTAATTGATTTTAAATATTAAAAAGTGAATTTTTAACTTGAATTTCAAATATCGTTATTTATTGGGTAATTTAATTATTAAATTAAATAATTGAAGTTGGGTAAAATGTTGAATTTGGAGTTTTAAGCCCGTTAAAAATAATTTGAAGGCTTGGAAAATTTACATTGATAATACTGAAGGTGATGGAACATTTAAAAATGAATTTAAAAGTGTTTTGTTCAGTTTTGAAAATATATCGTTTAAATCGATATTTAAAAATAGCCTTCTGAGGCACAGTCTCGGAATTCGACGAAACTAGTTCCATTGGATCCGTAATATTGCATTATTATTGGATTTCAATTTTCGTAGAGTTTGGAGTTGTTGTGTGAGTGTACGATATATAAACGGGCTGAAATTTATATTGAAAATTAAATGTTATAACTGGGTCCAAAAAGCTATCTTCTCCATACGATCGAATTTGGACTCGAAACCTTTTCCAGTGCGTTTGGAATAGGGGTATAACATTATAAATGCCTGGCGGCATGCCGCAATAGGATGTGTAGATTTTAAGCTTTGAATTCAAAACAATTTTAAATTTAAATTTCAAATCTAAATAGTTTATACTTTGTTGACTGGTCAATATATCTCCCATCAGCTGCTATTCTGTCCACTTCAATCACTGTAGCTATTTTTCTTCCATACGCTACCAACTATCCTGAAATTGTGATGCCTTCTCATTCAAATCAAGGAATCAATATATGATAGCATACTCTTCTCTGTGAAGCCAGATCCTTCTTTTCGTTCTTATTCCTGTTCCCTTACATTCGATAATTCAAAATCACAAAACAAAATTGAAATCGAGAAAGTATATAATTTCGAACGGAATTTGTTCGTTCCCTCTCCCTCATAATATCTCGTCTACTTACTTGTAAACCCAAGCTCAAATCGTGATAAATTCAATTGCAGTCGAATATATATATTCCCTCAACCTAATTCCTAAACCAAGCAGAGAAAATAAAGGAGAATTCTATTCAAAAAGAACGCGAGCCTTTCTCCCCTAAATCATTCAGTCTATTTCGCGAATTCAAAATCAAACCGCATCTTTTTTTTCCTTTCCACTTTTGTTCGATATCGTGGGAAATCCAGACTTCGACATTTCAGAATAGATCGATGCATATCTATTAAAAGGGGATCGAGGCGAGCTCATTCGTGTTCTCGAAGGGGGGGGAACGCCATTCGAATGGTGGGTGAGGCTAGGGTTCGGCATATGGAAGTCGCGATCGATGAAGGCAGGACGAGGTCATGGAATCTGGTGCGGCGTCACGTGGTTCTGCTCGAACTCGAGCTTGTCAGGCGAGGTATTTCCTTTAATTTGATTTATATATATGTAGATTATTTCCAGTTTGTATATATATACATACAGAAAGCAGAAATAATAATTACAGTAAGGTATGAAATAATTTTGTTTTGATTTAGTAAACATATATATATATAGAGATATATTCACATACATATTTTAATTTAAACAGTAAATATATATTGATAAGATTGTAAAAATGGAAAATTTTAAATGTTTGAGGAGTTTATATATATAAAAAAAATTAGTTAAGTAAATCTATTAAATGATAATTAATCGTTCAATTTTTCCAAGTGTTAATAAAATTACATAATGTTTATACAAGGATCAAAATTGTGAAGGTCTGAAATCGAGAGGAAAACAAGCTGGTTTGAGTCGGATTGCAAAACAAAAATCAAAGATGAGTTAATCTCACTCATCTGGATTATTATTTAAATTTAAATGGTTAAATTTAAATATTTGGTTGAATGATTGAATTGATTGGATGTGGCATATTATATAGTAGTATACGGTACATATTGGAGTGATTGATTTCCTACATTATATAGCGGATGAGACCCTATGCGCCGCATAATAGCGGATGATATTTTATAAACTCATATACCGCGATATTCTACCTCGAAGTGGAATTGGTATTGTGCTAAGGTCTGTGGATGTAGGGAAACAGGTTGGAGGGATCCAACTGGATTCCTCAAATTTATTTAGATTGTTCTAATAATTCTGTGTTATGATTATTTGATATTCTGTGATGAATTATACTGATAATTGGAGATGATGGATGCTATGGTTTGATTGAATATATTTGGGTATACTGTGTTACCAAAATATATAGATTGGATTTTTGAAGAAAGATAAAAGAGAGAATTTTTAAGTAAATAATTATAGAGAATTTAAATAAATTAAAAAATAAATTGGGAAAGGATAAAAGTGATTTTTAAATTCTGTTAAATAAATTCCAAGTATGGGAAAGGAGATTTTGAATAAAAGGGGAAATATTAAAATTTTAAACCTAAGTGATATTATTTAAGGGAATAAAAGAATTTATTTTAAAAATTCAAGGTTTGAATTTATTTAAAGGGATAAAGAAGGATTTTGGAAAACCTGAAATTGATATTTTCAGTTTAAAAGATTTTAAATCATAATAAAGAAAGAAAAGCCGAAGTTAATGGATTTTGAGATAAATGGAGTAAGTAAAGAAATTTATTTCAAAGTGAAGTAAATTGGAAATCAATTTGAAATTTTATTTAAGCGTTTGGAAATTGGAATTTTAAAGGAAGACGGGGCTAAGGAATTTATAAACTGGGTTTATAAAGTGAAGTAATATATCAGTGGATATTTGGAAGAGTAAATTCACGGTGGGAATTTATTAAAGAAATGGGTAAATTTGTTTAAAAATAAATAGTGATTTATTTTTAAAGATGTGAAAGAGAAGTGTATTTCCCTGGATAGCCAAGTACGTTTCCAAAGCAAACTTTTAAGTATGAGTTAAAGATTTTAAAGTTGTTTTTAAAGTATGTTTTAGAAAATTTATTATTTTTAAATGTTGAAGTTTAAAGGTAAGTATTTCTCAAATTTAATTTAGTAGTAATTATTTAAAGGTAACTTGGTATTGTGTTTAAAAGGATAAAAATGTAGATTTATATTTTATAAAGTAGTTTATTTTAAATACTCTTAGAGCACATATTTTGAAATAAAGTATTAAAGTAGTTTAATTTAAATGTTTTAAAGTGTATTTTATAATAAAGCGTTTTTAAATTATTTTAAAAATCTAAGTAATTGTACTTGGTGTTTTCAATGGAAATAAGTATTTGGGAATTTATTCCATGAGAAGAGTGTGGTTTGAAAACTATTTCAAAAAGGTTTGAAAGTGGGAATATATCTTGCGAAGATATTTGTGAAATAAATAATTTGGGAAATTATTTATTGTTTGATGGATGTTTGTGAATGTTAATTGATAGTTAAATCACCGACTATCAATATTGGACAATGCGCTGATCGTTTCGAAGAGACCGGGATCAGGATTTATTTCTCGAAAACCACTTCGATTCGGTTTGAACGTTTCGTGGGAAAAACGAGTTCGAAGTCGAAGATGGAGCAGTAAAGTGCAAGGGCGAGTCGCTACTAATCCTGAGGATGATTCCAAAATGGATGTAGTAGGAATAGTGCCTTCGGTTACGTTCGAACCTAGAACGGACTTGTATGGATGAATGCTTTCAGAACATCGTCAGGAGGACGATGAGCATTCTAAGTGAAATGTTCTAAAAAGGTAACGCTTAGCCTCGAGCCTCATCAACCGGGAATGAATGAAAATCAGGGGTTATGCAGCAAGGCTATGTGGGTCGCACCCATTAGGGTGAGGTCATCCCTGTCTAGATGTCCCTTTTTATTTCGGCTTAGTGTGCGGTTGCTGATCCCAACCGTGGGGTGATCTTACTCGGAATTATCCAGTAAGGGGTAGTTCCGGCCTTGTGTTGCAGGGGATCGGGCGTGGTTCTCGGTACGCTGATTTAGACCAGGTACTGTGTCAGGTGGTACCCCAGTGCCTAGTCATTAGTTGGAAATCCATTCTCCCTACGTGTCTTTACGGTTTTGTTTGTATACCTATTAGCTGGAATTTAATAGATGTAACAATTTCAGCTATTTGAATAAGTATTTGTATATAGACACTATTATAATATTAGAGGATTTTGATAAAAAGTGTTTTGGCTATCGTAAGGTAAAAATCCGACATGTTTATTTGTGGCGTGGTCTTACGAGATGCTTTTGATTTCAAAGGATTTTGAAACTCTAATAATCCAATTGAGTGTGTTTTCTCACGCAGGTTTTCCAGACTGACTCGGGTGTTATTTTATTATGATGCTCGGGTCAGACCGAGTATTTCAGATACATGATAGGATTCTGTGGAGCTCAGGAGACGAGCTGGATGGCGAGACGTATCACTCTTACTTGATGTATATTCCGTTGTGTTGTGTATACTGTGTATTCTGTTTGTGGGACAAGTTAATATAACTGTCCAGTATTTGATTCTGATTGTATTGTACTCTGATGATGTAATATATAAAAACAGATATAGTTTCTTTCTTGTAAAGATCAGATGTTATCTATTATATATTGTTCCGCTGCGTTTGAGAGATTCTGATGTTGTTTCTATCTTCTTCTTCTACCTCTTCTTCCTTTAACCCTAATGGTTCGATTTTTTGGGTATAGAAAAATCGGGTTGTTACATTTCCTCTTCAATAATTAGGGTTCTGATGTAATTGAAGCCACACTTAGAATCAGTCGATTGAGGTAAAAATTTCGATCGATTTGCTTCTTCAATCGATACTGGCTTTGATTGGCTTGCGGTATCTTCAATTGTGTCGAGCTTGAATGCTTGGATTAAATTGGTATGTGATATTCCTTTTTCGATTTTGATTATGCTCGACTTCGATTCGAGTTATTGGTTTGTGATTTACTTCAATGGCTTGCTCTGGTAATTTTCTTGAACTCAAATGAGAAAATGCCGATGATGAATTTGGGTTAAATAGGGATCAAAACCTTATATTTTCATTCGTATTTCTTTTGTTTGAATTCTTCACGTTGCTATGATCGGCCATTGATTTGTAATCGAACATTGGTCATGATTTATGACTTGTTCTTAGTTGAATATTGCTTGAATAGTTTGAGTTAGTTCCTTCTTTTGCTCCTATGACTTTGGCATTTTGAATTTTGAGATAAACTTGACTTGTTCATTCTTGAAATCTCCTGCAACATTAAGCCATTTTCTAAATTTTTGTTTGTCAATTCTCTTTGAAAATGCTCCTTGACTTTCATCAAACTGCTATTGTTAATTACTTGAAACATATAAACTGCTTCACATACATGTAACCTGCTTCATTGTCTTGTTTTTGAATTTGAGATGAACTTGACTTCCTGATATATTGGAATCTATATTTTGAACTGAATTATGACTTGATTATTTATTAACGTAGTCTGGTTCTGCACTATTTAATGCTCTTACTTATTCTTGCATTTCTGTTCATCATGTGTTCATTTCTGAATTGTTTCATATATGAGCATGTCTGGTTCCATATGTTCATAGCATTGCAGTCTGATGTAGTTGCATGTGTGGTTGTGTTCATTTGTGTGGTGGTCTGGTCTTCATGTGTAAGTTTGAATCATGTGGAACTGCTTTGCATTTTGGTCCATGGTTTGCTTTGAGTTGAATTTCCAATTGCTTCAAGTTCCACTTGAGTCTGTCCTTATTGCAGCCCTTGTGTGTTGCTTATGTCTTGTTTGTCCACTTCATTGATCTGTTTGCTTGAGTGCACTTGTAACAATTGGTGGTCATGCTGTACACACTGGTCTGGATCATCTTGAAGTCTGGTTCTTGCCTTTGTATTTGTAGTCTTTTCTATGTTACACTGGTGGTCCTTCTTGTGATACTGTCTGGTTGAAATATCTTTGAGTCTGGTTCAATTTTTTCATGTTGATACTGAACATTACTTCAAGTCGAAATTGCCTCTTGTCCTTGTGGTCATTGTAGGCTGGTTCCACATGTTGTTGATGTGTGTTGTTGCATTTTATGCCTATCCACTTGGTTAACTTGATGTCTCCACTGCTCATTGCGTTTGTATTATAGAGTCTGGTCATCAGTCTTGTCTGTGTTGAGTTACACTTTAATGTCTGGTGCTAAAAACTTTGTACATGCCTCTAATTTTTGATGGTCTGTTGAAGTTGTACTTTTCTGCATTGTGAAGTTTTGATATGTTGCAATGGACTTGTATTCAAGTTTTCATTTGCTCATGAGTATGTCTTCATGTGTATTCGTGTTTGAACCATTTACTATGCTTAGACTGGTTGCATGCCTGACCATGTTTGATTGCTTTGTATTGTTGTTTGCTCCTTTATTTTACATGTGCATTTGCAGTCTGGTTGTCCTCATGTGTACTCGAGTTAAATGTCCAGTTGCATTCGAAGTTTGTGCACTGGTAATTGAAGTTGATGCCATAGAAAGTCTTGTTGCATTTCTTTGTGTTCAAGTGCATACTTGAGTTTGTCTCATTGAAGTCTGAATGCATTTGAACTGTTTACTTGAGTGTGCACCTGACCATTTCATTTGAACATGCACATGTCTGGTGTGGTTGATCCGGTTCACCGCTTTGTTTTGATTTCACTTGCATTGCTTCGCTGATCTAGTTCGATTTCATGTTGCATTGAGTCTTGTTCCAGCTGCTTTGTACATGTTGTAACTTAACTTGTACTTGACCATTCTGTGATGTTTTGTTTTTGTATTGCACTTGAGTTGAATCCAGCCTAGGATTGGGTTTGACCGTGTGCTCACTTGTTTTATCAAGCACGTGTATATCAGTGTGCACGACCTTATGGCGTGTATAGTGATACACTGTGCATGTCACAAGTTGTTCGTGTATGATGAATTAAAAGAAAAATGATGATGAATAACCCAAATAACGGAGGCAAATAATATTTTCAAAACACACACTTTATTGAGCACTTCAAAATATTTTCTATTTCAATTTTACTGCGTCAGTGTTTATTTTGCAGATAGTTCAGATGTTGGATACAGGCTGGAACATAGTTGAAGATTAAAATATGAGTGAAGAGTGAATTATGTAGTGAGGTGAATTGTATAGCGACAATTGTGTTGTAATTGAAGTTGTATTGTAATTGAAAATGTGTAAATGTAGCGAGAGCTCAAATTTGTACTATTTGAATTTGTAATCAAATATTTGTTTGAATAAAATATTTGTTTAAATAAGAATTCTGAGTTATTTATTTTATTCAACAAATATTTATTTAAATATGTGGAAAAATAAAATAGTACAATTACAAATACATTTAAACGAATATATATATGTTTATTATCATCAAACAAAAATCATAGGCTATTGTATTCTACAAGTTTATCATTTTTGAGGCTGCATTTTGCTCGAGTATTAGCATACAAGAATGCATAAAACTTATAAAATGTCAAAAAGCTAAGGATTGTTAGTTTCTTTTATGATTCTTTGTTGAATTTTCTTGTTTTCATGTGTACAATGTGTTAGGGATTTTAAATCAATTTAGAACGAACTATTGGTTAAATCCTGATTGTGAAGTAAATGAACCATATTGATCTCAATGAGATGAAATGAAGGAAAAAATTAATCCATCAAAGCCATATGATTTTATGTATTGACTGAGAGTAATAGATGGGTTCGGTCTTCCAAATAAGTATAAGTCCTAAATCTATATTTCATTCGAAAGAAAATCAAGAGAAACATAGAGTTTATGTAATTTAAGGATCATAACCCCATATATATAGTAGTGTGATATTTTCAAGTCTTCTCTTCAACAACTTGAAGTTCACTTCGATCTTTGCGCATTATTTCCATAACAGTTGAATCTGTAAGTTTTAAATGTTTTATATCCTTCTTTGATTACCTTTGTAAGGCTTGTTCATAAAATAACAAAACATATTTCATATTTGCATTTCTGGTCCTACATGTGGAATGTTGCTAGCAATCTCCCTTTGGGCCACATATGTAATCTTATCATTGTATGTAATTTTATGAGCTTTAGAATATTTTATTATTTATAACATAAGCTATGTCCGAAAAATCTCATCCATTGACTATCTTGGCAAAGGATAAAAGCGACCTTCATTACCATTAATGTAACAAAATCCATCAACAGTCACATAAACAAGTAAAATCAAATGACATAGATTAGTTATGGAAGCATAGTATAAAAATTGCTTGAAATATGATTTATGCATGTCTATTTCCAACTTGTCATACTTAAGTGAGACCAAAGTTCAATGCATGAACTAAATAGTGTGGAAGAAGAAAACTTTACTACTTAATTTTGATCAGAAAAGGTAAAATATCAAAACATACCCATAACCAAAATATAGAGCAACGTCTAGTGACAATACCAAATAAAAGCCCTGCAGCAACAGGGTTTTTTACGATTGTATATATAAATGTTTTATTTAAATATTACATCGTTAGTCGGATTTAAGTCCGAAATGTCACTTTTTGCAAACTTTCGAATTAGGACTCCAGACCACTTCCATTGAGTCCAAAATGGCATTTGCGACCTTTTTGAGTATAAACATCGATATGTTTGGAGTTGAGTAAAATTCTGATATTTTCATTTAGGGCTTTGGGTTTGGGTTTCAGTCCACCAACCTAACAAATAACCCAACTCCACCCCTCTTCATTCATTCCACTCCTCATTTCCTAACACTCTCAAGCTAAAGTAAAAATGGGGGAAGGAAGAGGAAATTAAAATTTCTAAACCTTAGTTTGTTTAGGAAATACAAATTCAAGTCCAAAATCAAGGAGAAGCTTAGGTAAGCATCCTCTTCATCTTCTCCATCTCTATCTCTCTTCAATTTACAAAATTTCCGATAACCTAACTTAGGAAATATTCTTCTTATGAGCTTAGATTGAAGCTTCTTGAGTTGTTGTTGAAAAGGAATTGATCTTAGCTTGTTTTTGAGCTTCTCACTTGAGTTTTTGAGTTAAAGGTGAGTTTTTGAACTCACATCTATGTCTATATCTTTGATAGTTGTTAGGTAGTAATTCCTAACATCTATTCCTTGTCCATTTGCCTTTGAATTGAATTTGGTTTGATAAATATTCCAATTTTTGGTGTTTTGAAGTCAAATCTTTAAAAATCCTATCTTTGATGTTTGAACATGTTGTTGGGGTGTATCGAAGAGCCTATAAGGATGGGTTGTCGCTTGGCATAAATCCCTAGTCTCCGTTGCTCGTCCGATCACTTCCATTGGATTTTAGCCCTTCTTGGGCTGGACTGAAAATACTGCAAATGACAGTTTAGTCGACTAAACCGTAAGATCAGTCAACTGAATCTATGAACAGAAAACTTTCTGGCCTTTTATCAGTCGACTGACCATAGAGTTCAGTCGACTGAACCTGGAAACAGAAAAGCCTCTGTCCATCTATCAGTCGACTGACGTATATGGCTAGTCGACTGAACCTGGAAACCAAAAGTTTCTAGGCATGTATCAGTCGACTGACCATACAGTCCAGTCGACTG